>CM052440.1:43891728-44075847 GCA_028533085.1 Varecia variegata
CATGCTTCATGGGAAAGACCTGTTTCTAAACACCCCATAATAAGGAATACGTATTGTCCATTTACTCTTATGAGATAAGAAATATTATGCTAAGTTTAGAATGTACAGTTTAAATATTAATAACTTGTCTGAGTTTGAGGCGTATACATTTATAATAAACATTTGTGACAAGCTAGGATTCTGTCTCTCTTTTTGTCTTGTAAGCAGTTATTTAAAAAGTTGATGATTTACTGATCAATGATAGAAAATAGGTGAGGAGAAGATGTACTGGTCTCGGAATTTGGTGACTTCCATTTAAATATGAGTATCAGTGCTTGGAATTGATATTTTGAAATTGATAAATCATTGATGGTTTGCTTGGTAAAATATGATAAAAAATAAATCATTGATGGTTTGCTTGGTAAAATATGATAAAAAATTGGGGTGCCTCCATCTATCTCAGAATGATTTTCTTTTCTCTTCCTAGCTGTAGCCTCTGTTAGACTTAGTAGTAAAGCAAACATAAAGTGTTGAAATAAATATAAATCCTACCATTCCATTTCAGTTTCTATGCTTGTAAATTTATTTACAAAATTTATTTACAAAAATTTATTTCCAATTTTAAATACTTATATCATAATATGATGCCCATTTAAGAAATCAAGCATTTGTAGACTAGTACATTTCAGATCTCTAGGTATAAGACATATTCACATGAATTCCTAGGATCTCTTTGAAGTGTGACAATTTTCCTCTTTTCACCAGCAGAGGGCACACTTCACAACCCTGTTTGCCTTTGTCCAAAAAAGCATTGAATTAGAAAGGAAGGCTTAAAGAAAAAAAAAAAAAAAGAAAGAAAGAAGAAACCAAAAATCCCCACCATCCCCCTATGATAAACTTTTAAATCCCATGTACATGGTTTATAAAAAAAATCATCTAAATGGAAGGGAATTTAGGATCTAGTCAGTATTCTTATCATCAGGCTAGATTTTATACTGTTTCAAATCATTGAAAGTAGTTTTTATAAACTGAGAGAAGAAAAATATACAATAATCCTTTCTATGAGTCTTTACAGTGTTAAAAGAGGGAAAACAACTTTATTTTTCTTAAAAGAGCTTGATATGAAAATATGAAATGAAAATTTTAATAAATAGATGATATGAGGATAGATTACCCAAGGCTTATTCATTTTGCAGTTTTTCTTTCTCAGACATGATTTTCCACTAGCAGGTATGTGTATCAAACTTAAGTGGAGCCACTTACTATTAATATTTGTGCAACTTAGGACAAATAACCTGTCTATACTTCAGTTTGCTTATTTGTAAAATCCCTGCAGTAATACCTGCCTGATTTATTTGTGTGGGTTATGGAAAGAAAGCAGGATGGACGGAGAGCTAACTGGCATTCTAGCCTAGCCCAGTGACATTCAACTAGACATTGACCATCTCTGGACCTAATTTTCCTGCTCTCAGAATGAAGAGTTTGGACTAAATTATCTATTAATATAATATAATATGAATGGTATGTGGTCCCTGAAAGTACTATCACGCTAAAATTTCATGTTAATATGCCTAGTAAACTAGAAAGTGCTATATGCATACAACTGAATGATAAAGAATGCATTTACTATATTTTAAAATTAAATTATATTCTATGTTAATATCCAGGAACATATCTGTGTTCTGAAGCCACAATAATATAGATTTAAGATCTGATTGGAAAGGGGGGAAAAAGGCAAAAGTGGAGACAAAATGAATAAAACTAAAACCTTTTTTCCCATTCATTCATTTATATTATATATATATAAAATATATATAGCACGACGTTTTGATATATGCATACACCTAGTAAAGTGATTACTACAGTCAAGCAAATTACTACATTTTTTTGTGGTAGCTAAACACTAAAGGACTTAATCACTACTCTTGGTAAATTTCAGTATACAGGACAATATTATTAACTATAATCCTCATGCTGTACATTAGATTTCTAGACTTACTCAACCTACATAACTGTGACTTTGTACCGTTTGACCTACCTCTCCTCATGTACGTCACCCCACTCCCCCTAGTAACCACCATTCTATATATTCAACTTTAAAAAATTTTTCCTTGAATAAGTGGGATTATACACTATTTTTCTTTGTGTGTTTGGCTTATTTCATTTAGCATAATGTCTTCATGAATGTTTCATTCATGCTAGGATCTCCTTATTTTTTAAGGCTAAATAATATTTCATTGTGTATGTGTACCACAATTTCTTTATCCATTCATCCATTGACCCATGATTAGATTGTTTCCATTATCTTGGCTATTGTGAAAAGTGCTGCCACGAATGTGGGAATGCAGGTGTCTCTACGTGGTGCTGATTTCATTTCCTGTGGGTATATGCTCGGAAGAGGGAATGCTGGGTCATATGGTAATTCTAGTTTTAATTTTTTGAGAACTCTTAAAAGGTAGCCATTATGACTGACCATCAAAGAAAGAGTAAAAATGTACAACCGTAACACTTCTTCCTAAGCACCTCCTTTCTAGAGTGAAAGCAACCCTTGAGTTGTAAATTCACGGCTTATGAGTTCCTTCACTTATTAGTTAATTCACTAATTGGTCCGTTATCTTGCTCATTCTGTTTATCTCAAAGTCCATTTACACCCTGTTACATTTCCCACCAGACTTGGAGACATCCATTTTTTTCCCCTTTCTTCTCTCCTTGAGCAGACTAGAGGCTTGCTCCTCTTTTACAAGACAGCTATTTTCAGCTCAATAAATTTTTCTCCTTTTAACATCTTTCTTGTTTTTTTTCCTCTTCTAGCTGTTGCCTAGTAATTTCAGAAACACCTTTCTACTTCCCTCTTTATTTCATTTAGATGAGTTGAAAAGAACCTAACCATGGACTAAAAGTATGAGAGCGGTGCTGATGATCCACTTGTAATAGGGATAAAGAAAACCATGCTTTGAAGTGAAAATAGACGTAACAAAGACTCCATTTCTAAGAACCTTGAAAGAGCCTTGAAGTCTCCTTCAGAATTGGCGTAAAAGTTTCCATTTACTTTCTTTAATTAAATATGGCTGCTTTTAAATGTTTGTATCTAAGGTAAAATAATAATTTTTACTACTTATTTATTTTGCATTTCTGCTTAATTGGTATTGTGATGGTTTATTCACTGCTACCTGTTTATAATATATAGTATTTTAGGTAACTATAAATTCAATGTGCTTTGGTAGACAGACTTGTGGACCTACAATTAGGACATGTTTATTTTTTACTTATCGGGGAAAATGTAGAAATCAACTTCAGACTATAACACATGGGTCAGTAGGAGCTTCTTTTCCCATCTACTTCTTATAGAAAGATTGCAAATGAGGAATCTGAAAGTTTTTAACACAAGTCTCGTTATGGTTCTAGTGAAATCCAGCAAGTCACACATAGAAGCATATTTATGTTTAGATTATTTAGACATATTTATTGTGTATTTACTGTGTACAAGGCATTTTTCTAGGTACTTGGGATATGTAAGTGAACAAGACAGATCAAAATCTTTGCTCCTCATGGAGTCTAAATTCTAGTGGTGGTGGACAAGGGAGAGGCAATGAGCATAATAAATAAATTATATAATAGAGTAGACATTTAAAAGTGCAATAATAAAGAAATAGAGCAGGGTATGAAGGATTGGGAGTGCCAGGCTAAGGTGAGTGGGTTGCAATTTTAAATGGGCTTTCAGGTAAGCCTCATTTAGAAGCTGAAAAAATTGAAGAAGGCAAAAGAGGCAGTCATGGGAATATACATAGGATAAGAGCTCTGGGGTAGGAGCATGTCTGATGGGACTGAGGAACAGTGAGGGGACCAGTGTAGCTGGCTGGACTGAGTGAGCCTAAGAGTAGGAGGGGAAGTCAGGCTTAAAGGGTATAGTTTGTGGCTGGTTTTGTAAAGTATTGCTTGAACTTTGGCTTTTACTCTGAGTGAGGTGGAAGCCATTTGAGAGTACTGAATAGATGGATGACATCTGATTTACATTTTAAAAGGCTCTTTCTGGCTGCTCTGTTGAGAATAGCCTGTAGGTAGATAAAGATAGAAATCGGAGAACCTTTTAGGAGACTAAGGCAATAATGCAGGTTAGAGATGGTGGTGAGAGAGGAAAGGAGTCAAGCGTATATGCAAGGGAGTGATTCTACTGATTGTGGAATTTAATCAGAGTAAGGAGGGTAGAGAGAACATCAGAAGGATGAAGGACAGTGAAAAATTAGTACGATTAATGCTCTGCAAGAACTTGTGGAGTTTAAGCACTGTCACAGTGAATTGAGGTACTAGAAGGAATGAGCTTGATGATGGAAAATGCCCAGGAGGTGGGATGCATGAAATTTGGATTTTGGAGGATTTGTAAGTAATAACAAGGTGAAAAATGTGACTTGGGAGTGAGTGGCTAGGATGCGGTGTAGGATATGATTACTGGAGGAGAGAAATTCAGACAGAGGCTAGGGGTGTTGGAGGAACTACCTGTATATAAGTTGAAACAGGCAAAAATTAAGATAGAGGTTGTGTTTTGGAAAGTCATAGTAAACCAGGAGCTAAAATTGTCAAGCAATGAGTGGAAATGACTCATGTGTCCAGAGACCATACCAACGATGAGGGCTTGGGGATGATGTAATCTGATGAGATGAAATTACAAGCCAGGAAATTGTATGGAGGAGAGACGAAGAATGGTCAGGAAGCTGTAATGAGAAGCAAGGAGGACACCCACCTCACTCCTAGCTAGGCCCACCTGCACAGAGGTTGTAAGAGAAAGCCAACAGTTGAGAGAGATACAAAGGAGGCAGGGTGTTCAGGGAGGAGCCAGGATTTCTGTTAGAGAAAGTAAAGGTTACAAGAAGGCTACTTTCCCACTGAAAAGAGAAACTAAAGAATGTCTTTTATGATTGAAGTGTCTGCCTCCCCCAAAATTATTTTTATCCAGAGGAATAAAATCTATGAATATTTATTGAATATGTGCAATACACAAAGTACTGTGTCCTAGGCTCTCTACAAACACAATGAAGCATAAGCCACTGCAAGACTTAATTGCGGTGACCTGTCCAACCATATTATCCCCAGTCCCTGAAGGTTTTTCCCATTGGCTGGACAAAAGGAACAAGCAATGTGGTTCTACAGGAGAGGGAGGGGTCAGAGGGTTAGGGTCCTCCTGGCTGGACACAAAACCATCTGGCTTTTACTTTTCCGGTAATGGTGTCCTGTGTTCTGTTCATATTATCATGGGATCTTTTTGAGACAGGCTTTCCCTATGTTGCCCAGGCTGACCTCCAAATCCTGGGCTCAGGGGATCCTCTCAACTCAGCCTCCTGAGTAATCTTTTGATTGCAAGTTTTATCTATATTAATATTAAAACATTTCTTTACAACATCATCACTTAAGAGCATCTAATGATAGTTCCCATAGTTTCTTCTGATTTTGATCCATATGTTTACATGGTTTTTAATTAGCTGTAATCACATTTATTGTTTTACTTTTTATATATAATATGAATTACTATGTATTGTGTTGCCTAGTGAATAAGAGATCAGTCCAATATGTTTATTTTAGAGACAAGGAAGCACAAAGAATTTTAGTAATGTTAGTAATTTTATAGCTAGTTCGAGGCAGCAACAGAACCTCAAAGGAGGTCTTAGAGGCCAATGTTTTTGTTATGATGTTCTTTCCCCTGCCTTTGGTAATTCCTATAGAATATGCATAAATTACGGTGATATCAATAGGTAGAGGGAAGAGAGCAGAAGAGTACAATGATGTTGATTCTGAGGCTTTTTATTTACATAAATTTTTTTTTATTACCACTACTCCAGAAGTCCTTTCTATGTCCCTCTCCTAAAGGTAGTTACTATCCTGAATTCTATCATTATAGAGTCATTCTACCTGCTTTTTACCTTTATATAAATGAATTCATAGTGTATGAACTTCTTTGGGCCTGGTTTCTTTTGCTTAACATTATGTTATAAGAGTTACCATTTTGATATGAAAGGCAATAGTTTGTTTATTTTCATTGCTACATAGTGTTCTAGAATATGAGGATACCACAATTTACTTATTTATTCCACTTTGGAAGAATATTTCTATTGTTTCAGTTTTGGGTTATTCCATATAAAACTACTTTGACATCTTCATACATGTTTTTTTTTTTTGAGGCACATATTTATACATATATCCCAGTTGTGGGATTGCTAGGTCATAGGGTATGTATACATACAGTTTTTGTGACTGCTGTCAAACATTTTTCCAAAGCGATGTGTACCAATTTTGATTCCCTTTTGCAATGGATGAGAATCCTTGCCCACTTGATATGGAAGCTAGTTCACAACTACCATGGCTTTATCAAGGTATTGGCCACCTACTATGTCCTGGAAGGTGTTGCATGGAATGTAGAATGAAGTGTATGATGTAGTTTCTGTCTTTGAGCTTCTCTTAATCCAGTCAGCATGGCTAAAACCTACGAAAAAACTAAGGGCAGCATTAGCAGTACATACTAGAATGCCAAAATATAGGGGCAAGGAAACAACAGACACACCTATTAATTTTTTTCTGTGATTTGGTTTTTGTTTCTGTATTTGGTTTTCTTTTAAGAAAGTATAAAAGGAGAAATGACACTAATCTTAATGAAAAAACAAATGAGTTGATTAATCTAAGCATTTAGTCAGATTTATTGGTGTGTCTATTAAATTCACATTAATTTTTGTTTGTAAGTTTTTCTTTATAGATGTATGAAAATTTCTGAGAGAGCTATTTCAGCTAATAGGAGGAAGAATGTATGTTAGCCAAGATGCTACCTCTTTCCCACCATCTCATAGGTTTGGGATAGGCTTTATGCATTATTTATAATAAACGTCATTCAGCCTGCTTCTCTGCCTTTCTGGTGAGAGGAACTAGAACATTATTAGACAGATCTAATTACAAAGTTTTTCTTTATATCTACCATAATCCTTTGTGTCAGGCATTGTGCTAAATGCTGACATGCATTATCTCATTTAATCTTCTCAATAATTTGGGGATGTAGTACTAGTATCAGCCTCATCACATGGATAAGGAAACAGGCATGGGGTTTAAGTACTTGCTTGTGAGTTGCAAATGATTTTCTATAGAAGTTTAATGATTAGCATGGAGCTGGGCACGTGACAAGCTTTCAGTCGCTAGCTGAATGACTGATTCACCAATAGTAGATGAACAAATGGTCTAATCTTTACTTTTGGGGAGACATGTCCATAAATCTTCTCCACACTTCACCTGGTCATGTGATTCTATGCAAGACTTTTAAGCTCTCTGTCCTTTAGCCTCCTTATCTAGCAAATGTATAATAGATACTAGTATCTGATAAATCTTCTTAGTTGGATTCTTATGAGGTTAAATTTGGGTATTATTAAGTGAAAGCCATTGTTTATAACAAAGTCAGCTAATTGCATTTGTGTGTTAAGGCTATTGCATGAATTGTATGGGTCTTTAGGCCACTTTTGAAGGGGGCACATGCTTTTGTTGAGTGGTGTTTTGAATTTGTCATTCAGTTAAGTCGGAGGAAAAAAAAAACCCTGGGGAATTAAATAGAGTTGTTTCCTCTCATATTAAGTTCTTCTTATGGCCAGAATATTTTCCAGTCTTCAATGAAATCTCTAGAATAAGAAGTAAGGAAGCCTGGTATTTGAAGCTAGATCTTGTTCATGCAGCTGAGTAAAAACCTAGCTTCTTTGACACAATGCTGATGCTGTAGTATTACTACAGAGGAGGTTAGCACTTGACTGCTATGACTAGAAGAAAATCCTCAGGACATGAGAGGCTGCCCACAATATGAAAGGTGAATCTCTCACATTTCTAGGTGAGATGTTTGCAGGATTAGAAAATGTCACTTACGCCTTTCCTGCTTTTGGTAGAATTAGCTGTTGAGGAGAGATGTCTACTCCCAGCCCCTCCCTTGTTTTTCTTCAATTACCATCTTCCAGGTGTGCTCCTATTTTTGTTTTTTGTTCTGAACCATCTGTACAGTACAATAGAAGGTGGTATTGATAGTGGTTAAAAGTACAAAGCCAGACTGCCTTGAATCCTGCCTTCCAGCTATGGGGCCTTGGTCAAGACATTTAACTTCATGGTGCCTCAGTTTCCCTATATGTAAAATGCGAGAAAAAGTAGTCCACACCTAACATAGCTGTGAGGATTAAATGTTTTTATATATGTAAAACACTTTGAACAGTATTTAGCGTATAGTAAATAAAGTAAGTAAAGGCATTTAATATATGAAATTTTGTTTAAAGAGGGAAAAGCATACCTACTTATGATGGTATCTACAATATAAAAGATATCTACAATAAAAAAGTATTATTTGCATTTTTATATCTAGGTTCAATACTTATGAGAACACTGTCTTTTTAAGATGTGGGTCAGGGGAGGAGATAACAAATGAACTTGAAAAAGGTATTTTTTAAAATAAAGTTTTCTGGAAATATTTAAAAAATTTATGCCATATTACATTTATTAAAAAAAAATCTGTGAATCTGAAATCTTATAGCTTCAGTTGAAACCTGGTATTCCCCTCATACTGATGTCCTGAATAATAGGAACCGGCAACTGTACTTTTAAGGAAAACTTCCACTCTCTTTTCACTTGTGCTGGCTTATTCCTTAAATTCCTTTCATAAATTTGTTCATTAAATTCATTTTGATTTTTTAATCTTTAGAACAGTGTGTCTAGGATTTTGTTTTCCCTCCTGACTTGTATTATTTACATCTGACCTGTGATATCCTGTTGAGTGTGACTAAGGAGGACTCACCTAAGTTCTCTCCGTAAAATAGTGCTTAAAAATTAGACTTTGCTTTTCCATATAAGTAGTATGAACACAGTGTAATATCCCAGAACAGTTTTATAATTCTCATTTAAAAGTGCCTTTAAAATTATCTTTGACCAAATGTGAACAACTTTTTGTCAAAATGTTCATTTGCAAGAAAAACAATGCTTAAGCAGAACCAACATGTCCCTTTTCTTTAACATGTTAAGTCATTGGAATGGTTCCTCCCTCCATCTTTATTTACTGTCATATCTCCTGGATCACTGTTAAAAGTTTCTCAGTGTTCTCCCTCCTTCCTCTGAAGCCCTCCCCACAATGAATTTGCCACATAACAGCTACAATGATCTTATGGAAATGTAAATTCAGTCATGCCACGCCCCTTTTCAAAACTCCCCAATTACTTCCTTTTGCTTTCTGAATGGAATCTAACTTCTGTGCTTTTGCCTGTAAGAGCCACTGTGCCTCTCTCTTGCCACTCTCCTCTCTGCTCATTTGACTCCAGCTGTGCTCCCCTCTTGTTCTTCCTTGACCATACCGAGCTCATTACTAACTGCAGGCCTTTGCCCTTGCAGTTCCCTTTGCCTGGGATGATTTTCCCCAGATATTCTTATGAATCACTTCATTCAGATCTCTGCTCAAATACCACTTTTCTAGAGACCTCTTCTTTGATCACAACCTCTCCCTATCATTTATCACTTTACTCTGTTTTATTTTTTATCACAGCCTTATCACCAGCTGGTGTGTTATATATTTATTTGGTTATTATTTGTTTCTTCCCACTGGAATATAACATTCAGAGAGTGTGGGTTTTGTTATATCCACCACTGTTATTTCTAGAACCTAGAAGAGATCCTGGCTTATAGTGGGCAATCAATATTTGATGAATAAATGAATGATTGTTGAATGAATTAGCTTGGCAAGTGTGTAGACTTAAGCAGAATTTATGACCATCTTATCTGATTGACAGTATGCCATGTTTCAGATTCAGAATATTTGGTTTCTCTTTGTAAGAGAATAGACAAATGGATTTTGGGGATTGCTTAAGGCTTGGACCCCTCTCTCCATAAGCAGAGCCTGAGACAAGGGCTTTCACATAAGTAGTTTATTTTGGGACGTGATCCTGGGATATAGTAGGAGAGTGCTTGGAGAAGAGAAAGAGGAAAGGAGTAAAAGCCTATCCAAGGTGCATTTTTGAGCTGTTTACAGTTGTGGGCAACTGTGACTCAATCCTGCTGGGCAAACTTGGCGAATCAGTGTATGATTTACCCGAGAACTGTGCACCTGAGACACAGAAGAGTGGAGCATTTAAGCCTAGCTCCCGCATGGTCTGCCAAGGGTTGCATTGCTTGTTAACCGCCACCTCTTCCAGGTTTGCACATTCATTGGAATAGGTGAGCAGTCCTGCACTGTCCCACATGGCTGCAGTGGAAGCCCCTGGTATGACACAGGAAAGTGAAGTGAACAAATTTATGTTTAACAGGACTGCCCTTGTTGAGTGGCTGGTGGAAGGAACATGAGACAAGGAAACAAGTTAGGAGGCAGTTGCAGTGGACCAGGCTAGCTAAGATGATGGTCTGGAGTGGGATGGTATCAATGGAAATGCAGAGAAGTGAATATATTCAGGATGTATTTTAGAGCATAGAGAGAGAAGATGGCCTAGCCCTAGGCCCAAGCCCTAAACCAACATTTAGAGTCCCTGTAGCAGAGAAGGAACCAGAATGGGGAGCTAACAAAAGTCTCCAGGTAAATGGGAAGAAAGCTGGGAATATAAAGTCATGAAAACCAAAGAGGATGGAGTGGACAATGTGTCAAAAGCTACTGGGATGTAAAAAAACATATATGAAAGGAAGAGTTCATTAAACTTGGCAAGATGGAAGTCATTGGTGACTTTGGCCAGAAAACTTTTGATGGAAAAATAGGTGGAAATATGATTAGAATGGACTAGAAGAAGAATAGTATGAGAAAATGGAGATAGGTTGTATAGAAACTCTATTGAGAGTTTAGCTATGAGGAAAAATAAAGAACTGGAGAGATAAGTTAGGTGAGGTGTCTCCCCCGCCCTAGGTGGGATGTTTTGGAGCATATTTGAGTGTTACTGAGAATTACTCAGGAGAGGGTGAGACTAAAGTTTCAGGAGCGAGGTCTTGAGAGAAGTCTTGAAAAGGCAAGAGATTAGGGGATTCCGAGCATGGCTGGAGACAGTGATTGTTAGTAAGATAGTGATATTTTCTCCATTGTAATGATAGAGAAGAAAAAGTAGGCACGAAAAGACAGGTTTATCTGTTTGAGGTCGTGATGATGACAGAGTTCCATGTTGGTGGCTTCCTTTTTCTCAGTGGAGATACCTGGATTCTGAAGGATGATGAGAATGTCGATGTTAAAGTGAGGGATGGAAAAGAATGCACTGGTCAGGTGCACCTACCTGGGCAAGAGGACAAAGGAGAGAGAAAATGCATTAGGTGCATGTGATATCTAATTGAATTACCTAAAAATGGGTAAGAGTGTCAGTTACAAAGGTGTGGGCTCTCAGTTTGTAGACAGTAGGATCTGGTTGTGAGAGGTTCTCAGGGTCAGCCTGAGAAGTCTATACTCCTTCCATAGGTAGTAGAGAGCTGTGTAGGGTTTTAGGGAAGAGGGAGCACTGTGAGGAAAATGATGTTTAATGAACGTGAGTCTTTCATCTGCCTTCAATGCAGATAATGCAGATTGGAGGGTAACAGAATGGAAGCACTCAAGAGGAAAATAAACATTCTACTAACACACCCATTTTAGTCTCTGCATTAGAAAATTATTTAAGATATATTTCAGTATCTGTACCTAACAGTAATCATTTGTGAAGTATCCCCAATTTACAAATGGGGAAACTGAGGGATTAGCAGGACTCAAAAGGAAAATCCTGTTCTATGAGACTTTCATTAGTCTGAGAAAATGGGCATCTACTCTCTGTGTTCTTATGCCCAGTGACAGGAATTTCTGAAGGGCAACAATGAGGTTTGTAGCTTTTGACATCCAGGTACCTTGTGTTCTTTACATATTTGTGTACCTTTGGGTTAATGAATCATTTAACCCTTTCTAGGGACATTCTCCATGGCCAATATATGAGGCAGAAAGACATTTTCATGAAATAGGTCCTAAAATAAAGCCCCAAATTGTGTGAGTTTGGGTAGGTAAGACCAATATGTACATATAAATTAGAAAACTATAAAAAAGTATGTATACTGGAGATTGTTGTAGTGCTTCACAAATTTTAAGAGCTTTAGTCTTGAGAATGGAGACATTGATAAAAATTGGAATGATTTATATGGATAAGTGGGATGTCAAAAAAGGAAATTAATAAGAGAAGCATTGATTTGTAGCAGACATCTGAGATTTAGAGTCAGAAGGAGTGCACTGCAGATATGGTAAGAATATCAGCCCAGTTTAGGGGATAGAAATGAGTGTGGAATGTTTAGTGAGCAGAAAGGCCTAGTGAAAAGAGCACAGACTCCGGTTAAAACCTAAGTGCTGCCACTTTCTAGCTGTGTGATCTGGGACATGAAATACACTCTTCCTGAATTTCATCTTCCTCATCTACATAGCAGGCATGATAATGTTTGTCTTCAGGGTTTTCATGAAAGTTTGACATAAGGTAGGCATTGGGCCTGGCACCCAATGTTCAGGAGCTGTTATTTATGGCACAGTACAGACAGGTTCATCATTCATTCAGTCCATTCCTTCAACCAATTTATGAATTTGCTAGGCACTGTTCTTGGTTCAGGGGATATAGCAGTTCCATTCTCATGGAACTTATATTTTCATAGAGAGATGTGTGTTGGAGGAAAAGGAAGAGTGATGTAGCTGGAGCAGAAAAAAGAAGTTGGGAGGTAGTGGGGAGCAATGGATGAGATTAGAGAGGAAGTAGAGGCCAGATCAGGTAAGGCCTGGGGTCTAGGGTGAAGATGTTGAATTTGACTTTGAGTAAAACAGGAAACCATTTAAATACTTTGAGGGGAACAATGACACAGTTTGACTTATGTTAAAGGCTCACTCTGGCTGCTTTGTAGGAACAGACTGTAGGGAGACCAGGGCAGAAACACGGATGTTCTTGCAAGAAGTCCAAGTGGGAAGCAAAGAGGCCTTGGGTTAGGTAGAGGTGGAAGCTATGAGAACAGGTGAGAGAGTGGATATATTTTCAACAAGGAGCTGATAGGCTTTGCTGATGCGTTGAACTTAGATTGTGAGAGAAATAGAGGAGCCAAGAAAGACTTCTGAATGGAGTTTTCATTTACTGAAATTAGGGAGATAGTAGTAGTAGCAGGTATAGGAGGAATAATCAAGATTTCTGTAAGACTTATTAACTGTGAGTTTTTTTAGACTTCCAAATGGAACCAAACAATGAAAGTTGGATGTGTGTCTGGATTTCAGGAGATAGGAACAACCTGAAAATATAAAATTGAGAGAAATTTTCCCTGAGATAATTTTTAAAGCCATATAATCAGATGAGATGAGCTAGGGAGTTGGGGGTGGGGGACAGAAAGAGAGAGAGAGAGACACTAGAGGTTTGAGGATTGAGTCCTCAGTTATACCAATGTTTAGCGATCAGGAAGATAAGAAGGAGCCAGCAACGGAGACTGAAAAGTGATGTAGGAGAGGAGTTGAAAGTAGTGTTCTAGAGACTAAAACGAAGGAAGTGTTTCAAAAGCTGGATGTGATCAGTAATGTCAAATTCTGTTGAACATAGGAGTAAGAGGATCCCTGAGAAATGACAGTTGGGTTTGGCAATGTTAAAATCACTGGTGACCTTGACAGGAACTGTTTTAGAGAGACTAGTGGGGAATAAAAGCTAATTAGAGTAAGTTCAGAACAGGAAGTAGAGACAGCAAGTAGAGACAACTCTTTTTAAGGAGTTTGCTGTAAAAGGGAGCAAAGAAATGAAACAAGGAAGATCAAAAAGAGATTTTTTTTAAAGAGTATAGATACAGTGTACATTTATGCTAATGGAAAAGAGCCAATAGAGGGAGAAATTTACTTAATTGAAAGGTAAAATCCCTGTTAGAAGTTGTGAGAAATGTTTGGATAGTGGATGATAATATAGGGCTTTAAAATCCAGTGGTTGAATTTAGACTGTTTATGGTGGACAACATGAAGCCCTTTGGAAATTTTTGAACAGAGAATGACATAAAACTTATATATATACTTATAACAAAATTTACTGAATTGATTTATGACTTAATGATTTTTGAGCATCATTATCTCTAACTCCCTTAAATATAGAAGAAAATTCTTTGCATTGTAAATAGCTCATCTTTAGGTAGACTTACAATGCACTATACAACACTTACTTTATATATGCTAGCTTATTTATTCCTCCCAACAATTCCAGAGGGTAGATACTATAATTGACAACATTTTATAGGTGAGGAAACTGAGGCACAGAGATTTAGCAACTTTTCCTAGGCAACATCTATAAGTAGTAGAGCCACTAATTGAATTCAATCTGTTTCTAGAATAAAGCATAAAGCACCTTATTCTATTGTCTCAGTTTATTGTGTTCTAAATTGTAAATTACTTTTAGCCCCAGGTACAGTTTATGGGGACTTATAAAAGGTAATTATTTTCCTTACCTAAATATTCTCCCTCTCCATTTCTGTTAATTCTACAAATTATATTTCATTTGTTATAGGTTATATATTATAATGCATCCATCATCATATATAATTTGCATATCATGTACACACAAATTCCATTTACATAACTTATACACTTCTCCATGTGGTGGTCAGATGCAGAGATCCAAGCAGTTGGAATGTTTTTGATAATAGTTGCTTCATAATTGCATAGTGCTTTATTGTTTGCTAAGCACTACCACATAAGTAATTTCATTTAATTTTCACAACAACCCTGTGTGTTAGTCAGAAGAGATATAAATATTGCCATTTAAACAAAGAATCAGAGATTGATGGAAATTTGCATAGTGCTTAGCTCAGAGTAGACACTTTAATAAATAGTTGAATAAAAGAATAAATGAGGCCGGGTGCAGTGGCTCACGCCTGTAATCCTAGCACTCTGGGAGGCCGAGGCAGGTGGATCGCTTGAGGTCAGGAGTTCGAGACCAGCCTGAGCAAGAGCGAGACCCCGTCTCTACTAAAAATAGAAAGAAATTATCTGGCCAACTAAAAATATATATAGAAAAAAATTAGCTGGGCATGGTGGCGCATGCCTGTAGTCCCAGCTACTTGGGAGACTGAGGCAGTAGGATTGCTTAAGCCCAGGAGTTTGAGGTTACTGTGAGCTAGGCTGATGCCACGGCACTCATTCTAGCCCAGGCAACAGAGTGAGACTCTGTCTCGGAAAAAACAAACAAAAAAAAAGAATAAATGAACAAATGGTCCATAGTGATAGTCACAGAGTTTGGAAGAACAAAGCATTAATAGAAAGCTGAGACTCCTGACTGCTAATCTAGGGCTTTTTTTCACTATACTGTAGCTTGAATTTTTTATCCTTATTTTTTAAATAAAATCCATTGACTCCCAAGTATTAGCAGTTAAAATATAATCAAAGTGGTGAGATGGAATTCTTTATTTGCTGTATCTCACATTTAGAGCTGTTTTTTGATTGGAGAGTTGTAGTGATGCCACATATGGTAGACATTTCTTTGGGTCAATATTCAATTAATGTCTCAGAAGATTGTTAATAGAGGCTGAGTTGTAGGGAGTGCTGTTTTGGAGGTGAAATGGACGAAGAAAAGATGATTCTCAATTACTGAACTCATTAAAATACTGAGGGTGATTATTTACACATTTAAGGGGCATCAGTTGTTCTGACTTGGGCAGGCTCCAGCCTGGATAATTGGTATCTTTTCCTTTGCATATCCCTGTCTCCATTTATTTCAACAGACTTTGAGGGCAATATGCTTTCTGACATCCTATTTTGGAGCACTTCTATACATTTGCTAAAAATGATTTGATGCCTGCCAGATGCACCTTTGAACTATGTCTATTCTGGGGGTGGGTAAAGAAGTTCCACATTCTTGAATCGGCCTTCTGAAACAAGCTGTGAGCTGGCTCTGGCTTCTCTGCTCTGAGAAGGAGGGCAGTGAACAGTCTTTCTGGATGAGGAAGGCAATGGCAAGGGGGGTAATGCTGAGGGATTTGGCTAAACAAACAGTTAGAGGCTGGAGAGCACATATTTTTATACTCTGTCAGACAGGAGTGATTTCACACAGCCAAGTAACTATTAGAATGTGATGGGTATTTGTCAAAGTCATAGTACGATTGTCAATTTTTTGCTCTGTATGTCTTAGGCATGAGTCCTTTTTTGGGGGGAGGAGGGATAACAGTTCATTTTTATATGGAGTAGATATTTTTATTGTCCTTCTCTTCTATGGATCACTAGGCCTCTTATACATCTTGATGAGAGGACACATGCAACTCATTTTAGAGTTCTACGCTGCTGCACAAAACCCATGAGCACAGCCTGTAGGACCCACTTGCTGCGAACTCTTCTTGGCGGGGAGCATGGTGATGCAGTGTTCCTTTAAATTTGTTATCTTAAGGAGTATGATCAATACAGGACACTATTAACAAATATCTGCCTCAAATTTTTTTCTGATCAAAGGCACTTATATCATGTACTACGTAAGAGGCATTTGAGCAGCTGAAAATATCTTCATTTTTGGGAAGAGACATTGATCCTACTCACAGGCACCCCTGCAGTTTGTCTATATACTGAGGTGGGATTGTTTCCATTGAAACAAGATGAAAGTTGTATTCCTGAGTGTCAAAAAAGAAGGTCTATTTCTGTGGTTTGACATCAATTTAAAACTTAGAATCCCACATCAGGCAGCAGGCAACAGAGAGCCCAGGGTTACATAGACAGCCTTCTGCTGAAGCATGTTTGCAATAGTATTTTGAGAGATAGTTCAGGACAAGAGACACAACTTTGTTGTTGGGCCAAGTTACAGCACCAGAATACAACATGTCTCAGCTAAAAGCTTAGTTTTCTGGTAGGATTTATTTGGGGAATGAAAATTTAATGATACCATTAAATATCTTGACTTTGATCAGAAGTCAAGAAACAGCTGTTTGAAGAATTGTTCTTAAGCAAAATTGCACTGCACATAGTAGGTGCTTTCAGTAATCAGTTGTTCAATAAATGAATGAATTGAAGACACTATGTACTTTGCTTCTTAAGGTCTTCCTGGGAAGTATCATTTGAAAAAGTCCTCCAATGTTTATTACCAGCAGAGTTTGTTTTTCCATATGAATTCACATACTTCTTTTGATTTTGTTACTTCTTAAATGGTTTCTGACCCATTTTAATCTTTAAGCTGGTTTATGAATTTTATTATTTTTGTTTAATTTTTTTAAAATTTCAAAATATTAAGGGGGTACAAATGTTTTTATGACATGGATACCTTGTATAATGCTTTAGTCAGGGCTTTTGGTATGCCCATCACCACAATAGTGTTTATTGTACCTGAGAGGTAAGTTTTTAACCTTCATTCCCTCTCATCCTCCCCCCTCCTTGATTTCCAATGACCTTTACGTCTCTTTGCGCCCATGTGTGCCCATTGTTTAGCTCCCAGTTATTCAAGAGTACATGTACTGTTTGTTTTTCCATTCCTGAGATACTTCACTTAGGATAATGGTCTCCAGTTTCACCCAAGTTGCTGCAAATGACATTATTTCATTTCTTTTTATGGCTGAGCCATACTCCATGGTATATACATCACATTTTGTCCCATCCAAGTACTAACCAGGCCTGACCCTGCTTAGCTTCTGAGATCAGACGAGATCGCGCATGGGTAGGGCCACAGAGTTGCACAGGGCCATAGGGCTGTGGGCGGGGCGCCGGGCAGCTGGGGCTCTACTCCTTCCATGTCCCCCAGAGGCAGTTGCCTCGGGGCTTCTCAGGTGGCATCTGTGGCATGTTCTGCTCAAATTTCCCACAGTGGGGCGGAGTGCTCAGCTTCCAGTCATAGGACATGCAAGAGCGCTTGCTCTGCCTGTTCCCTCCCTGGCCTGGCGGGGACGACGGGGAGGTGGCTGCGGCAAAGATGAAAGCCCCGTATAGGCCTGGAGCTCTGGACCTGAGAACTCGGAATAGTGTCGGTTGCAGCGACCCGGAAGGGAAGGTAGGAGGTTCCTGCTGTGCCTGCCCTACTCTGCACTGTGGCTGCTCAGACTCTAGAGCAGCTCCCTGATCGGGCCAGAGGTCTGCAGCGGTGGTGGGGACCCCTCACAGCTCAGGCCGCAGTGCCTGCAGGGGTTCTCTCCTCCTGTCCTTCCCCACGGTGGATGCCTTCCCCAGGTACCTTCTGATCTTGCCAAGTGGGTCACCCTGTCACCTTCTCCTTCACCCTGAATGTTCCCCATCGCTTCTCCGGTGGCTCACAATATTCTTTCCAAGAAGGCCCATCTATAGGTGGGCATCCACCTGCAACTTTTGATCCTCTCCGTGAGAGCGGCGCACATGGGCTGCTTCACCACCATCTTGCCCCTCCCCCCTGTATTTTAATATTATAAAATATTCTCTAGATTCTAAATCTTTGGGCATCTTAGAATACATTTAGTCTGTTTCGCTATCTACTGCTTTAAATGCTTTGAGTCCTATTGGAGATTGAAGAGGGCATATATTATATATGAAAAGGAAAGCAACAATGAAATAATTTCCTCTGAGCAGCTCCCTCATGAGAAAGGGATCTTCTCATTGAGACTTGTGAAGGAGGGTGCTAAATGCAGTCTGGAGCTCAGGATTGGGCCATGGTGACATCCCCATGACGTCCCCCTCAAAGTGTGAGCACTGCCAGGACAACCTTCCTCCTGGCCATAATCCACTGTACCCACCAGGAGCACCAATTTGTCTTCCATGGAAGAATATTAATTGAACACAAATTCATTGTAGTGATAATTTATAATCTTTAATTTATTTTATGTGATTTAAGCCTTTGGGAAATTTATTGATTTTAATTTGCCTCCACAAACATTTGCTGAGAGCTTCAATTTAAGAATGACAGATTTTTCTCTTGAGCTTTTTGAGTACACTCTATTAAGGGCAACATCTCTGTGTCCATTCATTTCCTTCCACAAAAGAGATTCTTTGTAAGATGTTACATTATTATGTTATTTACCAATTCTGCTAATTTACTTTAGGTGGAGGAGCAGCCTGAATAATTTAAGTGCTTTTAGATTAGCCTATTTTTGGTTTAGATATTATTGTATTCTCACAAGTACAACTTTTTATAGGTCAACCATTGTTCAGGAAGAGTGCAGATTTTCTTGGACTCTTGGCAGTTTAGCAGCTTGCAGGGGATAATAATTCCTGGTAGTTTCTAACAAAGGCAATCTTCATTTTGAACAAGGAAAAACGCAAATTGTGCCTGATACTCAGGTGATGTAGTAATGGCACCCAGACCCAAAGAGAAGTACATTAGCACATTTGCTCAGTGATGAGTTGACCAGAACCATTTATTTCTTTGTCCTGGACCTTGATGGATTACTGGCTTGAAGAGCAGGCAGAGATGTATAGATACAGCACTCATTCTAACAGAAACTGGCTATATTTTTGCTCACCTCTTATTGCTTTTTTAATTCAGCTACATGTAAAGAGGATGCTGCAAGGAAGCACATTATGATTTATGAGTTGTGGAGCCTGCTGCACTAACAAGAAGCTTAAAACTGTACTGCAAGCTTGTTTTCTTTGAATTTTGAAAAGGAAAAAAAACGTATTTTTTCTCCCCACTTATGAAATTGGTTACTTAAAATGATAGCAAAATTTTGATTTTAATGACTGTTTCTATTTGGAGGAGGGAATTCAGCTACATAAGATGAAAGGAAATAATTTGTATGTTCTATTTTAAATAATTTCTCAAGATGTGGGCCAGCTGAAGTTCATTTTCTTGACTGAGAGAATCACTAGCAGATGGTGGCCTCAGCACTGAAGAATGTGAGCCTCTGACCTAGATGGTCTACTTGTCTTCTCCCTATTTTTGGTTCTGTCAGGTCCTGTTTATATAATGTCATGTTATTAGGTAATTATTCAACATTTGAATTATTGTGGTTTTTAGGCATATAAAACAAAGTGTGTATACTTTGTGTGTATACTTCATACCATATAACACTTCCTATTTTTATTATATTTGATGCATTTAATCCTTTTAGGAAGGCAGGAGTAGTATTGAAGAGATTAAGTGATTTTTTTAAAACCAGATCTCATGGCCAGAAAGTGATAGATCTTTTCTTGGAACTTAGATCATTTGATTACAGTCTGTCACTCTTTTTACTTAGAAAATACACTGAACATGACACAAAAGAATGGTGTGCATGGAGTCACTTAGTGTGTGCTATTTATTTGGGGTCACAAGGGGCAGCCATTGTGTACTATGAACAAAATAGTATCCAGGGGTGATGGATGTGGGCTGAGGTAGGCAAGGAGGCTGGTGAAAATACCAAATGGTCCAATGACCAGTGCATGCCCCACTCCAAAATGAACCATAAGCAGGAAACATGTAGACCTGTATTTCACATCTAAATATAGTAATCAGAAAATCATTTTACATATAATAACATAACTTCTTAATCTTCCAAGAAAAAAAAAAACCAGTCTCATCTGGTAGTTCTGAAAACCACAATTAAATTGGAATAGGTGCAATCCTTTGCCCTCCTTCCAAAATAGGAACAGCAAAGAGAAAGAGAAACATGTTATCAGAAAGTTAGAGAAATCAGAAAAACTTCTGAAGTGGAAGGGGCTGGCGATTTATTTTCTTTTTCATGAATTTTTATGCTTTCAGACCAATATGTTAATACTATGTCCCAAACAGGGGAGATTTGTGACTCACAAGTAAATATTAGAAACCTGAGAATTCAACTTCTACTCACCAGAGATCATCTCAGTTGAGTCTTTAAAAATAACTTCCTGATAACTATATGTAACAATTCAATGTATTACATAATAATAGACTATGTATAATAAACCAATATTGTTTTCCTCCCTTAAGAAGTTTGATTAGAAGATTCTGCTGCTTAACTTTTCATCCTTTATGCTTCCTGGGAGCTAAAGTATAAACAGGACAAAATAAACTTCTAGTGAAAATTATTTGCAAAGTATTTCTATGTTCCTTTCTTTGCCCATATTTAAGACATATTATGTAACTCAAAATAAGTCCAGGGTTTCCCCCAGTCTTGGGGTATGAGTCCCTAAGTTCTCATTGCAGGAACTAGTCTGTTTGGATTTCTCTTATGTCAGACAGCACTGTCTGTCAACTGAGAATGTGGAGAGTAAATTGCATGATCAGCCTAACTTCACATTCAAAGCAACTTCCCCCTCTCCCTCTCTCTTAATTACATTCTAGAATAGCGTTTAAAACTTCAGTTCCTTTCACTTTTCTCAAGTTTAGTCAAGGAGAATCTGGTGTACAATGTAAAATAGAAAGTTTATTCCTATCCCAGTGCATATGGACAGAGCTTCATTTTCTAACTTGCTTGCTGATAGAACACTATCACAATTCTAATAAGGCTTGGTTGGTATTGCTTTCATTCTGTTAGACAATAAGCACCACAGCTTAATAAGGACAAGTTATATAACCACTGAAACATTTCCAATTGTCAGTTCCTGTACCCATTGTTACACGACACATGCGGTTACGTATACGTGTAAATTTATGCACATTGATTAAATTAGTACTGTGATAATTTATTTAAAGATCTAAATACTATCCCATGTACAAAAAACATAACTGAAAATGCCCTTTAGAATAATGCAAGTCTGTGAAGAGTCCTTATGGCTACTTTTTCTATTGTGGCCTCTCTCTGAAAAACCCACAAAGGCTTTAAGGGTACGTGATGGAAAAAGGCAACTAACATAGTCTTTACAGCTCTCTTTTTTTCATGCCCGCTGCTGCTAAATAATCAAGCCCCATCTTTTGTACGCTGTTCAGCATGGCGGAGTGGAAAGAGCTACGTGAGTCAGAAGACCTGAGTTCTTTCTACCTCACATTCTACAGCCTATTTGCCTGTTTCCCTACCAGAGCTCCATGAAGGCAGGGCTTGGGCTTTCTTGTTTGTTATTGTATCTTCAGCATCTGTCACAGTCTAAATTAATTTGTTCCACAAATATTTGAGCACCTTCTTTGTTCTGGGTACTGTTCTACATCTTGGGATAGAGCAATGAATAAAATAAACAACATTCTTGCTTTTTTTGGTGTTTACACTCTAGTGTGAATGTGTGGTAAGTGCTTTGAAGAACAATGTAGCAGAGTTAGAGGATAGGGATTGTCGGTGGAATGTGTGTGTGTATGTGTGTGTGTGTGTGAGGCACAGTGCTGCATGGGGTGGTAGGGGAGGCCTCTCTGCTAGACTGACACTTGAGCAAGGCCAGGAATGAGGTGAGAGAATGAGGAATGTGAATATGTGGCAATAGAGAGTTCAGGGCTTAGTGAATAGCAAGAGACTCTGGAATTCTTGGTGTGGTCACAGAACAGCAGTAATAACACATACAAACAAAAATGGGTAAGCCTGAGATCATAGAGGTGTTAGTATTAGAACTTGAAGCCATTAGCTTTTTTTGTCTAATAGTGGCTATTAAGTTTGTTTTCAGTCTCTGAGCAGGGTATTGCACCAACTTCCCTGATTCTTAAAGTGAAACCTCAGATTGCTTCTCAGAGTGCTGATTAATAATCCTAGGGACCTAGGACCTAGAATTCCACCCTTTTCTGGTTTTCATTGTTTTGTGATAATAGCAGAAAGTTTTTCAGGCTGAAAGTCAGTGGCCATCTGAATGGGAGTTTCTGCTGTTTTTTGCCCCAAGGGCATAATTTTGGATCCTGTGAGTATACCTGGGAGAGTAGATTTATGGGAGAGGTAGGTTATTGTAAAGGAAAATAGGATGTTCTGTAGAAATTGCATCATATTCCAGCATTGTATAGCTTTTTAGCTTCCCAATAGTCTAGTCCATGTCTGAACATTTTAAACTATAACATATTTTATCTCCTACTCCACTCAAATTACATAGCAGTTGTTGACCTTGTGCTTTCTGAAATAAACCTTTAAACAAAGAAACAAAGAAACTAAATTTGAACAGAGTGTACATCCATGGGGTGGGAAAGGGAATTGAAGAACTCTTAAATACATGAAAATCACCTGGGAAAGACTTTTTTTTTTAAATATCTTTTTTTGTTTCCCACTTGCTATTGGGAATATAGTCATTCTTAAAGGCAACCTGGTAACACTTAGTGAAATGAAGTTAACAGTATATCTAGGTGAGTATATTCTAGATACACTCTATAGAAAGTTCTCACAAAGGTAAAGGAATATGTTTGGAGATTATCTTTCTCTCTCATTCATCTATTTTGGTGGTGTTGGGGGTGGTACTTGAGAAGGCAAGAACAATATCCGTAACTGTGGGACTAAGGAAGTAAAATTTGGAAGATGCATGCTTAACATTGGGCACTTAAAGGCAATAAACTAGATATAAATAGAGCAACATGAGTAGATATTAACATCCTGGATAGATATTAAGGACCTGGTATGAATTAAAAAAATAAAAGGAATGAGAGACATAGTCTAATACTACTTACATAAATTAAACATATTCATATGAGCTTACTATTTTTATAAAAATATGGGCATATTTAAAAATATAAAGCAATTTAGAAAAGGGGCCTATGGGATGAGGGAAGATTAGGAATAAATTGGAAATTAAACTAAAACAGGAGAGTGACTTTACAGTGATGATAATGTACTATGAACTAAGGAATGTGATTAACTTATCTCCTTGCACCTGGGGTTCAAAAGACAAAGGAAAGTCTTGCATAGGTCTGTTATTTGGAAATCAAATCATCTTTTCTGATTTTCTTACATTGTGATTCCAGGGATATATTCCTATGGGGGAAAGAGTACCTGGAATTATTATAAATAATTCATGAGCATGAAATACACTTTGAAGATAACTTATGTAAAAGAAAAATCATTTTATAAATGAGCATTAGCAATAATGCTCTTATTCAGTGTGGCATTTAAAATATACTTTCATAAGACACAGGGTTAGGAAGGCTTGCCTATGCAATATGGGATAGGGCATGAACATAGAGGGCTGCTCATTTTTCTTTTTTCTTTATTTCCGTGATGTGTCCTTTATGGAGGCTCCTTTTCCAGTCTGGTTTACTATACCTGCATCTTTCATTAACTGCTCTCCTTCTAGGCACCTTGCTGTAGAGACGGAGCTGCCATGGGGGAGGAGGTGATGTTGTGCTCTTGCTTTGTGGCAATAGTGTTGTTTTTTTTTTTTTAATCTCTTTAAGATTGGTTTTTCTTTTCTTTTTTCTTTCTTTCATATTATTTTCTCTGTTCATTTCTTAATTTCCTTCTTACTAACTCTCTTTCCTTTTTTAATTCTGATGGCACTTTATCCAATTCAGGACGTTTTATGGGCAGTACTTCAGTGAGCTGCTAGAATATCCTTGACCTCATTCCTTTCTCATTCTTCCTATATCCTATATTCTGTAAGTTCATAAGGATGAACTTATGCAACCAGCTTTAAGCTCTGAAATGATGTTGCAGTAGACGAACATCATTTCACTATATTTCTTTTATTTGTTCCTTTTTAATTCATGTGATACAGTCAAAACTGATGGCTTTTGAGATGTTTTTCAGTGACTTAATTTTAAAGCCTTCATTGACGATCTCCTTCCCATATTTATCCAGTAAGGAAGTGATTCACATTACCATACACCAATTCCACTTAGTTATTGGTTCCTCAAAGGATAATTACTATTTACCTAATTATGTGGAAAGTGCTATGCAGTGGCAGGGTAATTAGACAATGTTTTGCACAATTACAAACTAACTGTGGTATTTAGGGGAGTTTGTTTGACCTGAATTTATTTTGATGGTAGTTCATTGGATAGCAAAAGAGAATAACATCAAGTTATCTGCAGGAAAATGGCAAATGTCATTTAGTTTCACATTATAACCTGTTATAGTTTAGCACTGAAGAAGCAAAGTGTATTCTCCTGTGAAAATGAATTTCACACACTTTCCTGGTTACTAGAGAACTAGGTTCTTGGTTTTTCTGATTGGAAGGCAGTCACAAGTGTTAATTGAGGAAATATTGATCATATCCATGCATGCCTAGTTTGAAAAGCAATGCAAATGTAGGCAAGAATTGGCAATGGTCAGCATGCATAGCTACTGCTCCCTTGGGACTTCAGTTCTTACAGTTTCTTGAAGTATGGCATATGACTACTGGCATCCCAGTGACTGGTGGGACTTTGAGCCTGGGAGGAGGTTCTTATCAAGTGTCAATTTTTCAGCTCCTGCTCCTCAGAGGTTCTAATTTGGCAGGTTTAGGTTGAGCCCCTGAAATATACATTTTGCCCAGATAGATTCAAATACTCCCCAGGTGAATCAAAATCATCTTTAACTTTGAGAACCACTGAGCACCAGCAAGGAAATTCAGGTCTAATGTGTGTGGAGGAGACGGTTTTCTTCTTCTCTGTTAGTACTTCTGTCTGACATAGGTGTATGCTGATCTTCCTTTCTTTCTCCTGTAGGAACCATTCTGCCTCTTTTTCAATTTCAAAATGGATTTTCATTTTGAAAATTATTAAGTTCTCCAATTAGTGTATTTGTCACAAAATATTGTGACATTAATTGGCATATATTTTGGAATGTGGGGTTTGATATATGGGATAAATGCTGATAAGGGTATCAGATTCACCAAATTCATTTTAGAAGATATTTATAGAGGCTGCTAGGCCTTTTGGAGATTTTCATTAAAGTCTTCTTTCCAAATAAGCATTAATTTTATTGAGCAGTCACTCAGATGGACTAAGTGTTTTATATACATTATCCCTTTAATCCACACAATCTCCTATTGAGAGGGGTAATATTATATTCATCTTCACAGGGGAAAATGTGGCACAGGGAAGCTAAGTAACTTGCTCAAAGTCACATGGCTCATTACATGTTCATTGCTAAGAAAAATCTGGGCAATGCTGCTTCTGAGCTCCTTCATCATGGGCAATGTTGTAGGGATGTGTTCATGATTTTTATAAAAGGAATTCTTAATTTAAAAGAAGGCAAAACCCTACTGAAATCAGTGGAATCAATGGACGTCTGAAAATTGATTAGAAAATGAGGACACAACCATGTTTGCATTGTGAGAGCCTGGCTGAAAGAAAGACATATTCACAAAAGTGGCTGTTTTACATTGATTTATCTTATGGTGAGAGAGAGAAAGTGGAAAGAATAGTTTCATACTCTAGGAAGCTATAAAGACCTGTAGAATTAAATGAAAGCAACCAAGAGAAAGCTAGGCTTTCTAGGCAAGAGAAAGTGGCAATTTTATGTCATTGGTCTACTAACTATAAGACATACAAATACAGTTTTATTCTCTTTAGAGGCCAGGTATAGGATTACTGAATGGATTTCACAAAAGAGGAGGTTTCAGTCAGGAGGGCTTGCTGACAGCAACACATCTACTGTCTGGGCTTAGCAATGGAAGCCACAACATTCAGTGCGCACTTGGCAAACAAGGTCAAATAGGAAAGTTAAACAATAGGTATTTTTGTTTCATATTTTGCTAGAATGCTTTATAATATTTCTAGTGTGGTTGTGAAAAGCATAAGTCATCTTTCAGGGAAGGAGATAATTTTAAAAGTGCTTATTTAATATTAACAATTTGGAACCATTTTAAAATTGGGAGATGGAATATTTTATGTATCCAAAGATCTTGCTAAGAGGAGAATGGAAATGCTGACCATATTAACTATTTAATGAAGCTTAGGTAGAAAAGTGTACTTGAATCTTTCATTTGGAATTACAGTAGTTTATAATGCAAATTAATATAAAAAGTTGCAAAATGTTTCATGCTTAGAAATAATAGTTTTAAAATTCTCTTATATTCTCTTTAATGTTTGACTGTTTGAAGTCAGATTGTTGGGGAAAAGTATATCACCTTTGGTTGAGTAACTAATGAGTCCAATAGTGGCTCATTGAAGAAAATGAAAAGGCAAAACATATCATCTTTGACTTTCTCATGTATTAGCAATTCTTCCCCGCTGGTGAAGAGGGAAAAGTGATTTTTAAAGGTTTGCCTAAAATTTAGGTTATTTAGTTACCTAATTGTACCATTTGAGAACGTGCTTCCCCCCTTTTTAATTCTAAGCTTTATTGAGGTATGATTGACAAATAAAAAAATTATACATTAAATATGTACAATGTGATGTTTTGATGTATGTATACATTGTGAAACGGTTACTACAACCAAGCTAAGTAACATATCAGTCACTTCGCATAGTTTCCCTTTTTTTGTGGTGGTAAAAACACTTGAAATCTACTCTCAGTAAATTTCAAGTATACATTATTACCTATAGTCACCATGCTGTACATTAAGTCTCCAGATCTTATTTATGTTATAACTGAAAGTTTATACCCTTTAACCTACATCTCCAAAGGGAATCATCAAGTGCTTCCTTGATAGCTAAAATTGCACCTACCGCTGCATTAGAAACTGTGGGGATAATTTTGAAATGTGCACACCCATTTCATTGCAGCATTATTCACGATAGCCAAGATACGGAAACAACCTAAGTATTTGTGGACAGATAAATGGATAAAGAAATCATGGTATACAATAGAATACAATGGAATATTATTCAGCCTTAAAAAAGAGATCGTTTTATTTGTGATAACATAGATGACCCTGGAGTACATTATGCTAAGTGAAACAAGCCAGACACAGAAAAGAAATTTTGCATGATCTCACTTATATGTGGAATCTAAAAAAAGGTTGAATACATAGAAACAAAGAGTAGAATGGTGGTTACCAGAAATGGGGTTGGGGGGAGGGATAAGGGGGGAATGGGGAGATGTAGGTGAAAGCGTATAAAGTTGTAGCTATGTCTTATGTTGGATGAAGAAGTCTAGAGATCTAATGTACAGCATGAGCACTATAGTTAATAATATTGTATACTTGAAATTTTCTAAGGTAGTAGATATTAGGTGCTATTACCAAGCACAAAAGAAAGCAACTATGTGAGATTGTAGATATGTTAATTTGTTGGACTGTAGTAATCATTTAATTATGTATATATATATCAAAATATCGTGTTGTATATCTTAAACATATACAATTAAAAAAAAGAAATCTGTTGGTTCATCTGGCTTCAACCCAGAGATTCCCATTTATAACAACTGCTAAATCTTCCCCAAATGATTGGCTCTATGGATGTGTGCCACTAACTTTGTCATATACTGTCAATTGGCAGTGCATACTTAGCTACTACTAAGATGAACTGGTGAAAACTGAGGATTTTTACTAGGCAGTAAATTTACAAAACTTTAAAAAGAAGAGATCTTCCCTTTTGCCCTCATTTATGTAGCACACAGGTGTTTCCACCAAAGGAAACTGCACTGATTGATAATTGAAATGCTGGTATCCCTGCAAGTCTGTAATCATGTGCGCTGTGTAGACTGGATTACATTCTGCCATGAGCATTGTGCAAAAGATCAGATGCTCCTGGGTGCACTGCTGCTGCAACAGTGTGAATTGCACTTTTAATTTGTCTTCCCATCTAACAGCACATCTAATTATACTTTATAAAATCTGTTTTAAATGATACTTACACCTTTCACTGAAATATATTTACATAAAAGTGAGGATTTAATAAATACTTAAAAGTTGTATCATCAAATCATCTTATTCAACTACCCCTTCTGTTGCATTTGAAATGTAATATGCATTTTGTTCACACTGAGCTAATCTTCAACAAAACCAAAGAGTGGTCAGAAACTGCTGATTAGAATGGGAGAGATAAGAGCTGACCTATTCTTGCTTCAAAATTATTCAATCACTTAATCTACATGTCTGAGTATGTGGAAACCTTTTTCTACCACTAAAATTCTTTCTCTTTAAATTTTCCCAAACTTACACATTTGGCAAGAGTAGAGAATAGAATAGGCGTGTATATTTTTATTAATTATATAGAGATTGAAAGTTTCACTCATATAAATGACAGCCACAATAGGTTATATTTCTTTTCTTCTTTTTGTCTTGCTTAGGCTTTTTCTGTATCTGTCCTAATTTTCAATATTGTAGTTAACATAAAAGCCGATCTACTTACTAGAGCATCATTATCTTTACATAACATAATACATATTCTTGTTTTTCTTTTTTGGAGTTTTAATAAGAATTTTTATTGTATCAGTGAAGTTATTTTTTCACATATCTAATGGTCTTAATTAGTATTACAAACAATCTTCTATTAATAGTTTAGAGCACTGGTCCCAAACTTGGCTGCATATCTGGAGCTTTAAAAAACAATGATGGCTGGATCTCATCCCTCCAGAGATTGTAATTTAATTGGTCTGGGGTGGAGCCAGGGTCTGTGGACTTTTAGAACTTCCCAGGTGGTTCTGACATGCAGCTAAGTTTGAGAACTGCTGCTCTCAAGGGCTAATCAGGTTTCCTTTAAGGAGTTCTATATTAACACACTGGTTTCCAATTTGTTTCACATTGGACTCACCTGGGAATTTGCAACAAAATAATGAGGTCTGTACCCCACCCTAGGAGATTGTGATTTAATTGCTCTGGGTGGTGGTTTGGGATTTGAAATTTGTGAAAGTTCTCACTTGATTCAAATGTGAAGACAAGTTTGGGAGCCACAGTGTTAACCTATAATTAAAAAAAAATCTAAATGATATTTTCTAAGGAAATCAGAGATTACATATGTTTACAACATGTAGTCATCCTTGGATGATATTAAAATAAGATATGAAATGTTTTTTTTCCCCTCTACTGTTAACATTATATAAGTGAGAGAATTAGAGGCACTCAGAATTCTTATTTTATGACATTTTTGTAGTGCACTTTCAATTTGCATTTATAGGTATGCTGCTAAGTATTAACAGAAGAAATGGACCTAAATGACCTTCACTAACAGTGTCTATAATCTATCTTTGACAGGTACATAAAAACATGCATTTATTTTAGTGGGAGTTATGTGTTTGAAAGGGAAAAGCAAACTGTTCTCTTGTACAATTCACAGAAATATCTTTATCTGGGATGGTAATATAGTAAGTGTTCTATTTTTTTGGTACTAGCATTTGAATAGGGTTTTTAGGTAAGTGGGAAAATCATTTCCAAAGTACTGGTTACCCAATTTATGTCACCAGGTTATGTGTAAGACAGCTCCTCTACTTCCTAATCATGGATTTGATTTGAACTATCTGTAATCCAGTTGACCCTAGTTTAATGTTACCTCCCATTTTCCCTCGGATATTTCTTGTATGGTTCTTTCCCTGTGGCAGCTCATCCTGTTGCTCAGCTGTCTTCCCCAGATGACTAAGTGCTGCCAATAATCTTTATTGCCAATGACCAGTTTGTTTTTAGGTACAAGTCATTTGACCTTGATCTTGTTCTGAAATACAAGTCATTCTTCTTGTTGTTCTCCTTCCATTACAGATTCTTCATTCCATTCAGGTTTTAACTGCTCAATCCTTTTCCCATTTCTAGCCTCAAGTTATCCAGTCCTAATTCCCTTACACCATGCATATCCATCAGGGTTTGCCTAAGAAAACAGAACTCACTCTGTGAATTCCAAATGTGAAGTTTTTAATGCAGGGACTTAGGGTTCATACAACTTTAGAAGGGTTGGGAGAGTGAAGTTATCACCACTTGGTTGTATCTCCTAACTAAACTAATTTGAGGTCCTCCCTTCTTTTCAGCTTTTCTTCCTGTATAGGTAATGCTGATGCCCTTGCCCAGCTGCTTGACTCATTGTTGTGTATAACTTCTATTTCTCTGTTTAGTTCTCTCACCATGATAGCAATAACAAGATGTTGAGTAGATTTAAGAATATTTTATAATTTACCACTTTCTCTCTATTTGATTCCTACTAACCATTCAAGACCCAGATGACATTTCTGTTTTTTCAGCATGTCTTCCCTGATTCCCCTTCCTCGTGAGATTTTCAAATGAGTATTCTGTATCTTTGTGTCTTTGATTTCTACTCACTCTTTATTCTGCCCTGCTTTCTGTACCCTCCCGGTTGCTTTCCATTTCTAATTTTAAGTTCAATAGTGATCTATTTTGTTGCGTTCAGTGATTTTTTTTCAGTCTTCATTCTTCTAGAACCAATGGGTCATTGAACACTGTGGATTCCCCTCTCCTTTTTGAAATCCTGGAGTGAGATGCAGATATTCCAGAAGTATTGTTTAGCTTGCTAGTTTGTTTTCTTCCTGTATAGAATGAATCTTTGAGGACAATTTTTTTTTTCATTTTTAAAAATGATTTTTAAATTTTTCCTCTCTACTCCCAATGTGACCATTTTAGTCTAGATGTTTATGACGATTTTGCACTAGCTTTTAAACCAGTGACTCTTGTTTCTATAACCACTTTTCAGTGACTTCTCTCTCAATCTTTAATGCATGTTTGTTAACTAATCAATTATCTAAAAATAGTTCTTCTGTTATCTCATTTTCTGGCAAAATAACTTAGTTTTTGTTACCACCAAAGTCCTTTGCCTATTGTAAAGTCCTTCAGAATTTGGGTTTGATTTGCCATTTAATTCTTAACATTATAAATTCTGTAGAAAAAATACTTCTTTTGGCCAAAATGATTCATTTCTCATATCGCAGATGTGTTCTTCCTCCTTTGTTTATTTAAATCTTGCTTATCCTTTATGGCCAGTTTTGTTCTTATCACATTTAACAATTATAGCTTCTGACATTGTAGTTTTTCTTTTGTGGCCATTATTTCTAACAAGTCCAATATTTGGGGAACAAAAAAATCAGGCATAAATTTCATTAAGAAAATTTTATTTTTCCATCAATTTTTAGTTGTTGACAAATTTTACCAGGTGAAATTTTAACCATCATCATTTCTATTCTGATTTGATAATATCCACCAGTAATCTCCATTATCAATTGTCTAATTGCTTTTTAAAATTTCTTATTTTTCATTCTTAGTGTCAGGAATAAAAACAAGAAAATTTTATTCAACACATATATACTTTTTAAAGAAGGAAGACAGAAATGTGGTGAACAACTAGATCAAAATGGCAGGATAAGAATATTTTCAGGGTTGAAAATGGTAGAGTCCAAACTTATGCTTTGAGTCAATGTTTCTTAGCATGGCTATCAAGGTCCTTAACAGTCCAACTGTATTTTCTTTCCCAACCTTTCACTGACCACGCATCTTTATTTGTCCTTTCTTTTAGCCATATTGGATTTCTTGACATTCTCTGAAAATGTTGCAACTTACTTTTTCACATATCTGTGACGTTGTCCTCATAATTTCCTCTGGATGAAATATCCCTTTGTCTCCTTCTTTGCCTTGTGAATTTGTACTCTTCTACAAGGCCAAGTTCAAATGTGTATTGAATTATATCCTTCAAGCTTAGTGGATGTCTCCTTTCTTTGTATTGTTATATAATTATTTTCGTACCTTTTAAAAAATATTTAGCACATTACGTTATTGATGTCTTCTCTATTAGACTGTGAGTTACTGGAGAGCAGATGTATGTCTTTATTTATTTTTTACTTAGTACCTACTAGTTCTTTCACTAGAAATACTTATGGAGCATAATTTTTGCGCATTTCACTCTTACCCAGTGAGTAAAGTGAGATTTAGGCAACCAGACCCAGGTCCGACATTTTTGAAATAGTCTATTAGTCACAGGGTAGTTCAGGATTCTCCTATTTAGTCATTTAATATGTCTTTGGACTTAGCCTATGTTAAATTGTGACTTTTCATACTCTTTGTAGAGTCTCAGTAATGGATAATAGGCTCCAAAGTCAGAAAGAAAAAGTTTAAATTAGATGTTTTAAAGAAATCTTTTTTTCCCTTAAAATTGACTAGTGTATGAATATATTTTTCCTTAATAATATTATTTTTCTTAATAATAATAAATTATGTTTAGTCATAAAACATTCATTGATTACTTATGGTGACATTATTGTACCATGTCATAAAGATATTTCTTGACCATGAACTTTTAATTTATTTAGAAGGGAAAGGGAAAAACAAATAATACTTGTTCAGTGTTTCCTATATGATAGTCCATGCTTTTTGTATTTCATGTATATAATTCCATTTAATGCTCACAATAACATTATTTTATTGATGAAGGAAATGTGGCTCAAAGTGGTCAATGAACTCACTTAAAGGAACCTAGCTTGTGAGGGGCAGAGAAAGAATTTGCAATCAGTCAGTTTTACATGTTTTTAAAGTCAACACTGATTCTGTCTTTACTAGAGATGATAACATCTTTCCTAGAGACGATAATATTACTAGAGATGTTATCGTCTTTAGTAAAGTGAGATTTCAGAGAGATATCAACTCTAGGGTGGGAAGTTCTGACTTATTTTATCTCTTAGTTTCCTAATATAGTTGATTGGAATAATATTCTTCATCTCCACTCAATTGAATAACATTGTTTTAATGATTGACTAAGATAATGTGTGACAAATGATTAGCACAGTGACTGGAGCAGAGTAAGCTGTCAAAAATAGGAAACTATCGTTATTATTATCCTACTTAATCAAAATACCTCTGAAAAAATAGGCAACCAAAGCAGACCTGCATACATTCAAACATAACAAGCCCAAAATGCTGAATGTGAGGCATGAAGCAATGATGCTGAGATTGAGACCTATGTGTATGCTACGTATTTTTACATAATGGTTTAAAATTAGCAAGCGGCTTTAATGTGCATTATTAAGTCATGTAAAATGTGGGGGGCTGAAGCATCAGCTTATTATACTACAATTTGTGTGTAGAGCACTAATGGAGCTCAAAGAAAATGGTGTTTGCCTTGGAGAATGGAGTGAGTTAGGGAAGATTGAGAATACTGACAGGGTTTTAGTGGAAGTGCTGGTAGAGGGGTAGGGAAGCTTTGCTGTGTAGGCAAAATAGCATGATGGAAGGCCCAGACATAGAAATAACAAAGTTATACACGGAAGGAAAAAATAAGGTCAGCCCAGCAGAAATGAAGTTTTACAGTTTCATTTTCTAAATCTCTATTGCCATCTAGAAGAGTAGCTAATGTGAGAAGGGGACAAGGAACACGGTTTTAATGTGTTTTAAGTGATAGTATAGTGTGGTGATATCTGTTCAATGATGAATACCCACTGAATCAAGAAGAAGACCTCTTTAAGCGAAGGTCGAGCATTACCAAGCCTGAACCAAGATTGCAGAAATGTGGGACTGCAGACCTGTTTGTGAGGTTCATTGCTTGTGTGTCTGTACTACCTGGACTAACTATAAAGATCTTTATTGGAGCAATTGGATGACAATGGTGAATAGATCATCTTTATCTTTTTCCCCATTCATTTAATTCTACGTAGAAGCAGGGAGTTCATAAATTCTGACTATAAGTCCTTATCAGTCTGCTTTCTTCTGATATATTTTTTTCACTCTTCCTGCCACTATTCTTGGTTGCTTTTCAGGTTCTGAACTGAAATATTTGGTATTCCAAAGGAGAATGCTCCTATGAACTTTATTGTGAATGGTTCAAGGAGTTGGTTCAACTTTCACTTCAATTTCCAGCACCTTGCATTATTATAGATTGAATGAATAGTGCCAGCCTGCCAGTGCTTTTTGATATAATATATGTGGTGTGCTGGACACATTCAAACTGATAGAATGAACAATGGTGATGTAGTATGTTCTTTAGAATGAAATCATTTCACTAGGTACATAATGGGTGGTCATTACATTCTCTTTAGCTTACTCTTTACATTGAAATTCATGTGAGGACTTTGCATGTAAGGACTTTGACCTTCCTCTGGTATAAGACCTCTATGGAGCCAGGATAATTCCCAGTCTCTGTCATTTTTTGGGAGCAGGTCTTTAGGTACTTCTCTGTAACCCCACTGGGCCTAGCACAGTGTTTATATTTAGCAGTGGTTAATTAGTGTCTCTTGAGTGAATTAATTTTTGCCTCGCTCAGAAAAGTACAAATGTTGCTCTGAATAATTAACACAAAAGAATGTACACATAGAAAAAGATACACTCGGATGTTACCTCTTCATTGAAGCGTGACCCACAAATAAAGATCAAGATGCTATGATGAAATCTCTCTGCACTTCTCACCTTTAATTTGGAGTAATTTTAAAATTTGTTTGTCATATATATATATTTTGCTTGTAGGTCAACTGCGATATTATTCTACGCATCTGCTGCTCATATGTATAAATTACTTAACACAATAGAACATATACATAGAAAAGATACACATAGAAAAATGACTGTTCCATTGGCAAAACACAAGAAATTTCATATTTATTCATGAAATCTCCCACTCTAGTGTTGTCGGTATGTTCAGATAGTTTGAAACACCTCAGATGAGAAAGTAGGAAGATAGAAGTGTGTTAGCATAGCTGCAAGTGAGAGCAAAACAGGCTCTATACCAAGCTCTTTGAGATGGAATTACAATATGTAATGTACATCTGCTTTCGTCTGATGCTGCTGAGCTCAACTCTTTTCCAGTTTAATTCTGTAAGTATTTATTGAATGTTAGTATTTGCTTAGCCACAGATTTGATGATGTGGATGATTTTAGAGATGATTAATACCACCGCATACCCATAAGGATAAAAATAACAACAACAATTGAAAATAATGAGTGTTAGTGAGTGCTATGGTTTGAATATGTCCCCTCCAAAATTCAGATGTTTTCAAAATTCAGATTGTTCAATGGCCAATGTGATAGTATTAAGAGGTGGGGCCTTTAAAGGGTGATTAGGCGATAAGGGCCCCTCCCTTGTGAATGGAATTAGATCCCTTATAAAAGAGGTTCCATGCAGTCCTTGGCTCTCTTGCTCTTTCATCTGTGTTCCTCCCTCTGGAACATGCAGCTGCAAAGTGCCATCTTGGAAGTGGAGAGCAGCCCCCACCAGGTGAGAAAACCTGCCAGCACCTTGATTTTGGACTTCTTAGCCTCCAGAATGGTAAGAAATTAATTTCTGTTCTTTATGAACTAGCTAGTCTCAGGTATTTTGTTATAGCGGCACAAAAGGACTAGAACCGTGAGGATGGAGAGAAGTTAGAACATTTGTGCACTGTTGGTAGGAAAGTAAAATGGTACAGCCACTACAGAAAATAGTATGGTAGTTACTTAAAAAAATTACTAATAGAATTATCATACAATCCAGTCATCCCATTTCTGGGCGTCTATCCAAAATAATTGAAAGCAGGATCTTAAAGAGATCTTTCTATCCCCATGTTAATAGCAGAATTATTCACAATACTCAAAAGATGGAAACAATCCAAATGCCCACCAGTGGATGAATGTATAAACAAACTGTGGTTTACAATGGAATATTATTCAGCTTTAAAGAGGAAGGAAATTTTGACATATGGTACAATATGAATGAAACTTGCAGACATTACGCTAAGTGAAGAAAGCCAGTCCTAAAAAGACAAATACTGTATGATTCCACTTATATGAGTACCTAGAATAGTACAATTCATAGAGACAGGAAGTAGAAGGGTGGCTTCCCAGGGCAGGGGGAGATGAAGGAATAGGAAGTTGTTGTTAAATGGGTATAGAGTTTCAGTTCTGCAAGATGCAAGAAATGAAGAGATGTGAAGATTTGCTGCACAGAACATGAATGTACTTCACACTACTGAACTGTACACCTAAAAATGCTTAAGATAGTAAATTTTATGTTTTGTGTATTTTACCATACACACAAAAGACTATTAAGATGCAATTCCTGTCCTCAAGTGCTTTACAGTTTCTTTTTTGATGAGTGAATGAGGTAATACTTATTGAGTGGAAATCTACAGGATGAGTAGGAGCTAGCTAGAGAGGAGAAAGGAAAATGTGGAGGGCATCTGAAGAGGCACATGATGATACTAAAAGATGTCAGGATAACAGAAGCTCAGAGGATATGTTAGATGGACACTGGTATCAGATGAACCTGGAGAGGGAGGCAGGGTTCAGATTTTTCAAAAATGTCTAGGCTTATGGTGGATTTTATTTAGCCTTTAACCCTAAGACAGATGTTTACTGAATGCAATTGAATGTACCTCTGACTAGGAGTTTCAAGTGCTGCACAATCCCATGCTATTTTCAGCCTATAAGAGTTGGGACCATTGATTCACTTGCAACTTCATTTTTGTTCCTGTTTCACAAGTGCCATTTATGACTACTCAAGTAGTAATAATTCCACGATATTGTCAAAGTAATGTTGGAAATAGTCCATCCCTAGAAATTGGGCTTCTTACGTGTTGCTGCTAAGATTCAGTCTCTCCTGGACTCTAGTGTTTAAAGGGAACTTGCTGCCTTACTTCCTGATTGAGTCCTTTCCAGTTCCTCACCCAGCACGTCTCTTTTCTCCTAGGACAGGGACCTATTCCTGTCAGTTACCTTCTCCCAAGTGATTGCTTGCTTGCATGATTCTTAAGTATGACATTTTCCCAAATATTCTGTTTCTGTGCTCTGCTAATGTGTTAATCTCTTCACACTACTGTAACAAAATAACATAGACTGAGTGGCTTATAAATAATAGGAATTTATTTCTCACAGTTCTGGAGTCTGGGAAATCTAAGATCAAGGCACCAGAAGGTTTGGTGTCTGGTGAGGGATCTCTTTCTGGTTCATAGATGGCGCCTCTAGCTGTTTCCTCATTTGGTGAAAGGGGCAAACAAGCGCCCTTGGGCTTCTTTTATAAGGGCACTAATCCCATTCATGAAGGTTCTGTCCTTGTGATCCAGTCACGTCCTAAGGGCCCCACCTCCTAATACCATTACCTTGGGGCTTAGGATTTCAATATATGAATTTTCTTGGGGTGGAGACACAAAGATTCAGACCGTAACAGCTAACCTTTTGGATTTTTGGGACGCATTGATAATTAACCTTTGAACTCCTTTTCTAACTTCTTGATGGTAACCTAAAAATGTGTTAAGCACATGTGTATAACCTAGTGAAGGAGGCATGAATAAATTTCCAATGCCAATCAAATTGCAATGAGTATTGTGATATAGTATGTAAACAAATATTTGAGCACATAAGAAAACCATCCTTATGGGGGGAAGTGGGACAAAATTAGACAACACTTCATATAGGAAGTCCAAACGTCATTTGGACTGAGTTTTGAAGGATGAATAGAATTTTGACATGTGGAGAATAGAGGCAGTAGAGAAAGAAAAATCTGGCAGAAAGAACAAAATGAGTAGTACTTTACATTGTGCCAGATACTTAGAACTCTTTAAATATTTGTTTAGTGAATGGATGAATGAATGAAGAAAAGTGTGGGGTCAGGAAGGGGGAGGAATCAAAGATGACTTAATGTTGCTAACTTGACTATGTGGCAATGCCAAAACTCAGGAGCCTGATGAAGGGGCAGGTTTGGGTAGGGTAAAAAGAAAGGACCATTTGGTATATGGTAAATTTGAGGTAATGGGCATCTAGTGGAGGTCAGAGCATTCTGACAGCCTTACTCAGATAACAAGTCATGGAAGGGAGATTTCTCACAGAGGAAAGATAGTGGGAGGGCGATAATTTAGGGGACTCTCATAAAAATCTAGGTTAAAATGATAGTCTAAATTATATATATAAAATTGAAGTTGAATGCTATCTCCTGTTTGTGGAGAAAACACTAGATCTGCTTATCTCAAGGAGACAACAAGATAAAACCAGATAAATTTGAAGAATCCTACTGAGTAAAGCATTTGATGATACAGAAGGGATTCAACATGGAAAGACGTTATCCTCAAAACCAACCAACCACATGGAGAACCTGAACTATTACCCTACTATTAATACATGGTAAAGGACTAAAAAAAGTAATCGGTAGATTTTCTTTACTCTAGCAAGAAATACCTAGAAACACTATCTTTATAATAGTGACAAAACTGTAAAATAATTAGAACTAAATTTAAAAAGAAGATATATACAAAGAAAATAATGACATCTAATTAAAACCATGAAACAAAATTTGAATAAAGGGAGAGTCATATCATGTTCTTGGATGAGGGAGGCCATATTATGAAAATGTCAACTTTTCCTATATTAACATATATATTTAATATCATTTTATTTAAAAGCCCAACAGATTTATTTTTTAATTGGATAAAATAATCTTATAGTTCATTTGGAAAAATGAATATACAAGAACAGCTAATAAAAGTGAAAAATGAATGGCAAGGAGGCATTTTTTATATCAGATATCAGAACATACTATAAAGCCACTGTAACCAAGTCATTAGAAAAATAGATAACTATACTAGTAGAGAATAGAGAATAAGAATATGATAAATATGATGAATTAGTATTGACAAACACAGTGGCTTCAATTTCTTCTGGAAGAGAATAACAATGGATCCCCGTCTTAGGCCATGTTCAAAAATAAATTTCAGACTGACTAAAATGTAAAAAGTAAAATAAAAATATATAAAGGACTCAAAAAATATAGCAGTTAAGAAAATCTTAACCAAGACTAATAACCCATTACCTACAAAGAAAAAATGAAAGGATTTATTTAACCACTTAAAAATTTAAAACCTAGGTATGGAAACCTATACCCAAGACAGAGTTGATAAACACAGAGCAGATGTGGAAAATACAAGTAATAGTGATGGTTAATATTTATATAAACAAGAAAATTAGCAAGACACAGGCAAACAATCTAAGAAAAATGGGTAAATCTTATGAATATATGATTCACAGAAGAGCAAATATAAATATTCAACAAATATATGAAAGAATGCTCAAATTTATATGTAGAAAATACAAATTAAAGTAAAAACCAGATATAACTTTATAAATACTAGAATGGCAGAAATTAAAAAGGACTAGTAACACAAATTACTGGTAGGGATGTATAGAAAAAGTTATTCATATATTGATGGAAATGAGCTCTTTCAAAAGTCTTTGGAAAAATTTAGAAATTCAATGTTGGGAATTTATATCATAGAAATAAGAGCATCTACATATAAGTATAGTAAATATTTATTATAGAATTTTTGTTCTGTCAGAAAACCAGAAGAGAAAGCACTCATCCATAGGGTATATCCATACTATGCAGCCATAAAAAAAAAAAAAAAAAAGGAAAGTGTTAGAGCTATACTGGATAATCTGGAGAGATTTCCCTGAGGTATTACTGTGTAAGAAAAGAGAAGTTTAATACTTTGTCTCAATTTTAATAAATGAGAAGTAAATTTTATATATGTGTTTGTATACAACATTTCTGTGCACATTTAGATTCGTGCAGGATTATATGAGAAGATACCAAAGTACACACCCCAGGTTGCTAACGGGGTTAGCTGAGGAGTGAGGGTGAGGTGCTTTTGTAGCTGGAGGTTGGAGGAGACCCACAAAGAATAAGGGTTGCATCAACTGCTCCACATTTTCATCAGTGTCCTAGGCTCCTTCTTTCTGTTTCATCATCTTTAGCATGTGGCTTTAATCCCTGTGGCCAAAATAAACGTGCAGTATGTCCAGAAAGGAAGTGAAGGAAAGAGGCAGTGCGTATTTCAGAAAAGTGAAGAGATTTCCAAAGCTATCCAACAGACTTTGCCTTACGTATTGTTGTCCAGAACCATGCAACACGCCACACCCAGCTGCAAGGGACATATGGACTTTTAGCTGGATATATAGTGGCAGAATCTCTCCTTGACCACATTTTGGTCAGGCTCTTCTGAGCCCTCTTCTCTACTAGGCCTTGACCTTGGCCTCTGTCCTGTCTTTGGCCTTCCCAGTCCATTCTTAGCCAAGAGGCACACTAAGTCAGTTTAGCAATAATTCCCTCACTCTTGATTTTGGATCAACCTTGATATCTGATCAAGTTCTTTATCTCCCACCTTTGATGTCTAAGTCCTTGGCCTGCCTTCAGCAAGAGTCTCCTTACTCTTGATGACTCCTCTTAGTAATTTTCCATCTACTGACTCCTTCACTGTGGAATGTGGCTATAAATCCCTAGCTGTCTTTGCTGCATTCACGGTTGAGCCTGATCTCTCTCCTATATGGCAACAATCATGAATAAAGTTTTCCCTGCTATTTTAACAAGCATCAGAATAATCTTTCTTAAACAATGGTCACTCTGGACAGAATTAGAGTTCTATTGGCTAAGAAGAAGAGAAGGATGGATAATGGAGAAGTAACTAATTGTGTCTGTGACAGTCTGCTTATTCTAAAAGCTAATCATTTCCATTTCAAAAGCAGATGTTGATCCTTATGAGTTCCGAACTTACATTTAACTGCCATTGCTGTCAATGATATACCTGGGAACTCAGTAAAAAAGAAGCTCGTAAAACTTTCTAATACATATTTTGTAGGAGTACTGTGAAGCTTTAATTAAGCTAACGGTTATAAAGTGATTTGAAGAAAGTTACTGCAAGTACATAATGCTTTGGTAGATAATGTGTGAGTAATTTCACAAAACCTGGATAACTGTCAAGTAATTAAAGGCAAATGCACTGTCGATGCTGTTATGTGACTTCCCTTAGTGTTCACCAGAGGTTGACACACACATTGAGGAAAGAGCTGATCTCATACTGTTCTGAAATGGTTCTTGAAAACTCCTTACTCCTCTTTGAAAATCACTCACCATCTGCTAGTAAAAGAATTGAGAGGGCTGCCTGTGAACTTAGCAATTAAATGTGCTAATACAGTAGCAGGAGAAAATGATTGTCACACCTGCTTTTTTTTTTAAAAAAAAAACAACAACAAACAAGACAAAATTCTACTACCACCCTCAAATTAAAAACAAAAAAACAAACAAAAAAAACACACCACCATCTGGTTTTCTGTGAAAACAAAACTTCAGATTTTTAAAAGAAAAACAAACTCAAGTACATTTTCAGATATGATTATGTATACTGAAAATGTAGTCATTTTAGAATTCTCTTTCTTAGAAAAATTAGGGTCTCAAGGCAAAGGAATTATCAAACCAATAATTTACTGTGTGTTTTCCTTCCTTTTGGATTTTGAGAGGTTGAAGAAGAGGGAGAAACATGACTGTAAATGAGATGTTTTATTTTACTTTGTCAGTGAAATCCTTTATCCACCTACAAAAGATAAGGATTATGTTTTTTTTCTCAATAAATATTAATGTATGGAAATTAGCATGTATAAAGCCAGTGAAGGAATATAATATTAAAGAATTCTTTATAAAGAATCTATTGAAAGAGAGTGCAATAAAATGGAGTCTTTTGATCCTGGTATAGGATACTTGAACATTTATAGCAAATACAGGACAAAAGTGTTTTTCTAAAATCTAACTAGCTAGCACCTGTAAATTAAGCTACCTGATCACTGTTATTTATGTGTTATTGTCTCCCACTTAAATCTCATGCTCTTATCTTACAGATAAAGTACATAATTGAGACTAAATTTAAAAATTTATACATATTATTGAGCTATTTAAGTTTTAAAATAACTAAAATCATATCATGAAATTTGGGACGTTATGAAAGCTTCCTGGTGCCAGGAAAATTGGTATAAATAAAATCACCATATGTGCTTAACTAATGGTTGGGTCATGTCTATCACTCTGATGTCCGGTGTGAAAATGATGTATCATTGTAAATTAAGAAACTTGTGAGCTTTATGAATTTCTACTTTTGTAGTCCTTTTCAGAAAAACTTAACCCTTATCTTGACTGTGGGGTTTTTATACAGACTTAATATTTAACATTAACTTAATATACAACATTTTGGATAAACTCAATTTTTCTGGAAGCATCTATTGTATTGACAGTAAGCAGGTTAATATTGTGCTTGAATTTTTCATCTAATTCTTATAGTTAATGTTTATGTTTACATGTCCCCCCAACACACTTTCTTTCTAAATTAAGCAATAAATGGCAGCTAGTAAGTTTATAATCCAGATATTATTTATAACTCTAATAATATGTGAAAATTAAGATTCACCCTTTTTAGTAAAACTAATATTATTTCCAGATAATGTAGTCTACTATATCAAGACCCTCAATATATTCTTTCCTGGGATAATGATATGAGAGTATTCAGAAAGGGTTCTATTATCTTACATTATCTCAGTACCTGGTAAGCATCTAAGAGTTATAAAATAAATGAAGACTTCAGGTTAATAAATCTTTTCTGTGGTTTAATGATTTTGTGTAGGTCAATGAACCTTGAAATAGGGCTTACTATGAGACAAAGTTCCTGAAGTCACAATATCTGTGTGGTAAAGTAATAGCTAGAGATTTTTTGTATGTTCTAGTTTCAAATACTAAAGTTGCATTCAGGTATATGAGTTTTCCTTTTTGTACCAAACTGAGATTGCACTGAACACTGTAACAAGTAGCTCACCCAAATAGAATTAAGCACCATTTGGACAAAGTTCCATAAAGGATGCTGATTACCTGCTGTGTCTACTTTATGCATCAAGGTTGTGTTGTCTTAGCAGCTCAAGTCCACCCCATTGATATTTGGTATTCTCTAAGCAAGAATAACAAATGGTGTTTTTTTTTTTTTTTAAAAAAAAAAACTAGTAACACATTATACACATAAGAAAAAATTTAACAAAGTATATCCTACTTTAATATGCTTTTCAAAAAATGCCTATGTAGTATAGTGACTTGTTATCTGTGAAATGTCCTATCTTTGTGCTTGATTTTTCACACTTTTCTCTGTCCTCTGTGTCAATGTGATATGTGACTTTCTGTGGTACTGAGTTTCTCTGACCGTGTCCTGGTGTTTTGGTGAATGAGCTACCTCCAGGTTGGGGAAGATACTGAAGCAAGCTCTTCCAGTTGTACAGAAATCATAAAACTCTTTGTTATAGCCTGTGTGACAAGAATCTTCCCTGCTGAAGCCACTGGTTAATAATCATACACATTTTTTTTTGTATAGGCTAAAATCTCACAAAATGTAGCAAATAAATGATAATTCAGGCTGTAAGAAATGTGAATTTCCCAGTGAGTGTTTGGCATTAGTTATTAGTCTCAAAGAAAGGCTGAATCATAGCTGTATTTTGTTTGTCCTTATCCTACAATGTAACTTCCCTGGAATTACACCTTTTGAAAAAGTTACTGTTTCTCAATCATTTTCTTGACTTGGAAGCTGGTGTTGACTTGTACCTATTTTGTAGTAGATTTATGTTAATATCTTTTTCATTTAACTTTTTGTTACAAAGGCCTATAATCCAAATCAAATAACCACCTTAAAAATACAGATTAGGTAGATTGTGGAAATACAAAGTTATGTTTTTTTATTTTTAGGGGAGTGGCATTTTTTTTCTTTGGAAAATACAAACACTGCCTTAGCGTAATACTCTCAGGTGGAGGCAATAGGTTCTCAGAACACTGAACTGGTTAAATCTTTATTTATCATTTCTTTTCACCTCAAGAAGAGGCTTTTTTCTTCACAGAGGAAATGATAAACATGAGGAAGAGCTGGGATGAAGAGATACTTCATAGTCTTGCCTTGAGTAAAGTTTTTTGACTACTTATTGACTACTAAATTAAGCAGAAATCTTGCCAGACATTGGTCTTATACTAGTCTCTCAGTACTACATGTTTCAGCTAATCAGCTCCTCTCAGCCCATTAAATATGCTCAGTTCTTCCAATACATACAACTCTTCTTTGCCTCTGATTATACTGTGTCTTTAGCATAGAACTCAACCCCCCCTCCAATTGTCACAGTTCTTCTTATCCTTCAAGGCACGTTTTAAATGTCACCTACTACACGAAACCCTTTCTCATCTCCAATAACACATATGTTCTTCTTTCTCATTTGGACTGCTAAAATAATTTCTTCATACCTCTTGTTATCATGTATATTCTTCTTTATGTACTGTTTATTTGTGTTTCCACTTCATTATTTCCCATGAAATACTGTAAAGTTCCTGAAAACATAGGCCAGGTATTATTCGTATTTAAGTATCCAACCAACTGGAACTTAAGATGTAGTCACTTAATTAAGTGGTAGCTGTGTGTAGATTCATACATCAAATAGCCCTAGAAGATTCCATCACATTAACCATTTTCTCAAAATTCACATCTACTCAAGTAAAGTTACTCCAAAAAAACATAACCTTGTGCTATCCAGAATAAAATGACATATTTAAAAATTGGTCTTGGTTCTTTGGGCTATTTTAACAGAACATATATTTCTATTTTTACAAAATATAAAAGGAGAGAAATGATCTAAAAAATTTCACCTTGGGTACAAAAACAGGCACTTGACTCTTTATATGGCCACATATATAATCTCATATATAATCACATATTTAATCAGGAAGAACACCTGACTCAGACATCTAAATGATTCCTCTTAAACTCTCATTTATCTCATAAATTTTCTACAGCTTTAGATATGCAATTCCTAAGGCAAGAGAAAGAATCCTAAAGATTAACGAATTAGAAAACCATGGTGTAACTACATGAAGTATATATATATATAGAGATAAAGATGTCAATTGCTTCTTTCTTTTCTTTTAATAGTGGAGGGCAAGTATCTTGTTTCTGAAAGTCTTTCTACTTCCAATGGGCTAATCTTTGTCAGTTCTTGAAGTTTATTATGTTGATCCCAGCAAGACAAGTATTCAACTATTGGAAATTGAGGGAAGAATAAATTAAGTTAATATCAAAAACTTGACCACAAGCACAGGGAATAAAAATATAAAAATGCTGACAGGGGCATACAAAGTGAATTGAGGATGGAAAAAATTTGATATAAACCTTCAATATTTAATATTTTACTTTTTTATAATCTTTTTTAATTGAAAATTTCATAACTTCTTTATCATTACCTTTTAGATAGAGAAAAATAATTATCTAATGAAAACACCAAAATATTGATTGACAGGTTGGACATGTTTACCTTAGAGAGTCTGCAGTGGCAAATGGGCAGCACAGATGTCTAGCTTGGCTCTATGTCCCTACTTCCTGTCAATCATCACCTAAATAGATGATAGCTTTTGCAGAGACTCAGGTCTAGACGTGTGCACACCCAAAAACAGAAGTGAGAAAAAATGTGGGGGTATAAATGAAAATTATTTTCTTTGGCAATCCATTTTTTTCACCACTTAGCCATTGGTAACACCAGGAAGAAGTAAAGTTACTACTCTGGCTTTGGCCATCTTTGGTAATTATATCTATCACTTAAAATGCTTTGCATTTCTTATGCATTAGTTAAGCTATATTTAACTTTTTAAAATGAAGTGAATATTGCCCCTTATAGCAACCTCAGACTGCAGCCTTAAACATTAAGACCAACCAACTTCCAGAATAGGTGCATGTAGTGATTAGTTTGGCAGAGGTAGGCTATAATTCATAACTCTGACATTGTAAACATTTGAAACTGGGATGGTGATTATATCATCAGTATCCTAGGGTTGTGGGATATTTGAAGTAAAAAATTATTAAGTGACTATTTAGAGCTGGTGATAAATGACAACAATGAGACAATAGTGACATGGCTGGGCGGAAACCGTAAACATAAACAAACTGGCTATACCAGTGTAGTATGGCAGAAAGCAGATTGGGCATGACTCTGATTAATACTGGTTGTGTGACCTCGGGCAAGTTGGTTAAGTTCTCTGGGTCTCAGTTTCTTTCTGTGTAAAATAAGGGAGGTAAATGATTTCTGGGACCCCTTTGACTTCTACCGTTCTATGAATTGGGCATCTGGGAATTCAGACTGCAGCAGTAAGGTGAATTTGGGGACACAGACAGTGGAAGATACTTTGGAGTTCAGGGCCTCTTTGCCCTCAAGAAGCACAGGTGTAGGTAATCCCAGCATCCTGTCTAAGGCAGATTTCGTTATTTCCTTTGATCAGCTTTTGACCACACACAGAGTCGACTTTTTTTTAACCATTGAGATGGTAGGTGTTTATTCTAACCCCTACCATTCTAGCTTCAGCCAAATTTTTCTTGCTTGTCTGAAAAACAATATTATAATTGCTTTCCTATGTTTAGATTATTTTTGAAGTCGTAGACTTTTAGAACCAAAAACGAGCAGATAGCACTTCAATGTACTTCCATAGTTTATAGTACCTTCTCTTCCTTTTGTTTCTCATCCTTCTTTCTAGGCACTTTAAACAATAGCAAAATTAAAATCAGTTCATTGCAACAATTGCTTATCCCTGAGGCTCCCCTATTTATTTCCAAAATAAGAAAAGCCAAAAGGGCAACCTCTAAAGATTTACTTAAAGTTGGAATATCTTTGGCAAGCCAAAGATTTTATTCTATGGTAAAACTGTAAAGTCTCTGACAGGAAAATAGTAAAAACTACATAGCATTGTGGCAGGGCTTTGCAGCCCATTTTCAAATAGATTTTTTAAAAATAATAGGTAATATTCTGAGCTAGTAAATAAATTGTGCATATAATACATATACCTTCTCACATTTAAAAAAAATTAACACATATTTCTCATATGCCAAGCACTATTCTAAATATCTTATATATATAACTTATTTATAACTTATATATAACTCATATATAACTTATATATAACTCATATATAACTTATTTCATGTTTACTTTATATATGAAGCCCCTGTGCTAATGCATTTGTACATGAATTTACTAGTTAATTGATTTCATGATATATTGTTATTTGTGGCTAATATTTACCTCCTGGCCTTCCTGGGTATACTTGATATGTAGTACATGTACTCAACATAAGTGATCTGAATAGATATTTGGGTAAGAGGAATAAGATATAGTAAACATGGGCACAATTACATGTCAATGCCAAGATTCCCTGTGGCACCAAATCCTATTCAGTGGGTGTCCTCACCTCTTGTAAGCCTGAAGGGGTGGGGTATCATTGTGGGTCATTTTCCAAAGGGTACCAAGGGTAGCATTAATGACAGTCCTTCCAGAACCCACGTATGAAATTATGGCACATTTTTAGCTTTGTATATTGATTTCCTGGCTTATTTTGAAATTCATAGTATGTGCCCCAATGTCATCTGGAGAAGGAAAAAGGATAATCTGCATTTCCTTTGTGATACCGTCTTTACTTTTCCTTTCAGTGCCCTTCAGCCCTTCATCTCCTTTTCCTCTCTAGCTTTTGTTTTCCAGACACAGAGTCACCAAGTCTTTCCCATGTGGTCTGACCTTTTCCCCTCTCCTCTCTCCCATGGTTCATTTAATTTTTGTCTCACATCCAATGGCCAGTTATCTAATTGGAGCCACAATACTTCTACATCTATGCGCACATTAATCACAAGCATGCACATTAATTCCTTCTTTGTTATTTTCAGTACATGAGGTTTTCTGGGTGATGACATAGTCCATGTTACTGATATTTCTTTTTAATTTTTTAACACCAGACTTCTTTTATTATAGCCATTTTGTTTAAAAAAATATCTTTCTAAAATATGTTATATACTTGCCTGTAAAAACAATTCACATAATTTAAACTCTTCTTGGCAAGATCATATTTGTTAGCATCACTCTTCCTCCTGTGCTCCATGAGCCCTTGGGGGGAAAGTCCATATGTGTGAGACTGCTTTTCCCTATACTGAATACCCTCAGCTTGCCATTGAAGTTGGTAATTCTTCTGACTTTCTTTTTGTTAGGTCTCATTTCTCAGCAAGTCTTCTCCTAGCAGTACCCTTTCCTCAGCACTTAACTTTTAGCATCCAATTCTCAGTTTTGATCATTTAAGGCAAAATCCTAGTCTAGGGAAAGCCATACAAATATGTTTGTTAAATTGTTTAGCCAATAAGAAGTCAGTAGGCTCTAGTCCAAAAAAGATTCTACCTTTCCTATGGAGTAATGTCTTGCAAAGATTGTTGATGGTAGAGAGTTGGCTCGAAGCTCTTGTTTACTTTACTAGCTGTGTGATATTTATTTATTTATTGCTATAAATCCCCATTGACTGTCTGTCTACTATCCACTGGTCATTATAATAGGTTCTGGCTTTATTGCAGAGAAGAAACAGACACAGGCTTCATGGAGCTCCCAAACTAGTAAGAGAAACCCATCCAGAAACAATAAAGTTATTGTTCTTAAAACAAAAATAAATCATATATCTGATAGAGGCTTAATATCCAGAAATATAAAGAACTCTTACAACACAACTACAAAAAAATCAAATAACCTGATTTAAAAATAGGTAAAGAACTTGAATAGACATTTCTCTAAGATGATATACAAATGGCCACTGAGCATATGAAAAATGTTCAATATCACTAGTCATCAGAGGAATGCAAATCAAAACCAGGAGATATCACCTCATACCCATTAGGATGGCTACTATCAAAAAAAAAAACCAACATAAAATAAAGTAAATGTTGGCAAGGATGTGGAGAATTTCAAACCCTTGTGCATTGTTGGTGGGGTTGTAAAATGGTGCTACTTTTATGGAAAACAGTATGGAGGTTCCTCAAAAAATTAAAAATAGAACTACCATATGATCCAGCAATTTCACTTCTCAGCATATATCTAAAACAATTGGAAGCAGAGTTGCAAAGAGATTTTTGCATACCCTTTTGCACAGAGCACTATTTAAAACAGCCAAGAGGTGTAAGCAACCCAAATGTCCATCCATGGGTGAATGGATAAATAAAATGTGGCATATACATACAATGGAATATTATTCAGCCTTAAAAAGGAAGGAATTCCTGTCACATGCTGCGACATGGTCAAAACTTGAGGACATTATGCTAAGTGAAATAAGCCAGAGACAAATATTGTATGATTCCACTTACATGAAGCACCTAGAGTAGTCAAATTCATAGAGAAAGAAAGTAGAGTAGGCAGGGGCAAGGGGAATGGGGAAAAAAGAGTTGTTGATTGCTGGTATAGAGTTTCAGTTTTGCAAGTTTAAAAAGTTCTGAAGATCTGTGTCATAACAGTGTGAAGGTACTTAACACTACTGAACTGTACACTTAAAAATGGTTAAGATGGTAAATTTTATGTGTTGTTTTCCCATAACAAAAAAATGGATATAAAATAAAAAGCACCTCCTAAAATAAATTACCAAGAGTTTTATAGTTTTTAGTGTTGTATTGGGGTTCTTTAGAGAAACAGAACCAACAGGAGTTATAATTTAGTATAAATAGTATAATTTCTTACACTAAATCATATGTATATGATTATTATTTAGTGTAAGAAATTTGCTCTGGTGGTTATGAAGACTGAGACATCCCATGATCTATAGTTGGTAAGCCCAGGAGAGTTATTTGGTATTGCTCTTGTCTGAGTTCAAAGGCCTGGGAACCGGGAGAACTAAAGGTATAAGTTCCAGTCTGAAAGCCATCAGGCTTGAGACCCAAGAGAAGCCAAATGTTTCAATTTGAGTCTGAAGGCAAGAAAAGACTAATGTTCCAGCTCACACAGTCAGGCAGTAGGAGTTCCCTCTTACTCACGGGAGGGTCAGCCTTTTTGTTCTATTTAGCTCCTCAACTGACTGGATGAGAGCCACCCATATTAGAGAGAACAATCTGCTTTACTGAGTGTACAGATTCAAATGTCAATTTCATTTAAAAACATTCTCACATACATACGCAAAATAATGTTTGACCAAATATCTGGGCACCCCATGGCTCAGTCAAGTTGATATGTAAAATTAGCCATCACAAATGTTAAGTAGTATATGATGGTAAAAAGACTGGGAGGACCTACTTAAATAGGGGAGTTTGGGAGACTTAGGTGGGGAGATGATATTTAAGGTGGGATAGTAGGGTTGAGCAATACTCCATTAAGGGGAAGGGCAATCACCTAACTTTTCCTATGGGTGCAATGGAGCATGGGCTCTACAGCTAAGATGCTGAGGTGTCGCTGTTGTTGTTGCTGCATAAAACATATATAAAGTTTAATAATTTTTGAATAATTTTGAATGCAAACACTCAAATATTTACCACTCAAGTCAATAAATAGATCATTTACAACACCATTGAAGCTCCCATGATTACAATAAATTCTCTCTTCTTAAGGGGAAACCAGGATTCTCTCATTTGCCACAATCATTTGCTTGCTTTTTATATGTTTACAACCTACATATATTAATACATCACTAAATATTATAACTTTGTTCTGCCAGGTTTTGTATATGAGCAGAATCATTCTGAATATATTAGTCAATTTTTAAAGTGACCTTCCAAATCTCTAATTATCTTATTTGTCTTATTTTCAAGATTTCTTGGGAATATTGCCCTCATATGCTTCTATAGACAACATTTACCTCTAGTTGTTTTTTCTTGGCTTACAGATTTGTAAATGTTTGTATTAGAATCTCTTTGCATTAAGGTTATGCTTACTTCAGATTGCAAATATTAGGGACTGCCTGGCTTTTAATCTTGGCTTTGACACTTATTAGCTATGTAATCTTGTGAAAGTTGCTTAACTTCTTTGCTTTGTGGAATGGGGATCCTATTAATAACAGAACCCACACTATGGAGCTGTAAATATGGAAAAAATTGATATCTGTAAAGTGCTTACCGTAGTGCCTGGCAAATAATAGTACTCAGTAATGGTTAATACTTACACCGAAGAAGGATTCTTGTGTAGATTAAATAAAACTTGTCAGAGCGCCTCTCTGGCACATAGTAGGTACTCAGTCATTCTTATAATTTCTATGCTTTTCTCTTGCTTTCAGATTATGTGGCTGCTTTCCAGATGTATGAGGTTTTTATAAGTCTGACAGCTGCATAAATGGGAGTTTCCCTAAAGTATGCTTGTATATATCTTTATATATCTGTACTCCCATCACACACTCTGTGTACAACTCTTAATTCAACAAGTATTTTTGAGACTTACTATATATATTTCAGGACTTATGCTAAACTCTTGGAATCTAAAATTGAATGACACATCCCTGGTTCAACATGGGGAAGTCCTCTAGGGCACACAGACATGTAAAGTATTATGTATTAGGGGGCTATCATCTATATACCAAGAACATGACAGTGCCTTGACTTTCAGGGGTAAAAGAATTGATCTTCTTAGAGTATATATTTTTGAAACAGAATTTTGAAAGGATAGGTAGAAGATGGCCCAGTGAACTAGTGTGGGGTTTTTTAACAAACAGGATGGAAAGTGCATGCAAATTTCCAGAGTGGAAACATCACAAAGTCCCCAGTACGGCATTATCTTTCAGTTGTAGAGAAGCTTGTGATGAAACAGATGACAAATTCTTAATTTTGGCAAAATCTAACTTTGCCTACCATATTAATCCATGAAACCAGTACTGTCCAATAAAATATAATGTGAGCCAATATGTAATTTTAAATTTTCTGTTGACCACATTAAAAAAGTAAAGAGAAACAGTTGAGATTAATTTTAATATTTTATTTGCCCACATGTCTAAAATATTATTTTAACATGTAATCCATATAAAATTATTCATAATACATTTTAAGTATTTTTTTATACTAAATCCTCAGAATTGGTGTGTAGTTCAAAGTAACAGCATATCTAATTCAGACTCTAAATTTTCATTACAAATATGTAATATGTCTTTAAATTTTATAAAATTACAGTTAGGAGATAGATTTATGTACCCATGTTGTTTAAAAACCAACATGAAAGTTTGGAAATAACTGAATCAGGTATAAGTTTTAAAATTAAAATTTAAGTTAGTTATAATTAAATAAAATTAAAATTAAAAATTCAGTTCTTCACTCACATGAACCATATTTCAAGTATTCAATAGCCACATATAGCTAGTGGCTCCTATGTTGGACAACCTGGTATTGAACTCTTTTCCCCAATGCAGCCAAATGATAAGCCCCTAACTATAGTATGCTAGTGGTATTCACTGTACCCTTGGCCCGACTCCCTCTTCTTCCATTCTGCACAGCTCACTTGCTTACATCTTCAGACCTTTACTTAAGTGTCACCTTTGCAGGAAGGCCCTCTCTGACTAGCACACCCATTGCTAGCTGCACTTGCACCTCTGTGTAAACGAGAAAATGATGCCAACTCTGGGGACATGACTCTGGTTTACAGCTGGACAAGTAACAGGCTTCTGGGTGATTGCACCTAAAGATATCTGAGGCACACTATAATCTCTGTGATTGTCACCTCTTGAACAAGCTGCCTGGAGCCAGATTTGTGCAAAAAAATAAAGCCCTCTGTCTCTAGGAAGTCTTCAGTCCCCACTCTCCCCCTCAGCTGGGCACATTTGTGTGGTGCCGCAATGTCCAATGTCATGTTGAAGCCTTCAGGGCCCTCCCTCCCACCTCCCACCGCACATCCCCTAATCTTATTCCCCTTTATTTTCCCCATAATATCTATCACCATCCACAAAATGAAAATGTAGGGCTTCTTGTTCAAAGAGTGTTAAGAATTTCAAGATGGCAACAGCAGTGCATTAAACCAAGTACAGGGTGTTCTGAGCGTGGGGCCTTACACTATTGCACAGGTCTCATGTCTATGAAGCTGGCACTGCCACTCTCTATTTTTACTCATTTATTCTGTTTATTGTCTGCCTTCCCACGCTAGAATATAAGCTCAATGGGGCCTGAGATTTTTCTGTTCTGTTCTCTGTTATTTCTGCAGCAGTTAGGACAGACTATTTGTTGAATAAATGAATGTGGGAAGCAAAAGCCTATCAACTTTAAATATATTATTCCAAAGCCAATTTTACAGATGAGGAAGCTGAGTAAGACAGCGCTGTTAAATCTATTGTCACATGTCTGTGCAGGTTGGGGCAGGTAAGCTGTTCTGTTTTGAAGAAAGAGAAACTAAGGCTGAGTGAAATTTAGTAACTGCCCCAAGAATGAATGTTCCATGCCAGGGTATTGCTCTTTTTCTCTGTGTCCTACTTCAGGCAATAACTTAGTTTTAAATCACCTGCTTTGAGTGGGTGAAGAGAATAGTTGTGTGAGGATAGGCAGCCACCAAATGTATCCCCTGTTTCTCTCCTTTCACTTGAAAATGCCCTTGATAACAACATTACATACTTTTGTGTGTATCATAGATTATCTCATTTGTTCCACAAAACAAGTCTCTGAGTAGATAAAAATTGCACTTTCTCCTATTTTATAGATGTGGAATTTGAAATCCAAATTGGCTAAGGTTATACAACTAGTTAGGAGCAGGGCTGCCAGAATCCAGGTTTTTAAAGTCTCTGTTTCTCTTTACGTTTTGTTCAAAAGTTGATCTTTTTAAAAATGATTTTTAAAATTTATTTCAAATTCCTGTTTTTGAGAAATGTTTACCCTTTTTTTATTTCTATGTAATGAATGTACTGAAGAAATTCATATTATTTTTTCTTAATACTTTATTCTTATTAAGCTTGTATAAATCCCATAATGAAGTATATACTGTATCAATACTTCGAGTTGCTGATATATTGGATGGACTGTGAAATTGCTGTGGTGTAGCACATCGAGAACTTGAGAAGGTGTTTATACATTTATAGATAGATGAAGTATTTCCTTGATTCAAGGATTAAATGGCAATTTGGTCTGGTATTTTTGATGAATTAGAGCATGGTGAAATTTTTGGAAGAACTATGATATAGGCAGTTGCTTATGATGAATTTCTATCAATTGAGAAACCTTGTATTTCTGGGAAAGGTAGTTTGAAATATTTCTTATCATTTTGGTACTTCTTGCCATTCACACTCAATATTTATTTCTGGAAAATGTTGTCAGAACCAGACATACTAAAAATAAAACATATTCTCATAAAATTAATATTCTCAGGGTAAGGATATATTAGTAAAACCTACCACTTTGCATACAGCACTTTGCAGTTCTGTTTCTCATCCTGATTCAGTTGATGGTACTATACAGTCAATAAATAGTTATTTGATATACTCATGCCAGGCTTGGTTAATGTTTATGAATTCAGCCAAGTAGACCCATTTTTTTCATAAATCTTATCTGATCTGTGTATGTGTTCTTTTCATACATTAAATATATTTCTTGAAAAGTGCTACTCATGTAAATATTATAGAATCATTCTTCCTTTCAAGAAGTGGAGAATCTTGCAAAATCAATTTATTTTATTTATTAGATTTTGGTTTAGGTGCTTTTCTTATTCCTTTCCTGAGCTAGACATGAGATTCACTATGTGATAAATGTAGAGAAAGACAGTGTGGAATGTTCTCTCCAGAGAAACTCACTCTGCTCCAATGTTTGAAATACAGCTTCTGATATGCAGAAAAATATCCCTGTCAAGTGTCCCAGACAGCATGGAGAAACATCTGGAGAAGTTGAGCTCAATTTATCTTCTATGTGGAAGCAGGGCTGTTGCAGGTAAACAAGCATCTCCTTGGTACGATGGTCCCAGGGATTATTTTATATCAAATCTCAGAGTCTGTTTAGTATAATAAAGAAGTAGAGGAAGGATTTTACCCTAATAAAACAATTTGGTTGCTTTCTGAGACACTGACTGTGAAAGTTGGTGTTTGGACTCAACATTAATTCCTGATGAGTTGATCTGCTCACCCCAGTATAATATTTTGTGCCTACCCCCAGCACGTAACTTTAACAGGTGTCATTACTGGTAGTAAGGGTTAAACTTTGTTTCTCAAGGTTGAGCCTCTGAGCTTTTCCAAATGGGAGTTTTGTGACCCTGGGTCACTGTTAGCCCAGCTCCTGAGGAGTTTCTGGGAAGGCTACAGGTGCTGGTATTCTCCTCCCTCATAGGCATAACTTAAGCCCACTCCACTGGTTTCTGGTTAGAGGAGTTTTAGAGAACAATATTTATCTGACAGTTTTGTGCTATGTAGCAATAGGATTTGCGGTAGTGAGTTTGTATGGATTTATTTGGGCCTCAAAGGTAAGTTCTACTTTTAGGTTTTAAGATATGTTGCATCAACTAGGAAAAACTGTTCCACTTAGGATATATAATGAAAATGAGCATTGGGCTGTTTTTAGCTGTGTGACTTTGGAGAAGTCACTTAACCTTTCTAATGTCGAATTAGATGCTAACATGTCAGGGTTTAGAAGAACCCTGACTCAAAGCAGGGGATAGAATTTCATTTACTGGTCCACTTTTCTCCTTGCTGTTTGTACTACTTAATAGGGATATTTTTTCTGTTAAATAACATCTATGTTGTGGGGTTTTAAAATGAGATTTAGCAATACTGTGTGTACATGCTCAGCACAATGCCTAACTTATAAAGTACTCAATTAAAGGTCATCATTGTTCTTACTATATCTACTACCAATAAATTATTTTGAAAAGTTTTAGACTTGTTATATCTACCATTATCAAATTATTTTAAATAGGAAACATATTTTAAGCCCATAGGTTAAAGTTCTGCACCAGTAACTTTATGTACGTTACCTTATTTAATCCTCATGACAATCAAATGAGGTAGGTGTTACCTATCCATTACATAAGGGTGGAAACTATAGCTCCGTGCTGTTAAACATGTTTTTGTTAAGAATCTTTAAGAGACCGAACCAGGATTTGAACTCAATCTGTTTGATCCCGAATTCTGTGTTCTTTCCTTGATGCTGTGTAGGTTCAAGGATAAATCTAGAAATGAGACAAATTCAGGTTTGTAACAAAAAATTTCTTCCCTGTGTCAGCATAAGTACTTCCCTTACCTTGACCTCCATAGATCTATTTTCACTCTGCAGAAGGAATTTGGGGAACTCTGTAATAACTTCAGCTGGGAAAGCACAATTTTCTATTAATATTAACTTTCATGGTTGTCTTTAACCCAGCTTGGCTTTCATAGTTTTTTAGTCACAGAAGACAGTACCTTGTGGCCCAGATAAGCCTACTAGTATCTAACACTCGACTTGGTGGCTCTGTAATGCAGCAAAGAGTCTACCACACAGAATACTTTCCAATGGACCCTCCCAACATAGTAAGGAATCAACTCTCTACCAGGAGGAAGGCAGCTCTGGGAAGGTGAAGAGAGCCATTTGAGTGCAGGAAGTCAGAGACTTATCGCATAGAAAAGAAGTGCTTTGGGAGCCTGTTCTGGAGCATTGAAAGAGTTATGGTTGTAGGTGTTATCATTCCTCTCCTTGCTGTACCACCATCTGTTTTTCACTTTTTACCTTTCTAGCTCTTTCTTTTCCCAGCCTTGGGAAGCATCTATTTATCACTGTGTTTAGCAGGTCACCACCTTAAAGTTTCTGTTCAACATTTGAACACAAGTAGAAAAGGAATGTGCATCACGACACCTTATCTTTTGCCATGAATCGTACTAATCTGTTAGAATCAATGGGCCACGTTTGAATAGAGAAGGGAGAACATTCTCCAAATAGGGAAATCTACAAAATGGTTTTCTCCCTTTAAAATACCATTTGGGTGCTTTTCATTTGTGTATACTAATAATATCCATTATTTTAGTAACTTGGATAAGGAAATTAGTTTTCTGGTACAAAATTTAATTTGAAATGACTCAGTGATTTTTAATGTTATTTGATGTGGCTCAGGTGAAAAAGGTATGAGGCTAAGGAGGAAATTTATGCTTAGGTATAAAATTTGTAAGGAATGAAAACATTGGTGAAGCAGAATTATCTTCAAATACATTTTTGTAGGCAGGCAAGAGCCCTGTATATAGAATTTTGATTATAGAAATTTCTTGGCACATACCTGATACAAAGATTGGTCCACTGTATATTACATTTTGTGTTCCAGAAAATTTCCCAAAGAAGATAATTCATCTGATAGAGTTGCTATATAAGCCCACTGTGCATTTTAAAACAAAAACTGTTGTAACATTACAAACTGGCAATGACCACCAGGGATGCATGGAGCTAGAGTTAAACTGCACCTTCCAAACTGGAGATTTAAGTAGCTTATTTTCCTTCAGTTTTTGAAACTACTGGGAGAAGCAGAACAAATCGAAGATTTTTTGCATTGTGTAGAGTTTCACAAAAGACCACAGTAAGCTGCCGCAAAAATTACATGGTAGGTGTGTGGTTTTTCTCATTCATGGCTTTCATAGACTATGCTTATTACAAAAAGATATTAAAAGGTAGCCAATTTCACAGCAGCTGGACAGTGCTAAGTACTCACACAGCATAAGATCAGACACTGTGCCCTCTTTATTATGTGGATTTGAATCAGAATATTACATATTTGCATCTAATTAATTTTCATGTATCATATGAACCAAGGTATCTGAGATTTCCAATCTAATATAAGCACAGAGCATGAGGTTTAATTTTGGTGTTCTCATAGCAGGGATTAATTATGAGTGCTGAAAGGCAATATATGGAATGGATCAGAGTTTCCAGTAATCCTAAAATTGAAAAAACCGATAATACACTTTAATCACAGAATGCCTTATGAAAAACTATAATTATTTATGATAATGATTAAACTGATGGTGGCATGAGGAGCAAGAACTTGTTGAACAGCATAATTTCTTTAGCTATTTTGATATGTATTAAGAGGAAATAAATGATCTCTCATCTGTCAGTCTAGTCCTTTATTTTATGAAACGAACTATCACCAGGCTTAAGTGGGATACAGGTTCTCACTGTATTTATAAAGATGTTGGAAACAAATTACTTCTGCTGTGGATCCTCTTAGGATTTAGTATCAAGGCTATCAAAGGCAGTACTCCTCCCATGTGGACCATTGTGCCTCATGGCACCTGACAAATTGGATTACAGACATTGTTATTCTTGGGAATTAGTTATTCCTTTCCTCATGCTCAGTGATGTAAGAGGAAACCAAAAAATCTGAGAATATGTTTCAAGGTCTTGAGGAACATAAATTTGGTGGGGAAATAAATCTGTTGGAGATATTGACTGAGTCCAATGTCTAAAGTATTGCACTAAAGTAATGTCCTAAAATATTTACCATATAAATGGTTAGCTCTACTGGATGGAGACAATGTAGAGCATGATTGGGGTGATTAGGGTCAGATGCTTTGTATCCAGCAGTTTTGAATCTTGGTTTCCGCCCTTGAGTAGGTTGAGGCTTCAGCTTTCTTTTCTGCAAAGCAGAGCAAATAATAGTGTTTACTCGTAGGGTTCTTGGGAAGAGGACTGTGATAATCCATGTGTTTAATCCAAAGTGTTTAATTCTAGAGCCTACCAGATACTAAGTACTCGATGCATATCTCCTACTATTATTGAAGTGGCTGCTTAGCATTCAGGGGTACAAAGATGTAAGCCTCTTTATAATTCCTTATCTGAATTTAGTTTAGCTCTCAAGACTTCATTTTTACTCTGGGAAAGGAGACTTAATCTTGCCAATTTATGGTTATGCAGTCACTTCTGGTATAAAACTTATGTCTATTTTGTATAAATAGATTCAACGTTCCTCTATTTCCCTTCTCAGCAAGACTGATCCTAAGGTCCAAAGGGCTTTTGAATTGTTTTGGCATCAAGAGTGTGTTAGATGGTCTGTGTTGCTTTTCATTTGCCCTCTGCAGCTGTTGTATTGATACGTTGCATGTTCTTTCCGTGTGGACATTGCATGGTGATTGATCTGAGGGCCCTTGGTGGGCTTCCTCTGCTGACTTGGCCTCACCTTGACTCTTGACACACTGAATTGTTTACCCAGTTGTATTGGCCTTCTTAGCCCATAGTCCTTGCAACCTGCGTTCCATGAGATTATAGTTATCATGATTATTAATAATTCCAAATCTTTCAGAAAAGTGTGCTTGAGATTAGGGTAACACAAACTGAATAGGGTGCTACGTGACAGCTGTAGAACCATAAATCTCTTCAAGGCCATGGTAGTGCCTAAGGCGGCATCATCTCTGACTTGGGCTAGTCTATGGTCTCCTCACTGTTGCCCCACTGTCCCCCCTCCCCCACAGTACATCTCAGTCAAGCAGCCAGAGTGATTAATTTGAAACCTAAGTCAGATGTTGTCATGCCTCTGCTTTAACAACCCTGTGGCTGCCTTTGCCATTCAGAGTAAAGCCAATTCCTCATAACAGCCAATGAGTCCCATCACGACTAGGCCTGCCCCTTCCTTTCTGATGTTGGCTCCTCTTGCTTTGTTCTTCTCCTATTCTGCTCCAGCCACACTGGGCTCCAAACCCACCAGTCCCATTTTTACCTCTTGATCTTTGCACTTGTGCTTCCAGAGGGAATTTTTGTCCCAAATATTTACTTGGGTACTCCCTCATCTCCTTTAAGCATGAATCTTTTTGGCAAGGTCTTCTCTGACAACTCTTCATTTGTCCTTTTTTTGTGCGTGTGTCATAGCATCTTAACATCACCATCTAATATTCTATATAGTTTAATTATTTATTTATTTAGTTTACTTCTTTATATTAATATTATTAGAAAATTATACTATTATATATAGTGTAGAGGAAAAATTTTTTTCCACTCCCTTCTAGGTTCTCTGACTGGGACTCTGGGAATTAAACTGACAAAAGACAGATTAACAAGAGAAAAACAGAATATATTAGCAGGTGCAGCACATATATTTGTGGGAGAAACTAAGTGATAAGTAACTCAAAGAGGTGGTTAGAACTTGAGCCTATATATCATCTTAACAAAGAATAGTACATTTATAGAGAAGTGACAAGACAAAGGAAAGGGGTTTTAGGTTTTTAGGGACAGCAAACCATGGGAAAGTAAATATATGGAGGAAACCCATGAAAGATAAGGGTTACTTTGGAAAGGTTGGCTTGCTGACCCATTTGGTTTAGCTTTCCATCTTTTTCATGGCTTTAAAACTTCCCAGGGAGAGGGGATTTATAACAGTCCTCATTTTTCAGAAGTTCTTGTTTTTAGTCAGCTAAAGGAAGCTCCAAGAAGGCTTCTTTTTGCTTCTATTGATTCTAATTTGTCTCCAGCACAAACTAATTCTTATGCCAAAGTGGCACATTTTGGGGTGGCATATCCTGATCCCCTACAATAGTATACTTATTTATGATTTATTTGTCAATTGCAGAAATGAATACTCTGTCATAGTCACTGTCTCATTTACCATTTAAATCAATGCCGATTTGTGACATCAGTTATATATGATATTGACACTATAATTTAACTTCACAATTTGATGTTTCAAGTACTTCAAAATTGCTGTTGCAAATCATTACTTTATTTTAAAATTTTGCATATAATAATCACACATCAGTAATGAACTAATGAGACTGAGAAATTTTAGCCTGAGTCAACATCAAGAAAGTGAAGTGGAAAATTGAGGAAGTTATGCTAACTAGGCAAAAAATGCATTGGCTTGAATTAAGCAATTGAAACAGTCTTTACTGTTTTGGGTTGAGTGATAAACTATGATCCATTGCCCCATTTTCCTCTTCCGACTCTTGCTACAAATTTATCCTTGTGATCAAAAGAGATATATGAAGAAATTGACCACTATGCAATTAAAATTAGAGAATAAAATACGATAAAATATGCAATGAAATAATAAAATATAACTATAAAATAAAATATATAATAACATATAAAATAAAAATACAATAAAATAAAATACAATGATCAGGAAAATTGCATTGATAGTTGATCTGAGTGTTTCACAGATAAAAAGCAGCTGGAAGAGTTTTATAGGCAAAAAGAGCAACATATGAGAGGGACTGAGCAAGAGAAATGGCAGTGAGAATGCCTGGGGTAGTGGTCAGGGAGGGGAAGTTGAAAGGGGAAAGCGTTGGTGAAAAAACGTGAAAAAACACACTGCTCCCAAATACCCACTAGCTCCTTCTCTTCAATCTCCTGCCCGCTGAGCTTCCTGATACATCACTCTAGAGGGCACAGACCAGTTATGGGTGGGAGGAGTTATGGAGAGTGTAGAGTTCAATCAAATAAAAGAAAGAAATGTCTAACCAAAAGAGATCTAATCAATGGAATTCAATGCCTTGGGAGGTAGTAAGCCCCTCATCAGTGTATACAATCAAGCAGCACCTGGGTGCATAATTGTCAGGAATACGATACAAAGAACTGAATATAACTCTGATCTTATTATTAAAGAAAACTAGATGTTTAATTTCTGACAGGTGAAAATTATGAATAAATATTTTGTGTACTCCTTTCAAAATGCTGTCTAAACTTGGATTCACGGGGAAAGTTTTATGCTTATGATTTTTGTTTTTACTATTTCATTATTTCACAGATACTTTTCTTTTCAAAAGAGTTTCCTTGCCCAACAACTTCAAATCTGTGTTGGTAAGGTAGTCCTTCCAGGTTCTCCTGACGTTGCCTCTCTTGATCCTGAACACTAATCTTCATTTCCCTCTCCTACCCTTATGTATTTAAATGGCAGGACCAGGGGCTGGGAGACCCACAGGACTCACTCTCCTTGCCGTGTGCAAGTTCTTAGTACTCCCAGTTGGGCATTTAGGTTAATTAGACATGAATGACAATGATGTGAGTGAACTTATCATCCTTTATGTAGCTATTAAGAATATATTTCCATGCAGCATCTGTATATAATTTGAATAAGGAAGTATAAAACCTGAAATATATCCTTCCTTAATTATTTTTCAAGAAAAAAATGGAGTGCAAGTTAGATTAATTGGATTTTTCATTGTGATTCTATCAGTTGGGAATAAGATATAGATTGTGAACCCACTCTCCAGATTTACTGTGACTCGTGGCTCAGGTATACCCAGTTAGAATTTTTTTCTAAATGAAAGTGGGATGAAAGCAAAAGCCTGAGGTAGGTGAGTCACTAAGCTTAGGAACTGAAGAATAAAACAAGCAAAAGCATAGAATTGCAACCAAAAAGTGAAAAATGGAAACAAGCAATTAAGAGTCTACAAATAAATTTTAAACAACTTCAAAGATGACTTAGTAGTCATGCCTTACTTTAGGCTGGTCAGATTATAGCTGGAGAGTAAAAACATTAACAATATAATGGTAACCACCTAAACCTTTGCTATATATTGGACGCTGTATTGAGTATTATACATACTCTGTCACAATTTAATCCTCACAATCAACCTTTGAGGAATGTAATGAAACCTTCTGATATCTATTATATGGAAGTTTAGATGCGGAAACACAGACTGGGAGAGGTTAACTAACTGACTGAAAGTTAGAGTTGGTAGATTCAGAGCTGAGGTTCTAACACAGGTCTATCAGACCCAAGGCCTAGTTTTTAACTCTTGTATATATATGTGTGTGTGTATATATATATATCATATATATGTGGGAGAATATACATATATATATATATATTCTGCTCAGTTTTGGATCTCAAATTTAACTGGAACCTGTTCAAAAGAGAGTGACCTCAATGATGAAGGGTTTCATGACATTTCATGTGAAGAAGGAATGAAGACCCTGGGGATGGCTGAGATCAGTCAACGACAGGTGAACACTGTCCTCTAGTATTTGAAAATACCTTTTATGGATGAGGACTCTGACTTGATTTACATGATGTGATGGTGAATTTTATGTGTCAACTTGACTGGGCTGAGGGATATTCAGTTGGCAAAACATTATTTCTTGGTATGTCTGTGAGGGTGTTTCTGGAAGAGTAGCATTTGAATCCGCAGACTGAGTAAAACAGATCCACCCGCACCAACGTGAATGGGCATCATCCAATCCCTTCAGGGCCTGATAAAACAAAAAGGTGCAGGAAGGGTGAATTTGCTCTCTCTTCTTGAGCTGGGACATCCATCTTCTCCTGCTTTTGGACATCAGAGGTGCAGGTTCTCACACTTACAGCAACCTGCCTGCCCCTCCCCAGTGCTCAGGCCTGCGGCCTTAGACTGAGAGTTACCACATTGGCTCCCTGCACATTTAAGGTGGTTGCCCAAACTCCCACACTTTTGAACCTGTGAGCAAGCTATGGGGTGGGGGTGGTGTGGTGAACATGAAACCCACATTCTGGGTCTTCCCCTTACTTCTCTTGTAAGGCTAGCTTTAGGCCCTAAATAGACATTCAGGGAGAGAGACAGGGGTGGTTCATGGCAAAATTGTGAAGCAAGTGAAGTTTGACTATGATGCCTTCCCAGTTAGACTTTGAACACTGTTCTCTCCGTATACTGCCTGAAATTCTATCCATGGGTATTCATCATTAGGGCATCAGGGACAGGTGTGGGGAGATTTAGCAGTGATTAAAGTGGATTTCCTGGTGTCCCCAAACCTCATCACTCTTTTTCTGCCTGTAGTAAAGATTGGTTTGGTCCTTACATGACTTTATTATAATCACTTAGAATAGGTGTAGAGGTCACATCTTTCCATCACAGAATCCTAGACTGTTAGGACTGTTTAGGGATTAAGGGAACACCTAGTTTAACTCCAGCAATGTTAAGTGTGCTGGTTCAGGTTAATTGGGGTGATGTCGGTATGGTACTGTAGCTCAGTCTCCTTCTTTCAGTCCTGTGCTCGTGTCACTGTGCTGCACAACCACTTCTAAAGATTCATATTTAAATAGTTGTTTCTTACATCACTTTTATTCTGAATATAGTTAAACCATAACCCTCAGGACTCAAATGTTTGGATCTGTTGAAGGATTGTGACTATATCACACCCTGGTTCTCACTGTCCTGAAATCTTCAGGCTGGGAATAGCTGTCTTTGAGGCATATGTTCTTCTTGGACCAGATTGTTGCTTTCTTGCATGAAGGACGTTAGCTCCCATTATTGCTGACCCTATTAATTTTCTGAGAAATTATATTACCACGAAAGCAAAGTTGCACAACAAATATTAACTAGGTATGTCACAGATACTCGGAAGTCAGAAATCATGATCGCTATCCACTTGCTTCCTGTGATTCACACCCTCCTGGCTTCTATCCTGTAAAACAGAGAGGAATGTGACCTATAGACTGAGGCCAGAATTGTAGTCAGGCTGTCAAAGTGCCATCTTACATAATACGACCTTGGGTAAATTTTTTTCTCCAATATCTGTCCCAGTTTCCTTCAGTGTTAACAAAAGCTGTTGAATTAGAGTTAAATCCAGGGATGATTGTCTGTAATAATTAACATGTCCATGAAATATTCTGAGAAATGTTGGAGGCTTTATGTTATAATTGTTAAGTAAAGATGCACATTTCTTGGGTCCTATAGGGAAAGGCACTGTGTATAGTAATCAGAGCCGTTTTAGCCTCAGTTTTCTTTCTTAGCACCTTCTTTGTCTACTGGTTTTCTTTTCTGGTTCTTTCTTTTTAAATTTGGTTGCCGGGTGAACATGGCACTGTGAGTGGCATGGAAGGTGTGGGCTGTGGCCTGCAGCCTGCGGTCGGCCTCTGGACGCTGCGCACGGGACCCATTCTGCTCTCAGTGCATAAATTCACAGAGAAACATGAATGGATAACGACAGAAAATGGTGCTGGAACTGTGGGAATCAGCAGTTTTGCACAGGAAGCTTTGGGAGATGTTGCTTACTGTTGTCTGCCTGAAGTTGGGACAAAATGAAACAAACAAGACGAGCTTGGTGCTTTGGAAAGTGTGAAAGCTGCTAGTGAGCTCCATTCTCCTTTATCAGGAGAAGTAGCTGAAATTAATGAAGCTCTGGCAGAAAATCCAGGACTTGTTAACAAACCTTGTTTTGAAGATGGTTGGCTGATCAAGATGACACTGAGTAACCCTTCAGAACTAGATGAACTAATGAGTAAAGAAGCATATGAGAAATATGTAAAATCTACTGAGGAGTGAAAATGGAACTCCTAAAAATAACTTACTTAAAATAACTTAATCCAGCATAGTTGTCTTAAATTAGTGGCATATAGACGACATAATACCAACTACTCTCAACAATGCTAATGAAAGAAAATACTCCTTAACTCTCTAATGATTGTAGATAAACACAGTATGCATGTTTCTTACAATATCCTATGATTTTTAGACTAGGCTCTCGTATTCAGAATTCATGAAATTATCCATGGTAAAAACTAGTTATAAAAATTATTTAATTCAAGGATAACATTGTTATTTTAAGCCTTATATAATACTGTAACTCGCTTACATCCATACCAGGATTTGGGTTGAAATACTTAATGGTCTTTCCATTGGAAATAACTGTAAGTGGAGTTTTTCTTGGTTGTACAAATGAAGAGTGATACCATCTTAATTTTGCAATATACTGCATTTGCTGGTGCTATTTTCATACAGTGAGCAACAGCTTGCAGCAAAATAATAAACTATTCAACTTCGTCATTAAAAATGATAAAATAAATTTGGTTTTCATTTTAATGAGCTAACGCATACAGCCTCAAAACTGGAGGAAAGATAGTTCATAGTTACCTCCTTGACAATTATTGCAGAGTGTTTCCTAACATTTCAAATCTGATACCTTTGGAGAGAGAGATATCACCAATCTACCACATTTCCTACCACTCCTTATGGTGCTTCACTAGACCTTCTTCTCCCATTTATATAACCAGTGTGGATTCTATAAGCTTTTCACTCTATGATCCAGACCTAGAGGGCTGCTTCTTTTCTGAGGTAGGATGAGGCTTATAAGCTCTTATGCAAGTTAATTAAGGTCAGAATTGAAACCTCTGATTTGTAATGAGGTCTCTTTTCATGTTCCTTGAGTTTTCTTTGATTCACCTCTGTTTTATCATGGTTGTTCTAAAATCTTTTTGAAGAGGTATTTTTTTTTTTTTTTTTTGATTGGACTAAGGGGAAGTAAAAGAGGAGTCTGTTTCCACACTTGGTTGTCAGCATGATGGTAGCAGCAGTGAGCAGAGTGATTCCAGCAAGAAGAGGAAACAAGGAGCAAAGTTAGGGCCTTTGGTCCCTCCCCTGGATATTGTTTTTCCATTACCAAGACTTTGTAGGTTCTATGTTTTGTTTGAAAAATGACTTGTTATGAAAGATTGAACTTATATTCTAGAATAATGCTGACCAATGGAAATATAATAGGGGCCATATATATATGTTTTTTCCTAGTAGCCATGTTTCAAAAATAAAAGAAATATGAAATTAATTTGTACAATGTATTTTATTTAATTCAATATATCCCAAATATTGTAATTTTAACATGTGGCTCTAGTCACAACTTAAGTGCTCAATAGCCACATGTGGCCAGTGGCAACCATATTGGACAGCACAGATATAGAATGAGAACTGCATGCATTTTTCTATGTATAAACTTCAGTATAAACAGCATGTTATAGAGAAATGAGCACTTTGAATTCCAGCTCTGGCTCTTACTAGCTGGGCGACCTTAAGGAAGTTAATAAACTTTTCTGAGCCTTGGAATTCTCATGTACAAAATAGAAATTAATAAATACCCTTTTGAAGTTTAAATGAGAAAAAGTATGTAAAGTGCTAGCACACAGGCACTGGATAAATTGTAACTATCAGTATCATTAAGTTCCATTGGGGAGTTTGGATGAAATTTGTAAGTTCTTCCTGAATAAGGGCTAGATGAGAATTGTTAGCTAGGGGGCTGAGGCATCAATTTCTATTTGGCATTGGTCTGGTTCTTCTTTGAGGTTCTTTACATCCATTTTTGTGTCCTATGTTTGTAGTCTGATTGCTCACTGCCTTCATCTGAGTCTTGATTCTTGTTTTCTCAATGTTATTCTGATGTTTCACCTTCTCAGACTCTTGGTGTCTCTTCCTGTAATCAATCCTCGTTCCAGCCTCAATTCTATTTGTGACCCTCTGCCCAGACCTTGTGTTTGCATATCACTCCTCTGGTACCAAACCTAGTTTTGTTCTTGCTCTGCTCCAGACAACAAACTAGGACAGACAACCCCGATCATTGAATGCATGAGAAAGGTGGGCCTTCTAAAGATTTGAGGTGATCTTCAGTACTTGTACCTCAGCCTGACAATGAATTCGCTATGAGATTTAATTTTGTAGCCAAGGCAATACTGATGTAAAGTGCTGTGTGAGTGCAAAATGTCATGATTTAACTCAGACATGCAAAGAGTTAAACACAACTTGGATTGGTGGTCCATGGAACTTGCCTGCCTTGGGAATAGTGAGTGTAAGAGAAATGGTAGGATAGTTGATTGGAATTTTCAGAGGATTGGGCCAATCCCAATTTCTGTTTGCTTGCAATGTTGGCCAGAGTCTGAAACTAGATGGGTGAAGAGAAGATAGGAGTACAGAGTAAAGAATCAGGGAATGAATCTTTCTGCTGCTGAGTGATTATAAGAGAGCTAATTATGTTAAATTGCTTATTTTATTTTTTTTGGTAAAATGCAAAATCTGAACCAAAAGAACCTTTCCAATTCTGGTCTAGAAAGTATAAGGTAAAGTGAGTATGGCTATTTGATTCTGAAAACTGTGAGGACAAAATACCAATAAGCACAACCTTTGTGAACATCTGTACATGATGTCACTCTTCAGCCACACAGGCAAGAAGCAGGCAAATTACTTGTCTTATTTTTGCAAGTCCTAAAGACAAAGAAACAGTCAAACATATGATCTTTGAAATAAATGCCTCCTAAAATAAAGTTGCCCAAATCATTGGCAGTGTTAGGGCTTTGAAGAAACACAGATGGTTCAGAGTTGCACAGGGTGAGTTTATCAGCAGTGGTGGCAAAGGGGACGCTAATTAATGACAATAGGACTGGCTGTTTTTTGCTTCACTGTGTGGAGTCTTGCCCTCTATCTAGTTTCAAGACCCAGCACAATTCCTGCTTCTTTCAACAGTTTTTCCCTTAAGTGTATTTTTTCTTCTTTTAGTAGATCTCAGTCTATAGCATGAATTTGGTAAGAATTATGCATAACCTGGGACTAATTCCTCTCTAGTTATCTTGACCAGCCCACAAAATCTTATTGTTAGTTAAGGTTTCTCATAGTGATGTTCTATTTTCCAATTAAACTGGGAGCTCCTTGGAGGCAGGGGATGTTGTTTATACCACTTTAACCCCCAGCCCTGCCCAGCAGGTGGTTTTGGTTATCTGTCTCAGAGTCAATCTCTGGGGAGAATGTCATCCACTGAGCCGAGAGACTGGCAGAGTCACAGCTGTTCATTCACCCCAGTGGCTTTAGCTATTGGTTGTGCTCAGCTAGCTGTACTTTGTGGAAGTCAGGAGAGGGAGAGTCTCATTCCAGCAGTTTTCAGTTAGTCATATAAATTATATTCTTAGCACTCAAATTATAATATCAGTGGATAAAATAAGAAAACATCTCCTTCCATACAGGGGATTGTACTCCTAAATTCCAGGTGTCATCTTATTAGTTCATGCTTTGTGTTCCGAGGGGCTGAGAGGGAGAGTATGGATGGATCCGCATAACCTCCAGCTCTCAACACACACACACACACACACACACACACACGCACACGCACACGCACACACACACGCACACGCACAGTAAATACCTCTCTTGATGCTCTTTTGGGCCTTGTTTTGCATTGAAAGTTACTCACCCTGCTGACTCCTTGAAGTCAGGGATTTGTCACATGTGTCTTTGTCCTTTCGCGTAACCTCCTTCAATAATTATCTGCTGAATGAATACACCCTCTGTACACATTTTAAAAGGCAGTACAGGTAAGTATATTGTTTGTTTCTTTGAGCAGCCTAGAAAATTTTTTTGTAAGAAGATTTTTCTCAGTGAATATTCCAAACTTTGACCACGCTCTTTAAGACCTTACTTAAAGTATCCACTTTGATTTTCCACAGGTTAGGGTGCCTCTCAGTTTGTGGAAAAGCTAGAGGCCTTTAGATGGGACCGCTCTCCATTCCCCCTTCCCCTATTCTATAAACATTTAGTAAGCAGTTTTCTATCCCTTTATTATTCTTTACTGCACCTACCATTGCTAATTAATTCCTCCCCACAGGACTATCTGCATTGGCTGCCTAACCCTCACACTCTCCTTGCACTTCTCATGACTCTGTGTCTTTGAAAGGCATTTTCCCTTTGCTCTCCTTACATATTGGTCTTTCTACAGGGCCTTATCTTCTTCTACAGCTCTGATCACATCAAGCTCTTTCCTGGCTGCCTCTCAGTCTTAACTCTCTCCCACATGCCGAAGACTCCCAAATGCGTATTTTCTAACCTAGATGTTGCCCCCTAGGTCCAGAGTCCTATATACAATGTCCTGTGGGCCATCTTTGCCCCTGAGGAGAGTCTGTGCCTCGCCTATCCGTGCATTCCCAGGCACTAGTAGGATGCTTTGAAATTGGATGACTTTCCTCATACTTTGGTAACTCACCTCCGTTTTTTACAAATAAGAAAATAGAACCTTGAAACTGTTGTGACTTCAAGGTCAAAATGCTTGTTATAGTTTATGAATTTGTGACTGACTACTCATCCTGTGCAGGGCCCTGGGTGCCCTTCTCTCCAGATTTCCTGATATGTGAACATCCTTCATGTGTCCATGGGATTACAAACTGACATCTCTTGTAACTCTCTGACAGTGAAATGCAGGCTCCTTCACGCAAAACTTGCTTCCTGAAATTGCACTATTGGATCACTCTAGGATTAAAAATTATACTTCGAACCAGGGAATAAACTGACTTTGGGGAAAAGTTAATATCAGTTTGGTTTAGGTTTGCTAAGAATACAGCATTCTGATCATACAATGAAATATAGGAATGGGAAAGACTATGAGATATTATCTAGTATTCTAGTTAATTTCCTCATTCTAGATGCAGGTAAAGCCATCTTTATGTTGCCCTATAAAGAGGTTTGCCTAAATTTACAATGAATAGGTTCATATTCTTTGATGATATTATATATAGTGGATCATAATTTGGTGTCATATTTTGGGCATTTAGGCCTATGGTTCTTGGCAGACTTAAAGTTCTGGGACATTTTAACACCATATATCACAGGGTTTGCCACTTGTAAAATCCATATTCTTGATATTTTCCAGAGCCTACCTGGAATCCACATCCTTGTAATAGGGTTTATGACATCATTCTCATAACTTGCCAAGGATGATATGCTGCAATGTGGTGGAATATACATGACTTTTCTGTGTTTGCAAATGAAGATTCAATATTTAGGATAGTTATATGTTTTCTGGACAACCCATAGGGAACTAATATCATTTCTCTGCAGTCACTCTGTATCAGGTAGTATACGAGGTCTGTCCAGAAAGTATCCAGCCATGTAATATGAAACATAGAGACATTTATTGGAGAAGAGGCAAGATACAAAAGACATTGTACATAGGACAATGACACCTCATTCTCCTTCAAAGTAGGCACCTTGGGACCTCACACAGTTCTCCCAGTGTCTCTTAACTTAACCTGTACATGTTCAACATCCTCAGGTGCTCTGCTTGTTGCAGGCTTTCCAGAACGTGGATTACTTTCAGCAGATTCTCAACCATTTTTGAAGCATTTGTGCTAAAATTTTTTTGTGCTGTACTCATTGCATTGTCCTGAAAGCCTTCTGAATCATCCAAATAGTTTCCATGGAGGAATGTTCAAGCTTAAGGCAAACTTTGATGCAGATTCATTGCTCTACTTGCTCAGTTGTTTTGAATGCAATGGCCACACAGTACAAATGCTCACTCAACGGCATCTAGCACCCCACTGACTAGTACAGCGAAGTCGTCATTGTTCACACATGCGCATCCCGGTCCACTCCCCTTGGTTGCCAGGTTACATCGATGTCATGCAAACCATTCTTGTTATATTAACAATGGTTGGGTACTTTCTGGACAGACTTCCTACTTTCTTTGTTGAAAGGGAGATTAAAAGTAGTAAAGGTGTATGTTAGCAACATGGTTATGGACCTTACACTTTCTCCATGGAAACTCAGATGAATTGATAAAGTATTGGAAAAGACAGAGCTCTGGGACCTGTGTGTGAGAGAGTGTGCCTGTGTGCTTGGTGGCAATAAATAGTTGTCAAAGACACTTAGTTCAAGAACTTAATAAAATGAGTATTTGCCATTTAGTAATTTTTATAAAGCTATTTTCCCCTCTGGATGAAAAAGAAATTCTGTATTACGCTTTGCTTTCATAACTGAAGAGGACAAGAGCTTTTCTTCTGATTAAAATCTCATTTCATATTAATTTGATATAAGGACATTTTTCCTGAAGACCTCCACAGTCTTTAATATATGTAACAATGATCTGTCTGGTGATATTAACTGGTGATGCTAATGCTGTGCATTTGTTTAGTACTTTGCAGTTTACATATTTATTTATATAAAATATCAAACTTGATCCTCTATATTAACAAAATATTAATAATATCAAAACCATCTTAACTTTTGAGAGGTTAAGTTAATGATTTATTTTCTTTAATTTGGATCATCATTGTTATAGATATTTATAACTCTCTAAATTAGAATCTTGATGTTAAGATAGTAGTAATATTGGGTTATTGAACTATTATTTCAAAAGAACTGACAATTTATTGCTCTTTCTTTCGTGGTACCTCTCATGATCATTTCAAATAATTAGCACAGTTATTCTCTAATAATGGCCTCGGCTTTTGAACAGTAATATAATTTCTTATGATATGAGAAGATAAGACACTACCTTTTTAACATAGTCATAAAATAGTTCTTTTACACGGTAGGAGACTCATGTACTGCTGAATTAGGTACAGTAATTCTCTGCAAAACAGAATAATACTATTTGGCTATATTCCTAGACATAACCAATTAATTGTTATAAAGTGGAGACCCAGAAACTAAGAACAAAACCTCCTGAATTTCCAATGGTTGCTGAATGTACAATTTCCTCTGACTACTTTTTAATGGCAACCTGCTAAAGATATTACATTAAAAGTATCTTTGTTGTTAAATAAAATAAGCACATTGAATTTTTGTACCATTTCATTAAACTGAAGAGTCAAGGACAATGAAGTATTTATTAAATGAACCTTTAGGCACATTGAAAATTTGCAAATAAACTTTTTTAGTATCTTTCATTTTATGCCTATACCAATAATTACCGTGGAATTATTTGAATTGAATGAGTCTAAATTTTTATTTTGATGTATACTGAAGTTGCTAGGGGGACTTACATAGCCCATGAGTTAGTGTAACCTGGTTGAGAATTACAAAAATATGTTATTTATTGAGTCTTTTTTTTTGTGCTAAGTGTATTGCCTTCTTTATCTTGGTTGATCATCAGCAGGAGTAGTATTATTATTCCCATTTTATCTAGGAGAAAACTAAGCCTCTAAACTACTTGAAATCAAGGACCAAATCTTACTTCATTTTTATAGCCCTACCACCTAGTATAGGGCCTGGCAGAGTAGGTGCTCAGTGAGCATTGACAAAGGAAACATGTAACATGCTCATGTACAAACTAGTAAAAGGCAAAGCTAAATTTTGAACTTATATCTAGAATCTCTACACTCTCACTCTTCTTACTCTGACTCTTAAATACATGAGTTTTGGGGGAGTTTGTCCCACCCGGGAAAAACGTATAGTATTTTTGATCCAAATGTTCAAACTTTTACATTGGAGATTGTTTACATTCACCTTGGGATAGTGGCTGCAAAGCCAGGGGCTTCTTGAGTGTGGCATATTGTTAGAACAGCACCACTGGCTGCCAAAGTGTACTGATGCTGATCAAACTTATATTTTATCTTTATCGTATTAATAATATAGTTGATACAGAGGATCCTTTGAGGTTTCTATTTCTAACTTCTATGATGTTGTGGCAATTTTTTAATGTTCCAATAGCATAGCTTTGAAGATACGGAAATATTCAGCAATTTCAGATGACGATCTTGAAAAGAATAGCAGGACTTGCCAAAAGCCAGGCACTTTTCTCAAATTACTTAGACTATTATTATTCCACTGTCTGAAAAGGCAGATAGCTTAATGAGTGTAAATTACAACTGACTTTGTAGAGAAGAAGCTCTTGCTCTTGAATTTTCTCAGAAGTAAAAATAAAAGTGAACTTTTTGACTTCATGAGTGCAATTGTATTTTTGACTCACATATAGTAGTTGACATACAGAGAAACCATAGAAATCTTAAATGATTATTTCTTAAAATTAAAGCTCACAGATCAAGCAATTTCTCCAAAATGATTAAATTTGACATGAAAATAAAAAGAATTCAAGGCTTTGTTTTGTGGTGGCTATTGGTATCAGGAAGAAAGGCTTTAAAAAGTTTATTTCTTTAATAAATATATTGGCCATGCACAGTGGCTCATGCCTGTAATCCCAGCACTTTGGGAGGCCAAAGTGGGAGGATCGCTTGAAACCAGGAGTTTGAGACCAGCCTGGGCAACATACCAAGACTCTGTCTCTACAAAAAAAAATTAAAAATTAGCCGGGCATGGTGGTGTGTATCTGTGGTCCCAGCTACTTGGGAGGTTGAGGCAGGAGGATCACTTGAGCCCAAGAGTTCAAGGTTGCAGTGAGCTATGATCACACCATTGCTCTCTAGCTTGGGCAACAACACGAGACCCTGCTCAAAATAAATAAATAAATAAATATTTATTGAGCCAGCCACTGTTCCAGACCCAGTACCTGCAAACACAGTGGTGAAAGAGACAGAAAAGGTTTCTCTCATGAAACTTAGATGCTAATGACAGAAGTCATAAAGTATACAAAAAATACACAAATAAATTATTATTTATGGTGATACTCATTGTGGTGGAAATGAATGGGGTGCCAAGCGGCACATGATAGTCAGGAAAGCCTCTCTGAAGAGATTAAACGTGAGCAGAGATATGAAGAATAAGCAGTGTAAAGGATGTGAGGACTTGAGTTTGGCATTTTTACAAAGGAGGTGGGTGAGAGGGAGAGGATAGGTGATCAAATGGGAGAGGCAGAACAGGGCTAGATGACCATTAGTCTACCAGGCCATACTCAAGAGTTGGGATTTTTATTCTAAGTAATAGTACATTAGTAGTACACTGGAAATTTCTAAGTAGGGGCAGTAGTAATAAGATTTACATGTAGAGAAGAAAACAATGGCTCTGTGTGTTGTTAGGAGAAAGAATTGTATGGTGGAAGAGTGGAAGCAGAGAGATCAGATAGGAATCCACTGCAGAAGTAAAGGCCAGGCTTGGACAAGGAGAGAGGTGGAGAAAAGTGGATAGATTTAATGTATATTTAAAATGAGCATAAGATGAACTGACAGGTTGGAAATTGGGGTAAGGGAAAGAGAGGAATCCCAGGTGATTTAGAAATTTTTGGCTTGGCTGAGGGGTGGTGCAATGAAGTAAAATGGGAGAAGAGTGGGTAGGGAAGAAGGAGGAAAATACATCACTCTACTTAGGACATATTGAATTTAAGGAGCCTGTTACTATCTATTTGGAGACACCAAATTCTCAATTGAATATACAAGTCTAGCTCAGGTAAGATGTCATGACTGGAGGAAAATTTTGTGAATGAACAGTGGGGAGATCTTATTAAAGCTGCTGGGCTAAATGAGATCATATGAGGAGAAACTGAAAACAGAGAAGAAGGCTCTAACAGGACTTTAGGCACTGCAGTAACTATTGAGAGGTGAGCCAGAAGAGCAAATGTCAGCAAAGCACCCTGAGAATGAGAGGCCATTAGGGCAGTAGGAGAGCCAAGAGTGTGAGGGTGTTCAGTGCCTCACTCCCAGAGGGAGGAAAGTGTTCCAAAAAGAAGGGTATGCTCAACTGTGTTGATGTTACAGAGAGACAACGAGGATGAGGACAGTGAAGTTAACTCTAGCTCGGGAGATTGTTTTTGTACTGTTTTTTTAATATGAGCATTGATTATACGCCATCTCCAGCTTTGAAGTGGATGGAAATATAGGAAGTAGTCATAGTATTGACATCTTATTTTAAAGGTAGTGACAATTGGTCATCTTTAAATGTAAAGCTGTTACAGAAATATGTATTTCCTTGGTTCCATAGTTTGGCTAGAATTTTTATGTTTTACCATTTTGTAGACAGCCTGGATTTAATAGGTTACCAAGAGACTGGAATCCTATAATATCATACCAGAAAAGTACAGGTTCTTTAATGTTAATGCCCCGTGATTAAATCAGTAGATTTTTTTTTTCCAAGCTAAACTTTCTTTTTTTTTTTTTTTATTATTTCAATATATTTGGGGGTCAAAGTGCAGTTTTGTTACATGGCTGTGTTTTATAGTGGTGAGAATTGGGCTTTTTGTGTACCCATCACCCGAATAGTGTACACTGTACCCAATAGGTAATTTTTCATCCCTCTCTCCCCTCTCATCCTCTCACCTTTGCAGTCTCCTATGTCTATTATTCCACTCTGTGTGACTGCATACCCATAGTTTAGCTCCCACTTATAAGTGAGAACATGTGATATTTGGTTTTCTGTTCCTCAGTTATTTCACTTAGGCTTGCTGCTCCATCCAGGATGTTGCAAAATATATTATTTCATTCGTTTTTTATGGCTGAGTAGTATTCCATGGCATATATGTACCACATTTGCTTTCTCCATTCCTCAGTTGGTGGGCACTTAGGTTGGAAAATAGATTTTAATGAAAGAGTTTAACTGGCAGAGGTTCAGATCTAGAAGCCCTATCCACAGCCATTGCTACGTGCTTTAAAAGTCATAAAACTGTGCATTTGATAGAAGTTATACTTCTGTCCTAGTCATGTGCCATGAATAAGTAAAATGTGATGCCTAGGTACAAAAGAAACAGATCCCATTCTCAGAAATGGTATCCTGGCAGATCAGGGGCAGGGCATACACTCGTATTATCATAATTGTTAACTGTCATGGTATAACAAGCAAAAACTGTCTCCTCATGCTGTGTGAGACAGGTATTTAATGTAACAAAGCTGTGTGGATCCAAATATTTGATCAGTATGGTACCTTCAATTCAATTTTAAATTTCATTGTATTTCTTCTGATCTTATCTGGAAAAATAATTTTTACAGGCCAAGTACTCATGCTTTTCTCAAATGGCCTCTTGAGAAAATCAAAGTTTTTGCATTGTAATTATATTGTTTACATGTCTTTTTTTTTTTTTTTTTTGCTATAGGAGTACCATATATTTGTTTTGTCACAGCAAGTAATAAAATTTAGAGAATATGTTTCAACTACAAAGTTGCAGAATAGAATTAAAGTTATTTTAAAAAGTGGAATTGGAGAGTTAAAACTTGAAAGCAAGTCAAGTTTGGTAATATTAGGATAATTCTACTTAGAAAATGTACAAAATACTGTTGGGAAAGTATTATCAGTAAAATGGATATATGTAGGCCTGTATCTTGTACAGATTGTGGAAAAGTGGCTGGCAGCTCTTTGAAAGAGATTCTAGCATATCTGTAATAAAGTAGACCAGAAACTGGTAATCACACTCCCAACTCAAAACTCTATACTGATTGGCTAATTTAATGAAAAAACTTGATGTGATCTTGGTGTCTTGGTGATGGAAACAAAGAAATGATACTTATTGTTTACTTGAAAAAAACATTCATTGTTCAGAAATTAATGGATAATAATAAAAATCATAAGGTTAAAAGCATACCATGGAAAAATACTGATCTTCAGTAACAATCAGGGAGATGCAAATTAAGACCAATAGATACCATTTTTAAAAGCATTTAAAAATTATTCATTACTTTTTTTAAAGACATGGTTTCTCTATGTTGTCCAGGCTGGCATCGAACTCTTGGACTTAAGTGACCCTCCTACCTCAGACTCCCAAGTAGCTTAGACTACAGTGTATACCATTTTATACCCACTAGAATGCAAAGAAAATAGAAGCCTTTTTATATCAAATGCTGGCAAGATGGAGAGTAATGAAAACTTACACACTGCTGCTGATGGGATGTAAATTAGGACAACTACTTTGGATAACAATTTGGTATTATCTTGTAAAGTTAAGCACATGCATTCCCTATGACCAATAAGTCCTTTCTCATGTATAAATCTTAGAGAAACTCGTACACATGTGAATCAAGAGACATGTGTAAGAATTCTTCTAGATGTATTGTTCATAATGGCAAAAAACTGGAAATAACCCAAATGTCCATTGACAAGAAATGGATGAGTACACTTTGTTATATTCACACAATGGATTATACAACTGTGGAAATGAATGAACTACAATTGGATGCAACAACACAAACCCATCTTTGAAATGCTGTCATTCCTCAGTATCCATGGGGGATTGGTCCCAGGACCTCCCTCAGATGCTCAAGTCCCTGATGTAAAATGGCTCTAGTATTTGCATATAATCTACGCATATCATCCGTATACTTTAAATCGTCTCTAGATTACTTATAACATCTAATACAATGTAAATGCTATGTAAATAGTTGTTATACTATTGTTTAGGGAATAATGAAGTGAAAAAAATGTCTGTACGTGTTCAATACAGATGCAAACATTTCTTCAAATATTTTTGATCCATAGTTAATTGAATTGTTGGTGAATCCATGGATGAGGCATGCGTGGATACAGCCTGTATAATGTTGAGTGAAAGAAGCAAGTTTCAGGAGATTGTACACAGTATGACATCATGTTTATAATGTTCAAACCAAGCAAAGTGAAATAATACATTGGTTAAGGATATACAGTCAGCACCATTTTCTATCAGGGACTTGGTATCCATGGATTTTGGTATCCTCAAGAGTCCTGCAAGTAGTACACTGCAGATACCCAGGGACTCTTCCTTCAAGAGAAATGGTAATGTTAGTGTTATTAAATTGGTGATGGGTTTAGTAGGTGGTGGTTCACATTTGTTTTATCGTTATGCTTCCTAACTCTACCTATGTTACCTATTTTTATAATGTATGTATGAAACAGTATAGCAAAGTAATATTGCATAAAATCAGTTATTATTGAGATCATTTTGAGCCTCAATATCGATATGATACTGCCCAGGTTACCATGTTATCAGATAACTTTATATATCCTCCATGTGCTATTTGTATCACAAATAGCTTGATGGCAGGCAAAAGAAAGGAAACATTACAGATAATGCAAACAGTTACATCTCTTTTTAAAAGCTTAGCTCAGATTCTGGGGCCTTTTAGGAATCAGAATATATATTTAGCATTTCTGTTGACAATGTGACATGTTGTTCGGTGCCTGCTGAGCCCTCTCCCTTTTTTCCTTCATTCAATTTTAGAAGTGCTGGCAAGACAAGAATAAAGAAAATCAAGTAAATCATCTGCCAAAAGGCTCACATGTAAGGTATAGGCAAATAGTGCAGAAGCACTGATTAAAACAAGCAGATTGAAATCCTGATAAGCTGAACCTCTCTAAGCACAGAGAATGACAAGGGAAGAGCTTCAAGCATTTGAAGTGGCCCAGTAATATCACGAACAATGATGTGACTGTGAATCCAAGCACTTGCCAAGTGCTGTGTATTTAACTGAAGAGATAATTGCATGCAAGTCTATGGAATCCCTGGGTAGATGAAAAATGTGGAGTTTGGTAGATTATTAAATATTTCATAATGTTTTTTACATTCATGAAAGTATAATATAATTAGATCTTGGCTTAGTTTGTGCTTTTGACTGCCATTGTTAATTTTTTTTATTCTGGAATTTTATTAACTCTCAACCCCAGAGTCATTACTTTCTTTGTGTACTTCATACTTAGCTCTGGCTAAGTTTAAGGCTTTAAATATTAATAAATATCTCTAAAGAAATGAAAAAAATATGGAACTGGCTTCCCCTTGCCTCATCTATGAGTACAGATTTTAGGTACCATCCTACCGACCCACCATCACTTAATGGTTGTATTCCTTTCTTCCTTCTTCTCTCCTCTCTCTCTCTCTCTCTCTCTCTCTCTTATTGTCCTCTGTTTTTACTCCCACTAATGCTGGATAGATTTATGGTTGTATGAAATCCTTATTTTACAAGGCAGTTTTTTTGGGGGGAGAGGTAATTTCTATATAAAACCAAATACTTGAAGTATTTGCATAATCTATTCTATGATGCATAAGGTTAGAACATGCGATTACCAGATTGTATTTTACTTCTTACTAGAGTACTTGGGCATTGATACCTTCATTCTTTCATTCACTCATTCACCCAATAAACATATGTATTAAGTACCTACTATGTGCTAGTGCTGCAGTGGACTCCTGGGATAGAATTAAAATAACACAGTCCCAGCCTCCAAAATGTTCACTCTCTGAAGGGATTTCCCCAATTTATGATTTAGAGATGCGAGTTGCCAAATGTATGGACTGTTAAGGTTATTTAAAAGTAAGTATGGAAGTTATTCTTGGGAATATTAGTCCTTGTGAACTCGTCTCCAACTCTCTGCTTCACTGTATTTGTGTTTGCTTTGGAACCTTTGAATAAATCCCAGGTGTCAGGATATAAATCTAGCCAAAAGAGCCTAGAGTATTGGGTTAAGTTTTGGAGATCTGTTTCACTTTTTGAGTATGTGAATGGGTAGATTGAGGGAGGGATAGTGTGTTCTTTATGGAGAGTGAAAGGATGTAGAAGTAATGGGCTTTTAAAATGGAATTAAGATATTTGTCACTGACTCATTGCTTTAGGAAGGGTATTAAGTTGTTAAAAATCTTGACTATGTCTCATTTTTCTCACTTGATAGAATATATTTATGATTCTCTTTTTAGCATCTAAGTTTTGTAACTTCCTCTCCCCATAGTCTTTCTGAACATCCATACATCTATCTATGCACCCATCCATGCTTCCATCCATCCCTGTTTATTGACTGCCTCTTAGGTACCAGACCCTGCAAGGTGTATAAAAGGCCCTCGGTCTTTAATGGAGCTTAGATTTTGCTCTGTCTGTGCTCCCTGTGTTCATATAGGGAACTAAGATAACTATTATCCAAAGATAGAGCAGATGGAAATTTTAAATGTTAGTAAACATGCTGAGAAAAGAAGCTGTTTAATCTGGATGATGTAACAGATAGATAACCACATGTTAGTTGGCGTAACAATCAGGATTTTTTTTACTGCATCCATGTTTTATCAGGTCTAAAAGCAGTATCAGTTTGACTTCAAATGCAGGATATGGATAGGAGACAAATTCCTTTAAATATTGAAAAGAATATAAGGTTGTTTTAGCTGAGCTTTGAGTTGAAAATTATAGGAACCATGCAGACAATGCTTACTGTTTAATAAACCAGGGAATTTTGTTTATCAGGCTATCACTCTTTTGTTAATAAGAACATAAAGTATTATGGGCCAAATAATTGTGTTCATTTACAAATATCATCAGGACTTCAGGTGACTGATGGATGGCTGCATGATACTTAGAGAAATATTCTAAAGTTATATCTATTTTAAAAATTGTCTTTACTGTTTCTTTGTGCTGCCCAAAATGCAGCACTGTCTCTTTGCTGCTGAGCTGCATTTATAACTGTATCACTGAATACCTCATTTTTATTTTGGAGTAGATCCAATGCAAATATTCACATTAATGCAACACATGCAAAGGTCAGGAGGTCCAAAGGGTGGTTCCCACAGCAACTGACCTTTGTTTCTCTGGAGCTTGGCAGTATTTGCTTTCACTTTGTATTAGCAAAACTTTTCTATTTAATGATGTATGTCAGGGCACAGTTGTTATGGAAAATGGTATGTAGAAATTTCTGATTTCCATTTATGAAAAACTCAATTTTGAAGTTGTAACAGTGTAGAGGCTATTTTATACTGCCCAGGTTTATGAAAAATAAAGAGAACTGTGAGAATGTAATACTTTTTTCATAAACAATTATCTAACAATCACTTATTAAGCTATCAAAGTGTCTTGAAACAACTCATTTTGAATATATCTATATTTGTTTGTGTGAGTAAACAATTGCTGGGCAATTTTGTACAAATTAAAATGCCAGAAAGATATTTTATTATAAGTGGAATATATTTTTGTATGTGTACCTTTGGAGTTGTTTATAAAATTCAAAACCCACAGACACCATACTCATATTCACTGTCTTCTTTCTGTTAAAATGGAAGAATTGTCTCCACCACTGTTAGAAGTCACCTCATGGTTTGGGTCATATTCCCTTTCAAGGGCTTAGGTCCTGCCATTTTCCCTCTCATTCCTGAATTGTCCTATTGTCCCTCTCCACTAGATCATTCCCATCCAAGCACACATCTTCCTGTATCTCCCAAACCTCATGTCCTCCCATAGTTGCTGCCCGATTTTTATTCTTCCTTTCATAGCAAAGCTTACTGGAAGAGGATTGTATATTCACTGTACCCATGTCTTCATCATAAACGTAAACAAACATGTGCATTTATTTATTTATCTAGTCCATAAACTATTGGGACATACTTTAGTATAAGTATGTTCTATGCAATGTTTTGGGTGTATTTATACTAAAAAATTATTCATTGTATCAGAAATTCAAAATCAATTGGGTATCCTGTGTTCCACCTGGCACCCCCAGCCTGGGTGAGCTCATTTGTGTACATGGTGTCAAATACTATCTGAATGATCTAGTTTACCTCTCCTGAAGCTCCAAGTTTGTGCTCCCAACTTTCTAAGTAACATCTTGGACATCTCTCTTCTCAAACTTAGTATGTTCAAATAGAATTATTCATTTCCACTTCCTCTCCATCTTACTGATGATGCTAATACCCATCTAATTCTTGAAGCCCCAAATCTGGACTATATCCTTGGATTCCTCTCCTCTTTACTAGCCTCTCATCAAATCTTTGAACAAGTCCTGAGGTCTATATATCCAAAATATATCACAAATATATTTATTGCTCATCTCCACCTATAGCTTTGTAGGTCAAGCCATCGTCATCACAGCTTGCCTGGACTGTGGCCCCAGCCTCCTACCTATTTCCCTACCTCTGCTACGTTGACCCCCTGCAACTCTTTATTCATGCAATTTTTAATGTGATCTTTAAAAAATATAAATCAGATCATGTCAACTGCCCTGCTGTTTGAAAGCTTCCTTCGCTTCCTCTTCCTGATGGCTTCCTGCTGCACTTTGAATAAACTCCAATTCTTTATCACAGCCAGTGTGGCCTCTGTGGTCCGACTCTCGCCAATACCACTCTTCTGACCCATGCTTACTACTCCTCTCACACTACTTTCCCTCTGTTTCACTGTTTCTCTATTCCTATTCCTTTTATTTTGCCCAAAATATACTCCCCCTCTTTTTATTTTGACATAGCTGGATCCTTTGGCCACATATTCCTCATCTTCCTATCTAATGTTGCTTTAACCCACACCCCTCTGTCACCATCTATCACATGACTCTGTTTTATTTTTCTCATGGCACTGATCAATACTTGCAATTACCACATTGGTTAATTTAGGTATTCATTTATTTTCTCTCTCCTGGAATATAAATTTTATGAAGGGGGAGACTATGTTTCTTCTGTTAATTACTTTGCTTACAGCTCCCAGAATAGAACATAATAGATACTCAATACATATTTGCTGACACTTGAATTAATGATTTTATAAAACAGATTTGTGCCACAGTATAGCATGAAAATTCCAGCATATTACTCTTCTTTGGATTTGAAAATATACATAGGATGGAAGTATTTTTTTTTCCATTGCTTTTTCCCCCCACCGGCACTTATGCTATGATGTTGAGGTGGATACATGGGTGAAAAAACAGCAATCAGCACCAAGGAAAACACTGAAAATGGTTTCATCTGCTGGTGTGAGTTGGCTCTGTCCCTGGGGAAAAGTCTGGCGTATTATAGCCAGTCAGGATCCTGCAATGAATTGTCTTTCAAAGTCAAAATTCAGCCTGTCAAGAGGCAGAGAAAATGATTTGTGGCCTGAAGAGATGGTAGATTAATATTTCTGAAAAACTGTGCACTAAACCCCCTATAGCTACTTATTTGTTCTGCTATTAAGACTTCCCTCCCTCTGGTATGGGAAATGCTTTGCACGAAACAGTGTCTTTGCTTTGTACACAGACATTTCCCCTGCCCCAAGATGGGCTTTCCCAGTGAGGTGTAACATTCATTAGCCCCTTTGGACAATGCAGCCTGCTGAAACAGAGCCGGGTCTCTATCTCACAGCTGCATTTCCGAGTCAGAATGCACGGGGTGACTGGGGGGAGCTGTGATGTATGAAGCAGAAAGAAGATTGATTTTTCACAAGGTATGTTGTACCTGGAGTAATGAGAGTGGCAAATTACTTGCTCACTGAGCAAACATGACAGGAATGTCATAGAGCAAATTTATATTTATGCAAACACACGGGGGTCACACAGGTGGGAATTTCACAAAGTGACCTTATCTCTGGAAGATCTCTCTCTAAATCACCAGCTTGCACTTGGAAGCCTACACTCAGCAAAAGCTGTGTAACAGCTGCCTAAAAAACAAATAGTTCTAATGAATAATGTAATGATCATGGTACAGTAAGAAATAGTATAAATTGTGGTGCCATTTTAAAATGAGAGTCTTCAACTCACAGGCTATTTCTGGTGTTCATCTTGGATTTTGTGGCAGTGGAACATAAAATATCTACTTTAATAGAGTAAAAGAAATGGAGTGATTTATCCTAGTCATCGTGGGCCTTTAGAACCTCTCATTTGGTAATGAAAAAAATCAGTGGCTGATGGGGAAGTGGATAATTTTTCTGTGTTGGCAGTCCAATGCATAGAGAACACACAAGCTTCTTAGAACATGTGGGGCAGACAAAACAATTTAAAAAGTCTCTAAGTGACAGAAAGATATGCTAGTAATGAAATAAAAACACTTCAAGATTCCCAACATAATGGTGGACACAATTCACTTTAAAAAATCATTGCTGATTCTTATAGCTGTAAACTATTAAAAGAACCTTAAAATAATAATAATTTTGTTCTGTTCATGAGTTTAAATGTCTGCTGACTTTAGCAGGTAGTTCAGGATTCAGAGCAATTCTTTCCTGTTTGATAGTCATTTGTTGATTGTCCATCACTCATTCTTTGACAGCCTGGTTCGTGTCTGGAACTATGTTAAATGCAGGGTATGTAGAGAGCCAAAGGAATCAGCCAGGTTCTCAAGCAGCTTATTCCTGGTAAACCAGACTGTAATGTAAAATCATTCCAGAGAAAACGAACCTTGTTAAGCCTAGTTGTGGGGACGGAGCCATGCGGAACAAGGTAGAACACATTGTAAGAGATGTGTTACTTGCCTGCATTTGTCCCTTTTGATCTTGTCACTTAGAATCTTGATTGTAATACTCAAGAGTCAACATAGTCTAGATAGCCATAAAACAAAAGTGGTGACATCCTTTCACTTGGTGCCTTAGGTGTCATGCACCTATTTAAGTGCATCCTGTGTGCTAGCTAACTTAAAATGGTTAGATTCCAGCATTTTCTTCACTTTGCAGACAAAGAGACGGAGAGAGAGATGATGAGCTAACTTTCCCAAGGTCACTCAAATAGCCATCACGGCCGACACAGTGCTGCTGTAAACACGGGTACAGTCTCCAACAGCTCCAGAGGAGTTTGATCTCCACTGGGCAGGGGCATGGTCAGAGGAGCATCTGTTTGAAAATAACTGAATCCACATTTTCGAATTAAAAATAGGCTCTGAAATGTACTATGTGACTAGTACATATTTGCACTCAACTACAAATGGCATGGAGTGGAACTCAGGTATTCATTTCTAGGACTTATAAGAATCTGGTAACACCCACACTTTGGTTCACTCTCAAATTCTTTTCCTTTAGATTCCTTTGACCCTCCTTTGTGTCCATACCATTTTTGCCTTCAGCCAGTACGTGTTAGATTGTTGCATCCTTGTCGGGGCCCCTAATTTCTATCCGAAGAGTCTTTTTATCCACTTAATCTTTTAATTGAAACCTCTCCATGCATTTTTCTTTTTGTTTTGTTTTTGTTATGCAGGCAGAATGTCAATATCCATGCATTTTTCAGAAAGGTTAAATATGAGTTGTCATAGGGACTTTTTATTCTTGCTTGTCTGCTTTCTCTGTCTCCAGGAGGCTGTGGCCACGACTGCCTTCTTCTGCTCCGGGTGCTCTGTGTTTTTTTCCATGTAATGTGTTCTTCTTTAGACTTCAGTTAAGATTTGAATTTATTTTCAATGGGAAAAGTTTTGATTGGGACTGGAGTTAATGACAAATTCCCCATTTGCCAGGAGCATGGATAACTGCAGGATCTAATCACTAAGGGATGTTCCTGTTTCATCACTCCTCTCCCTGACTATTGTGTGGACTACACTCATCATGGTAATAAGCTAACATGCAAGTGTTTTTTATATCTCCGGCATCATTCTAAATGCTGTATCTGCCTGAACTAATTTAGTAATAAGGCTAACCCTGCTAGGTAGGAAGCATTATTTTCTGCATGCAACAGATAAAAGAACTTTCACACAGGCAGTAAGCTGTCAAGGCAGAACTGGCACTCCAGATCTTCCTGCCAAACAGTTACTAACTTATTGGAGATAAATTCAGCTTGTCCTCAGGAGGGGCAGCAAAGTCTTCTTGGAAGAATTATTAATAATAGTGGATTTCAATACAACATTGAGTTTTCTATTTTCTCATTAGTTAGAGATGACAGCCTACTCAGGTAATGAGTATAGACTAGTTGAGCATTTGTTATGAGTCAGGGCCTGCTCTAAGCACTTTATATGTATTAACACATTGAATCCTCACAGTGCTTTGAGAAAGCATTATTATTTTCCTCACATCATAGTTGAATATATTGAAGCACTTGTTAGTTAATTTTGTCCAATGGCCTAAAGTTGGTCAATGTCAAAGCTAGGGTTTTAATCCAGGAAGTCTGGCTCCTGAGTTACCCACTATTCAGCACTGCCATTACACTGTCAATGTCAAATAAGGTGGTCATAATTATAGCTGATAATGTCCAACGGCCTACCAATTCATGAGCATACTGTTTCATCCTTTGCTATTTTAAGTGCCTATAAGAGCTAACAATATAGGACAAGAAAAGTCAAGAAACAAATTTTTTTTAAATGTACATCTCTTTCAGTTAGACTATAAGCCCTGAGTGATCAATATCAGCAAGTGGATACAGATGCAGACCACTGGGACCCAGACTAGACCTTACCACTCTGAGCATCCAAGGCTGGGATCAAGCCCAACATGGGTGCTAAGCATCCATTCTGGTAGGCAAAGCATGACATCTAGGTGATAAGGCAAAAGAAATATAGGTGAGAGTATTCTTGTGGAGGGCAGAAGAGGTACAAGTGGGCAATTAATGTTAGGAAAGATTATCAAGAGATAGCAAAGACCAGGACTGAGTTTCAGGGACAATATTCTAGAGGGGTGGCAAGAACAAAATTAGGTCCTTCACAGATGCCCAAGAGAAGGAGTCAGGCCTGGGAAAATGATAGATGCTAAATGTCTAGAACTGACACCACATGAGAGCCACACTGACAAATATGATGTGAATTCCATGGTAATGGGCCAGATCTTAAATTTTTTATTCCAAATTCTCGGTCTGAATCTAATGACTGGAGAGAGCTTTGAGCTTAAAGGAAGAGGAGACAGGTTCTGGATTTGGAGAAATGCTTTCTCCTTACTCATATCCCATCTCAAATATTAACCAATTATTTTTCATATCTATGGGGGTTATTTCTAGAGTTAGATGCATTCCATTGGTTGTACTTACTAGATTCCTTTCTGATTAGTCCTTGTGACTGAGTGAAGGCAGTATCCTTAGACATGGTGTCTAATGTATACAGGGGGGAAAAGCTTAAAAAGTGAGGAGGATCGTTTTGTCTCCTATCTTTCTTGGAGGGCATATCAGTAGTGTTCTTCTTAATCAGAAAGTGGGAATTAAGCCTGTTTAGACATGGCATAGACTGCTGATATCAGCAGTCAAGGCAGCAGCATGAGTGGGGGAGAAGAGTTAATGTCTGGAAGCTCTAATAGCAGAGAGTCCAGATTATTTCTGTTTACCATTGGGGGCCATTATGTGGTATTACAGCATCCTGTTGCCTTTTGAAGTACATTTTAATGTAGCGGTCAGTTTTTGTTCTTCACACCTTAAGACAGAAAGCGCTAATCCAGAATGAGGCAAACAGCAAAGGTGAACTGAAGTGGAGAACACACACTCCCCAGATGGTTCACAAATTGAATAGTATCCCCAAGTAGATTACAACTTAATTGTATTATCATCTGCATTTGATGTTTGTACAGTGTGGTGTCAGCAGATGGTGTCAGCGGTTCTGTGAACTTGATTATTTTTATACAATTCTCAGTACGGAAGATGTAAAACTATGGAAGAGGAACAAAGCTGTCCTGTGCCCTGGCATTATGTCATCCTTCTGCCTTTGTGCAAAATAGCAACATTGTGAAAGCCAAGAATTCTTTCTCTACTCATCATCTGGTGCATAACATTCCTACTAATATGACTGTAGGATGATGTGGTGGAAGCAACAAGGAATTTATAATCAGAGGACCTGGATGTGGGTCTTAAAGGTGTCACTTATGGGTGTGTCTCTACTGGTCAAGTCACTTCACTTCTCTGAACCTTGGTTTTCTTATTTTTATAATATAGGTAATGACATTTTACTCACTGTGTTGTATTATGCCTGTGAAGACATTTTGTCCACTTGAAAGAGGTTTATAAAAATAAGAAATTATAATTTTATAATTTTAGATGCTTCCTACAGTAAAATCAAAAAAGTTTGTTTAGCAAGATTGTCTTACTTCTTCAGTGAAGAAATTTGGCTGAATTTTAATAATAGAACAGAGTGGAAAACTCAAAAAAAAAGGAAGCAGAGCACCAGATTTGAAATGTTTTTGTTTCTAGCTTATTTAGATTAACTATTAATTATCTTTGAGCTCCTTTTTTCTTCTCTTTCTCTCACTCAAATTATTCTGCATTCTCATATTGTAATCAGTGTGTAAGCGTATTGCGTAGTAGTTATAAGACACAATGCATATTGGTAGCCTAGAGAACATATTTTTGTCATGTGTTGTTTTGTGTTTATACGGAATGCCATAGTGATTCATGAATGGTATAGTGAAGTCTTCATGGAAAAAATGATAAACTCTGTACTTTATTGATAAAAATCTTTCCATTTAGCTTCCTAAATTTTTAGGGTATTTTGATTAAAAATAAATTCTGAGAAATGCAATGCATCTAATATTGAGAGAGGCATCCACTGGTGTTTTACTAAAAGGGAGTCTACTGTAAGTATTTGGAATTGCGAGTCTTCAAAGAGCATCTTCTATTTATGTTAACTAAAAATAGTAATACTGTCATATGAACTAGTGGCAAGTACATTACCCAAGAGTTTGTTGACTGATTTTCTTTGGGGGTGTTTGATAATCAAATGATGAAAAGGGTTTGTATAGATTTTACACATATAAGACGATACATTTCCTGAGTGCCTCCCTGGTACCTACTACGTGAAGGGCAAACACTTTCATTTGGCCATCAGCATCCTCAAAATCTGGGTCAGATCCATCGTTTCAGATTTACGTCTTATAATTCTATTTCATAGACTTTAGAGTGGAACCAAATGAGATTACTTGTCATTCATACCTCTTGCATGTTCCCAATTCCATGTCTTTCCCCAGACTGTTCCCTTGACTTGACATGCCTTTATTATCACCTCTGTTTATTAAAATCATACCCATACGTCAGGGTTTAGTTCAATTATTTCCTGCTTCAGACCCAGGATCAACATTTACTGAGGACCTACTTAGCGTCAGAAATAGCAAGGGTGCTACATGTATGCTGTCTACTGCAACTACCAAAACTGTGGAGCAAATGGCAGTCAGATAAATATATTCATTTTATCCTGAGTTTTTCCAAAAGAATTTGAGATGATTGGGTGGTTTGTAGTGTTTTATTTTTTATTTTGTAAATATAATAGCTGGGTTAAAGTAATTTTCTTCAGTTCATATAACTAGACTTGAGTGAAGACACAATTAGAATCTAACTTGGAATTTTGACTGCTGGTCTGGCAAAATTTCATGAAGGCATCTTTTGACTCCCTAAATTTCATCTCTCTTTCTAAACTATTATAATACTTTATTTAATACTCATACATCATTCTCTTACATTATCTCACTAATCGTACTTTTATTCCTTTATTTCTAGTCCTTTGAAGGAAGGAAGAAACTGAGGCTTACTAATCTTGGGATCCCTTACAGTGGTGCTCACTTGCATAAAATAAGCATTCAATAATAGCTATTTTGGATGAATGTACGGTATTTCTGCAACCCAAACTTTGAGTAACCGGCTGCATTTCCCTTAAGTTTGCCTGATAGCAAGTGTGTCTGTAGTGACTGTTTAATAATTACTATGTTCCAATGATGCATGTATAGTAAACAATACTTTGAGTATGTGATTTTAGGCTAAGTGTCTTTCTGGATTTAATTAAGATATGCCATTATATTCTTTTCTTTATGGAAATTAATGGAAAGCAAACAATACATCATCACAAACTTATAATCTGCTTATTAGCTGAAAGATGAATTTTTTTGTTCACTACATTATCATTAAACCTTAAACTAAGAATTTACAGCTTTAATCAGAATGTGGGCTCCATGTGTGCAGGAACCTTGCCTGTCATTTTCACAGCTATATTACCGGTGTTTAGGGTAACAGTAGATGTTTGATAATATTTGTTGAATGATCAGTTAGGCTGTAGTTTTATTGGATGATGAACTTTTGGCTCTTTAGATAATATATTGTTATGGTTAAAGCTTGTAAGATACTTTTATATAGGTTATCTTTTTGGATCCTTGCAATAATGGTGTGAGTTGTTAAGGCAAGTAGTAGTAACTTCCTTTTACAAAATGATCAACTGAGACTCAGAGGGATTAAATGACTCCAGAAATCATCTACCTAAGCAGGTGATCAAGTCTAGAATCCAAGTATTCTTATTACAAATCCTGTATTCTCTCTGTGTTATCATGTAGTAAGTAGAGGATATAAAGACAGAATAGAATGTTAGCCAGGGAAATCAAGTTAGGCATTTTGAAAGGTGCTTTCCAGAAAGTTTATTGCAATAAATTGGAATGACTGTGGCATCTGAAAAAGGTACCACCAAGGAAGCAATCATACTGATCTTGGTGGAAAAGTCTGCTTTTGAGCCAGTTCTGAATTGTCCTTTAAGCTTTACACTAGGAGAAACAAGAAGTACAGCCATTTTATTCTCCTTTTACTCTTTTTGCCTCCATTTCCCAGCTTATCTGAACCATAAGCTATTTAAGGCTTCAGAATTTTACCAAAGTCTTCTAAATATCCTTTTGTACTCTGTAGTTTTTGTTCCTACCAGCTGAAAAGAACCAGCTGACTTCTCTGGTATTTTTATACCTTGTGCTTTATTGTTTTCCTCCAGTGTTTTCCACCCGACGCCAAAGTGCAGATGCTGTGATTGCTACTTCTAGCTCAAGACATCTGTTTTTCAGTAGGTCCTTTTCTTTCTTTTATTCTCAATTATAATCTTTATGTGCCACTGCTAAAGTATAGAGTGGAAACATCAGATCCTGTCCTTGCAAGAATGAATACTCTGTTTTTAGCCTTTGTATTCTCCCATTGAAGGCAAACTTAGTTTTAAGTTGCAGTTGTACACGAAACATTGTCAAATCTAAGGACTTTAAAGTACTCTTGTAAGCACAGTTATTTAATGTAACAGCGCTCATTTGAAGTCCGTAAGTCTAGGCACAATTTTCAATGGTGGTAAATAAGAAGCACAGGGAAAAGAACCAATTCATTTAAGGTTATTTTTGTCTTTATATGCTCTCTTCCTGCTTAGTTTTTTTTTTTTTTTCTCCGATCCAAGTCAGAGTTTACACAGTTCATGACTCGAAAATGCTGTCTGTTCTGAAACCTACTCAGAAATATGAGGGTTTAGATCTGAGGCCATATACTTCTGCCCACAGGCTGTATTTGGCATACAAAGTGTTCGTAAAATGAGATTAATTGAGAACATTTAAAAATGGAGAAATTTAAGATATAGTTCTGGATTTCTGGCTTTTTGTGGAAAATGGGAGGATGAAGGTCCCCTTCCCATGTGTACTCAACCGGCTGGAGCTGAGAGGGTCCTGGAGATGAATTAGACAGTCAGATTGAGCCCTCACTTCACGATTTACCTGCCTGGCTTCTACTGGCCACATTACATATCTATAGACAGCTTTCTCTATACAGTCATGCATTGCATAACAACGTTTCCATCAACAATGTACTGCATATACAATGGTGGTCCAGTAAGATTATAATATAATATTTTTATTGTTGCTTTTTAATGTTTAGGTATGTTAGATACACAAATACTTACCATTGTGTTACAATTGCTTATAGTATTCGTAGAATAACACACTGTACAAGTTTATAGATGGGAACAATATACCAGATAGCCTAAGTGTGTAGTAGGTAATACCATCTAGGTTTGTGTACTTACACTCTATGGTGTTTGCACAATGATGACATTGCCTATTGATGTATTTCTCAGAATGTATCCTGATCACTAAGTGACACATGACTGTATACATAGTATTATAGTAGCAAATAATTGGCTAAACTTATTTCTAGCCATGTACTATTGCCTCTTTTTTAGCATTTAAAACAAACCTATGGTCAAGGTATCTTTTTTATAAGCTGAGAGAAGAAATTTAGTAGAAATTGTTTAAAAGTATTCTATTTTACAGTATGGAAAATATGACAGAATCTTTGCTTTCATTATCAAACTTTTAATGAAAAGAACTTTGGGCCTGGAGCTAGAAGGACTGGTATTGAGTTCTGGCTCTGCCACTTACTAACTTTGACCTTGGAAAAGTCACTTAGCTGACCACATGCTCTTGTACCTGGAAAACCCCAAAGACTCCACCAGGAGATTCCTGGAATTGATAAATTTAGCAAAGTCTCAGGATACAAAATCAATGTACATAAATCAGTAGCATTTCTATACACCAATAACAGTAAAGCTGAAAGTCAAATCACAGACTCTGTACTGTTCACAATAGGTACAAAGAAAATAAAATACCTAGGAATACACTTAATAAAGGAGGTAAAAGATCTTTACAAGGAGAACTATGAAACCCTGAGGAAAGAAATCGCAGAGGACACAAAAAAAATAGAAAAACATATCATGCTCATGGATTGGCAGACTCAACATTGTTAAAATGTTAATGCTACCCAAAGTGATTTACTGATTTAATGCAGTCTCCATCAAAAATAACAGCATCATACTTCACAGACTTAGAAAAAGTAATTCTGTGCTTCATTTGGAACCAGAAAAGAGCCCAAATTGCCACAGCAATCTTAAGGAAAAAGAACAAATCTGGAGGCATCACATTACCAAACTTCAAACTATACTGCAAGCCTATAGTAACCAAAACAGCATGGTATTGATACAAAAATAGAGACATAGACCAATGGAACAAAAAAGAGAGAACCCAGATATAAAACCACGTACCTAGAGCCAACTGATCTTTGACAAAGCAGACAACAACATACATTGGGGAAAAGAATCCCTATTCAATAAATAGTACTGGGAAAATTGGATAGCCACATGCAGAAGAATGAAACAGGATCCCTATCTCTCAGCAGTCACAAAAATTAATTGAAATTGAATAAAAGACTTAAATGTAAGACATGAAACCATAAGAATTCTAGACGAAAATGTAGGAAAAACTCCTCTAGATATCAGCCTAGACAAAGAATTTATGAAGAGGACTCCAATGGCAATCATAGCAACAACAAAAATAAATAAATGGGATTTGATTAAACTAAAAAGCTTCTGCACAACTGAAGAAACAATCAACAGAGCCAATAGGCAACGTACAGAATGGGAGAAATACCACATGTACTCATTATTAAATTGGAACTAACCGATGAGCACACATGTGCACAGAGGGAAGTAAAACTCAGTGGATATCAAGCAGGGGGCAGGGAGGAGGAGGGGAGGGCAAGAACGTACCTAATGGGTACAATGAACACTATTTGGGTGATGGGCACACCTATCACCATGACTCAAGCATTACAAAAGTGATCCATGTAACCAAAAACATTTGTATTCCCTTAATATTTTGAAATTAAAAAAAAATCAGTGTCTCACAAAAGAAAAGAAAAGAAAAATTCACTTCTTTAAGCCTGTTTCCTCATCTCTGCAAGGGGGATGGTTTTGTCTGCTAGCCTCATAGTCATATGTGCCAAATATAATCATGGCTGTGAAAGTTCTTAGTATGGCACTATGTAAAGGTGAGAGACTTTGTTGGGAAAGAGAGCTATAGTGTATGGTTTCTCAAGGAGCTTGTAATCTGTTTAAAGATACAGGACCTTCACATAAATAACAATTGAAAGTATTCTGCCTACAAGAGGTGGAGACATTAAATGTTATCAGGCATAAGAAAATGTATGTGATCATGCAGTGTAACCAAACTCAAAAGACATATGTAGTATTTCTTCTATTAACTAATTCATTTAATCCACATATATTTCTTCTGTACCTACTCTGTGATAAGAAGCATGCTGTGGGCAAAGTAGTAAAGTAGCACGTCTAGGTTCCTACTCTTATAGTGGTTTGTATTATGGTAGGGGGAGAGGGAGACAATAAACAAATAAACAAATAGGTAAATATTATAATTTCAAATACTGTTTAAGTGTCATTAAGAAAATGAATGTAGGTTATATGGTAGAAACAATGAGCAGAGCTGTTCCCATTATGACTCTTGCCATTTTACCTTTTTTCTTAATTTTTAATTTTATAAAAATAACATAATATGAAGCTTACCATTTTAGCCATGTTTTGGTACACTTCAGTGACATTGAGTATATTTACAATGTTGTACAACCAGCACCACTATCTATTTCCAGACTTTTTTTTTTATCATCCTGTATAGAAATTCTATACCCATTAAACAATAACTCCATTTCCCCCTCCATCCCGGTCCTGGTAACCTCTGTTTTACTTTTTCTCTCAATGAATTTGCCTCGTATAAGTGGAATGATAAAATATTTGTACTTTTGTGTCTGGCTTATTTCACTTAGCATGTTTTCAAGGTTTATTTATGTTGTAAGCATGTATCAAAATGTGCTTTTTAAGGCTGAGTAATATTTCACTATTTGTTTATACCACAATCTGTTTATCTACTCACCATATTACCTATTTTAATATGATTTGGTAACATGTTTAGCAGTCTACAAATTGCAGACTGCTTATTTGTAGACTGCTAAACAGTTTACAAAGCACTTTCTTGTCGCTTGTAGATTGCAAGAAGAGTGTCAACTCGGGGATTACTGGTTAAATTGTTGCTAAACTGTAGTGGTATCTGGCACAGTTATTTTGTATGATATTCTACCTGATGTGTTTTGAATTATTGTCCCGAACAATTGAAGTAAGAGGATATGAATTGGGAAGAAATAAGGTCAGTAGGTTTTCAGCAAATATGAAATCACAATGGCTGTATTTTGCACCAGTCCTGCATAGCTCTCTAATGTAGGGCTTTCCTTTACTCAGGGTGTTCTATGGACCAATTTCTAAGATAGAGTCAGGTAATAGGCTTCCACAACCTCCTTGGGACATAATTTCACAATATAATGCATCTTACCATTGGGAAAATTTCTCAAGATTGCACGTTTAACCACTTGATTGCTGCTGTGCAGTGTGATTGTATACTGCAGGACATGCCTGCACATGAGGGAGGAAACCAAATTCATCCCATAAGGAAAATGTTAGGTGTGGAGAAAAGCAGCTGATGGCAAAGAGAAGGTCGAGTTAGTGTATATTATATGATTGATTTTATTCATAAAGGGAAGTCTAAGATATTGGAAAGAGTAAAAAAGTGAGATTTAAAAAGGAACTGAAATCTTATTGTAAAAGGAATAAGCCAGAAAGCTATATATTACAGAGGCTTACTGTAGACCGAGGTTTATAACACAGAATGATTGCTTCTTCGCCTCTTAATCAGTTGAGTTCGCAGTTGCTTAAGCTATTAGCTGAAAGCTGAGTACAGTACTTTGTTGTATTAAAATCTGACAATGTTCCACTCTTCCCTCAAAGACAACTCATTAAGATATGTGAAGTTATGTACAAATATTGACACATACAAGGAGTACTATATAAAATGTAGCTATAAAAGTGTGTGGCTCCCAGTGTCATTGTTTCTTTAATTGTGCTGTGTGAAGTTGCTGTGCTTGGGGGTTTAATGATGCTACATTTGATTGTCATTTAAATTATTAGTTTTTTTTTCTTAAGAGACAAAATCTTGCTCTGTTGCCCAGGCTGGAGTGCAGTTGGGGTGATCATAGCTCACTGTAGTCTTGAACTTCTGGGCTCAAACAATCCTCCTGCCTCAGCCTCTCAAGTAGCTGGGACAACAGGCATGCACCATCATGTCCAGCTAATTATTTTCATTTTTTTAGCCACAGGATCTCACTATGTTGCCCAGGCTGGCTTTGAACTCCTGGCCTCAAGTGATCCTCTTGCCTCTTCCTTCATAGTCACTGGAATTACAAACATGATCCACCACACTCAGGTCTTAAATTATTACTCTTAGAAGTGTGAACTCTGGTGAACCTGATTAAATAGTCTCTTCTTGGACTCCTTTTTATTGGTTTCTTTTGAGGACATAGAATAGCATGCCTTTCAACACATAACTGCCACTATCTTTTTCATGGTTTGTTTACTTTTATAATTTTTGATGGTAAGGTCGAAATGTGTTAGTGTTGCTAGTTTTGTGGGATGGTTACATGAGGGGGAGCTTTGGATATACACCTTTAGCTTTTCAGTTCACTTACCTCTGAGAAGGATCTATGCTGAGAAGAGGTTTTATATTGTAATGGTTTCCCATTAAAGGTGTTTTTTTCCCTTGAATGCGTGCTGTTAACAAGCTAGTGTTTGATGGCATATTGACCATACTGGATGGCTGAACACACACAGAGAAGAATCCTTCATACCTGTAGCTGCAGCCACAGTGAGAATAAACATTCTTCTTGGACCACAAACTTTATCCTAACAAAGGACCCCTAAGATTAATTTTTCATCATTTTCATCTATTCTTTCACTCCTTTGCTAGCATGAAGGAAGAGAGGCTGAGCTGAAGTGGATTTCTTCTGTACCTCATTTCCCAAGAGAACAAAAGGAATAAAAGTGCTTAACTAGTCCCAGTGGTAATAGAGTGAAGAAATGTTCAGAACTGGTTCCATTACTATAGATTATTTGCATTAATTGCTATAAAAGCCTTATTAAAAAAAGAAAATATTTTGTTATGAACCCTGCATATGGAACTTAGATGTTATATACAGAGCTATCTCTCTTTTTATCATATGTAGTCACAAAATTAAATACTATAAGGCCGGGCGCGGTGGCTCACGCCTGTAATCCTAGCACTCTGGGAGGCCAAGGCAGGTGGATCGTTTGAGCTCAGGTGTTCGAGACCAGCCTGAGCAAGAGTGAGACTCCATCTCTACTAAAAATAGAAAGAAATTACATGGACATCTAAAAATATGTATAGAAAAAAAATTAGCCGGGCATGGTGGCGCATGCCTGTAGTCCCAGCTACTTGGGAGGCTGAGGCAGGAAGATTGCTTGAGCCCAGGAGTTTGAGGTTGCTGTGAGCTAGGCTGATGCCACGGCACTCTAGCCCGGGCAACAGAATGAGACTCTGTTTCAAAAAAAAAAAAAAATTAAAAACTATAATAAATTTGTGATTTACCCATTTATGAGCGGCTAGATATAATTGGTAGTTTTCTTTCTTACTCTATTTAATGAACTCCACCCAACAGCTGTGATATGTACCTACCTCTATATCATGCAACAGTGGATGCTTTATGGATTGTCTATATTCTCAAAGCATCTGCCTGTTTCCAACCTCTTGTTTCTAGTCTAGTGGTTTAGCGCCATTGTGGTAAGAGGTTAGGAAGAAATAAATCCAAATTTTTTTTTCTTTTTTTTTGAGACAGAGTCTCACTCTGTTGCCCAGGGCTAGAGTGCCGTGGAGTCAGCCTAGCTCACAGCAGCCTCAAACTCTTGGGCTCAAGTGATCCTCCTGTCTCAGCCTCCTGAGTAGCTGGGATTACAGGCATGCGCCACCATGCCCGGCTAATTTTTTCTATATATTTTTAGTTGTCTGGTTAATTTCTTTCTATTTTTTAGTAGAGATGGGGTCTTGCTCTTGCTCAGGCTGGTCTCGAACTCCTGACCTTGGCTCCTCCCGCCTCGGCCTCCCAGAGTGCTAGGATTACAGGTGTGAGCCACCGCACCCGGCCTAAATCCAAATTTTTCTACTCATTGTTACTTTTGCCTGAAGTTTTTGTAGGAGAGGAGATTAAATATAAAATGAGGTTGTATATTATCCAGATCTCAATTATCCAGCCTCTCTTTACAAACCATCAAGATTTGGTACTACACATGCATTTTATATTAAATTGTATAAACTAAGTTTATTTCCATTAAATAGATTTAATATATTTTAAATTTTGGCTCAATTAAAGTCAGATTTTCTGCTGGCTTATTGTTTGATATTGTGTCTCGATACAGTGGTTCAGTATGAAATCTCATTTTTGGTCATACTCTATAATCACACTGCATTTTATTTATTTTTTGGGGGAAGAGCAGATTTGAATCCTGCTCATAATTTTAAAAAGTAAACAAATGGTAAGGATAGTGGCACTGAATACAAAACAGAAATGCAGAGAAAAATGTAGTTTAAGGTTGATATTGTGAAGTGGAAAGAGATATTAATTTTTTATTTCAAAATATTATGGGTATACAAACATTTTGGCTACATGAATTGCTTTTGTATCCTTTGAGTCAAAGTTATAAGTGTGTCCATCACCCAGATAGTGTGCACTATACCCGTTAGGTGTGAATTTGCCCATTCCCTTCTCCCCCCTTCCACCTGCATTATTTCCATTGGGTTTTACTTCCATATGTGCACATGAGTATTGATCGATTAGTTCCAATTTAATAGTGAGCACATGTGGTATTTGTTTTTCCATTCTTATGATACTTCACTTAGAAGAATGGTCTCCAGTTCCATTCAGATTGTTACAAAAGGTATTAGTTCACCATTTTTTATGGCTGAGTAGTACTCTATGGGATACATATATACCACATTTTATTAATCCACTCACAGATTGATGGGCACTTGGGTTGATTGTACATCTTTGCAATTGTGAATTGTGTTGCAATAAACATTCAAGTGCAAAGTGTCTTTTTATTAAAATGACTTCTTTTCTTTTGGGTAAATACCCAATAGTGGGATTGCTGGATCAAATGGTAGGTCTACTTACTTTTAGTTCTTTGAGGTATCTCCATGCTACTTTCCATAGAGGTTGTACTAATTTGCAGTCCCACCAACAGTGTATAAATGTTCCTTTTTCCACATCTGTGCCAGTATCTGTTGTTTGGAACTTTTCGATAAAAGCTATTCTCATTGGAGTTAGGTAATATCTCATTGTGGTTTTGATTTGCATTTCCCTGATGATTAGAGACGTTGAGCATTTTTTCATATGTTTGTTGGCCATTAGTCTATTTTCTTTTGAAAAGCTTCTGTTCATGTCTTTTGCCCACTTTTTAATGGGCTTCTTTGATTTTTTTCTTGATGATTTGCTTGAGTTCTTTGTAGATTCTTGTTATTACCCATTTATCGGATATATAGCATGCAAATATTATCTCCCATTCTGTAGGTTATCTGTTTGCTCTATTGATTGTTCCTTGGCTGTGCAGAAGCTTTTTAATTTAGTCAGGTCTCATTTATTTATTTTTGTTTTTGCTATGATTACCTTTAGGGTCTTCTTCATAAATTCTTTGCCTAGGCCAATATCTATAACAGTTTTTTCACCGTTTTCTTCTAGAATTCTTATAGCAGCAAAGAAAATAAAATAACTAGGAATGTATTTAGCCAAAGAGTTGAAAGACCTCTACAGGGAGAAGTACAAAACACTGAGGAAGGAAATCACAGCAGATGTAAACAAATGGAAAGACTCATCATGCTCATGCATCAGCAGAATCAACATTATTAAAATGTCTGTACTGCCCAAAGTGATTTACAGATTCAAGGCAATCCCCATTAAAATACCAATGTTATTTTTCAAAGATCTAGAAAAAACAATTCTATGCTTTGTATTAAACCAGGAAAGACCCTGAATAGCCAAAGCAACTTTAAGCAAAAAGAACAAATCAAGATGTCTCATTTTACCAGACTTCGAGCTATACTACAAGGCTATAGTAACCAAAACAGCATGGTATTGGAATAAGAACAGAGACATAGACCAATGTCAGAGCAGAGAATCCAGATATAAAACCATTCTCACATTGCCATCTGATCTTTGGCAAAGCAGACAAAAACATACAGTGGGGAAAAGAATTCCTATTCAATAAATGGTGCTGGGAAAATTGGATAGCCACAAATAAAAGACAGAAACAGGATCCATACCTCTCACCACTCAGAAAAATTAATTCAAGATGGATAACAAACTTAAACCTAAGTCATGAAACTATAAGAGTTCTAGGAGATATGAATTTTAAATATGATGGATACACTGCCATCAAGCTATCTACAGTCACTGGGAAAATAGTAAAATGCTCCAACAGGGAATGTAAGAGTGAAAGACATGCATTTAATGTTGTCTTCTTGATGTCTTGTGGTGCTCATAAGACAGATATATAAAATAATCAACAGATTATTCCCTATTGAATAAAGAAGTTAATCACAAGAGAACTTTAAATGACTGTGTCATAGCTAACATTGCTTACTAAGTGACAAGATCTGTGCAGAGTACTTTACATAAATCAACTCATTCACCATTCCAACAGCTCAGTGAGGCGGGTAATCTTATGCAGTATTATAGCAGAGAATACTAAGGCTTTTTGAAGTCAAACAGCATGTCTCTACCAGCTCTTAATAGTATGTAGCCAAATCTCAAAGCCCCATGTCTGACTTCAAATCCCCATGCTCTTAATTAATTGTCATGTTAGACTAAATCTGCTATGTTTTTAACTAGAATAAACAATTCAGGATCTTCTCAATTGCCCAGTAGAACTATAGCCAAATTATCCATCTTGTATACAGAAAAGAGTTGATCAAAAAACAAAGGAAGATTTCATTATTTTAATCTCTACCATCTTCTATAATATTCTAAGCTTGTTTTTCTTTAGATAAGCATGCTTGCACATACAAGTCAGTGTTAGTGTCTTGCTAAAATAATACATTAATAGTTGAAAACTAGATTAAAGTCAGAAGATTTTGCAATAAAATTGTATGGCACAATTAAATAGGAATTTCACATAAATTCCATTTTAAATCAGCATCCTGTATTTTATCTAGCAACCCTACCTAAAGTTGTCACTTCTGCTGGAGCAATTCCACTGGTTCTAATCTCAATGGAATGGTGTCTAGTCTAGTGCACTTAGCTCTGAAAGTTTTAACTCACTGTTCACCAAACCATGTAGTGTGTACAAATGGTAAATGGTGCACCATTTAAAGCTTGATCATTTTATAGCCCCACTGGGCACAGTAATGGGGTACCACAGTATTTCCTTTATCCAGTATCATGGCAATGAGGTGATTTTCTTTTGATAATGTTCTAGATAACTGAGAACTAGCACTTCATTTTAGCCTTTTTTTTTTAGTGCACACTTGTCTAAAATGCCCCAAATGCTTTTAGGATTCATTATAGAGTATGTGGAACATTATTTATTCACTGCTGTGACGAGGACTGAGCCAGTGGGCAGAAGGTCTGAATTCAAGACTTGCCTCTGCCACTTATTACTTGTCTTCAAATTATTCTTTCAGATTCTGATATGTAATCTGAGGATACTAATATATGAAGAGCTTAGTTCAAAGAATTAATATGAAGGTTGAATGAGACGTTGAATGAGCCAGCACATTTTAAGGTATAAAACCAGAAAAAAACATATATAGCATATATAGTGATATTAATAACTTCAGTTAGCATGCTGCAGTCTGTGTATTTCTAGAGGCATTTGAGGAGTATTTTTCCTATACTGAGTGATCCTGGAATGCTATACATTTTTATATTTGATGTATTCCAGTATCAAAATTTTTTTGGCAGAGCTGTCAGAAGACACTGTTTATCAGTCAGCCCTGCTTCTATTTTTATCCCATTGCTTTTCTTACCTTTTAATTCTTTAGACTCAGGATAAATTCCTAAAAGGTAGCTTCATTTCTCACCTATGATTAAAACATGTAAACTTTTAAAATTGGTTATTCAAAGACTTTTTATTTACTATTCATTCTTAGCTAGGAGGTTATGTTTCAGATATTAATGATATATAAAAATAGCTACAGCTTATTGAGTATCTATGCCTGGCTTTGTGTTAGATGTTTTAAAATGCATTTTTTTATAACAATCCTACCAATATGTAATAGTATTCATGCATTTCATATGTGTGCATTGTGACTCAAAAGTTTTTGTTAAGCAGACTTAACAAATTTATTTAACTATGTTGTATTAGAGCCCAGAATCATATGTGGGCATGTATTTCTGACTTACAAGCCCATGCTCAGAGAGAAGGAACTTTGATGAAATAGTAATATCTCTGATTTATCATATATCTTTCTTTTAGGTTCAAACTGTCACATGATTTCTTGTTTATTGTAATGACATTTCTGTTTGAAAAAAAAAATAGCTGACATTCCCATTTTATAGATAGATAGGAGGGCAAATGATTCACTTGTAATAATAGATACACAGTGATATAGCTTACCCTTGATCATTTCAGGTGTTTTTCTAGTGCTCCCATAAATCTTAAATGATTGCTTTGTCTTTGCTTTATGGCATTTTTGTCTGTTTTGGGTATTAGAGCTTGGAGGCTTAGAATATTGTATGTTTCTGGAGAAATCATTTAAATGATAATACATTTCTATTCCATACCATTTCAATCTGTGGGTGGCAAAAGCATTTACACAAATCCAACAATTTGGCTATACACTGCTACGCATAAAGCAATAGTGCTCCTGGGCTTTTGTGCCCACCAAAATTGCAGCATTGTGGGGAAATGGATGGAAGCATAAAATTTGGGTGAAGGAAGTAGATAATTGTGGTTCTTAAATAAGGCTTGTATATGCTGCCAGGAAATCCTTAGAAATCAGTGGAGCTTTCTTGGCTAAATCTCCAGGGTCAACTTCTTTACTGAACAGAATCCAAAAGGTAGATTCATTACAAAACACCGATACAACAAATATAGTGAGCATTTTAAAGCAATTATTTCAATTCAGACAGATTTGAGCAACTGATTTAGATTCCAACGTCTGTGTTTTAAAGTTACCTAAGAAAATATGATCTAATTAGGCTAATCATATGACTGGCATATAGAAATGCAACTCTATAAACTTTTGATGATAATTTGTAAATGTTGTAAATGTTCTAAAAAGGCTGTAAAAAATATATTGCCTTACATGACCTTTATTTCCACAGAAGTGTCTTAAGCTCAAAGGAAGGCAAGGTGGTTGGATTCCAGGCCCCTGCTTTTATCTCCTCTACACATCAGATGTCCCATGCTTTTTTCCTTCCACATTCTGGTCTATAGACCAGTTAAATTTACATTCTGTTTTTATGGGGAAATGATTTTTCTCACAGCATAGCAGTTTTATAATTCTTGATTTTTTACAATTAAATGTACTTTTAACATTAGTGGGAGGGGAAGGGCTTGAAAAAACTGAAAATTCTACATCTCAGTGAATATAACGGAAACATGTAACACAGTAGAGGTGAGTGGAGAAAGTCCAGGAGATTTAATTGTCAGTCCTCCGCTTTGACAGTTTATCACTTCAGCATCCTTCACTGCCAAGGTTGCCATTTCTCAATTTTCCCGTTTCCCTTGTGCTCCTTGCAAGCTGCTGCTGCTTGGGGAGCAATTTCAAGGTTTCATCTTCTATGTGTATTTATCCTTCAGTTTCCAGTTTCTTTTCACTCAATTTTTGCTGTTGTAAAATTCACTTAAATTTTGCTGTTTTTACAAATGAATGTGACAATCTAAGCTGTGGTGGAAATTTTTAAACAGAGACCCAGTGGTTAGCAAATAGAATAAGAAAGGAGTGTCCCTCCTTGTGTGCTCTCATACAAGGCCAAGAAGAAATGTATCATTCATCTTTTTTCCTTTAGGTTTTTTCCCTTTGTTATTGTCCCTTTGTCAAAATCCTTGATCACTACATTACATTTCACTTTGTTCAACTTGATTGTTATTTAAAAATCAGAATTAAACATGTTCAGGATTAGATTTCTCCCTTCTTTTCATTTTTCCCTGTCATGTCCCACACCCCTCCTCTTTCTTTCTTCCTGTTTGCTCTGTCCTAATTTCATCCTAAGGAGATGACACACACTTGCTTCCTCCTCCTGTTGACAACTTCACAATGTATTTGGCTGTAAGGCACCACCAACATTCAACAAATACTTATTTACCAGTTATTAAGCAGGACCTTGGATTAGGCCCTACATATTCACAAATTTATGGGGTGCAGTTCTTGTCTTTAGGATTCATATATGAGAGTGATGAATGGAAATAAGTAAGTGGATTGTAATACTGTGTGGCAGTTGTGCATAAAGAAGGGCACTCAACATAGTTTTGAGCAAATCCTGTAGGAGGAATTCCAACCTGCACCTTGACCAGTGAAAAGAATGGTGACAGCCATGGAGGTGAGATCTAGCTGGATGCCATTAAGGAAATTTCATTGAGTGAAAATACAAATCATGAGTGTGTGTGAAGAGAGAGGTGGAGAGGGAGGGCTTAAAATAGGATTAGAGACATAAAAAAGAAGCAAAGCTTTTTTTTTTTTTAACTCTGCTACGGAATTTTTATACCCTGCTAAGGATTCTGGCCAATTTTTTTTGTTTGTTTTGGTTTGTTTGTTTCTGAGCACAGAAGGGAATTATGTGAAGGCTTTAAGTAAGGATGTCTCAAGATCATAGTTACATATTTGGCTACAGCATAAAGAACACATTACATTCAGTCAACAATATTTATCAGCCACTAGTAATAATATAAATACTGCAAATATAGTAGGTAGTGAAAAAGGCAGACGTAGGATCTGCCTGCAGGTCCAGAGGAGGGCAATATGGGTGGCAGAAGTCCAGTTAGGATGCTGCAGCCAGTGAGAAATTTTGGTGGTCTGAATTCTAGTATTGCACTAGGGATAGATGTACATGTATACACGTAAGAGATATTCAGGAGGTAGTATTGGTAATCATGGTAGTTGACTGGAGGAGAGTTAAGGTGGCATGAGAGGTAAAAAACAGCAGTCATTACAGCCTCCCCAAAATTGACCTTCATTCTACTTTCTTTTTTTATTTGACAGCTTTGAAACTTTGTGGGTGTTTCTGTTTCCATATATCTAGTTATCAGTCCTGTCATCCCATCGGATGGCTGCACAATGGTATGGAAAAAAAATGCTGGGTCATTGCCCTTGTACAGAGCCATTTGCTGTGGGAAAGCTATTATGAAGAATTATGCTAAGCAGCTCTTCCTGTCAGATGAGTTTTTCAGTTCATTCTGCTATCTGATATAGAGTGCAATAAGGTTGCAGGGATTGGATGCAGAAGGGGAGGCAGGTTGAAGAACTGTGGAGAAAAGAGAAGAATCTTAAAGCAAAACTAATATTAAGAGTGTTGAGAGAGGAAACAATGGGTATAGAATGGAAGATTTGAAATGGGCATTTGGTTTACTGAGAAAGAATACTAAACCAGATTATTGTTGTAGCTCAATATTTCTCTGAGCAGCTTCCTGAGGACACTAGTGTCCTACTTTACTCTGTGGAGAAGGTTCCCAGAAAATGTTTCTAAAATGGCATATTTAATAATAAGCCTCTTGTTAAAAAAATCTGATTAAATTTGTTGAACTCAGAATTTTCCAAATATTTTTTGTGTTTTGTTTTTTACTAATACCGTATTAACATTCTATGAAACTGGTGCTTCGCAGAGTGCACTTAGGGAAATACTGGTCTAATTGAGTAATATTCACAGTGATTAAGATTTATTATTTGCTGTGCATGGTCTTAAGCCCTTTACATGGACTATTTCATTGAATACTACTAACAACACAATGAAGTAGATATTATTATCATCCTCATCTTACTGACAACAAAGATACTCTGAGTTATTAAGTAATTTATTCAATCACAGAGCCAGTAAGCAGGAAGTATGATTTTGAACTCAAAGAGTTTGATCTAAAAGTTCAAATACCTATTTCCTTGTACATTATCTTTGGCATGTCACAAGACTAAGGTCCATGGAGAGTTAGCAGCTGTTGGTGCTACTGAAACTTCCTTCAATCATCTCATGAACGGGACTAGCCTTCCAAGTACTCAAGGACCAAACATATTCAAATGATTAAATATTTTCTAATATCATAGTCATTGAACTTTTAGTACATGCCAGTTAGTGGGCCAGGTATTTCACATATATTATTCTGAGTTACAGTAGAAGGAACCAAAGTAGGAAATCCAAAAGAAGTAGAATTGTATACAGGTCACATACTTAGAAGCCAGGAGAGCTTGGACTCAAACCCAGACAGTCTGACACAGGAGTTGATGCTTTTAAATCATATAATACTGCCTCTTCAACATCTGAATTAATGAGCACAACTTGCCCATGCCACAAAATATAAACATATATCTATATTAAAATACATAATATATTTATTTTTTCATGCATTTATCCATGTGTTTTAAATTGTACAGCCATCATTGCTACCGCTAAGTCATACTTTTGTAAATAGAATGGTTGGAAGGTGAAGGTATAAGGCAAAGAATAACTTAAGAGAATTCAAGAGAAAGAGGAATCGGGCTAGGTCAGGAAATGACCCCAGGAAGTTGCATTAAATCCAGGGCAGGCAAGAATCTGCAGGTCAAGCAAAAATGGAGCTGAGTGTAGGATCTAAACCTGAAAGGCACTGGGTAATGAATATATATATTTACCTCCCTTATAAATAAATGCAGATGGATTTGATTTCATATCAGTTTTGCTTATCCCTTAGCTAGGCGTTAATATAAGAATTTTAGAATTAGACAATTCTGAGTTTGAATTTTTATTCTTTCATGAAATGTGACCTTAGGCAAATTTCCATATATGAAATATTTGCCATATATGGAATGTCATATATTGTCACATATGAAATGAGGATAGACATACCTACATGCCAAATTTGTTCTGAGGAACAAATGAAAGAATGTATAAAGTGCTGGAGAAAGTAGGTGGTGAACTTTTATTATAAGTAGCTATTATTTTGTTCTAACATTGTTTGGTTTCCCGAGTTTGATGGACTCAACTTGAAAATGTTAATTTGGTATTTTTCATTCTGTTCTTCCATTTTTCTCTTACTTCTGATAAAGTACAGCAAAATGGATTCCAACAACATTGTGTCACCTGTAGCAGAATTGTGTGTATTAGATGGGTCAGGTTAGTTTGCAATAAGGAAGGTATGTTACCAGATGATTTTTTTAAAAAGCACATTAGGAATAATAGATTTGAAGTGACTTTATTCTGTGCAGGAATTCATCTAAGCAGTTTTATCTAAACAGTTTACCTTAACGATTTGACTTGGCATTGAAGAAGGAATCTTTAGGAAATAAAGCAAAGTAATAAGGTATTTATTTAAAGATTATTCAAATGACTGTGGCTTGGATTTTGTTAATAAATTAAATCTACCTTTATATGAAGAGAAAAATTATAATATTTCCTAACTGATTTCGGCTATTAAGTGGATGAAGACTGACGGAGCTGGTCTTTATCTACTTCTTGCATCATATCAAGGTACACTGGAAAACTTTTATTTTCTATACTCACAGATTATATACAGTGAGTAGCATTTTAAATACAAGTAATAAAATTTTCAGGCGTTCAATGGTTAAGGTGTTGTGGAAGGCTTTAAATGTAGTACAATTATAGTGGAAAAGCAATGATTTCCACATATTTAAGATTTTTTTATTTTTATTTTTCAGGATGAGTAAGAGATACTTACAGAAAGCAACAAAAGGAAAACTGCTAATAATAATATTTATTGTAACCTTGTGGGGGAAAGTTGTATCCAGTGCAAATCATCATAAAGGTAAGCTCTTCTGTTTTCTTTCTCAACTATTATATCTGTGGAAGATGACTCCGCTTAACACAGACTGTTGTGTTCTGTCTCCACTTATCAGTTAAATTTTATTATGTATAGGTTTTCCCTGGCAATTCTGTTTACGTAAAAATGCAGAGTTATCCTTAAGATGTCTTTGATAGGGAAAACATGATATTGCCAGAATTACTGCCATTTCTGCAAATAATGTTCAAAGAAAATGAAATTGTATCTCTGCCTTTCCTTCTCTTTTACGATGGTGATGTCGAAGTGTTAAAAATGAGTTTCAGATTGCACTCATCCTCATAAAGAAAGCATCTTGAATAATATGTATATTAATAGTATGTCTCTTTGTAAATTTTCTTTTAATACTTTTTGTGGATTGTATTTTTTCATGCCAGAGTACCACTTTGACCATCATTAACACTACCCCTTGTATGGTATTCAGCAGGCTCAATTCTGCCATAGAACAGAGCAAGAATATTTGTTCTATATGTGTGTTCAGCTTGACAGTGGAAAATTATGCTCTTTCTGTTCTCTTTCTTGGCCATAAGACTCAGTATAATGAATAACTGCCTTCTCTAAATGAATTAAAATGGGGCTATTTCCAAACTGTCCCTACCATAATCAAGTATTCATAACCTGAGAAGTCAATTAGATTTTTCTGTGAAATATGATTTTACAATTCAGTTCTCAGTATACTATAAAGTCTAGAGACTAGTAACTTACTTTCCTATTCTATTTTTGGGTGAAGGGGGAATTAAGACTGCTTTGAATTCTGTAACACTTAAATTAGTTGCACATGTCCATTTAATTAGCATTACACAGAACGTTAACACAAGGGAGAGGAAAGATGTGGTATGAGGGACTGATGCCTATAAGACAAACATCTTCCCTCTGTATTTCAAACCAAAGAGAGACATCCTGCAAAATTGAATTTTATGAAGAGTTACTTCATATTTCATAATTCTATTTTCTATTCACAGTGTGTTTATGTGTGTAAACATATATATTTTCTCCTTTTCTTTAATATAGCACACTGATCTACAAAGCGGACTTTAAATTCTCTTCAATAATTGTTTTCAGTGTAAAATTAAAAAGATGTTGAGGAGGACATTCCCTGTGGCCCCAAATTGGCAACAATGAACCAGACCTGAGGACAAAGTTGTGTTAAATACCTTTTATAAGAGCTGCAAATTGCTGGGGTCAGGCCCTGCCTTGGGCTTAACAAGAGAACACACACAATCCATTCTATCCCCAGTGGTTGGTCACCCCCATGTCCCTTGCCAGCCTATAAAAAATAATTGAGAGAAGTGGGGGGATTCATAGGAATTGTGGGTGTCAGCCTGGCACAGCAAATGTTCATGATAAAGATATTTTCCCATCTCCAAAGCCAAGTTGTGGGGTCTGTAAGAGATTGCCTGTAGTGTATATTGCATACCATTGTTAAAGCTACTTTTAAGAATTTGTAAATTGTGTTCTGTTCTATACTAACTCCAGAACTAATATCTTTTCTTACATCTTGCCAAGAAAATAGTTCTTGAACATGAGATATTACACACTGTGTCAGAAAACTTACTTAAATTGCCAAACCAAGTACATTACAGAAGACAGACTTTTTTTTGTCCTTTTGCTGTTCCATTTCCACCACGCCACTGATATTTTGGATGAAGATTTTATGAAAGGTCTTTCACCTCCTCTCTCCTTCTCTCCTTTCACCTTTCTTCTTTTCATTCTTCCTTCCTTTCTTTTCTTTATATTTTCTGTACAAAATGCTCTTTTTGTACAGAAAGTATAAATAGCTCAAAATGAGCTATTTTACACATAAAATAAGTGTAATGTATATATAAGTTGTAGAACATGTTCACAACATGAACACTAGTGTACTCACTATCCAAAAAAGACTGGGGCACTACCTCCCTAGGAATAAAGCCCAGACCTTGGAGATATCTGGGGTGTATCTGACCCTTGGAAGGATATATTTACATTCTAAGTGGTTAGGGTGAGAACCTAGGATCCTTTCTATCTTGTTCTTGCTTATGTGATTTATTGAAAGAGTGCTCTCAGGAGGAGACTCAGTGAAGCAGGATAGAGCAAGAGATTAAAAACTAAACACAAATAGAGTCTCATCTGCAATAGACTAGTATGGTTCTTTGGAGAAGCTCTGAAATGTGAATTGTTCCACAGAGATGATCCCTTCTTGAGGCAAAATGGATGGCATTTTCTACACTTGTGTCCATTGGCCATTGGCTATTCATCTGTTCCCCGTGGCAGGGAGCAGCCTCCCTAGGGAAGTGGCTCCTCTTTAGCAGAGGTAAGTCTCCAGAGAAGGGGGGTGTCTATGAACTGTAATCAGCTAACATTTACAGCAAGTGGAGGACAGGTACACAGCAGTTCACTCATTGTAGCCTTCAGATCCACCTGCTTCTCACTTAAGGTCACTCCATCCAGGCAAAGCTTATCCAAGATTCTGGTTGGTCACGATTTCCAAGAAAACTTACTTGAGGAAGAATAGTGGGGGTGGTACACTAATGCAGGTGGTATCAAGGCCATTATTAATACCAATTATCTGCCCCCCACCCTTAGGCATTCTAGTTTTTTCTCTCCTTCAGCTAGTACTTCTACTCATGTAGGATCCTTGTCTGATGTTTTCCTGAGGGTTCTGAGTCTTGGGTTTCCATGCTCTTAATGCTATGGTTGTTGTACTTAATGCATTGATAGTTATAACTGGGCATGGGAATGCCATGAGATGCCCCAGTGAATCATCCAAGTGCCTAACATACTCCTGCCAGCCACTGGTATACAATGGGTGCCCTCTTACTCATGGTTATCAGAGTAATTTACCTTATTGATTTTTAACTCCTTTAGTTTCTTGCTAGTTTATAGGTATGAAGAGTCTAGACTGATCAGGCAATAGCTGTATCTTTACATTGAGTGGGACTCTTACTATTTTCTATGGTAAAATCAGGAATAAGTACTACTAGTCTATTGGTCATTTCACAAGAATATTTCAGATTGAATATTTCTAATGGAAACATTGTTTGTTTACTCAGTGATTTTTGAGTGCCCACAATAAGGGCTGAGAATATAGCAGTACATAAAAGAGACAAAAATCTTTGTCTTCATGGGGTATTTATCCTAGAAGAGAGAAAATAGATAACAGAAAGGAAAATAAATCAAATGGTATGTTTTATGGTATAAATGCTCTGGAAAATATCTAAGGAAGAAAAAGGCATAGAAAGTGTTCAGAAGGTATTATAATTTTATATAGGTCTTTGGATAAGATCTAAAGTTTCCAATGGAGCCAGCTAGGGGAATATCTGGGGGAAGGGTGTTCCAGGCAGAGCAGCAATAGGTACAAATACTTTTGAGCATGCCTGGAGACTATTAGAAACAGCAAGGCGGATGGTGTGCACAGGGCAGAATGTGTAAGGGAGAGAGTGATAGGTCATTAAAGAATAGGTAAATGTAGAAGATGAAAGAAATGAATAAATAAATAGCTCTATGAAAATACCCTGTTCTCAAGAGCAATCAAATGGAGAATTGTGTTAGTCCATTTTCTGAACATGATGTAGGAACACTGTAGAAATCCAGACCATTTGGACTTGAAAAAACCAGATACCTGAAAATAAGAAATTGTTGTCATCTTCTTAATAAAATCTTCTGTGCTTTGGGAACTAACAGTCCCTCACACACAGACAAATAAGTTTACTGCTCAAACTGCCACAGAAAGATTCTGCCCTGAATTCTTACAATTATATTGAGCTGGGCATTTCGGGGGAGATTAACTCAGAGTATTGTGACAGCCAGTCAGAGAATAGAAGCAGTATTTCCCCCTTGGAAGCAATTACGTTAGGTACAGCTTCTGATATTGGGGATAGGAGAAGAAGCATTTTAGTTTAGGACTCCAAGTTCCCAACAGAAAAATGTAGTCATTAATCTTAGAAGGCTAATATGTTTTCTCATCTTTTCTTTTCCTACCCATCACATCCAAACTAAATCTCAAAAAGAATGCATCATCATTGGGTATTTGGGTTGGAAAAGGATTTGTATTTTGTGTGAAAGAGATACATGCAGGTGAGAGTTATACAAAAATCAAACCCCAAAAGGTTAGTTTCATTAGCTGAGGTTGAATATGTTATAGTCATTGTAATACATGGTATTAATCTGAGTTAGCACTTTTGATTGAATGAATTTTTTTTTTAAAAACCCAAATTTTAAAGTTTTATTTTATTTTTAATTGACACAAAATAATTGTATATATTTAGAGGTACAGTGTGATGTTTCAATACATGTATATGATATATAATGGTCAAATTTTAAAATGCTGATATTTAGTTGACAGCCTGGGTCAGGTAGACACTAAAATTTTTTTTGGTAGTTCTTAATTTGTTTGTTGGTTCATTTGATAGTTTATTCATTCATCCAACCAACTATCTAGGAACAAAATATATATTGAGTGTCTATTAAGTGTTGGGTTTTAGGTCAAATTCCGGAGATGCAAAAAGTGAGCACAACAGACGTGACCCATTCCCTAGTGGAACTTATAGTATTGTGGGGAAGAAAAACATTAATCGGGTAATCATATAAATAAATATTTAATTACAAATGCTATTACAGTGCTGTAAACAGAGTATTTCAGGATGGAAAAAGTTTATAAACTGTAAAATGCGTGGTAGGGATTCTAGGGAAGAGACATTGGATCTGATCTGGGTTGGATAGGCATCCAGGCAGAAGCAGCCACCTATGAAATGTGCTGGGACTTGAAGGAAAGAATTCTCCGGAGCTCAGAGAAGATTAGCTGTAGAGCGGAGAGCAAAGAAGATGGTGGTACAGATCCTTTGGGGATATATCCAGAATGCTGATTTTCTTACAGTTAAAATGGTTTCATCATATTTAGCTGGGTTAATACTAGGTTCACCTGGGCTGACTTACAGCTCATGTACAACAAAGTTTAAGAGGACTAATGTATAATTCATAGTGTTTTAAGAATCTTGTTGATGAAAACAATTGGATCAATGTCCTAAGAGAAAGAATAATGGCCAGAACATAAAGTGACCGTATTCTGAACTTTTAATAACACATTTTATTATGTGTTTTATTGAATTTTCAAAGTAATATATGTTTATTTGAGAAACTTTGGGAAGGAAGAGAAATATCAAGAAATATAAAGTTACCCATAATTTTTCCACATAGAAATTATTAAATGTAGAGATCTTTCACCTCCTTGGTTAAGTGTATTCCTAGGTATTTTATTTTCTTTGTAGCTATTGTGAATGGCATTAAGTCTTTGATTTGACTCTCAGCTTGACTGATACTAGTGTATAGGAATGCTACTGATTTGTGTACATTCATTTTGTAACCTGAATTTATTTATCAACTCCATGAGTCTCTTGGTTGAGTCTTAGAGGTTTTCTAGATATAAGATCATATCATTGGCAAAAAGCAACAGTTTGACCTCTTCTTTCCTGATTTGGATACCCTTTATTTCTTTCTCTTGCCTGATTGCTCTGGGTAGGACTTCTAGCACTATGTTGAACAGAAGTGGTGACTCTGGGTACTCTTGTCTTGTTCCGGTCCTTAGTAGGAATGCTTTACTTTTCCCCATTTGGTCTGATGTTGGCTGTGGGTTTGTCATATATAGCTTTTACAGTCTTGAGATATGTTCCTTCTATGCCTAGTTTGTTGAGGGTTTTTGCCATGAAAGGATGCTGAATTTTGTCAAATGCTTTTTCTGAATCGATTGAGATGATCATATGGTTTTGTTTTTGCTTCTGTTTTTGTGGCGAATCACATTTATTGATTTCTGTATGTTGAACGATCCTTGCATCCCTGGGATGAAGCCCATTTGGTTATGGTAGAGTTTTGATTTTTTTTTGATGTGATATTGAATTTGGCTTGCTAGTATTTTGTTAAAGATTTTTATATCTATATTTATAAGGAATATTGGTCCCTAGTTTTCTTTTTTTGTGCATCTTTTCCTGGCTTTGGTATCAAGGTGGTACTGGCTTCATAGAATGAGTTGGAGAGGATTCCCTGTGTCTTGATGTTAGGGAATAATTTCTGCAGTATGGGCACCAGGTCTTCTTTGTAGGTCTGGTAAAATTTGACTGTGAATCCATCTGGTCTGGGACATTTTTTGTAAAAAGACTTTTTTATTACTGCTTCAATCTCATTGCTCATTATTGGTCTGTTCATGAGTTCTGTTTCTTCTTGATTGAGTCTTGGGAGGTTGTGTGTCTCGAGGAATTTGTTCATTTCCTCTACATTTTCAAGTTTATGTGCATAGAAATTTTCATAGTATTCACAGATGATATTTGGTATTTATGTGGTATAAGTTGTAATATCTCCTCTTTTATGTCTGATTGAGATTATTTGGGTCCTTCCTCTTCTATTCCTGGTTAATCTAGCAAGAATTCTTTCAATCTTGTTTGTCTTTTCAAAGAAGCAGCTTTTTGTTTCATTGATCCTTTGTATTTTTTTGTTTGTTTTCCATTTTGTTTAGTTTTGCTCTGATCTTTGTTACTTTTTTCCTCTTCTGGCTTTGGGTTTGATTTGTTCTTCTCTTCTAGTTCCTTGAGAAACGTCATTAGATTGTTAATTTGTAATCTTTCTGTCTTTTTGATGTATGCATTTAAGGCTATGAATTTTCCCCTTGGGATTGCTTTTGCTGAATCCCATAGATTTTGGCAGCTTGTTTCCCCTTTGTTGTTCAGTTTAAGGAATCTTTTGATTTCCATCTTAATTTCATTATTGACCCAATAATTACTCAACAGCAAGTTGTTTAATTTTCATAACTTTGTATAGAATTGAGTGTTTCTCTAGGAATTGATTTCTAATTTTATTCCACTGTGGTATGAGAACATATATGGTACAATTTCTATTTTTTTAATTTATTGAGATGTGTTTTGTGGCCTAAGATATGACCAATCTTGGAGAATGTTCCATGTGCTGACAAGAAGAATGTATATTCAATAGTTTTAGGGTAAAATGTTCCATAAATATCTGTTAGGCCCATTTGTTCTAGACTCCTGTTTAAGTCCAGTGTTTCTTTATCTATTTTCTGCTTGGATGATCTCTCCAGTTCTGTCGGTGGAGTGTTGAAGTCCCCAGCAATTCAGATGCTCTTTATCTCTTTGCTTATACCTAGTAGGGTTTGCTTTAGGAATCTGGGCACTTCTGTGTTAATTGCATAAATATTTAGGATTGTTATGTCTTCTTGTTTAATTGCTCCCTTTACTATTATAGAATGACCATCTTTGTCTTTTTTCACTATTGTGGATTTAAAGTCAATTTTATCTGATATGAGAATGGCTACACCTGCTTTCTTTTGGTTTCCATTTGCATGGAATTTTTTTTTTCCATCCCTTCATCTTGAGTCTGTATTAGTCCTTGTGGGTTAGATGTATTTCCTAAAGACAGCAAATACTTGGTTGTGTTTTTTCATACATTCAGTCTTGAGTGGGGCACTCAGACTGTTCACATTGATTGATAGAATTGATATGTGGGATGCTGTTCTGTTCATCCTATTGGGTGGTACGTTATTACTTTGTTTTACCTCTTGTGCTATTGTTTTATATGAGCTCTGAGCTTTAGCTTTTGGGTGGTTTTACTCTGGGAATACTCTGAGAGGTGAAAGATCTCTACAAAGAGAACTATGAAACATTGAGGAAAGAAATTGCAGATAACACAAACAAATGGAAAAACATATCATGCTCATGGATCAGGAGAATCAACATTGTTAAAATGTTCATACTACTCAAAGGGATTTACAGATTCAATGCAATCCCCATCAAAAAACCAATGTCATATTTCAAAGGTATAGAAAAAATAATTCTACAGTTTATTTGGAACCAAAGCAGAGCCAGAATACCCAAAACAATCTTAAGCAAAAAGAACAAATTGGAAGGCATCTCATTATCAGACTTCAAACTATACTACAAGACTATAGTAACCAAAACAGCATTGTATTGGCACAAAAATAGAGACATAGACCAATGGAACAGAACAGAGAACCAAGATATAAAACCATTTACGTATAGCCAAATAATCTTTGACAAAGCAAACAACAATATACACTGTGGGAAAGAACCCCTATTCAATAAGTGGTGCAGGAAAATTGGATAGCCACATGCAGAAGATTGAAACAGGATTCATATCTCTCACCACTCACAAAAATTAATTCAAGATGAATAACAGACTTAAATCTAAGACATTATACAATAAGAATTGTAGAAGAAAATGTTGGAAAACTCTTCTAGATAATGGCCTAGGCAAAGAATTTATGTAGAAGACCCCAAGAGCAATCAGAGCAACAACAAAAATAAATAAATAGGACTTGCTTAAATTAAAAAGCTTCTGCCAGCTAAAGAAACAGTCAACAGAGCAAATAGCCTACAGAATGGGAGAAAATATTTGCAAGCTATACATCTGATAAATGTCTAATGACCATAATATACAAAGAACTCAAGCAAATCAGCAAGACAAAAAAACAAACAACCCCATTTACAAGATATAAATGGCAAAAGACATAAACAGGTTTCAAAAGAAGACAGACATATGGCCAATAAACATGTGAAAAAATGCTCAATATCACTAATTATCAGGAAAATGCAAATTAAAACCACAATGAGATATCACCTTACCACTGTTAGAATGGCTTTCATCAAAAAGTACAGAAACAATAGATGCTGGTGTGGATGCAAAGAGAAAGGAATGTTTATGCACTGTTGGTGGGAATGTAAATTAGTACAACCTCAATGGAAAACAGTATGGAGATTCCTCAAAGAACTAATAGTAGGCTTACATTTTGATCCAATAATCCCACTGCTGGGTATTTATCCAAAGGAAAAGAAGTAATTTTATCAAAAAGACACCTGCACTCGAATGTTTCTCACAGCACAATTCACAATTGCAAAGATGTGGCATCAACCCAAGTGCGCGTCAATACATGAGTAGATTAACACAATGTGGTATATGTAGACTACAGAATACTACACAGCTATGAGAAAGGATGAATTAAGGCCTTTTGCAACAATGTGGGTGGAACTGGAGATCGTTATTCTAAGTGAATTATCTAAAGAATGGAAAAAACAAACACCACATGTACTTCCTATTATACTGGAACTAACCGATGAGCACACATGTGCACAGAAGGAAGTAAAACTCAGTGGAAATCAAGCACCGCGGAGGGAGGAGGAAGGAATGGGTGAAAACCTACCTAACAAGTACAATGAACACTGTTTGGGTGATGGGCACACTTATAAACCTTGATTCAAGCATAACAAAATTGATACATGTAACCACAAACGTGTACCTCTGTAATATTTTGAAATGATTAAATATATAAATAAATAAATTGATTAATTAAATAGATAATAAAAAAGAAATCATTAAATGGCATTTGGGCTTATTTTCACCTGGTTTAATTTATGAATGTATTATAATTTGAGAGCATGGTCTTTGTTAATTAATTTGTTTATTCATACATTTATTGACACTGACTACTTGTAAGAGATTATGCTGCCTTGAGCTAGTGATTCTGCTTTAAACCATGCAGATAAAGTTGCTATTTTCCTAGAATTATGCTTTTATATATCCTTATTTTTTCCTTCTCTTTTTTTATGTTAAGATATCTCATGCTTACATAATTGTGCATAAAACACACATATATACTCCAAAATAAATATAAAGCAAATAACTGCAATTATCAGCCAGGACAAGAAATAGTATATTGTCACTCAGCCCTTCATATGTATTTTGTTTCACATGCAAAATTCCTCCAGGATCTATTAATATTTCTAGAAGTAGAATTTCATGGGTCATATGATAAGCACATATTCAACTTTACTTTTATTTTCCACTTAACAGTATACTTAGCAGTAAATGATGAATATTTACCATTATATCTTGAACTTATCCATAAACATATATTTTAATTGGGGTGTATACAAACATTATATAATATATAAATTTCTTAAAAGAATCTTTATTTTTAGATTTTTGAGACCTTTTTTGTTAATATTAATATAAAAACCTTTTGCAATAATTTTTGTTTACATTTAGTATTAATTTCCTTTAGTACAATAGTTAAAACAAATGAGAGCTTCTGGGGTCAAGAAGAATGAAATGGTTTGGTGTGTATCATTCAACCTTCAGTCAGGAAAATGTAAATTTCAGGAAGGTGATTTAAAATAGAGAACTGGTGACAAAAGTGTTGAAAGCGGTGGAGATGGAAATAGGAAATAGTGGTATTATTACCCAGCCACTTGTAACTTTCCAAAGCTATTGTTGCCCCTAGAGGTGGAAGAGCAAAAAGCAAAGCACTGTTATATAAAGCCTATGGTAGTGTATGCTGCTGAGGTTGATAAACCCTGCTGCTGCTTTAGGAATCACTTCCATTGCCACTGAGCAGGAAACCAGAAGCCATTTCTCTCAGGATACTGCAAGAGTCACCTGGGAGGCTGAATGCTGCCAACATTGCTGCACTCGCTGCTAATGCTGCTTAAGCCCACAGGCATTCATGCTATCCTACCTTAGCCCTTCAGAAGCCAGAAGCAGGAAAAAAAAATAGGTGGCTCTTTTTTCTGTCAGTTTTTCTATCTTATAAGTGCTTTCTTCTTAAAAGCAGACTCCAAGATAGAATTCAACATACAAGAAATTTACTAGGGAAAACACCATTGAAGTATAAAGGGAGAAGGTAGATGAGTAGAAGCAGGTGAGCCTTAAGACCATGATGAGTGTTTGGCACCTGTTAAAAAGAGAAAGAAAGAAGGAAGCTCGAGTAGGAAGACCCTCAAATTTCAGTATAGTTTCGAGTAAGTCTTGGTCAGGCCAATTGGATTGGGCTCAGTCCCTGAGCAAAGGTTGCCATTAGAGGGGGTTTCATAATGAGCAATAAAGGTCTTCTAATGGGCAGGCTGTAGTATTTCTGTCATGCTTAGTCATTGGCTGGTAGCAACACAGAGCAAGTACGGCCTTGGTGGGATCCTATGATGGATCCACACATGGGGCAACTGGAAGCCAACAGTCAGCTATGTTCTTTGCAGTGGGTTCTTTTGAGAGATCTAAGCACACATGGTTGTGGCCGCCACAATTCCATGGACAGAAGAATCTAAGCAGAAACCAGCTGGCAAGGTAGTCTGGGAAATCTAGTATGTCGGCTTCCAGCCCCCTTCAATACAGAGAGAAATTTAGAAGGGTAAATGTTTGAGAAGAAATTGACAAATATCTGCTACAAGAATATTTATACATAGTGTCTAATCCCTTTTTATTTTCTCACAGAGGTACATAAAACTTCCCATCTCACTACTCTGAAAATATTGGCTACTAATTGTTTTTAAAAAATTAAAAATCTTTGTTAAATTAGGTCCATACATAGTATCTTATTTATATTTTAATTTATACTTTTGAGCACTAATAAGTGGATAAAGTTAACTTTAAACTGTTTTCATTTTCTATTATTTGTATTATTCATCAATTTCTTTTCCAATTCAATGTTTTTATTATTGATCAGTTTGATAACCTTATATCATTCTTAAAGCTTTGTCACATTCATTGTATATTTTCACTTTATATATTTTTAAAATTTAATGTTTAAAATAATGTTTACATATTTCAGAATATAAAATACTATAAACTGTTGTATGAGAAATTTGAAAAATATTTAAAAATCTAAAGAAGAAACTTTAAAATACCCATAATCCCACTACATATATACCATTAACTCTCAAATATTATTCATATAATAAGAATATCTTGTATCTATAGATTTGTATTCTCCTTTCTCACATCATTTTATTATAAGCATTTCTTCATATTTCTTGTAAAAATAGTAATTATACTATATTATTGAGTATATGAGCTGTTTGTTATTTTTCTTTAGTAAAAGTAATGCTGCAATAAGTATTCATCTGTAAGGTTGTTTTTCCTCATATCTATTTATTTACCTAGGTGAGATTTGAAGTGAGGGAATTAGTAGGTCAAATGCCTTAATTTTAAAATATTATTATGTTTTCTTAATATTTTTAATTATAAAAATGATTTGCACTCATTTTAGAATATTTGGAGAATATAAAATAAGCACTAATAAAATAAAAATGATCTATGACTCATAAAATGTTCATTTATTAACATTTATACATGCTAAAATGTATGCATTTTGATACAAGTTGCCAAGTTGCAAACATCCCAATTTACATTCCCATCAGCAGGGAACGAGAGTGCCTGTATTTACAGACCCTTGTCAACCCTGAGATTTATCATTCTATTTAATCTTTGCCAATTTCATCTTGTTAATTTGCAATTTTTAATTACTAAAGATGATAAATAAATCTTTTATTTGTTTATTGACCATTAATATTTTTGTTAATTACCTTTTCATGTATTTTATCCATTGTTTTTATTAGCAAACATTCTTTTCCTTATGGCTTTATAAAGAGCTCTTTATAAATGATTAACACTTAGTCTGTCCTGTGTTACCTGTAGCTTAAATTTTACATAGCCGATGTCTTAGCATATAGTGGAGGAGCACAATTTCAGAGGCCCAGAAAATCTGAGTTTTAATCCAGGCTTGTCCCTTTCCTAGCTGGAGGTAATTTTTTTGGGAGGAAGGAGGGCAATATGAATACTTTTAAGATAGTTTCTTACCCTTGAAATTAAAAAATGTCCATCTATGTGTATGTGTGGATGTGTATATATGTTTTTCTCTTAATTATTGAGTGAATCTTTTCAAGCTCAGGTTTCAGTCTTCTAAGAAAGCCTTACTTTTATTTTGCCTTTAATACTTTCATTTTTTTGTCCTGTTTTTTTCCTCCCCAGGAACATTTAGTATCTAAGTTGGATCATGATTTTCTCTTTTCTGTATCTATCAACATTTCTCTCAGTTTGATCTTCATTTTTGGAGATGCTTTTTCTTATTTCCTTTCTCATATATTAAGTTGATAATATCATCGTTGATTAGGCATTTTTGTAATTTGATTCTAACCTTTCTTTCTTCTAATGTGATTTCTTTTTGGATAGCTCTGAAGCATCTAGCAGAGTATATGATCAAGAAATTTTTTTAAAAAATGTATATTTTTACTTTAAAACTCTTTTGCCTGTAGTCATAATGCAGAAAAATAGCTAAATGATAATATCTTAATACTGTTGGGTGAAATACAAATATACATGTTAAAAAAAGAGCATATTTCAAGTATATGCTGTAGAAATGCTATCTCCTTTCTCCCATTCCTTTTGTTCTGGGTCAAAATTTCTCTTCAGCTTTCCTGAGTGTTTAGGACTCTTTTGGGAAATATAATAGGTAAGCCCATGTGTGAAACTTAGGCTAGCCGCAGTCAGGACATGTGCCAAGGCAGTAGCCTTGCTCAGGTACTAGATGTTCAGCAGGAATGTGGTTAGAGGAAATAGAATACCTGGTATTTTCTGCCTCTAAGCTCATTAAGACATACCTCCAGCTCTTAAGAGAAGGGGGACACAGCATACTTTTCTATGGCTGAAGGAAGTGTTTTCAGCTGAGTCAGGCTTGGGGGGAAATAGAAGGAGAGAAAGCAAAAATGTCCTCAGCTTATTGCCAAGAGTCTAAGTACAGACAAGAATCTGAGCCAGGTTCACCTAGGTGTCTATTTCAGGTTAAAAAGACAGTATGAAGGTGGTAGGCACTTTAGTGAGAATAGCCCTCAATGTGTCTGCCCCTTGGGTCACACTGCTGCAGCCTGAATTGGTTTTCCTTGATGTCTGCTGTGCATACGTCATCCTGGAATCTCTCTTCATCATTGTCCTGATGATGATCTTTTCCTGTCTCTTATAAATATTATAATAATACCTTTCCAGGGTCTCATATCTCTTTTTTTTCAGTTTACTCTTTAATTTTCTTGAAGCAATCTCTCTAGCTGTTTCTTCAGAAAAAAATAAATGGGAAATTTATTTTTTAAGACCTTGCTGTCTGAATATATCTTTATTAGACTCTCATATTTAAGTGATAGTTTGGCTAGGTATAGAGGGCTATGGAGGGAATCATATCCTGTGGAAGTTTGAAGATATTTCACTATTATTTTCTTACTTGTGTTGTTGCTGCTGTGAAAGTCTGAGATAATTCTTATTTATAATCCTTATTCTTTGATTGTAACCCTTTTTTCCACTTCCTACTCTTTGCTTGACTCTGTTCTGTAATTTTAAAATGATATATATATTGATGAAGATCCATTACCATGAACTGCTGAGCACTGAATTATTGGACCCTTTTATCTGACAATTCATATCCTTCAATTTTGAGCATATTTCTGGAATTATTTAATTGAATATTTTCTCCCCTCTTTATTTCTGGATCTTTTGTTGGTTGGCTGTTTGAGCTCCTGAACTTGTCTTCCAATAGTCATATTTCTTCTCCTACCTTCATCTCTCTCTGTCTTTTTGCTATACATTTTTGGAGATTTATTCATCTTTTTTGACCAAATTTGTGCAAAATTTTGTATCTTCTTTTTGTACTTTTAATATCTAAGTGCTTTTTATGCTTGTTTTTTGAGCGTTCTTCTGTACCCAATTTTAAAATATTTCTACTTGCATAGTCTCTCTTTCTTCCAAGATTTTGTCCCTACTTTGTTATTTTGGTTTATATCTTCCATGCCAGAAGCTTTCCTCAGATAACTGATAATTCCAAACTGTTTGCTCTGAAAGCTCTGAGCATGTCAGTGGGACTTGTAAAATTTGAGATTTAATGTAGGACGATGTGGCAGGGATTTTATTGGAGTACCACCAATGTTAGCATATTTAGGTTTTCTCTTTTGGATTAGCCAGTTTCCTAATATAAGAATCCTTTACTTTTTGATTTAGAATGTCAGAAAGCTGAGAGGTTAAAGCAGTTAGGGTGGGGTGTGTATTTCATGTTCAGCATTCTGTAGCTTTTTAGTTCCTTTGTCTTCAGTATGGTGCCAAGACCCTCTATTTTGTCTTGTGTTTCCCAGTGCAGAGACCACCTCTGTTTCTCTTTCAAATAAAAATAAATAGATTAAAAAAACCCACCAACCTTTTAGCAGGTTGGTGGATGTGCAGCTGCCCCGTGACATGAAATGATGGAGAGTAAACATATATTTAATTGCTTCTCAGACAGTTTTCACAAATTCTCCCAACTATAATCCTCAACCCCTCACTCCTTCCAGGACGGACCTGATGCTTCTAGTCCCCTATTCTTTTGAAAATCGGGTGCTGCCAGTCTAGAAATTCTGCTATCTTGAGTCCAGTAAGTCAGTTCCAAGATTTTGTTGCCATTGCCTCTTACTTAAATGCATATTTTTCAATCCCCATGTTAAAAAAGAACACACTAATGGTATTTTTAATTTTGCTATTTTCTTTTAAATTTTCCTATACTCTTCCTTATCTTGTCACTCTTTCTTTTATTTTCACATAACTCCTTTCCAGCTCCAAATTTTTACTCTGCACTCTGCTGTTATAGCTCATCTTTCATCCTTAGTTTGAGCAAGTCTATATTTCTTGAACTACATGGAAGTACAAAGCAGAAACTTTGTGTATTTTATTTTTGCTTCTTGTAGTATTTTAAATTTTTCCAACTTATTAAGGTATGATTGACAAATAAAAATTTCATATATTTAGGGTATACTATGTGATGTTTGATAGGACTCTAGTGCTTATCATTTTATAGCTGAAGATTTGTACCCTTTGACCAATATCTTCTTCTCCACCCTTCACTCTTGTAGTATATTTTTAAATGATGCTGTGATATTGCTTTTAGAGTACTATATCTTTCTCTGATTTAAAAATATCTTTTTACAGACCTTATTTTTATTCCTATTTTTCTCATCCTTTTCTGTTATTTACCCCAGACTTGCTCTTGAATTCCCCCCTTGCGTATACTTCGCTGGAATTCTGCTCTCAGAAGGTAAGTAGGGCATTCTGAAGCTGTGGCTAGTTCCACTGGGGAACTACTTCTTTGCCTGATTTCTTCTTAGTGTTTGTTGGAGCTGCTTTGTTAGGCACTAAATAGATGCATTTAATTTTGGACTTGATAGGGCTTCCTTTCCAGTTTCTCAAGACATTCTTACCTTCTTCTGGTTCCTGCTATAGTGAAGTCAAGGAAGAATGCCATTATCCTTCTGGTTTTCTGTTTGGCCTCTCAAGAGCAGCTGCTGTTTAATTCTGAAGGCTCAGAAAGGATTCTTAACAGCATATTTCCCTTTCCACAGCTCACCCTTGCTTCTGTTCACAGTTGCTTAAGTCAGAGTCTTTGGAATCATCCTTGACATCTTTCTTGCCCTCTCTACCATGTCCAGTCAATTGTGAAATCCAAATACTTTTAATTCCTAATCATCTCTCAGATATGACCCTTGTTCTCCATCTCCATGGCCTTTATCTCCTTGGAACTATTGCAACTCTCCTCTCATCCAAAATTTCCTGAATCTAATCCATTCTCCACGTACCTGCTAAAGTGAGCTTTAAAAATAAATATTTGATCATTTTACTTCTTCCCTTAGAACCCTTGAGTTCAAAACTTGTAATATGATTGACAAAGCCTTGCATGGTTTATCTCCTGTCTTTTTCTTTGAGCACTTACCTTCTTACTCAAAATGATCCAGACACGTTTTCTTTGCAATTTCATGAAAGCACTGTGCCCCTTTCTGCAACATTTTCCTTTGCATCTTTTTGCGTTTTCTTTCTTTCTTTGTCTTGCTAACTTCAAGCTATTATCCATTCATGTACATTCTCTTCCCAGAAAGCCTTTCTTATCCTTCTAGATTAGTTTCCCTGTTATATGGTCACATGGTACTTTGTGCCTATTACATCTCTTATCAAAGTTGTAATGAATTAATTATTTGTATAATTATTTGTTAATGCTTATTTTTCTCATTTAATGGTAAGCTCTGTGAGGGGTAGAGCCATGTCTTTCGTGCTCAGCATCTCCTGTTTCTATTAGTACCTAGAATAAATAAAATTGTGATATAGTGTTCTCCTTTAAGTATGCTGAATATGAAATTTAGATTTCATATTTCAAAACATTGAATAGAAGTTACAAAAGAGTTTGAGAAATCAGTGGTGAAAGTAGGCATGCTTGCTTTTTCCCCCCATATTTTAACATTGATAATTTTAGTGCTCCAGCATTAAATACAGTGTTGGCTTTAAAAAAAAAATCTAAAATTATATTTAAGAATTCTTTTTCTCTACATAATTTTTTTTTCTTATTTAAACGACTGGATTTTTTTTTTCAGTTTAGAATGTATTTGGGGGAATAGTATTAGGAGAATTCCAGAGATTTAAAGTTAAAACAAATGAAGCAATTCTACATATTATTTCTAGTATGCCTTCCTATGTGTACTTTGTTCAATTGGGCTATTAAAGGAATATTCTTTCATTATAGTTCTTCTCCCATGCTTGTTGATACTATTATAGATGGTTCAAGAACTTTTTCTAATACCAAAAAACTCAAACAGAACAGGTATAGCATGTGGAGAATAAATCTTTCTGTTTCACAAAATGGAATATAGTTTTTCTGGTGTTGGTGAATTTATGGTCATTGAATAAAGTTATGTTATTATTACATTGCTGTGTGTTTCAAAAAAAAAGAGATGAAAATCATAAAGCATTTGTTATCTTTAAGCATGCATGATTCATTAATTGAAAAGTATTTATTTATTTTCAGGTATATAATGGGTACTGTGCAGCTATCAATAAGCATTCCATAACTTATTTTAGATAATTTATTTAAAGTATTTGTATGACTGATCCTCATCACCTTAAATTAAAGGAAGTTAAAGAGGTCTTGAATTGTTTAACTTAGAGTTTGCTAATACTTGTTTACCTAGAGCAATGTTTCACCATCTTTTTTTTCACTTTTTCCCTCTAAGGAGATTTTTTTAGACATTTTTTCCCTAATTGATTCCTCCCTCCTTGAAATTTTAATACCACATATATACTATATATATATGCACTACATGTGTATCTATGATTTACAGATGAAGAGAGTAAGATTTCTGTACCTCTCATAAACTAATTTTCACCCATTTGGGGGATAATATTATCCCTGTTAAAAATATGTGGCCTAGAGTCAGTCAGTTCTTGTTACTGTGATACCTGTTTCATAGTACTATTCTTTTTTTTATCATTAATCATCATATATAAAAGGCCTAAGAACATATAGATTTAACAGACTTTAAAGATTTGGAGGAGTTAGCATGACCTACTAGATCAATAGTCTGCATTTTAAGGAATTCACATGGCAAAATATTTGAAGGAAAAGTTCTTTTATATATCTTATAATTTCTTTGTCTATATATTTTTCACAAGTGTCATGTAAAAAAATTTAAAAAATATGGTGGCCTAACAAAGTACTTAATTTTTTGTTCAATCACACCATGGTTCTAGTCTTAGATCTATGAATGTCCTTATTAAGTCACCAAAGTATACTCTTCCACAATTTTTATAATAATATAAGGTATCAGATCACTGGAAAATAATTTAATATCTTCTATCATTTCTACTTTTCAAATTGAGTTCCTTTTATATATCTCTAATATATTGGATGTCTGTGTAATAGGCAGTAATCTATTTAGTAATTTAAGTCTTGTCATATTTGGATGTTATGAAAATAAGTAAGCAGGACACAAGTTTGGATATTAAATTACTAAACAAAATGATTGCTTAGCTGATCACTCATAATGAACATGTCTGCTTTCCTAAATAAGTTGTGTATAAGTTCACAGTGAGTACAGAAGACTGCATTTGTAGGATAAACAGATTGAAAGACTAATTTGAAATAATGCTTAAGATACCTATCTGGTCAAAGTGGTGAAAAGGGAAGAAAATTTGAAGCCATGAGGGTTTTGGGTTTGAGCTTAATGTCCTTGGGTAAAACATTATCTCTGAACATTTTAGTTTGTTTACTTGTAAAATAGAAATAATAGGTGCCCATTTTCTTGCACCGTATTGGTGTAGAGCTCAAAGATGATAATGCATATGAAAATTTTTAAAGTTTCATAAAATGTAAGTTATTTTTGCTGTATATAAATATTAAATTTTACTAAAATTAAAAATTACTTTCACAAATATTGACAGTTTTGAAAAATATTTTTTTGGTAAAATTAAAGCATAAGTCACACTGGGAACATTTTTTGTCTTTTGAAATATGATATAATACATACAATAATCAGCTCCTTAATTCTCTGCCCATACGTGAAATTTATCTGCTTTTGCAAATGCGTATCTCTGGCAGTATTTTGAGGAAACTCAGTGTTACCTGTTAGTATAGAATAAATAAAGATGCTTTATAATGTATTTTCAAGTTATAACTAGCTCACTGAAAGGTTAGTGCTGAGAAAATCAATCAAGTGAACAAATTTTTTCCTAATTTGAGACAAATTGCATTGGAATTATGAAGAGAAATGAAAATCAGCTATAGATAAAAGTGACAACTCTACTAATAGAGGAGTCAGAGAGAAAATATTTCAGCATGTCATTTTAATAAGTTATTGGGTTATTTGTATAGTAGTTATATCCTATGTGTTATTTTCTAATTCTGCAAATATCTTATCTCAAAATAGATGTCAGTTAAGTGAAATCACACTTACTGTTGTTCTTATTTCCTAACAAAGATATGTTACCCTAACACTGTTATGAAACACTATGGCAAATGCTCTTGTAGAATGCTAATTCCTTCCAAACTTTTGGGTCAAAGATAGGTGATGTACTTTAAAAAAATTTATATGTTTCTAAAATTTGTGTTAAATGAACTTTGTTAAGAAAGGTCATTTTTATTGAGGAAAATCCACTCTTTTTAGGGCAATCACATTAACATGCAAATAATTATATCCTAATACACTTCTCTTATACATTTTACTTATAATGTGTTTCTCAAAGTAATTTATACACGTTAAATATTGACAACAATTAAATTTTAGAAGTAATATCAAATTCTTATGGGTTTCTTTTCTTTCAAAGACTTTGTTTCCCAGTAATTTATTTATCATTCATTTATTCGATAAATATGTATTGAGCATCTATTATGTGCCAGATACTACTTAAGCACCAAGAGACCATCAAAATGAATAGATTATTGTACTCTCAAGGAATTCATCAACTAAAGGAAAACACATTAGTGTAATAAAACTATGAACACAGTGAATAGGTAATAAAATCTTACCTGTTCACAGACAGGGACAAAACATGTGCTCATGTATATATAACAACAGCAGAAGAAATGATACAGATAAATCCATTTTATGTTGGAAAAAAGTAAAATTACTGCAAAGTACATAAACATGTGTCAACCTGAGTGCGTCTGTGAAAATAAGAGATGGCTGGTGCATAATGGATGAATAAAGGACTTGTATGAGAAGGAAAGTGTAGGTGGTTGGAAGGCAGCTAAGAGAAGAATGAGAAATCTGTGTGGGAAGCAAGGAGAAAAGGATGTCTGCAAGCTATGACCACAAAATAACTTGTTTGTTGAAATACCCTGGGAGATGAACTCAAGTTTTCACTTTTTCTGGTGTAATAGCTTGGATTTTGAAATTGCAGACTTTTCACAGTACTCGTCAGTTGTTGAGATCTCTTTGTATTTTTGTGGAGGAAATTACATACCTTTACCAAAATATGACTGTCATGTTCAGAGCTGTCTGTGGGCAGGTAGTTGTTCTTGGGTACAACTCGAGTTCTTGCTTAGTCAAAAAGCAAGTTTTAATTTTAATTGAAATAGTGTCTAATTTATGTAAACAAAACAATATCTTATCAAGTAAATCCTTGTATTATAGAAGCATTTAAAAAGAGTTACCCTTTATGGTTTCCATACTTGAATCTGTTTTCGTGCTCTTATTTTATCAGAGTACAGGGTTTTTAAATAAGACATAAACTTTTAAGAAATTATCTCCTTAGTGAAAATGCTGTATCACCATGGTAGAAGTACTAGAATGATTACCGCTCATCTTTCATAGGTATTTTTGACTTTTCATCTAATCATTTAGAAAATGCTGTTGGAAGTGGAGATATATATTTGTTTGCTCAAAACAAAAAAAGAGCCCAATATCTTAATAACTTGAAGAAAATGCATTGAGGAATATGGGCTGTCCAGCCACAATGGTAACATTTCTAATGCATTAATAGGTATAGAAAAAAGTCTATCCATTTGTTGTACCAGACATACAGTAATAGCACCTATGAAGATGCTCTAGGATATTACTATTGATCAGTACTAGAATTACCATCTTTCAAGATTGACTTTTGTTGCTCTTTAGCTAAAGTTTCGTATTTCAAAACGGGTCTGGACTCTAAATATGGTATTTTTATTTCAAAACATAGACCAATAGGACTTTCAATACCATCGTGCAAAGCAGAATAGAAGCTTATTTTATATAATGAATTCTGTGTCTAGTTAAACACAGCTATTCCCTTGTAATGTTAGTGAAGGAATTATGGTCTTATAAAGTGGGATTAGGCAACCATTTATCATTCTATCAATAGGAATATCCCAGACTCTTTCCATGTGATAATATGTTGTACATTTTGTATTCTTGTAGAACCTTATTTTGTGGGTCATTTATATGAGCGCTAGTGACAAAATGCTTTAGACTTTAGACTTATCAAATAATTGCTTATGCCTCTGGACACACTGGGGAACTTTAAAATATGTGGCTGTAAATCCAAATGCTGGATTCCAAATCTCTTTGGAAAACAGCTAATCTCCTGGAAGAATACTAAACTACCATATACCTTTAGGGGATTTTAGAAAAATGTCTCAAATATGAACTTCTCTCAAAGACCTAATACCAATTCCTCATAGGGAAAGTTTCTCTGCTAAAGATCCTGTTTTTGTTAATAAATCAAAGTTTGCTCATGGAGTCACAATATTGCATGATTCAATGTTTCAAAGCTTAGTATGTTAGGAACCAGAATTTGGGGGTTACCAAGCACTTGGGCATATTTGGAGTCTCCATATGCTTTCCCTTTTTTCTAGAGACTGTGTCTTTGATTGAATAAATTAAAACAAGGCAACCTAATTAAAACTATTAAGGATAATTTAAATATCAGTGATCTCACTGGATAGCCTGTGTCACAATAAAGAACACCTACATTTTTGTCACTGCTATGATTGCTATGGATGTGCTTAGGTTGGAGCTCTCTCAAGCACCAAAAATTTATACACCAACTCAACTAATTGCCTTGGAAACTTCTCAGAGTTTATTGTTTGACTTTCTTGTCTTTATGAAATTTCTCAGGTTCATTCTCTGCTACCTTTTTTCCCCAGAATCCTACAGCTACCTGTCAAGCATATTATTTCATCATGGTTAATTCCTTGTGACTTAGATATTGTTCTGTAGCTGGTCCTGAACTCAACATGATGGTAAATTTCTTTGACATTTAGATAATCGATATGTATTATATTAACATAAAATTATACAATGTATGCACACTTTTAAGTTTTGTGATACTGACAGATTACATTGCTTTGTGGACTGTTTTTAAGGTAGGCAACAATATATCATCTAGGGATGAGAAAACAGACAGTGATCCCTCATAGACAAGCATGAATTTCTATGAACTATTTAATAATAATGAATCTCACATGACTGATAATTATTCCTGAGTCATACTTCTTAGCCAATTTGTTGCCTCTCCTGTTAACTGTGCTATGACATTTTATTGAAGCATAGTGTCTTCCTATTTTAGCAGAACAAAATTATTATTTCTGTTTATTTTCATTTCAAATGAGATCATAATGGAAATCTTCAGATGTAATGAGCTTTAAAACCTAGTTCCTATAAAAATGATCCATTTTAACCTAAATAGTGAAGACCTTAATCTCAGTAATATAAATTTATGTATCTCAAAAAATAATAACCATTTGAAAATATATGGAAAATGTGCCTTTCTTTTGTACTCCTGTAACAACAATAAGCAAAACTTTCCTTCTATTTTGACAAACAAATGACTCCATATGTAAAATTCAGTTCTGAATACTAAAATATTGAATCTACACATGACCAGATTTCAGTCTTGCTGAAAATGCCTGGAAATGTTAATAGTATTCAGAAAACCACTTAGAAAGACATGAATCTTATTCAAAATGGAGATATTTGGCACTTGGTGTCAAAGTCTTATGCTTAAGGCTGAAGAACCTTTTTATTGGCTAAAATGCTGAGACAGTTTAAAGTGGAATTCTCATTGGGTCTCATTTGGCTGTTTCAGGGCAGAAATTATTACATGAATAATGAAAAAAATGTAAGTTTATAAAACTGTCATCTTTTAAAGTACCACCTGCCCCAATACTCTATATTTCTGTATAAATTATTAAACATGTTTAGCACTACTTCTTATAAGCCAGGTTTATATTATTTTTATAACACTGAACATTTTGAGCTGGAGTTTCAGCATTGAACAAATGCTTGAAGGTCATATACTCTGACTTCTAATCAATCCTGACTCCCTTCTACAACACTCCAGACTTCAGCTTAATGTATTACCACAGCTTGCTACTTCACAAGTGCATCTATTGCATTTTTTGAAAGATCAAATTGTTTGAAAGTTATGTTTCACATCTTTATAAATTTGTTTGTTTATTTATATATTTATGTATGTATATATGTGTCTACTTTCAGACTTAGAAGCGATAACATCTAGTGCATAATTTCAACCAACTGAAGACAGAGAGCAAAGCATTACATGACCATTTCTTCTATGTAATGGACCTTTCAATGTTTGCTGACTCTGGTCTTCTTTTAGACCTCTTTTCTCCAAACTTAACATCCTCAACTCTTTCAATTAATCATCCAAAACAGACTTTTCCCTTTATGATCTTTTGAGGATTTACCTCTATACAATAGAGATTACTCTACATTTGGACTATCCAAAGCATGATAAAATGGCAAATACAGGATTCTGAAATTGTTCTGCTTTTTCTGCAATTGTTTTGTCAACCTCATTTTTTTCCTGGTTTCCCCTAAATACAATTTTTGCAATATCTAGAGTTCTACTGCTTCCCAAACAGTACACCAACTTTGTTTTGAGAACAGATTGCAGCAGAGTAATTCAGCAAACACGGAAATAATTTCTTTATCTGACTCAGGGGTCTCAGACCTCTAGTTTAATACAGAAAGGACTATCTAAAATAACCTTTCACGATTGCTACCTTTTTCCTCATGTGCTTTTAGTGAGGTAAATTTGTTCTGAATGTTGACTCAATTCTCCTGCCTAAAGGCTGATTGAACATTTTCTGAGACCCAAGGTAGCTATTCCCTTAGTTTCTCTCTCCACACGGTGATTCATCTCAACTTCCCTCTGCATGTCTTGTTCCTTGCTCCCTCTGTGGCCCAGCTCTGCATCTCCATGTGCCCATCCATCTTTTCTCAAGTTCATACAACATCAGTTGTAACCATGCACTGAATCTGAGACTTGTGTGTTTCAGGATTAAGTGAAGATTCCTCAGAAAGAGGATTTGATTGCCCTACTAAGTAACTGTGGCTTAAGTTTAAATATAACTTGTGCAAGGCATTTCAAAGAGAAAAAATGTCTACTGCAATGTTGAATAACTCTTTGGTTTTGCCTCAGTGTTTCAGTCTGCGGTTACTGTATTGTATTTTTCATTTTTGATTAAATTAAAATGTCATCAAATATTTAGGGCTCCTCACACTTTTGAGGTTTTTAAAAGAGTAAGGATTGTTTGAATTTTGTCTGACATAGAATGTATGTATGTATGTTTTAGTCTGATTTTTAGGAATTATTTCACTGAATCATTGGACTTTGACATAAGAATCTTTTAAGTGGGCTTATTATAAAAATCTCACAAACCTGAATAAACTCAAGTTCTTAATTTGACTTCTTATTCCTCATGCAGATTTATGCAATCCATTGTTTAGAAATGGAAAATGTCAGACACTTCAGAAGATTTGTACCTGATGTTTTCAAGGATAATGGAGTTTAACTTAAAACAAAATTTAAAAACACACTGTTCTGAAATAGCATCTGCCTTTAGAATGAAGGCACTAAGTTGTACTTGATATTGGCCATTTAATTTTCCTAAAATAAAGAGCAAGTTCTGCCTTGTGGGAGAAGCTCTTTGAGCAAACTAAGCCATATTTTTGTTTTCTTCTTTCCCCTCCTATCTTTTGTCCCTATGTGCATAGTAAACCTATATAGGTGGCTGAGAAGATTCATGATCTAGTGTTGTGTGACTATTTTCTGTACACCTTTGAATCATGAACAAAAAAGGAAAATGCTTCTGTATGAGACAATGACATTAAAATCTCTTGGTATTTTTCTTACAACTTAAGGCTAATCTGGCACTGACAAATCTTTAAATTGGAGGGTAAGGAACTCAAATCATGTCTCAGTTTATCCGAGCTCCATTTAGCCTTCCAACTCTACCTTCTTTCTTGACCAATTTGTGTACTCCATTTATCAGACAGTTGGCTTTTTAACTTTCTTTTTCTTAATTGACACATAATAATGGTACATATTTATGGGATACAGTGTGATGTTTTGATGCATGTATACATTATGTAAATTCATGTATACATTATGTAAAAATCAAATGAGGGTTTTTAGCATATTCATCACCTCATGCATTTGTTATTTCTTTGTGGTGAGGATTCAAAATCTCTTCTAGCTATTTGGAAATATACAATACAATGCAATCCCTAACAAAATACTAATGACATTCTTCACAGAAATAGAAAACAAAATCCTAAAATTTGTATGTAACCACAAAAGACATGGATGAGCATAGTGGGTGCCCTGTGAGAATAGGCTTTGTTCCAGTAGGAAGGCTCTTTTATAACTGGGATCTTGACTCTTTCATGCTGATGGTTGGCATTCATTTGCCTTGATTATAGGTACCACCATAATTTTTAACTTCTGACTGTTGGTCTTGACCTTACATAAATTCTAAATTTACATCATGACCTTGTTACTGGTCTCCCAAATGTCCATTTGCCTACCATCATTCTCACTTACCCACTGTATTAATGTGACATTCTTAGAAGAGAAACTGAATTAAAACCCTCTAGAAAAGAATCAGATCATTGTTTTCCTTTGTTCCTTTAATAGGCGAGTCATGAAAATAGTAAACTTTTGCCTTAACTGGAGATCTTGAATATTTAAAAAGGTGAAAGACCTTTAAGTGAAGAAGGAAGCCTGAATAATTTCTAAAGTGTAACAGACATTGGAGACAACAAGCTGTGTTGGGAGTTTCCTTAGAAACATAAATAATTCCTTGGCAACTGGTATCAAGTTGTCTTGCTCTATACCTTAGACATTTAGGCTGGCTCATTTGTTCTATCATCTCCCGGTCCCCGGTTTAGGCTTACATCCCTAGAATCTGTGCAGTTTATTGTCTGCTCTCTGGTTGAAGGTTGTATCATTGAACACTAATGTGTATGCAAAATTAAAGGAAGGTTTGTCAAGGAATAATGGAGGTGGATGTAGCAGTCTTATAACAAAAGTAAGCTTAAGAAATTTTAAAATATACTATGTTGATTCCTGTGTCAGTCAAACTGACTGGTTGTGAAACATGCCAAATAACATTATCACTGATTTATCACACTCTCGATATAAATATCACAGCACAGTGAAATACAGAAGTCAGGCACTTCAGGCACATATATAAAAATAGACTTGAAGCATATTAAGTCAGAATTAACCTAAAAATGCCACTGCTTCCCACTTCATAATATACCAAGTCACAACTCTGTGCTCTGTTAACTTGACTACTGAAGCATTGGATTCAGTTTTGAATTACTGCCTCTCCAGGGACAGCAGGGACTTACTGCTCCAGCATTATCTCTAGCCTGGCCCCTTCCTGGGCTCTCTGCTCTAGACATCCTGAGAACTCAAGCCCCATGGACAGTCCACACACTCTCATGGCTCCAAACCTTTGCATATGAGTCTCCTTCTGCCTGGAATCTTTTCCCCATGTCTATGCCAACTTTGCCTGGTTAATTCTTTCTCATTCTTTTAATACTGAATCTGATTCTTCTCTTACTGCTTTTTAGGCAGCAACTAAGACATCTCTCATCTGAAAGTCTTCCTAATACCTCTAGACTGGGTTAGATATATTCCTTCATTTTTCTCCCCATAGTAAGACAAGCTTATCTGTGTTTCAGCATTTATAGTGTTGCTCTATTGATATCTCTCTTGTCTGTCTTCCCCACTACATTGCAAGTTCCTGGAAGACAAAAGATTATCTGCTTCAGTGCTCCAGAAGCATAGACAAGTTTTAACATCTGGGAGAGCAAGTCTGAGGGAAGTCTTTACTCTTTGACCATTTATATTCATGTCTAATAGTAGTCTTGCTATTACCTTGTTTCCTCTAAGGTAGGGTTTCTCAGCCTTGGCACTATTGATATTTGGGGCCAGATAATTCTTTGTTGTGGGGCCCTGCTGTGTCCATTGTAGGATTTTTATTGGCATCCCTAGTTTCAACCCATTAGATGCCAGCAGTCCCTTACCCCAGTTGTAATAACCAAAAATGTATTGACATTGCCAAATGTCCCTGGAGTGGCTGTGGGGGACTCCCTCAGTTGAGAATCACTGTTTCAAGGTTTTTTCATTATCAACTTTACAAATGTTATATTACTTCAAAATTATTGAAAAAATATGTCTTTTAAATAATGTTTTCTGGAAAATAAAGTGCTTGTCCTCCCCCCTGCTACCTCACTCTCAGCCACACCTCTGCAGTACCTGGCATATAATAGGCATTCAAAATGTTTGTTGAAGTGTTAATAAATGCCTGGGAAGAACACATTTTTCAATCATTGAATTGCCTTTGTTTGCTTTAGTAGGATCAATGTGAAAATTGCTCCTAGGATAAATCCCCAATCCTGTACATGCCCACAAGGCCTCACGTGATGCCAGCTCTCCCTGCCTGACTAGTCTCATCTCAGATAATTTTTCTTTCCACCTTGAAGGATTCTGTCAATGTCTGTGTCTGCTTTGAGCCTTGACATATGTTGTCTTTTCTGTCTAAACTGTGATTTTCCTCCTTTACCTGCTTATGTGAATTAGCATGCTTTGGGCTGACAGTTAGAGGAACACATTCAATAAGCTTTGGAAAAAGAAGGGTTTATAGGAAGCATACTAGAGGATCTTGCATAACTGTATGAAGGGCAGAAGTGACCCAGGCCTTGGGGATACCTGGAATAGGAACTTAAATGCCACCTGGATTCTTTTTCTGTCTCTGTCTCTCATCTCCATGCCTCTCTGATATAAACTTCATTTTCTCCTCCTGCAACTTCCTTCCTCCACATGCAGAGAACAGAGCCATAGGAATGTGCTGAGTCTCCTTCCTGTATTGACTATTCTACCACTAGAGAGGCATTCATTCTCTTCCCCCGAAATGGCTCACCTTGGATCAAATGCCCATGCTCACATTAATAAACTCTGGCTGGGAGCTAAGCTCACATAAAACAGATGTAGCAACACAGAGTTCTCACTAAGTTCTGTGACCCACACAGCCAACTCAAATGTAGTCTACTCTGCTGGCTAATTATTTGCCACCCTTCATTGCTCATTGCTAATATAATTTCCTCAAAAAACCCATAATTACAAGCTCTTGTAGCACTTTGCACTTTTTCATAATACGTATTAAAATTGTAATTACTTTTTTTTATTGGTATAATATGTTTTCCTTCTCTTTCCCCCACTAAAATGTGAGTTCGAGGAATGCAGCAACCATGTCTACCTTGTTCTGGGTTATCTTCAGCAATTAGCACGAAATCTTCCTAAGACTAGATATCTGATTAGTAATTATTGAAGTAGGCATGAACTCCTGGACTCAGTCACAAAATTTCAGACACAGTAGTTCAGACATATTAAGTGATGCATTTGAGATAAAGTTAAAAGATTCTAATTCATTTCATTTAAAGGAACATTAATGGATTTCATATAACACACATGCTGTCTACACCAAATGCATGCCTCTGATATTTAAATACTGTCACTAAGATTAGTTATATATTAGATGTGCTTTGCAATTTATTTACCTGTAAGGAAGCATTCATAGCTTAAGAGTTATAATGTAAATAAAGAACAATATTCTTTTTCATTCTTGTAAGGAGAGACGTTCAAGAGTGGAGAAGGAATCACATTTGGAAATAACAGAAGTGTGTTACATAATCTTTGATTTTTACAAACTCACAGAAATAGCAATAGAACAAAAGTAAATAAGTGGCATTGAGATAGAATCTAATAAATCGCAATCTCTGTCAAATTTGTTGTTATGTCATTCATAAGATAGATAAGTTCAGAGATGAAAGATATGGAGTGATGGATTTGTCTATATAAAAATTAAAAATTTTGGTCAGTTAAAAGCATTACAAATAAAATTAAAATTGTAGAGACAGATTTCAAAATTACTTATGACAAATAATGAAATAACAGCCTAAATATGTTAAAAATCTTATCCAAATCCATAAGGGAAAAAAATCCCTACAAAAACTTTTATAGGTTAGCATGGAATTCACAAAGAAAGAAATACAAATTCTTAATAAACATATAAAAATTGATTTCATTTCACTATTAATTTGCTAAATGTATATTAAAACAGTAACACACACATATATATATCTCAAATTGGCAAAGATTCTGAATACTAAGTGCTAGCTAATTTGCTAATTTATGCCAAAAAGGTATTCATTAACTACTTCTGAGGAATATACTGTTTTCAGAGAAGCTGCTTTGAACTGTTGAAAATAGCAGCTCAGAAGTATTTTATAAGAGCCTTGATTTTGTTAAGGAATATTTTATTTATTCAGTGTCCTTGGGACCAGCAATGGTTAGTTAGTCCAAGAGGTGGCTTAAGGAGGAAATTATAGCATTTGAAACCTCCAAAAAATGTATTAATTCACCCATCTGTTATGGAGAGCGAAGGCCTTTTCTTTGAGATGGGCCCTCTGAATAGAGTTTATAATGTATCATCGAAATTTCCAGGTTGGGATTCAAGAATCTAAGACAGTTGCAGAATAATCTGAATGCAGAATCTTACCACATATTATTTTTCCTAATATTTTTCATTTTTTTTGCTCATACCTAATTCCTAAGAAATGTATTTTTAGTTATTTGTCTTCGTTGAATCTTACCTGGGCATTTCATGTTTTTTCCAAATTTTGAGGAGCACTCAAAAAAAAACCTCCCAAATGAAAAAAAACACAAAACACAAAAACCAAATAGCATCAGGTTTTTAACATATTAAGTGCCATGTGAGTTGTATATAACTCACACTAGTTTTGAGCCCAGGGCCTTGTGAAGCATATGTAACTCGCACATCTCTTCACCTTGGGAACTGTGAGAACTACTTTTCAAGTTGTGTATAACTCACGCACAGAAAACAGTAAAAAAAAACAAATTTTTTATTAAGTTACAAAGGATCATTTTGTTTTTGAAGTTTTTATTCTGTTTCCACAATAAAACACCATAGCCCCAAGGAAAAAACTTTTTTCTCTAGTGTGGCAGTCAATGTGTTAATAATAGCTAATTAAATTATGCAATATTATAATTTTAATAATGATATGATATAATAATATATTATATGTATAATAATATAATAAGTACAACTGATATAAATATGTTTTAGGACACATACAAGTGATTCTCGGTAAGCACATAATTTAACCAGCATAAACAAGTAGCCAACTAACCAAGAGTCTGCAGTGTTGGGGGAAACCATTAATCTAAGGCTAGAAAATGGAGAACATCAGATAACCTAGAGTTGTCTAAGTGTAAGTCGGTTAAGGGAACTTCCACTGTACTTCCTATTCTTTCAATACTTAAGATGATAAGTACAATTCTGTAATTACTATATCCTCTGCTGAACTGAAGGCTTTATAAGTGTGAGTGCTGCATTTTGTCCACGGATATATTTCCAGAGTTTATAAAAAGATCTGGCATAAATATTTGTGTTTAACAAATATTTATTGAATGAAAGAAGTAATAGAATGTTTTTGCTCCTTAATTCAGTAATATTTTACTTCTAGAAATATATATGAGGAAAAATTCAGACCTACGTCAAAAATCTATGTGTAAGGATGTGTATTCAAAGTTTTTTTAATGACATTTTAAAAATAGCTATAAAGTTGTGCATTGAAACATTGTATGTAATAGTAAAAATCATTCAATGGTATAAAAATAATTAAATTAATCATGGTAGTGTTTGGTAAAATATTATACAGTCATTAAAAAAACATTTGTTTCCGAACATTAAAAATCTTTTTTAAAGAACATGGAGAGACCTAAAGTTTGATATTAAAATTTTAAAAAAATTACAGTAAAAATTATGTATACAAATTTCTTATAGTTATTTATATCTACACATATCAAGGCCTGAAAAGAAAAACAATACTGTTAGCAGTAGTCCTTTGGGTTGTGTATCATTTTTATTTTCTTGTCTATAAGTTTTATATATTATTTTACAGTCAGAAGAAGAAAGGAAAGTTTAGAAATGAACTGTTTTTTTCCTCAGGCAATGAGAGAAAATGGATTAGCATTTAGTTAGAAAAGCAGAAAGCAGTCAAGACATAGCAGCTGAGACAACAAAAGCAATTACAGAGGATCAGAGTCACAGAGGAAGAGAAATTTAAAAAATGACAGAAAAAAAGATCATGTTCCAAGAATTAAGTTTGAAGTGACTAGAACCATGAAAAAAAAATTACATGATTTGGTGTAAAGAATAATTGCTGTGGTTTCAATAATTTATACAATATTATTAGTTTTATTGAATAGGGAATGCTAAAGAAAAATGGCTGTCATTTAATCAAGACAGAATAAGAATCCAGTCATATGAAAAATATCAACCATAGGATTTTAGAGCTCAATATTTCTTGCAGTTTTTTTCCTACTTATTTTTATCTGCAGGGTTTGTTCACTGTTTGAAGTTATCTAATTAAAATAGTCCCCCATGAATTGATGTCTTCCCCAAGAAGGGACTTGAGAAAACACGTACTGACCTCTTAGCAAAACATTGCACAAAGCTTCATACACCAGGTCAGTATACAGCTGCATGGAGACTTATAACCTGTGGGTGTGCTCTTTTGGAAATCGAGCTGCAGAGTGGCCTGAAGACACTGTCAGTCTGCCAGATTTCCTCTGCAGCAGCCAAAGTCATTAGGTCAGGGTGAGGTCAATACTGTGAACCAGTGGAGTTATTCATAGCAGACATAAGAGCTGATGTGCAGGTAAGGCATCCAGGAGCAAGCTGCAACACCAGACCGCCTGATGCTATTGAGCTCTCTGACTTCCTGCTCATGCTGCCAGATTTTCATTTCTCCTGAGTGGGAAGAAGCAGGAGATCTCTATAAGCTGGACACAGGTCCACAATGGGGCCCCAGAACAAAGCAATGGAGATCAGGGCAGAAGCCATAGCTAAACTGTGTTGATTCATGGTGCTTGTGAGGATTAAGTGACCTAATGTATATAAAAGCATTTAGCTAAGTGTCTGGCACGTGGAATAAACACAGTGCAAATGACAGTTGTTACTATTATTAAGCAAAGAGAAAAAGGAGTAATGAATTTCAGTAAGAAGGGATGATAGTAAAGAGATATTCCCTGGATCTTGGAGTACGGGCAGAATTTTGATGGAATTAGTAGGTACAGTAATTTCCATCCTTGGTTTGTGGACCAGCCTTGGCTTGAATCATGTGAAAAATTCCCAGATCTTGGAGTGAAGCTTTATAATGTGTGCTTTAAATGCCCCCCTTCCAAACTATTCTGATGCACGGTCGGGTTTGGGAGCATTGAAGTTGGGACTGTGCATGGAGTACAACAGCATAACAGAATGCAAAGAGATGTAGAAGTTTGTGGCATCTTTGAAGTATTGAGTCACCCCAGTGTATCTGGGCAAGAGAATTCAGAAAGGTAGTTTAGGACTGTCTTTTATACATATAGCCCCCAACTCTCTCTCTCTCTCTCTCTCTCTATATATATATATATGTACATGTACATGTACATATATGGTATATTATATAAAGGATCTTAGGTGCCATGTTAGAAATATTTGCCTATTCATTCTGGCTAGGCAATATAAATTTATTGAAGATTGAGTGATGTGTTTAGACCCAAGAATCAGGAACATACATTTGAATGTTTCTGGGGGATAGAATTGGGGAAAATAATTCTGCATTATCTCACTTTAAATTCAGGGTTTTCAAATTTAGTTGCACTTAAAGATCTGATGGGTAGCTCTTAAACAATAACTATGCCATGGTCCTAATCCCAGAAGATCTGATTTAGTTTTGGGGGGGTAGAGTATGTGTGTTGATAGCATATAAAGATTCCCCAGGTGATTCTAGTGCTCAGCCATGAGCACTAGTACCTGTGCCCTCATCAATTCACTTGTGTAGTGATAAAACTATTTCACAATTTCTCTTCTTGCTAAATGTTCTTTATCTTCTTACCTCATGACTTTCATTTGTTGGTATTGTTCTCTTCTTTTTGAGAAAGTAAAAACAATCACAAAAGAACTCTGGCATTCCCATACAATGGAGACCTATCAGCCCATCTTCTCTTACTCAGTACTCTACCTCTCTTCTGTTAGAGTGGATGAACTGGCCATGCCCGTATTTAAGGAAAACCCTCTACACATTATACTAGGTAACATCCTTTCTCATCAACTCAAGGACTTCATTTCTTCAGTTGTGAGTTTTCTCCTTTGCATCATCCATTATTTCATCTCTATGGGATCATTCTTATTAATGTAAAAACACACTTATATCTCACATTTTAATAAGAACATTCTCCTGACCCCTCACTTTACCTCCTGCATTAATTTGCTTCAAATTAGAGCAACATTCCTTGAAAAAGTTGCCTTAATGTACTATCTCCACTTTTTACCTTTCCGTTATCTCTTTTAAAAACCTCAGTCAGGCTTTGGTTTCTGTTAGTTGGCTGATGAAACTGCTTTTGTTGAGGTCACCAACAAGCTACGTGCTTCTAAAACCAGTAGTAAACCCCTGGTACTTACTTTACTTGACATGACAGCAGGTATTGACACAGAGTGTAGTTTCTCTATATTAAAATATTTTCTTCCCTTAGTTTTCTTAGAGACTGTTTCTTTCTTGGTTTTCTTCCAACTTCACTGGCTACCCTTCCTCAGTCACATTGATGGATCCTCCTCAACTCTCTGGCTCAGTCCTTGGACCTCTTCATTCCTCTAGACTTCGTGATGCAGTTAAGCAGTCCTATGGCTTTGAACACTATGTACTCATAACTTCTAAATTTTTTTTTAATCTTCAGCCCCAAACTTTCCCCTTCTTTACAGAGTTATATATCCAACTCATTAAGTGACATCTCCACTTGTATTTCTAATATGCATTTCAAATTTAACTTTTCAATATCATATTTTGACTCCCTAAGTTCTGCCCCAAATCTACTCATCAGCTTTCCTCATCTTCATTCTTTAGTTGCTAAGACAAACTTTTGGAATCATCTTTGAAACCTCTCTTTCTCTCACGTTCAACATCTAATCCATCAACAAATAGTGTTACCTTCAAAATATATTCTTAGCTTTTTACCACCTATGTAGCTATCATCTGATTTTGCCAGGGCAGTTCTAGGTCATGGCTATTAATAGGATTGTCTTTTACTCTGAAAGGTGATCTAATTTTGACAGTGTCATTTTAGCTACCACCCTAATCCATTTTAGTATAATCTCTCATCTGGGCTATTGCTATTGACTTTCAATGATATTCATACTTTTTCTAGGCAGTCTATTCTCCACACAGTAACCAATGTGAGCTTTTTAAAACATGGGTCAAATCACTTTTCTTCTCAATAACTCCAATGCTTCTCATCCTTAGCTAGGGTAGGCTAGGTTATACTGCAGAAATACATCCCAGTGGTGAACACTGCAAAAACTCTCACTCATGCATGTCGCCTTGTTTGTCTCTTAGGAAAAGGGTTGGTGATCTCAGTTCCCAAACACATTCTCAAGAAACCCGAGCTACAACCTTGTTGTAGCTCAACCAACTGGAATATGCAAACTTCTTGGTTGCTAAGGCAGGTGAAGAGAGAGACTGAAGCAACCTGCATGATATTTTTACTGCCTCAACTCAGATATGACATGTTACTTCCATTCGTATTTCATTGGCCACATCTAGTGAAAAGGTTTTACCCAACTGAGAAGTGTATTTTTTCTATTGCCTAAAAGGAAAGGAGAACAAGAATCTTGATTATATGTGTCTCCCACATCATCTTAGAAAAAAATTCAAAGCCTTAATGATAGCCAAGAGGTGATATACAGTCTATCCTCAGGCTTCATCTCCTATAACTGTCCTGCTTCTATCTCTGCTTCCTTGTTTTAGAATACTCTGGTCACATACCTCTTCCTGGAATCTGTCTATACATGTGGAATTAGATCCTTCATTTCATTTAGGTCTCTGATCAAATATACCTTATGAAATATGTTTTCTATTACCACTCTACATAAAACAGTACCCCTCTATTATCAATCTCTATCTCTTCATCCTGCCTTATATTCTTCGTAGCTCTTATTTCTACTTTGGCCATTATGTTGTTATATGCTTATTTGGGTTTTTTCTCTCTCTGTTCTTATTAGACTGTCTGTACCATCAAAGGAAGAACGTTGTCTGTTTGGTGCACAGATTTATAGATCCAGTCCCTAGAATAATGTCTGACACATTGTAGGTGTTAAATAAATATTTGTTGAATGAATTAATGAATAAATCAAGTGATAATTTAAATCCTAGAAGTGAATGAGTTAGTCAAGAGGGAATGACAGGGGAAGGAGATTGAAGAAAGGATCTCTGCAAATGCCGTCTTTTGAGAGTTTGCTAGAGGAAATGAGAAATTCACCGGAAAAGACTGAGGCAGGGAGAGAATCATGATGTGCTATGTCACAAAAAAGAGTTTTAAAGACTGAGTGCTTGCAGGGTTGAAGAGGATGAAAAACGAGTAGAAGACACTGGAAATGGTCAGAAATAGAGCTATGAATGCACTGGATATATATATTGCTAAAAACAAGCCACCCCAAACTTAGTGACAAAAAGCACAGACATTTCATTATGTCATGAATTCTTTTGATCAGGAATTCGGGCAAAGTATAGTGGAGATGGCTTGCCTAGGGTCTCAGCTGGCTTGGAGTGACTCACATATCAAGTACACAAAGTTTAAATGGTTGACATTATAGTGCAGGAGCAATAACTTCTCTGTATTCCTCTACAATGTTTCTGAAGACAATCTACTGCATTATTTGTGATATAAAATAAGTGTTCACTTTCTATCAAAGTAGGTGGAGGAGCAATATATTTTGAGGTATGGCATTTTTTTCTTAAATCTTTTTTATACTTTGTGTTCTTTATATGTAGGCTAAGATGATTTGAATATCATTAGATATTTTTAATGTTATAAATGCTTAGAAACAAAATAATCGTATAGAGATTAGAATTATGATATTATTTATATTATTCTACCTTATATTACAATTTACATTTCATAAAAACTTTTGGCTCAAAAGATACAGTATATGTTTTTCCTAAAGGTATCTAGCTAATGCTTTTTTTTCTAATATTTATTAAATACATGTATTTCCCTGTAACTTTTGTATACTTTAAATCATTTATTGACATGAAATTAAGAGCTTTGTTATAAAATATAAATTACTATGGCATTTTACTCTTAGAAAAACAAATGGAATTAGTGACTGAAATAATTATTCAATATATAAAGCACATAAGGAGATTCCCTCCAAATTACATAATCACATACAATGGATCCATGTGACTCTCTGTCTTTGTGTTCATATTGTGATTAGAAATGATGATAATCTACACATTACATGATCATTAATTATATACAAGTTCAATGATCTAGAAATGGCATTGAAAGAAGCTTTTGATATTTGGCCTTCTCAAGGTCATGTCTGAAACCCAAGCCTTATAGTAAATTTGAGCTTAATAACAAGGCTGACGCCAAACTTTAGTCCAGCCCTATTAAATGCCCATCTTCTTGTAAGAATATAGGTGCTCAACAGATGGCTCAGGAAACTAATGTGTTCTGAGACGTTTTTAGTTTTAAATAGAATTAATTGATACCCACAAATATCTTACTAATGTGACATTTAAATAAATTTAATTTCAAATTATGATTGGGAAAATAAACAAGAACATTATTAATTTATTCAAGAATATATTGGTATTCAGAATCACACTGTCCATGTGGAGTCATCAGATGGCTATTCAAAAGTTTACATATTACTCAGAGCTCAGTGGAATCACTATTAATTCTCTTTAGTTAAACTTCTAAAATTTAATGCTGAAATATATCATTAGTGAGGTCCAAGAGATTTGATTGAAATCAATTTGATAGTTAAACTTATTGAATACAGTTTTTAAAAAAGTTCTTGAGAACTATACATTGGTTAATTCATAAAAGGATAGCAAATGATATTATTGAAAGCAATTTGGTCACATATAAATTGGTCAAGGTATGTATTTGTTTAAAATATTGGTCAAGAAATAATTTGGATACTTTTTTTTCAAATATTGGCAATCTTAGTAAAACCATTTTTGAATTATAATCCATTTGTTACTGCCACCAAGTGTCTTACTGTGTATACTTATAAAGTTGGCTGTACTGTGAATTCTACCATTTTAGTACATTTATATTATTTTTAAAATTCTAATAGACTGTACTTTATTATCATGACTAATGAGAAATCAATGTGGCCCACAAACATATGAATTTATGACTATGTATTGAGGCAACAATTATTGATTAGGAGATGGGATCTGGAAGAAGACTAAGTGTGCATTTTATTTATATAATTCTTTTGTTTTATGATTCTTGAATTTCTAATCAAATGGCAAGTAATGAAAATGGTCATTTTGGTGATCAGAAAATAATTAACTTTATTTCAGTACTCTTTTCTGTGTTATCAGATTATTGAATGAAAGCAAAATTTGCCCAATTTACGCCTTCTTATCGGACTTGTAGAATACTTGACACACTGAAAAAAACTGATCTAATGCTGCCAGCTGAAGGGAAATTGAAACACTAGGTAGTCTGAGTATACAGGTTGTTTTAAATTAGTTCTTTTTCATTACTAAACTGGTAAATAAACCTTACTTAATGTATTGTGGACAGTGGCACTGAGGTCAAAAAGATAAGCATGGTCACATTTAATAGAACTAATTAATATCTGTCTTAATTAACATATTTATTTTCAAAAGTGAGAAGTGGTGAAATAGATCATTTGTTGAAGTAGTGAGGTCTCTGTTATTGGAAGATATCCAAGCAAGAATTAAAGAACCATTTGTTGAACATGTGGAGGATGTATGCATTATCTGGTGATTTAAAATTCCTCAAAGAATGATCCACAGAACAATAGTTATAAAGCATATTAATATATATTGTGTTTAAAATGTTTCTATGTTCTATTGCTAGGAAAATTAAAAAGTTAAACATATCCCTTTATTTTAGGATTATTCATGTTTTTCATATGCTAATATGCATTGTGAATCTTTCCAGAAGGGAATGAATTTTAGCTGTTTTCCAAACTTTTTTGACTTTGTGGTCCTTTATTCTCATCTCACAAGACTACTGTCTATCCAGTTAAATACACATCAGGGAACACCAAACTAAATGTTACATAAAACCCTTTCTAGCTCTGAGATTGTTTGAATATGATCATTTTTTCAAAGTAGAACTATAAATCTGAAAGGAAGATGAAATGAACATGATGTCTAGGAACAAGTAATGGTAGTGGACCTCCTATTTCCTCAATAATATACACGAGCTTTTGGTTTCACAAAGATACATGTTCAGCAATATGACAAGATCCAAAATAATACTGCTTTAAACAAGATAGAAGGTTATTTCTCTCTCATAAAATTCTGGAATTATATTAGAGCTCCACTGCAAGAATTCATCAAGCGTGAAGAATTCTGTCTTGTTGCCCAAGCCTCCCAGTGTGATCTCATCTCCATGGTCTGAGATGGCAAAAAAGGGAAAGGAGAGGGTGAGCCACTCCCTTTCAAAGGTACAACCTGGAAATTGCACATAAGATTTCTACTGGCATCATTGTGACCAAAACTGAATTGTACAGCTACCTGCAACTGCAAGGGTCTGGGATTTGTTTATTCTGAATATTGTATGCTCAGCTAAAGATTGGGAAGTTCTACTACTATAGAGGGAGAAGAACATGAATATTAGAGAACAATCTTCAGTCTTTGCTGTATGGGTCATATTGTCAGTGCAATTCCTTCTGATAGTTGTAACAAAATATTGCTACTAGAAATTAAAACTGTATTTCTTTACTGATCTTCTGGCATCCCCTCAAGTATATGTCACAAAACCCAAGAAAATCTAGCAAAGTATAAAATGTTATTAATAGCTCTAAATGAGAGAGAGAGAGAAGATAGAAAGATTATAAATAAATGAGGAGATGAACATAGGATAGGCCACGCATAATGCATCTATTAATATAAGGCATCTTGCTGTGAGTCAAAGCTGAAAGTAAAACTTTGCATTTTAGGTGAGATGCTCTGGTCACTGGGAAATTAATATATACTGGGTCAAAAAGCTGTGTAACTCATAGGCACTCAAATATTCATAAAGTATTTGCTTTATGATGCCATTAACACTATATTTTTGCATTACATAGATTCTAATTTTATAACTGTTTCTCAATTTTCTTTTATTTCAAAACTTTTTATCATTCTATATTTCTCAGATTCCATGTTTCTTTTAAGCATTTATTTAGCAATCATTTTGCCAGCGATTTCACATTCATTTTCTCATTTAGCATACAATTTTAAATTTATACACACAGATAAATAAGAAATTAGGAACATCTTCTCTGCATAGAACTGTGTTAAATGTATGGAGATGTGAAAAAAAAGAATGGCACTTGGTTATTGCCAGGTTGTGTGCTACATGTATTCTGAAAATGGAAAACACAGAAAAAAAGAAAACTTTCTAAAACAAAATGCAAATTATAGGACTAGTAGGCATGGTGTTATCTGCTTGTCTGGAGCTAACACTCATCATCAAGAAATAACTTGCTTTTCATAGCTGAAAACATAGGTGTTATAATCCTGCATCTAGCTGTCATTACTTTAACTCAGGATGCTGTATTAAGAAATGGAAAGCATGTCAGAAAATTGCCCAAAGAATATATATAAAATAACTTCGGATTCTTTGGAACTTTCATCAATTCTTTCACTCATCACAACTTTGCATATTTTCCATTTTTACAGAACCAATGCCTCGCACTCTATACAAAATAGGTATAGGAGGTCTTTTTTTCCATCAATTTTCCCAAAGAGAAAAGGGACTTTCTATGTTCCAAAGTGTAAGTGTGCTGAAAATAACTAAATTATTAATATATTTTAAATATGCTTTATGTATTTTTGTGGACTCTTTATATATTGAGAATATGAAGACCAGAACTCCCCTTTTGACTTGTAGTAAGACAACGTCACACCCTGACAAATATTAAGAACACCAATCTCCCTCTAACTTTTCTTTATTTCTTTTTTGTTTTTTGAGACAGGGTCTTGTTCTGTTGCCCGGGCTACAGTGCAGTGGTGTCATCATAGCTCACTGCAACCTCAAATGGCTGGGCTCAAGCAATTCTCCTGCCTCAGCCTCTCAAGTAGCTGGGACTACAGTCATGTGCCACCATGCCCGGCTAATTTTTCTATTTTTTGTAGAGATGGGGTCTCGCTCTTGCTCATGCTGGTCTCCTACTCCTGGTTTCAAGCAATCCTCCAGCCTCGGGCTCCCAAAGTGCTAGGATTACAGGCATGAGCCACTGCACCTGGCCATCCCTCTAATTTTTTTTTAAGTTGTTATTCAAGATACTTGTTGCTTTGTCACTTTGAAAGGGTACTATATGTAGTCACTATCTCCATGTTCTTTCCACCAATTTACTTCTTTACCTATTGTAAACCCACCACTCAACTGAAACTGAAGTTTTAGGGGTTTCCTTTATCAAATCGCGTTGATTTTATTCGCCTCACTTTTTTCCTTCTCAAATCTCCTATCTCACTAGCCCTTTAAATCCAACATGTACCAAACTCAGCTGCTTTCTCCACATAAACCAATACTGCTTCTTAATTCTCCTAATTCTGTTAATGATGCTTCTATTCCCTCCCACCCAGGTTTGAAACTTCAAAGTCATTTTCAATTTCTCTCTATCATCTGTCTCACACAATCAGTTGTGCTTATTCTAGGGTCCACATCCATGATGTCCTTCTCTTCTGTCTGGATCCTCCTTTTCATTTCAGCCTAGTTCGGGCACTCAATATATTTTAACTGACACTATGTCCTGTACTCTTGCTTTTTCCATTAAACCATCATGCTTTTCAAGTCAAAAGTCAAAACAATTGTTTTCTGAACGTGTCCTTCATTCTTACCTGTTAGTTCCTTTATTCACTGTTTTTTCCCCCATAGAATGTTCTTTTCCATATAATCCAGCTACCGAAATATTACCCATCCATAAGAGTAAATTTTATTCCCATGATCATTTATTTGAAATCATGTTTTAATAAAAAGATGTTATAGATGGGTTCATATAGGCAATTTTACTCTAATACAACACATTTATTTTTCTCTGTTCTGAAATTATGATCCTTTAAGACATACAGTATTGTAAATAATTTAAACTCTTTTGCTGTGACAAACATTTTCAAAACTTAGTGTAGTGTAATGAACATTGGAAACTAGGAAGGGGGGAGAATGGGAGGGGACTGAGGGATAAAAAATATTGCCTATCAGGTACATCAGGTACAATTTACACTATTCTGGTGACAGCTATAATATAAGCCCTGATTTCAGCACTATACAATTCATCCATGTAAAAACAGCACTTGTACCCCCTAAATCTATTGAAATTAAAAAAAAAATTTAGTGTAACAATGTTGTAATTTCTTTTAGGGCAGTAACCATGTCTTATTTATATCTGTATTCCCAGAGCACTTTTCACAGTTTCTGCAAAACAGAAGTGCATTAAATATTTGGTAAATGAATGAGTGAATTTAAGACTTGTTACTATCAGTATTAGTAGACCCGAGATGCAAGGAAAATGGTCAAAGAACTTCTCAGTTATTTTGCAAATAAATTCCTCATTCATTTTCTAAGGTGTGCTTTATTTTCATTTTCTAAGAGAACAAAATTTTATGACTTTTTTTGGAAATAAAATAGCTCTATCTATTGTTGTTTTGCTAGAGGAGATAAAATGGGTCAGCATGCTTTCTACTACTTAAGTATATGGCACTAATGAACACCCGATTCAAAGTGTAGGCATGGAAAGACCACTATTACCTTCACAGGTGTATTAGTTATCTATTACTACGTAACAAATTTTGCAGCTTAACACAACACACATTTCTTATCTCATGGTTTCTGTGGATCTGGAGTCCAGGTGCAGCACAGATGAGCTCATTGCTTTAGAGTCTCACCTGGCTGCAATTCAGATGTTGGGTGGGTCTTTAGTCTCATCAGAGGCTCAGCTGGGTAAGAATTTGTTTTCAAGCTCATACACGTTACTGGCAGAATTTATTTCCTTGCAGTGGTAGGACTGAGTCTGCCTTCTGCTCCTAGAGCCTACCAGCAGTTCCTTATAGCATTGGTTTCCACTTACTTCATGGCAACTTCTTCACAGCTAGAAAGGAAGAGAGACTTTGGAGCTAGTTTGGTGGCAGGACAGTATTATATAACATAACATAATCATGAAGTGACATTCCATCACTTTGTCATCTTCTCCTGGTTAGAAGCAAATCACAGGTCTCACACACACCAGCAAAACCAGGGGATTCTTACAAGAGTGTGAACATAAGGGGCTGGCTGTCTTTGGGGCCAATATAAAGTCTCACCCAATGACTTTTGGCATATAATTTCTATTTATTCATGCATTAGTCCTACCTCAGGTTCTGCTGTATTATTCTATGAGCCCTCCTCCTTTTTCCCCTGAACATTCATGCCTGAATTCTCACTGAAAGGATATAAACATTGAAGGACCTGATAGGTTTGAAGGGTGAAGCAAAACTATCATATTTGCTAAAACCACTGTGGAGTTTCTAGTAAGGTTCCTGAAGAGCAGTTACACCAATACAGAACGCTATGAGCAGGACAGAACCTGTGAGGTCATGTGGTACAACTACTTATTTTATTGACTTGCAAACAGAAATGCTCAGAGGTTGAGTGATTTGACCAGATTGAAGCTGTATTTGTGGCCTATCTAGAGACCCTGAGCTCTAAGATAGCAAAATTAAAAGGTACCTCCACTGAAATTTATTTAGTTAAATATAATTTACTAAAATTGGCCTTGATCCAAAGAAACAGGCTTTGGAATGTTTTTTTAAAAAGTTTACAATTGGTATAACCGTAAAAATTATACAGATACTATGCTTATTTTGATACGTGAAGAATAAAATCAAAAGATTCTTTCACATAATTTTTAAATGAGATTTTTAAATGCATATGCTATTAGCTTATTTATAGGGAATACAAAATAACTACCATGTTATTTTCTAAGTTAGATAAAACTCTGTAGTGAACATGTATGGAATAAATGAGCAATCAAAATTATCAGTCGTAAAGACTTGAAGCATCTTAAAATGAATCTTGGTTATAGTCCTAGCTCTTTTTCTGTTCCTGATTAACCTCTACTCCTTAAAGAATATATTTGTGTTTCCTTCAACATGAGTCATTCATTCATTTGCTTATTTACATATTCATACATATTGATGTATATGCCATATACTAGACAGTATGCTGGCCCTTGGAATACAAAAGTCAAGACTTAGTTCTTACTTTTAAGTATTTCATAATCCAGTGGGGAAAAAGGAAGCATAAACAAAATCATCATACAATATTCTAAGAGTATGGGGATATGAATGAGCTCTGGAACAAATCTACAGGAAGGAACAGTTCCTGCATCTGAAGAGTTGGGGAGACCTTCAGAAGAAGTGACATTTACACCAGAAAGGTGCACAGTGAATATTTTTTCCTACCTACTAGTTTCTTAGTTTTATAGCAATTTTACTTTCTCTGCATTTTGATGCTTCACAGTTGCGTTTTTATTCTGACTTAGAATTATGTAGGTGGTTTTGAAGTTTCTGTAGATTGGAGTGGGGGAAGGAATGAAAGCGACACCACTCATTTCCTTCACTACTTGCTAGTGCTCCCAATTTAATGCTATTCAAGACCTCATGGCAAATGGGCACATGCATTGATGTTAAAATAGATGATTCATTTGAAAATGTGATGCTCAAGTTACAAGATTTAGGGGATGAAAGAACCACATTTTAATATTTTGAATTCATGTTTTTTTCATCTTTGGTGAAGAGAGATGAACATTTTTTTAGCTGTAGTAGCCACAAATTGAATAGTACACAAATTAATTTTATCTTTTCGTGCAAACAGATCCTTCAGAATGAATGAGAAATTATCATTTGCAAAATATGTTCAAAAAAGAGATTTTCCATGAAACCTATCATAAATTTCTTGCATTTCTTGCTTTAGATTATAATTTTCTGTCCTAGCTCATAGTTAAATTAATTCATTTAATCACTTATAACTATAATTATTTATAAAATGAGGCTAACAATTCTAATTTATCCCAGAGGTAGACTGTGAAACTCAAAGATGATAATACCTAGGAAAATGCCCTATAAACTAAAAGCTCTGCAGGAATACGAATAATTCAAAATTTGGTAAACTGACTTAAGAATTCTCTTTTCTTAAGTTTTTGGAACACATTTTGAGGCATGGCAGAAAAAATGAGTTAATTTTTAAAAAATTTCTCTGAATTTAAAACCCATAAAGTCAGTTATACATTGTTATAATTAATGTTCTTTTGGACAGGAGCTGGTGGAATTGAAAGGATAGAAGATAAATATGTTCTTATTAGAGTTTACTTGCAAATTTATGTTATTGTGAGTCACAGTATAAATGATATAGAGACTGTTTCCTAGACCAGCTATGAAATAGCACTTGTTTCTAAGGGTCTCTCTCTCTTCCCCTACTCCCTACCTCCCTTCCTTGCTTGTTTTCTTCTTCCCTTTTTTCCTTGCAATCGAGTTTATTAAAAGATAATACTCAGTAAGTGCTTAACGGTTACAACTTCGATTTAGGTTCTGGAAGAGAACTTTTATTTAACTGCAGGTGTGTTTTGGTTTTCATTCTATTTCCTAACTGCTTCCTAGATTAGCTATTAAAAAGAATGAATACAGATGCCATATAATAAAAATTTGAGAATTTTCAAGTCATTAAACTATGTTTAAATACTTAATCATCAGTATGAAGTATTTTACCTTCTAGCTAGAGTAAGTAAATTAGGAGGCATATTGTTACCTGCAGTGGTTAGTCTACATGGTAGTGAGATGGCTCAGTACCCCCGCTTAATTGTGCGTGTGTGTGTCTGTGAATGAGAGTGTAAAGCCTTACCAAATGAAGTGTCAACCCTATAGGTAGCATAGATAGTAAATCTTTGGAAAAAAGAAGGAAGGGAGCTAATCATTGAATGAATACCTAGTGTCTTCAGGCAGTAAAAATAAGCTGCCTCTCTCACCAACCAATTAGGGAAGGTACAGACATTCTCTCAAAGTTTCATATATAGATACATCCATCCATTGATTGCATATATTTTCAAAACAATGAACAAGAATCTCCATATAGATCCCTCTGTTAAAAAAAAGGTATCTCATAGAATGTTAGTGCTAGAATTGCAATTCATCTAGTCCTACTCATTCATTTTATATATGAGATCCTGAGAGGGCAGGTGAGTTTTTGAATTTCCAACTAGGGAAAAAAGCTTGAACTAGAATCCATCTCCTTTTCAAGTAGAGTTATTTTCACTCGTTTTCTTATTCATTTAGTCACAGGGTCAGCAAATACTTGGTGAGTGCCTTGTTTAGTCAGGTTGAAACAAAATGTGGTATCATTACGCTTGATTTCTTTCTTTTGTTTTCTCATTTCTTTTCCCTCTCTCTCTTCCCTTCCCTCTGTATCTTATTCCCTCCTTCCCTCCCTCCCTCCCCCCTTCCTTCCTTCTTTCCTTCCTTCCTTCCTTCCTTTTCTTTCTCCTGCTACTCTTTCTTTTTCATTCCTTACTCTAAAAGATATTGTTCTGAATATTGGAATTCCTAAAGAGAGAGACAGATATATAGATGGATAGATAGATAGATGCATATAGACATACCACATTAACTCTTGCTTATTAGAGTTAAGTAAAAACCAGTGAGGGAATGGATGTAGATATTATAGTTAACCTCAGCTTATATTTCTTGCATTTTTTTGGATAGATTGAGACAGATTTAGGGTTGAACACAGTATATTAATGATTGGTGTCCTGTTGTTTCAACTACCCTCTCCTTTCCATGGCTCTGCCACCATTTTATAAACTTTTCATGTTAACATAAATGAAATAGATGCACTATCACCATATCAGCATTGATTCACAGTGGATAGAATGCTTGATGTAATGGGGTGCGTTGGTAACTGTTGGGGCAGGAGAAACTGATGTAAATTCAGTTTTCTTTAAGAATTCAACAATGACTATTAAGACTTGTGCAAACTTTTTTTTTTTAAAAATATATTTTCCAGGGAGGGTAGAGTATCTATTTTCAAGATCACCTACCCTTTTAACAAAATTTAGAGACTAAATAAAGTTTTATTATTATTCCACAAACCTGTCTATGGATTTATTTTTGAAAAGAAAAATACCCAATGATTTTGGAACTTAAAACTTTTGGGGGGAAAGTTTCTTTCCCCAGATGTTGATGAATTTATGAAATTTAATAAAATTGCATGGGAATGGGCACTGAAAATTGCCTTCCGGGACTTTTGTCAGATTCTTAGTATCAATTCATGAAATGGAAACCAGAAGTTGTTCTGAGCTGTAGTCATTATGTAATAGATAGTAAACAAGTGTTTTCGACAAGTGAATAGTTAGCAAATTAGGCATCTGGATGAAGTGGAATTTTGGATTCTTAATTGCATAATTCACCCTTGAACATCTGCCAGAGGAGAAAGCACAAAGATAACACAGAAACTGAGGAAAGACACAAGCTGATAAACAGAGAATAATGCAGTATCTAACAAGCTTTTGAGTTCAGATCCCTAGTATGTTTTCTACAATTAATACTATTTCTGTAGTTACTCAGAGATAATTGGATTTGCATAGGAGGTATTCTAAGGATATGGAATTTAACTGCTTATAAGAGAGATTAAATTTGCTTATCTTCATATGTTACCATTGGAAAGATTTTTTTAATCATGAGAAAGCCAATGTATGCTATGGATTTGATGGTATCAGATGGAATTAGAGAAATTAAAAATATATTTTTGGAAATAATATTTTTGAATAATCATCACTTTTCAAGTACATTTAAAAGTAATAGATTTTGAAAATATTTAACTATAAATTTTTCAATGCTATCTTCTCTTTTTTTCTCTTTAAGTCAAAACTATTATTTTTTAGTGCCCTACACAAACCTACTATTATTCTATTTTTCACTAGGATAAGTAAATACAAACAGCCATAATAGGTCAGATATACTGAACACATTCAAAATGAAATATGGAAGAGAATCTAATTCATTGGTAATAACGGGTGGGTGAGGACTAGGTTAAGAAGATATGATCACGTTTAGAGGTAATGTGCAACAATGGAAGAAGGAAGGGTATGATCTTTTGTTTAGCTTCTTACAAAATATGTCAACTTAAGTTATACTCTCTGAGTCTCAGTCTTTTCCTTGGTAACCATGAGTGTAATAGCATTATTAGGGGGAATTGAATGTGATACACTTTATGAGGCATTTCGATGAAACAATAGTTGACACTTAGCAATATAGTTTCCTTGCCACTCAATCTTTCTTACTATATAACTGTTTAGAATAGACTCATTGGATATTAGAGCTAGACAGTGGCTTATCGATTACTTAGTTCAAAGGTTTTCATGTGTTCCTTGGGGTGTTGTGAATTGGAAATATCTCCAGTGCCACTCTAAGGAAGGGTGATGATGCATCCAGTGGAAAAGCTCTGAATCCCACTCCAACACGCCTCAGAGTGGTGCTCCATGGGAGGGCTTTGTTCCATATGTCAGTGTACAATAGCATTTGGAGACAGGATCTCAGTATCTAACAAAAGTTTAAAATCCACGTTTTTTAGTTCATTCCATCCCAATTTGATGGATGAGAAGAAGACTGAGACCCTAAGAGGTTATATTACTTACCCCAAGTGAATAATCATTTTGGCACATTTACCTGTTAAGCACAGGTAAAAGAATATAAGCACTGAAATGAATAATTTTTACAGAATGAGGTTTGACATTCTATTTGATACAGAAAAAGACAAATGTGACAATATGGAACAGGCAGAATGAGTGAAGATTTAATGAAGAGTAAGAAGGATAAAGAGGAAGTTGAGGCTTTAGAGAAATGATCTGAGTGGATTGGCTGAAAGTCCCCACGGAGGGGAACGTGGCTTCCATACTTTCGGTGAGGATGGCAGGCATCCTGCTGCCGAACTGTAAGAAAGAATGATACAGCTGATGCTGGACGCCTGGGAGAGTCTGTTTTGGCGAGGTGGCAGCCTTGGGTGTTGCTGAAGGATGATGGAAGCAAGAAGTGAAGGTAACTGAATAGCAGAGGCTCCCTAGAGCCCTCACTGTGATTTAAAGTTTCTGAGAATGAAGTTTGGAGCAATTGGGGGAAAAAAAATGCCTGGAGGAAGGTAGAGGTTGGTGGAGGAGACCACTGAATTGTATCAATATGTCATTTTGAGGTGGCTGATTTATGTTTATTGTGGCCATTTTTATATATCACTCTTATTGCTTTTTGCTAAAATTTGCTCATTGTGGCCTTTTTATGGCTGCTCCGTGCTGCACTCATCTGCATCAGAACTGGAAGGAGTTATGGATTGGTCTTTAAAGACCGAGGGCATACCTAGTTGCCACTTAATACAGAAAACATCTTTAAAGCACTAACTTTAAGATGACCTTTGGACTAGGAAAAAATAAAAAGTCCTCTCTTGGAGGAAAAATTCTTGTCTGGGAATTGATTGTGTATATTTAAGATTTCCAGTAAGTCAAAACCATATAAATTCCTCATCATACAGTCTTTATCTCTATAGCTTATTTTGTCACTTTTAGTCTCTTAAAATATCAACTAGGGGGGAGGGGGTGGGGGGGCACAAACCTACCTAATGGGTACTATGAACACTATTTGGGTGATGGGCACACCTTTAGCTGGGACTCAAGCATTACAAAAGTGATCCATGTAACCTAAAACATTTGTACCCCTTAATATTTTGAAATAAAAACTTATTCTAATATTAATTGGGACATATTCTCCTAATATATATTGTTTTCATTATTATTATAGTTCCCTTGCGATTGACTAGGCCCAGTTACATGCAGTGGGACAGGAAGTTTTGTTTATTTTCATTTACAGATTAGGAAATTAAGACTCAGAAGTTAAGTTACTTGTCAAGTTTCCCAATCTGATTAGGCAAGAGATTAGGTTTAACAATCCTGTCTTATTAATATAAGTCCACTTTTCATTCAGGATGTCTTCATGTAGCATATAAGACAGAAGTACATATCATACTGGTTTGTATATTGCCATCTCAGTTGCTGTTTTTATGTACAGTCTCTGCAAATATTAATAGGTTTTGAGATATTGGAAATATCAAGAAAATATTTTTGTTTCTTTTGGTCTCCCAAACCTAGTAGACTTATTATTGGCATATAATTTTTCAAAGGCATATATATTATAATATATATCATAATAGTAGCTATCTCAGTGCCAGACCCTGTGCATACAAAAAAGAAGAAATATCTTTGTCTTCCAAGTGTTCAGTCAGATGGGAGGAGGACAATAAAACCACTAGTGATGGCTGCTTCCTTTTCATTCAAATCTCAGCTTAAGTGCCTCCTCAATAAAGGCTTCTCTGACTCCCAATCTAAGGATACTCCTCTCCCCTAAACTCTAATACATCTTGGAAATTCCTGAGAAAGACTTTTTCCAACTGCGTTATTTTAAATAGCCCTGAGACCCACACCATCATGTTTGATTTTCACTGCAATGCTTATCCTTCCCTATATTTTTATTTATTTACTTGGTTTATTATCTATCTACTTCCATTAGCATAAAAAGAACAAGAGAGTGTTTGTCTTGTTCATCACTGTATGCCCAGCTTTTGGAAAAGTAGATGCACAATAAATATTTAGTGCATGAAGACATAATTTAATCCAGCCTCATAGCTTTAAATACCATCTATTAATAACTCCTGATGAGTCTCAAATTCTGTCTCTAATATTTATATCTTCATCCCTTACCACTGTGCTGAGCTCCAGATAAATATATGCAATTGCCTACCTCTTATCTCCTCTTGAGTGTCTAATAGGCATTTGAAACTTTCAAATAGAACTCTGTTTTCTGGCCAGGTATGGTGGCTCATGCCTATAATCTTAGCACTCTGAGACGCCAAGACAGGAAGATCTCTTGAGGTCAGGAGTTCGAGGTCAGCCTGAGCAAGAATGAGACCCTGTCTCTACCAAAAACAAAATAAAAAAAATTAGCTGGGTGTGGTGGCATGCATCTGTGGTCCCAGCTACTTGGAGGCTGAGACAGGAGGATCCCTTGAGCCCAGGAATTTGAGGTTGCAGTGAGCTATGATGACGCCACTGTACTCTACCCAGGGCAACAGAGTGAGATGCTATCTCAAAAAAAAAAAAAGAACTCTTCGTTTTCTTCATTTCCTTTTTCTCTTCTTCCCTTGCTAAACTTCTTTTCTTCTACAGTCTTCTCAGTTTAATAAATGTTGTCATTATTTACCTACTTTTTTAAGTCAAAATTTTATCAAATCTTCCTAGAAAATATATATCAGATATATATACCCATTTTTTTACTATTTCTGCTGCAGCTACTCTATGACACTAGTATTTTCATATGAATTACTTAATGCAAAAGTCTCTGTTAGTTTCCTATTTTTTCTATAAAAAATTACCACAAACTTAGTGACTTACAAAAACACTAATTTTCTTATATTAATAGTCAGAGGTACAAATGGTTCTCACGGGGCTAAAAGCAGGGTGTTAGCAGTGCTTTATTCTTCCTGGAGGCTCTAGGGGAGAATCTATTTCCTTGTCTTTTCTAGTGTCTAGAAGCCACCCGCTAGGCCCTATTCGTCTTCTTCAAAGCCAGCAGCATAGCATCTTCCTATCTCTTTCTCTGTTTCCATTGCCATATTGCCTTTTCTGACTCTAACTCTCCTACCTCCCTCTTGTAAGGACCCTTGTGATTACATTGGGCCCACTCTGATAATGTGGGATGATCTTCCCATTTCAAGATCCTTCATTCAGTCACGTCTGCAAAGCTCCTTTTGGCATGTAAGGTAACATTCACAGGTCCTGGAACTAGAAAGCAGACCTCTTTGTGAGGAAGTGGTGTTACTTTGTCTACCACACCTTCCAAATATGCTTCTTGCTTCTACTCTTACCCTTTTCTAAACCATTCTTCCTCAAACAGCCACTATGATCTTTTAAAAACCTGAATAAGATCTTGGCCAGATTCACGGAGAGTTTAAGCAGAATATACCCTGGTTAAAACTCTTCCATATCTTCCCAGTGAACTTAGAATAAATCTGAACTCTTTAAGTTGGTCCACAAGGCCCTTCCCCATGGGACTCCTGCCACCTCTAAAACTTCACCTTGCACCGTTCTCTACCTTGCTCACCACACCACTGTAATCACGCTAGTTAGTTTCCAGAGTGCTTTATTAAATATGCCAATACTTCACATCAAGGCCTAGAACTCTGCTTCCTCTGGCACAAATGCTCTTCCTCAAATTCTGCAACTGGCTGCCTCTTGTCTTATTTCCCTTGGCCAACCCCTTCTGTTCTCTATCATATTACTGCATTTATTCATTATTCATTGAAATAGTCACAATCTTCAGTTATTCTGCTTATTGTTTACATACTACCTGCAGCCTTTTCTAGAATGTAAGCTTCCTTAGGGCATGTTGCTTACCTATTGGAATATCAATGTGCCCCAATATTGAGCAAAAGGTCTGGAATTTGTTGGTGTGTAATAAATGGATATCTCAATAATAATAAAAGTAATACCTATTGAGAACTTATTTTATGCTTTAAATGATTTAATTCATCTAGACTTCCCAACAGGATGAGGTAGATACCCTTATTATCCCCATTTTGTAGGTGAAGAAACTGTGACACAGAAAAGTAAAATGATTTTCCCAAGGTCACAAGCCAGTGAGTAAACCAGGATTTAACCCAGGATGTGTGACTATAGCATTCATATTCTTAATTGGTACACTACACTGGTAGTTTTAGCCAGTAAAATTATTGGTGATGGGGACAAACAGACACAAGATACAGTTTTAGCTTAAAGGAGGAAAGTTAAAAATACAAATAAATAATCAAAATACTAGTAAAAATTACAGGCTAATATTTGCCATACTCTTGTTATTGGGAAAACTTTCCCTAAAGGAAAAAAAATATAAAAAGAGAATTGGTAGATTTGCTTATCTGAATATTGAGAAATTTTATATGACAGAAATGCCCCAAATTAATTTAGAGGCAAATAGCTTACAAGGATATGGTTTGCAGTATATATGCCAAAAAAGTTAATATCCTCACTGTTAATATATAAAGCACTCTTAGAAAAATAAGAAAAAGATAAATGATTTTATAAACAGAAAGTATATGACTAGGCAATTCACTAGGAAGACATATAAACTGTGAAAACGTATGGAAAAAATTCAACTTACTGATAATCAAAGAAGTACAAATTAAAGCAATGAGATTATTTTTGAACATAAAATTGGCAAAGTTTAAAAATGAGCTATTTGTCACAGTTAATAATGGTAGTCAAAAAATGAGTAAAATCTAGTTTTCTAATAATTGAGCATTATTAAATATATTATGCTCTAGCTAATTGATGAAATGCTGTGCAATCATTATAATGAAGTTCGAAAAAAGTAGGTTATGAAGCAAAAAGTATTGTTTGATATTATTTTTGCAAAGCATCTTTTGTTTTTATTTTAAGGGGAAATTAGGGAAGGAGGTAATAGCAAGCAAGAGGTTATTTTCCATTTTTTATTTATCTGTATTTTCTGAATTGTCTTCAGCAAATATTTATTGAAAAGAAAAGTAGAATACAAAACAAGCCTTACACTAACACGAGACATTGTGTTCAGGGGTATTGGGTAGTCTTAGTTAATCAGCTTCCCCAGTAGTTATTTCTCCCCTTTGGTCCAATTCGCATCAAAGACACTGTCTGATGCCAAGCAGTTTATTTTGGCAGTGCTTTTGCAAGGCAGGTAGCAGGAGCAGGCAGGCGGCATGGGCCAGATATTATCAGGACATCAAATGACTGGGAGCATCTCTGCCCAGACACTAGTCTCAGAGTTTGAGGGATCCTTCCCCCTTTTTAATATCTGTATTCAGTCAAGTTCAGTTATCTGGTGTTTCTTTCATGAAGGAAGTTTAAGCTATTCTTGTAATGGTAGGTTTTGTTTTAAGGTCACTGAGAATTGCATCTGTGCTGAGGTGGTCTTGTCTCCTGAAAATCCTCAGGCTAACGGTGGAAATTTCCAGGCCAGGTTGCATCATACTACTAAGTGGCACATAGTATTGGGCCCTGTGAGATAGTGGAGCTGGCCTTATGGCTATCATTAATCTTACAGCCATGATGTGTTTCTTTCTACAGTATACTACAGAGACGAGGCTCTTCAGACTCGTTATAATCCTTTAGTTCAACCCATACTTGCCATTAGATTTATCTACCTTATATAGAACTCTGCTAATGGCTTCTGTTATCTGCTTAATAAAGTCAAAACTTGGCTTATATTCAAGATCCACTCTGAACTGGTCCCAACTTGTCTTTCTAGCTCTTTGCTCATCCATTTCCTGTTCTTGATTATGGATATTTATGTGTCCACTTGAAAGATTTTTTTCCTACTTCTGTCTGTTGAATTCTACCCACTCATGAAAGGCCAGATTAAGTGCTATTTTCTACAGAGTGTGCTCTGACTCCCTGCTAAAAGTGACCTTTTTCATCTAAATTCTCATAAAACTCTGCAATATTATAGGACATTTACCATATACTGTATTTTATTGTAGTTATTTTTGTGCATGGTTTATGTGTCCAACTAGTTTTTAATATGCTTGTGTCATGGTCCATGTCCTTTGCATATTTTTATTTCCCACAGTCCTTGAATGTCATCATGGCCTGCACATAAACACTTCCTAATTGAATGAACAATGAACTTACACCTTTGCTTTATTTGTATTGGTTTCTTAATATTCTTTTTATTCACTAACCACATAATAATATTAATTGATGGGGTCTTTTAAATCCTTTCTCTGCTAATTAATATTTAAATAATCTTGGGCAAGTCACCCAACATCTTTCTGCTTTATATTCTTCAACTTTAAGGTTTTCCTGAATTAAATGTGACAATGCATGTAGAATGACACATTGTAATCACACAATAAATGTTAGCCAATTATAAAAACAATAATGTTCATGTGTTATTATTACTAATAACTAATATTTGTTTATTAATCTGTTGACATTGCCATTTTAAAACCTCGCTTTCTGAGGAATGTTTATTTTTATTTAGATGTAAGTTGTATAGCATTAATGTAGTTTTTCTTTACTGTGTAGTAATTTGACTGTATTGTATTAATTAAGGTAACTCTAGCTTCTATAAAAAATAAACCACCAAATCTCAATAGGTTAACATAATATAAAAGTTTATTCCCACCCACTTGGCAGTGGCAGGAATGGTGGTAGGTTGATCTTAGTATCACCTAAACTTGCAGAAACAGACCGACTGAATCCTTACCTCTTCCACCCCTGGTTTACAAGGTCATCTTAGGTAAGTACTTCCAACTGGCTAATGGAGGGTAGAGAGAATGAGAGATCACTGAGGTTTGTATAGGAGATTCTTATGACCCAGGGCTGGAAATAGGACACCTCACTTCTACTCTCATTCTATTGGCCAGAAATTAGTCAAATGACCCCGCCAAGACTCAAGGAAAGCTGGAAAATGTAGTCCTTAGCTGGGCAGCTGCTTTCCAGCAAAAACTCTGAAATATGGAAGGCAGTACAAGTCTTTGGGAGATAACTAGCTATTCCTGCCACATTATTTGAACTTTATTAATGCTTAGATGTTATTAGAGCAGTCATTTTTAAGCAATAGAAATCATACTGTGTAGAATAATAAGTCTAATCTGCTCTTGATTGCCAGCACTGCTTTTCCTAATCATCTCTTCTTTATATAAAGCTACATTTAATCTCCTTGTGTACTTAATAAGCAGAAATATCTATATTTAAAAACACAGAAGTCATGATCTAAAGTTACAGATATGCCTCTTTTAAAAAAACCCAAAGTAATGGTTAAGTCTCCTTTAAAACAATTTTCCCTCCATTAGAAAACGAGTAGAACTCATTTTAGGAATCTGGGTTTAAGTTTGATACACTGAAAATCATACAGGCAGAATTTCTTAAAATGTTGGGCAGGGTTTATTTTGCAGAAAAATGTTATGTTGTGCATTTATCAATATTTGGGAAAACTGAAATTATAAAGGAATAAACTTGTATTTATTTTTCTGCAAGGGAAGTCTTTGTTCAGATGGCAAAGATCACGGGAGAGGAAGTGTGGTTCCCAAGAGGACTCTAACACACTCCTGTGATTCCCTTGCAGACGTGGAAGGGTGTCCAGTTATGTCGGCAGAAAACCATGGGATTAGGAAGTTGCATAGAAATCACCGCATTAGTGGCCTCCAACTTAAGTCTCCTGTGCTTGGAGGTATTGAGATACCCTTTCTATGGCAGAGGTGACTGTAAAGCTGAGAAGGGCTTGGTACTTTGGACTGATGACAAAATAGTATAGTAGGTTCAAAAGGGTACTGGATAATAAGCTTTTCTATACTCAGCCATGGGTAAAAGTTAGTGTTCCCTTAGAATAAAAAACTAAGATATGAAATTTTGAAGAAAATCAAGTAGTATTATCAGTTAAAATGTTGTAGGAGTGATGCTTTTTTTAATTTAAAAATGTTCTAAATCATGAATCTTTTAGAATTATGGGTTAGTTAATAATCAGTGCCTGTGCTGTTCTTTAGTAAAGATATGTGAATGGCATAATTTCATTATGACAAATTCCCTGAGACTTGGTCAACTAAACCTAAACCACATCTGAAAGAAGAATCTTCACAGGAAGGTTAACTCAGTGAAAATGAAAATAAAAAGCTGTGAAAATAATAAGTTACATTTATTGATGCTCACTATGTGTAAGACAGTTTGTTAAGTGTTTTACTTTTATTATCCCAATTAATCATGTAAGATAGGTACTATTATAATGCCATTTTAAAGATGAGGAAGGTACAATAACTATCACTATTTTAAATATGAGAAAACTGAGGCTCACGGTAATTAAATAACTTGCCTGAAATTAGCTAAACAGTAAGTATTAGGGCTGTGATGTGACCCAGGCAGCCTGACTTTAGAGATTGCACATGGAACCCTATGCTTTCTGCCTCTTCACAGATGTGGTCTCACGTACGCACACTTTCAAGCTATGTGTTTTCACACTGCTCCAAACTTGAGTGTCGTCTGTGATTCATCTACTTCCCATAACTGCCATGTCTAGATGTCTTTACCAGACTTCCTTTCCATTTTGATATTATTGTTCATTCATTTTTGCCTGCATTCAATAAACATCTACTGATTGCATATTGTGCTGCAGGCACGGGTAAGGATGTAAGGCTGTGACGACATTCATCTCATGGATTCCAATCTTTCCCTCCTTCAACCCATCTTGCATTACTACTTCCAGACCAAATCTTTCAACGTTATTTTCATTTCAGCTCTTCTGCCTAAACTTAAAAACACTGATCCAACCCCAATTTCCTGCTAAACTACATACATGACCTTTTTCCTCTCATTTCTGCTTCTGTCTTCACATATTGTTTTGCTTCTCAGCTTATCTAGATCCTAATCATCTTTAGTTAACTAAAAGGTTAGTTTTCACATGGAGTTACTGCAGGTATTATCCATGCAGTGGGGGATGCATCACATACACACACATATGATTATATACCATTTTTCTAATTGGTATACACTTATACAAAAGTGTAAAATACAAAAATAAAAATCATGCATGTTCCTTGCCAAGACACAGCACAATGTGGGGGAAACCAGCTGTGTTCTTCACCCTCTGCATCCCTTTCACTCAAGTAATCACTCTTAATAGCTTGTTGTCACCTTCTATCCTTGAGTTTTTATTGTAAGGGCTATAGTGTAAGTGCATTCATAGTTAGTGCTGTGTATTTCTGAGTCAAATACTAAAAAAAAGTTTTATATATTAATTTAATTTATTAACTCCATCAAGAAGAAATCATCCCAGGTCAGGGGTATATGAATAGATTATTGTCATATTAAAATAAAATATTGATATCTCTATTTTTGAAGGTAAAATTAAATGAGTTGCTATGTCCACATTATTCTACTAAACATAAGTCCTATTTCTGCAGGTATGTATTAGTTCTGGAAATTCAAAAAGCATCGCCTAAGACATCTTGAGGGGCATATCCTGCAAAAGGAATTACTTAACATAGTTATGGTGTTACCATGATCATCTCCACCACAATATTAAATACTAAACAGTGTTTGCCATTTGAGCTATGGGCAATGGACATTTTTAAAAAATTTACTTGGCAAAAATTCAAAATACACTTTAAGTACATTTTTGTTTAAAACAAAAAAATATTTTTCTAAATCTAGTATGATATAATATTAATGTGCATTGAAATTTGAGCTTTTGAATTAAAATTGAGTGTTTCCACACATACATACAATCATTAATGAGGTAAAGTATAAAATCTCACAGGTATATGATACAGGTCTCAGTTGCTATGAGGTACTAATTCATAGAAGTGCCAACTGCTAATGTGTTTTGAAAAAAATTATTTAGTGGTTAATTATTGTGGCCAAATATTACATATTAGAAAGCATTTTGCCTTTATTCTTATATCTTCATACACTATTTTAAATAAGATTATTAAATCATCATTCAAATACAATTTGGTCATAATATATTTTATCTTTATCATCTGTAAATACAAGATATATAACTTTTCTAGATAGATTCTGAAATTTATTTATTTTTATTTTTAATTTTTTTTAGATTCTTAAATTTAAAAGAATAGAATTGTTAACTTTGGGCAAGAAATACAATTATTATAACATTCATGCTATATGCTAATTATGCTTTTAGGTTTAATTGTTCCTATATGAATGAGCATAGTAAGGCTTGCTTTGTTGTTTTAGAATGTCTGATCATTTTTATGTAGGGATCTGAATGCTATAGAAATGGTATAGGTGACTTCCTAAATACTGTTGGAATTTTGAAATTTTGTTAGTTTGACTCTTGGTTTTTCCAGTTATGAGCTGTGTGGTGTTAGGTAAATTGTTTAACTTCTACGTGCTTTAATTTTCTCATTTGAAAAGTAGGAATAATAATAGGTATAATTGCAAAAGGTTAATGTGTGGCTTAAATGAGATAATAGGTATAAAGCACTTAGAAGTATGGGACCTAGAAAGTGCTTCAAAGGTACTAGAGTTTATTAATTAATCATTATTCCTGGAATAATGAGTCCACAGAGTAAGCAGACTAAACAACCTTGACCCAGATGTATTATGGAAATGGCACCCAGAATCATTGTAATACAAAATGAAGTTCCTGAGTCAGTTCCCTGCTTCAAACTTTACCTAATCTATTTCTTGGGTAGCATTAGCACACATACGAATAGGTTGGAAATAGTTGAAGTATCGTTCTTTTGTCTCTTTCTCTTGAAGACAATCAAGGAGAGTGCTTGCTGAGCTCATCCAAGTCTCCCTGAATTTGAACTGGGGAGAAGGTTCATCATAAACCAGAATGGTTTTCTTTATAGCAAGTTCTTGATGGATATATGCTTATGAATGTTTATAATTAGTGACAGATATATTTGGAGATGGACATAATATCTTCTACATTAGCAGCATTAATAGAGAATTGGACACTTGTGTCAGTTGCTTGTTAAATTTTGAAGGCTTATAAAAGAGAAATATGAGCCATAAAGTTTTTTTTTAATTTAAAATATGGAAAGCCATTATATTACTGTCTTGCTTGAATGAAAACTGTGAACTGATACTTCAGGTATCAGAAGAGTCTACATTGTCTGTTGGAGATGATGAGTATTTTGACAAAGAAACTTTGAACAAATGCACTGAATTCAGTACTATTTCTCTCCTTAGTTTGCTGAATGAATATTAACAGGGTTAATAATACTTTTCTTGTAGGCTTATTATGAATATTAAAAGAGTTAATATATGTAAGATGGGTGAACTCAGACTTGGCACATAGTGATATATGAATTATAACTAATGTTATTTTTCTTGTTATTCTGAATTATACACTCTATTTTTGTTATTTCAGTGGTTTTTAATAGCAAAACCCTTGAGAACTCATTTACCTAACCACAAAAGCTATTATGCTGCAATTTAGAAATTATTAAATATATTAATTTAAATAAATCAATGACCTATAGTTATATAATAGTAAATTGAATAAAATTTTAGAAAAAGAATTATATTTATGTTTAATTCAAGTATTTTGTCACATAAGAGTGACTGATACTGCATATGCCAATAGGGGATTTAGACTAATTTTTTTTATCCATAAAATGTACAATTATTGACATAGTCTATTGCTTTTAGTCATAGAAAAATCTTATTTAGTGTAGGTAGAAGGAACAGAATATTAATGCTGAAACCTGGGTACAAAGTTGGTTGCAGAGTCTGAATGAAATCAGATATTGTTTTGTGTTACTGGGGAGTTAATTTTGTAACATTGCTATCAGTGATTACTCTTTTATTTAGGTCACTAAATATGAAATGTCTGATTTTGAATCAAAAGTGTAGTTTATTACATCTTAAACAAGAAGCAGTACAATTAATTAAAGTATGCACCTAAACTATAGACACAGTTTTGCCACTTTAAAGGTGGCTTGTTTATGCTAGCAGCAAAGAAACCTGGAGAATGAGTGGCGATAAAATCATGAAAGGTTTTCCACAGCTTGTTGAGAATTGAGTATTTTTTCTTGCAAGAAGTGGTCCAAAGCCTGGAAGTGGTAGTCAGTTGGTGCAAGGTCTGGTGAATATGGTGGATGACAGAGAGTTTCCAAGTCCAGCTTCTGTAGTTTGAGCAGCGTTGTTTGTGCAAATGTGGTCTAGTGTTGTCTTGCAAGGGGATTGGCTTGTGTCTATTGACCAATCTTGGCTGCATAATTGCAAGCATCCTTACCATTTCGTCCAACTGGTTGCATAATTGATTGACCAGGTTTCATGAAGCTGTAGTGGATAATACCAGTGCTGGACCACCAAACACACAACATTAGCTTTTTTTGACGAATATTTGGTTTGGACTGTGTTTCGGCACTTCTTTATCCAACCATTGTGCTGAATGCTTGAGATTGTCAAAAAGAATCCATTTTTTCATTACATGTAACAATACGGTGTAGAAATGGTTTGCCTTTATGTCATGACAGCAAAGAAAGTCAAGCTTCGAGAAAATTTCTCTTCTGATGCTCATTTAATTCATGGGGAACCCATCTATCCAGCTTTTTTACCTTGCCAATTTGTTTCACATGGTCCAATATTGTTGGAATAGTGATGCTTGCTTGCTGCTAGCATGATTAGCTTGCTGCTAATTCATGCATAGGATGAGATGGATTCGGTTCCACTACAACTTTCAGCTCATCATTATCCACCTTGGTCTCAGGTCACCCATGTGACTCATTTTTAAGATTAAAATCACCGGAACTGAACTTCTCAAACCACTGACGTACTATATGATCATTAGCCATATTCTTCCTAAACACTTCATTGATATTTTGAGCTGTCTGTGCTGCATTTGATCCATGATAGAACTCATATTTGAAAATAACACAAATTTTTGTCTTATCTCCAGTTTCACAAAAATGGCTCTAAAAAAATTGAAAGATAATCACAAGCCAAAATGTGTGTTTGCAAGAGTGAGGATGTACCTTCGCAATAAAAATAAAACAAGAAGTGTCAAAGTAAAATGTCAGAGATATCAACTGTCAAAACTTAGCACTTTTGGAAATCAGATATTTCATACTCAATAACCTGTAAATTTTCTATTCTGTTGCATGATAGACTTAGAATTCCAAGGCAACTTCTCTCTAGTCAGTGACTTTAAATTAACAGAACTTTAGGCTTTAGAGCAGAAACAATAGGCATGCTCACTAATAAGTCTTTCCAGTCATTTAGTATATCTTTTATTCTTATCAATTTACTTGTCTCATTTATCCTTTGTACTCACTCTTTTGATAAAATTGTTGATCAGATCTATATTCCACAGGAAGAAAAATAGTAAATAGTTATTGTGTTTATGTTTTTCATTCTTTAAAAATGGAATATATTGTTTTTCACTGTTCAGAAACTACTATTTGGAGACTCTAAGAGCCTCAAGTTATTATGGTTGTAATGTTGAACAACATATACATGGAGGTCTCTGACATTGAAAATAACAAGCCAAATGAATTTCTCTGAAGTATTCTTTTTTCCCCTAAGTACAATTTTCTTTTATTTTTAGATGCCACATAATAACTATAAGTATTTATGGGCTAAGAATAATATTTTGATACATGTATATAATGTATAATGGTCAAATCAGGATAATTATCATACCTATCCCCTCAAATTTTATCATTTCCTTGTTTTGAGAAATTCAAAATCCTCTCTTCTAGTTATTTGAAAATATGCAATAAATGATTGTTAGCTATAGTCACACTACAATTTTATAAAACACTAGAACTATTTCTTCTATCTAGCTGTAATTTTGTATCTGTTAACCAACCTTCCCCTATCTTCCCCTCTCCTCCCCTCTCCTCTATATTTCTTAGCTTCTAATAACTACAATTCTATTCTCCACTTCTATGTACTCAACTTTTTTAACTTCCACATATAAGTGTGAACATGCAGTATTTATTTTTCTGTGCCTGACTTGTTTCACTTAATGTAATGTCCTCCAGGCTCATTCATGTTGCTGCGAAGGACACAATTTCATTCTTTTTAATGGCTGAATGGTATTCCATTGTGTATATATATCACATTTCCTTTATTTATTCATCTGTTGATGGACACTTAGGTTGATTACATATGTTGGCTATCGTGGATAATGCTGCAAAAAAATGGGAGTGCAAATATCTCTTTGACATACTGATTTCATTTTCTTTGGATATGTATCCAGTAGTGGGATTGCTGGTTCATATGGTAATTCTATTCTTAACTTTCTGAGGAACCTCCATACTGTTTTCCATAATGGCTGTACTAATTTACATTCCCAAAAACAGTATGTAAGGGTTCCCTTTTCTCTGCATTCTCACCAACCCTCCTTACTTTTTGTCTTTTTGATAATAGCCATTTTAACTGGAGTGAAGTGATAGCTTATTGTGGTTTTCATTTGCATTTCCCTGGTGATTAGTGATGTGGAGCATTTTTAAATACACCTTTTGGCCATTTGTATGTCTTTTTTTTTAAGAAATGTATATTCAGATCTTTGTCCATTTTTAAATTGGTTTATTTGTTTTTTTTCTGTTGTTTCAGTTCCTTGTATATTCTGGATATTAGATCTTTGTTGGGTGAATAATTTGCACATTTATTCTCCCATTCTATAGGTTGTCTCTTCACTCTGTTGATTGGTTCCATTGCTTTGCAGAAGCTTTTTAGTTTGATACAATCCCATTTATCTATTTTTGCTTATGTGCCTGTACTTTGGAAGTCTTAACCATAAGATGTTTTCTCATACTGATGTTCTGAAGCATTTACCTTGTTTTCTTCTACTAGTTTTAAAGTTTGGGGTCTTACGTCTAAGTCTTTAATCCATTTTGAGTAGAGTTTTGTATATGGTGAGAGATAGAGGTCTTGTTTCATTATTCAGCCTATGGACATTTCAGTTTTCCCAGTATCATTTACTGAAGAGACTGTCCTTTCCCTGATGTGTATTCTTGGAGCCTTTGTCAAAAATCAGTTGGCTGAAGAGAGAACATGGAATACTACTCAGCCATAAGGAGGATGAATTAATGCCTTTTGTAACAGTTTGGATGGAACTGGAGAACATTATCTTAAGTGATGTATATAAAGAATGGAAAAACAAACACCACATGTACTCACTATTAAATTGGAACTAACTGATGAGCACACATGTGCACAGAGGGAAGTAAAACTCACTTCCCTCTTATGGCACACTTATAGACCTGACTCAGGCATTACAAAAACAATCATGTAACCAAAAACATTTGTACCCACATAATACTAATATTTTAAAATAAAAAAAAGAAAATTGGTTGGCTATAAATATATGAGTATATTTTCAGGTTCTCTATTCTGTTCAGTTGGTCTATGTTTCTTTTTTTCTTTTCTTTTTTAATCAATACTATGATGCTTTGATTACTATAGTTTCATAGTATATTTTGAGGTCTGGTAGTGTGATGCCTCCAGCTCTGTTCTTTTTGCTCAGTATTGCTTTGGTTATTCAGGGACTTTTGTGGTTCCATACAAATTTTAAGTTGTTTTTCCTATTTCTGTGAAGAATGTTATTGGTATTTTGATAGATCTTGCATTGAATCTGTAGATTGCTTTGGATAGTGTGATCATTTTAATAATATTATTTTTTTGATTCAGGAACATGGGATATCTTTCCATTTATTTGTGTCTTCTTCAATTTTGATCATCAGTGTTTTGTAGTTTATTGTAGAGATCTTTCACCTCTTTAGTTAAATTTTTTCCTAAGTATCTTATTTTTTGTAAATGGGATTGCTTCGAGGCATTTTTCATAACTGACATGTATTATAATAATCCTTGATGTTTTTACAGTGGCTTAAACTAAAAAGATGATAATAGCATCTCATTACCTTTTATCTCTTTTGCTCCATGTGGAGTCTAGTTTTGACCTTATGACTCATAAGGACCCTTCTCCATAAGGGTTCTCCTTAACCTTTCTGAAGCACTTGACATAATTTCCTACAATCTCCTTCTCCAACCTGTCTCTCATTTATTTCTGTTCCTGGCATTATCCTGCTTCTCCTATATCCCTCAACATTTCTTCTCTTCTGCTCTTCCTCCTCTTTTTCTAAATTTCTGAGCTCTTATCATTGCTATGATCTCCGTTCTGTTGTAACCATTGTAGCAAGTCACTTCTGACTCTTTTCCCAGGCCAATTTCCTGAGTATTTGACCCACATTTACAAGTGTTTGATGAATTTCCTCCCCAATATTGAACTGTTAACACTAACTGAATGTGTTTAAACAAAATCCTCTCTGTTTTTTTATTTCCATTATTGAACTGAGGTTTCTCACCTTGAGCTTCCCCCTTATAAATTTAAATTTCATAAAGCTGTCAAATTTATCTTCTGAAAGCAAGGTCTCAATTATAAATTCTTCAGCAAGTTTTAAACTTGAATACAGAGTTTGCAGCAAGAATACTACCAACTACTTAGGGTCGCGGTCAAGATTAAAAGAGATATTATAGGTAAAGGTGACTAACGTTGTATTTGTCACATAGAAAGATAGTCAATGTATTATTCATGGCTATGGCTAATTATATTACCTCCTGATCACTAATTTTATTACTTCAAATATTTTTTTGCCTTTTAAATGCCATTCAATTATTTCTATGGTATCTTCTTAGTTATTATTCATATGAAAATGTCCATTACTCAATTATCATTCCAAATGACAGTATTTATTTGTGAACCATGTGATTTCCTTGTTTTATGCAATCTTGAACTAGAAGGAAAGGAAAGAGTAATACTTTCCCAAACAGAGACCTGGACTAGAACAACCAAGACCTCTGTGTTTATCCAGATTCCACTGCTTCGGTAAACACTTTACCTTTTGTATCCTTAGTGTATCACTTCCAAATTGGAGATGTGAATATATTTTCTGATTGTTCACCTTATAAGGTTACTGGGAATCTTGGATAATAGTCCTATCCCGGGAAGCACTTTGTTCCTTTGCCCTCTCGGTGGGGCTCTATCCTTTGCCTTAGTTCTCACACAGCCCCTTTCACCGTACTTATCAAAACATGATCCCAAGATAGGAACAAAATCCTTAATGACAAAGTCTAAATGCTTAAATACTTAGTAAACATTGTAAATATAAGTAGTTATAAAGTCTGAATAGTTATAGTGTGGCTTCCTCCAAAAGGTTAAAAAAAAACAACACTGCTAAGCATAACTATAAATAACATATTATTAATTTTGGGGGGAGAAGAAAAAGAGAAACAAACATATTCTGGGAAATATAAACAGACTCTGTAATACTGTTCTCCATCCACCTAGTATTATTATCTCTCACACAAATTTAAAAGTTAAAACTGCGTTTAACTCGCACAAGTTGGAAATAAAGCATATATGCAAATTTGACACAAGTCATTAGAGACTCAGTAGTGTTGATGATAAAGGAAGCTGTGTTTTCTGTCTGCTCCTGTTTCTTGGCTGAAAACTATTCTAGGATGTGCTGCTTCTTGCTGGGTTCACACTGTTGGCACTTGGCCCAGGGAAGGAAAAATGGAGAATAAAAATGGTTGAGGCTGAGTGTTTCCTCTGAAAGATCATATAATCAGTTTTATTGGATAACATGCTATAAAACATTAAGGCATTTAGCAATATAATACATAAGTATAAGAGAACTTTGCATTTTGGTGATGGTCCCATTGTACTCTTGTTCCTTGTCCAGTTTCACCTTTCCCTCACTGCACACATATTCTTATTGTCCTATTTCCTAGAAACATTATTCCTTAAAAATGAACCACAGGTTCCTAGAGTAGTCAACTTCATAGAGATAGAAAGTAAACTATGTACCTACAGTAGTCGAATTCATAGAGAAAGTAGAATGGTGGTTGCCAGGGGCTAGGGGGGAGTGAAATGTGGAATTATTGTTTATTTAGGCATAGAATTTCAGTTAGTGAAGATGAAAAATTCTACAGCTGGATGGTGGTGCAGTTGCACAACAGTGTGAATGCACTTAATGCCACTGAACTGTACACTTTGTAATGGTTAAAATGGTAAATTTTATGTTATGTATAATTTAGTACAATAAAAAATGAACCACATTGTCAAGGGCAATGATTTTTCAAACTGCAAGTCATGATACATTATCTGATCATGAAAGTAATTTAGTAGGTCATGATCAGCATTTAAACACAAAAGAAATAGGATGGAACAAAATAAAACATATGAGTGCATTGCTCAGAGTATGAATAAGTGTTGCCAAAACTTGTGTTTCATGATGATTGAGCCGATTGGCTCAATCATTGGTGGCTATGTAATTGTATATGACTGATGTCTTGTTCTCTTTGGTTAATGCCCTATTCTGATAGATTGATGCCCATGCCACTCTGGTTATCAAATATTTTGAAAACAACCTTGTGTATGAGTAGATACTGTATTATGATATAAAATATATTTCTTACTATGGTTGAAATTCAAAAAAATTGAAAGGCAAAAATTTCATATAGGAGGAAATCTAATAGACTGGCAGCAAACCCTTTCATAGACAATTCCAAGAAACCAGTGTCTACCTCGTGCCTGCCGTTTTAATTGCAGCATTAGCAATAAAGTTGTATCTGTCCCTGTGGCCCTGGAAGAAGTCTTGACTTTGTGGAAGATGAGATCATCTATTCAGAGATACATGCTCTCACCAGTGCTGAAGCACTGATTGAATGAAATGAGTCTGTAAACCCAGGAGGTTGAAGTCAGATGGCTGAAAACTAGCCAGGTCCTAGAGTTTCTACATAGAGGACTCCATCTGTGGTTTTATATATTTTTTTCAGACTTTTGTGCCCAGCTGAGTCTAGGCCAATTTACTGTGTAATTCGTCTAAACCTTTTCCTCACTCAGCAGCAATAAATCCATCCAACTGTCCATTGCAGCTACTGGGCAGTGTCCTGGGACTATTTGGGGCTTAATTTCACTGGGTCATTAGTGCATAGCTCCCTAGAGAATGCTTACATTTTAGTTTTCCTTGATTTTTTTTCCAAAGGAGCAAAAGTCTTCCTTCACAGATGGCTGTTACTGGTAGCTGGCAGGCAAGCTGATAGATGAATTCTTTTTCCTTTGGCACTAAGCAGAGGAGCATGCTTGGCAGTGTAGCTGTGGCAAACTATTCATTAGTCTTGCTTTTAAAGGCTACTAGAGATGGTGTTAGTGTGTGATGCTGTGTGAACTCTGTTCTCCGTTCTACATCCAACTGGACTAACTAGGTTAATTGCAAACTGAAATCAGCTCTTCCAGTGTAGCCAGCCTAACATCTGCATAGTAAACACTTACCAAGAATTACTCTTGCGAATTTATAACAGCTCTCTCTGGAGCTAGTAGTCTGGTTTAGAGAGTTTTGTAACAGTTGTTTGAGAGAGCCATGATGAAGTATGTCCTCTTCATCTGCACTTCTTGCTAGTTGTTAGATATGTTTGTACATAAATATTTATGTTAAACTACAGTTAGTAAATTTCAGGTTTACAATGACTCCCTGTCATTGTAAACTAATGTTTACAATGTAAACTAGTTTACATGTAAACATTGTAACAATGTAACTTACAATGTAAATTAGTTTACATTGTAAACTAATCCAGAAACAAAAGGGTGCTTCACAAAATTGTTCAGCACTAAATTTAAGACAAATTAAAGGAAGGCACTATTTTTTCCAGATAAATAGCTGGACTTAAAACTGCTAAACACTCATGACTTTTCAAATCAAAGCACAATTTTAATGGCAATTTTCAATCTCATATTTTGATTTATTTTTTATATAAGAAATTTCTTTCTTAGATTATGAAAATAATTTTATAATTTTTTCTCCTTGTTTTCTCCTTTTATTTATTTTATTTTTTTATGGATACATAATAATTATACATATTCATGGATTACATGTTACATCTTGAAACAAGCACACAACATACAATGATCAAATCAGGGTAACTGGAACAAGTTTCACCTGAAACATTTGTCACTGCTTTATGTTAGGAGCATTTGAAAACTTCTAGCTATTCTGAAATACAGTAAACTATAGTCAACTATAGTTGCCCCATTGTATCACTGAACATCAGAGCTTCTTCCTTCTATTAAACAGAATTACCCCTTCACCAACATCTCTTCATTACCGCTTCCCACCACCCTGACCAATCTCTAGTAGTCACCATTCTATTCACTACTTCCTTGAGATCAATTTTTTTTTAGGTCCCATATTTGAGTGTGAAAATGAAATATTTGTCTTTCTTTGCCTGGTTTATTTCACTTAAAATAATGTCCTCCAGTTCTATCCATGTTTCTGCAAATGACAAAATTTCCTTCTTTTTCATGGCTAAATAATATTCCTTTGTGTACATACACCACATCATTTTTATCCATCCATCCCTTGATAAACCCTTAAGTTGATTCCATAATTTAGCCATTGTGAATAATTCTATAATAAACACTGAAGTGCACATATCTTCTGATTACATTTTATGACTTTGGCTCACCCACGCGAGGTTGCCCTTCCCCTCTACAATGCTCACCGTGTCTGTGACCCTTAGTTGTGAGTTTGTCCCCCACAACCCCCTAATCCCTGGAGAATATTACTACCATGTGAGCACCACAGTGTTGATCAGTTAGTACCAATTTGACGGCGAGTATATGTGTAGACTATTCCTCCGATCTTGTGATACCTCACTGCGGATAATGGGCTCAAGCTCAATCCATGAAAATATAAGTGGTGCTAGATCACTGTCATTTCTTATAATCAAGTAATATGCCATTGTAAACATATACCATATTTTAGTAATCCACTCATGAATTGACAGGCACTTGGGTTGTTTCCAAATCCTTGCAATAGTGAATTGTGCTGCCATAAACATTCGGGTGCAGATGTCTTTATTATAGAATGGCTTTTGATCTTTTGGGTAGATGCCCAACAGTGCTATTGCTGGATCGAACGGTATTTCCACTCCCAGTTCTTTGAGGTATCTCCAGATTCTTTTCCACAGAGGTTGCACCAATCTGCAGTCCCACCAGCAGTGTAGGAATGTTCCTATCTCTCCACATCCTTGCCAGCATTTGTTGTTCTGAGATTTTTTGATAGAGACCAATCTCACCGGTGTTAGGTAATATCTCATTGTGGTTTTGATTTGCATTTCTCTAATGATTAGAGATGTTGAGCATTTTTTTATATGTTTGCTGGCCATTATTCTGTCTTCTTTTGAAAAGTTTCTATTCATTTCCTTTGCCCATTTATTGATGGGGTTATTTGATTTTTTCTTGTTGATTTTTTTTAAGTTCTAGATAGATTCTTGTTATCAGACCTTTATCTGATGAGTAGAGAGCAAATATTTTCTCCCATTCTAAAGGCTGTCTATTCACTCTAACAATAGTTTCCTTGACTGTTATTGGCATGTATGAATACCTCTGATTTGTGTGTATTGATTTTGTATCCTGAGACTTTACTGAATTCATTTATCAATTCCAGGAATCTCTTGATTGAATCCTTAGGGTTTTCTAGATATGATATCATATCATCAGCGGAGTGAGAGTTTGATCTCTTCCACCCCTATCTGGATGCCTTTAATTCCCCTCTCTTGTCTAATTGCTCTAGTGAAGACTTCCAGCACCATGTTGAATAGAAGTGGAGTTAGTGGGCAACCTTGTCTGGTTCCAGTTCTAAGTGGGAATGGTTTCAATTTTTCTCCATTCAGTATGATATTGGCAGTGGGTTTATCGTAAATGGCCTTGATAATTTTAAGGTATGACCCATCTATGCCTATTTTGTTAAGAGTTTTTATCATAAAGGTGTGCTGGACTTTGTCAAATGCTTTTTCTGCATCTGTTGAGAGAATCATATGGTCTTCTTCCAAATACACAGATTCCCAGAAAGATGTAGCAGATTTCAAGAAATGCTAATTTTCTTTTACATAGTCTCATCTATTTACATTAGGCAACCATATATTGAAGGTGTCCTAGGTAAGTGACTGTAGTTCATTGACTTAGTTATATTTTTGTTTCCTTTTTATATCCTGGTGTATTTAGAAATGATAGCGTATTATAGTTTGGCAGAGTTTTTTTTTTTTCTCAGTAGTACATAGAATAGTGATATATTTTCAATCAATGGCATCTTAGATCTAGAGAAATACATATTTCCATTTTTCTTCCACCCCGGATCCTCTTGTAGCATTCAAATAAATATTTGTGATTCTTCACAATGATCATGAAAGGAATTATTATGCAGCTACCCTTGGCAAATCATTTGACTCTCTTAATCCTATTAATAACAATGTGTAAAATATTTACTGTATTTGAGACCTCGTTGGTATCACTGAAAGTAGAGAACAAGCTAGTTATCATAAAATAGTAAATGTGGCCTAATGGTTAAGAGCATAGTCTCTCCAGCCAGATTGTCTTAAGTTCAAATCACAGTTCTATCATTTGTTAGCTGTGTAAATTTAGGCAAGTTGCTAACCTTCTTTTAAATCTGTAAAGAGGGTTAATAATAGTACCTATCTCATAGAGTTGTTGTGAAGATTAAAAGAGTTATGCTCTGAAAAGCACTTAGAATAATCCTGGCACACAGGTACTATGCAGTTGTTAGCTACTGTTGTTATTGTCCATATATTTGAATTAATATGAGTAGTGTTTTCTTTAAAATTAAAAAAAATATATCAGTTAACTGCCTTTTTGTATAATTAACAAAACCTGAGAATTAAGGGTACAAATAGCGCTTAATGTTTTCTAATGAAAGTTAAAGTTAAATGAACCTAACATTTAATGATGGGTGTGTTGTATGGTGATAAGATAAAATTAGGATTAAATTTTTAGTTCTCTGTTCACTTTCTTTAATTTCTAGCCACTGCCAATGTAATAGAATATACAATTTAGTTATTCCTCTTTTGTCCATTTTTACATTGGATTATTATTATTTTTTTTTTTTGCTATTGCAGTGTTTGAGTTCCTTATATATTGTAGGTATAGTTTATAAATATTTTCTCCCATTCTGTGTGTTTTCTCTTCACTGTGTTGATTGTTTCTCTTGCTGTGCAGAAGCATTTTAGTTTGATCATTTCTTTATTTTTGCTTTTGTTGCCTGTGCTTTTGAGGTCTTATCCAAAAATAGTCCTTACACAGTCCAATGTGTAAGCATTTTCCCTATGTTTTCTTCTAGTAATTTATTTAAGCCTTTAATACATTTTGAGTTGATTTTTCTATATGGTGAAATACGGGGGCCCAGTTTCATTCTTCTGAATATGGGTATCCAGTTTTCTCAGCACTATTTATTGAAGACACTATCCTTTCTCCAATATATGTACTTGGATCTGTAGTGCTCATTAATTTCAATCCAGTAAACATTCACCGTGCACTTACTTTGTGCCAAATTCAAGAAATTTCTGTCTTTGTAGAGGAAACCAATTCTTACAATACAGTTTGATAACTGCCTAAGTACATGGGTGGGACAAAAGTTATCACAAGCTCTTAATTTTACTACCAGAAATAAACTTAATTCTGTCATGTATAATTAGACAAGTGAAGTCAAAGCCTATTCACAGAAAGTTGTCTTAACGAAAACAGGGAAGCATTATTCAACAATTCTACATAAAATGAATACTAATTTTTATATTTCTTACAATATGTCTTTATAGTTTTGGTTTCATATTTCTGATTGATCTTTGGGCTCCAGGCACTTTATACTTCCTTGCCTGGGGCTGTCCATCAAGTAGTTAATGATCTGTAAGCCGCGTTTTATGTAGGTAGTTTTCAAACAACTTATTGACCCTTTGATGTAGAAGTATGTTGAAAACTAAATATGTAAAGCATTTTAGCATAAATTCTGCAAGAACAAATGTTTCCTCAAGGTTTAAGATTAAATATGAAGTCTCCTAGAAAAAAATTATAAATGTCAGCTGTGCTCTTTGTTATCAGGAAATTAAAGGCTTTTTGGACTGTTCCTAAGGGAAATAGCTTTAGTTTTTGCTAAATATTTTAACTAAATAGAAAATAAATTGATTTGCCTCACCTAAGCCCATAAATATTGCATTACATATAATGTCAACTTTAGTTAAAACTTCTCCTCAATTGTAAATCCCCGAATTATCATAGAACTTGAAACCTGATGAACTAACAAAAGGATGGAAAAAAATCTTTGCACACATTTTTTTTATGCCTACAATTTAAACTTATACCTTTGGGCTCAAATATTTACATGGAAATACATACTTTTTTAGTAGCTATTTATACCACTATATACAACATACCATTTCTCCTGGTCCCAAATCTCACTCTTTCCTAAGGAAAAGCTTCAGTTCAGGAGGTACAAGAAAAAATCCAAAGATATAGAAGAGTTTTGTGCATTTAATTCATTGGTGAATGATATGAAATCTCATAAATTCCCATTTTTACTTTTTTGATTAGCAACTATCTCTATGAAAAAGTAAAAATTACTGCCCTTCTCGATTTTTAATTGTAATTACTATTATTTTAGCTCAATTATTTTGTTGGCTGTGGGTTATTTAGTAAAATCTATTGTTTTTGTGGCAATTTGTAATTGTGTTACAATATTTTTTCTATTAAATTCATTAACAATTTTAAGATATATATTTATTGTGTATTTCTGATATTCTTGACAGTGAGGGGCTTTTCTTCTTCTTCAAAATAACAATATCTGTAATGACGGGATAGTAGTCTTTTGCTCTTCCTGAGGCTATGGTACACACACATACACACACACACATACACACATACAAACACACTAATTTGATGCATGTCATAGAAAGAAAAGTGGAAAAACAATGTCAGATTTTAAGTATGGTGATATTCTAAAGTCTAAGCTACTTTGTAAGAAGATGTGTTTAATAAACCCTGAACTTCTTCATTAATCAAGCCACGTGTGGTTGCCTGTGTTTGCAGCTGCATGTCAAAAACACCTCAGCCCCCACCTTCTTTTTATCCTACCTCAGTTGGAGGTAGATGAGGCAGATTCTAGGCACAGCTGCAAATCCTGTTAAATTTGTGTACACCCTCATATTCCGGCCTTTTATTCTCCACTTGGCCCATCCTGCCCTACTACCCTTCTCACACTTCCTGCTCCCCAATGCAAATAGGAAAGGATCTTATAATGACCTATTTATACCTACTGATTGACTGATTATGCCGCCACCAAAATGCCTTCACACTGAAGCATGACCTCAACTAGCCTTTGATCTCTGATTGTAGGAGAGGCTTTTTCCTTGTTAGAAAAGCTTTATTTCCTCTACAAGCTGGCAAGGAGATTGTTTTTGTAGGGTGAAGTAGGAGAGGGCTCTCGGGAGCTTCTGAAATTACAGTTGTCTGACTCAAGCAAATTTGATGTAGACTTTATGATATTTTGAGCTGTCCAAGCAGATGATCTACAACTCACCTCTGTAAAAGAAAAAATTGCACTGGACACTTGTTAAAAACAGCAAAAACTGTTGCAATAGGGTTGAAGATTATTGAGGTAAAGGAGAGAGATTGAACTCAACAGCCACTGAAACAAAAGGCAGGAGGATTTTTGAAAATGGAGTGAGCAAGTGGGGAAGTACTCAGGACTCTAGGGGGAGATTGGTGAAACTGATTGGGCCATCCATGCTTGCTAATTGGTGTTTATCAAAGTTAGGCTCCTATCTTCCTCCAGAGGCAGGGAGACAGGGCCCTATCTTTCCTGAAGATTAAATCTCAAAGGGATGGCTCCAGGGTCCTTGAGGAAGACATTCCTGGCTTATAAAACTGGCAAGAGGCTGGCAGAAGATTTATATCTCAAAGGGGCAAAGAAAGAATTTGCAAGTTTTCTAAAGTAAATGGTCTAAAAAAAGGAAGGTCAGGGACCTACTAGAATCAGAAAGAAACCTGTCCCACATTTAGTCAAGCCTTGGGGAAGATTACGGCCCTCTTGGTTACCTGCCTTCCCATGTCTCCCCTTTCTGTCCGCACCTACAAGCTCTCCACTCTGCTGAAGAACTTTATGAAGGTTTCTAGTTCTTATAGATTTGATTGAAGTTGATCTGGTGTCCCTACATTATTAGTTTCTTCCACATGTGACATGTGTCCTGCCCTGGCACAAGTGTGACTGTTGGCATTTGTCCTCCTTCACTACCTTGTGTGCCCTCTCTCTTGATTTAAATCTGCTCTCTGCCATCTCTTCCATCTGCCCCGTGGCTTGGAATCACATACATTATGTTCTGGGATATTTGACATTGTTTTCATTTGCATTTAATGATTTTCATATTTTAACTCTCCTTCTCTCATGTCCTCAAACACACCCCTAAGCCTCATATTATTTACACCGTTGGCTAGAAAGTTTTATTTAAAATCGATATGGCATCTGTCCGCATCCTCTTCATTAATAGAGGTGTTATCAAATTAGGGATTAATATTCATAGTCATAAAACAAAGGAAAAGAAAAGATCCAGTGAAAAGACACCATAGATGCAGCAGCTTTGCTTTCTGAGAGTGAGGGCCTGTAGTCACCTGCATTGTACCTGTGCAAGCTGCAAGCCTTTCCAGCATATACCATCTACACTTTTCAGAGAAAGAGAATATCACTGATTTATCGTAGTACAAAACCTTTATCCCTACATAGGAAAATATGCTCCCTACCAATTGATTTTAGTCTTTCCTATGATTTATCTCCTCACCCCCACCAAGAGAATTCATAGGACATAGTAATTCATAGTATCACATTTTCAAAAGCCTGTTTAGAATAAGACCACAGTCAGCAAGCTCAGGTTTTAGCAGAACAATTCAGGGTGGGCATTGGCTGTGGTGAGTGTATGTTTCAGTTTGTACCCAAACAGCTCCAGTTAACACCTGTTTTTCCAGTTTAATTATTAATAGCATGCTCTTTTACTCTTAAATGGGTCCTAATTTGGATGATAAATTATGTGGTCACTTTAGCTTTGCCACCCCAAGTTCTGATCTCTTCTGAGGTTTCTCTACCAGTTGCATAGTTAGGGTATATTTTCTCATTCTATCCAGCTTTTTGAGGTACAATTATTGTATTAAATTATCTTTGAATTTCCTCTCTCTTTCTCTCTTTCTGTCACACACACACACACACACACACACACACACACACCAAACACACACGCCCCTCTACCTCCAAGGAGAAAATGTAGTTTTTAGACTACTGTTTAAACATAATCTCAGAAGAAAAATATTTTCTTGAATGCAACATAATATACAAAGATACCTGCCCCCAGTGAACACAGAGCTTTGCATTATGATGCTAAGTGTGGTTCTCCTTCCCTAATGGGGCTCATTGCCTTGTGTTTTCAAAAACAGAGATTTGGTGGTGACCTTTTATTTACAGAAAGATTAGCCAATGCTTTGAAAATGTAAGTTGTTTTTTCCCGGTTTTTAATAGATCGCATTTTAAGCAAGCTATTCTTTCCCACTGGTCTCTGTAAGCAAAGGGTAATTGCAAAATGATTTGTTTTCCTTTCTTGGTCTAGAGCATATTCCCAGAAGCTGGTGGGAGCTAGACGGTGATGAAGGAGGTTATTCTTTTAGTTAAAAGTGGACATAGGTATTCACATTTTCCAAAAGAAGAAAGTGAAGTTTAGAGCAAGTACATAATTTGTTCAAGAGCACAGCTATTAGCTTATAGCGAGAGGGCCGGGGGGCTCAACTCCAGTTCAATATGAGTCCGTGGCCTGTTTCCTGAATCAGTCCCTTAGACTGTTGTCCAGCTACGTCATGATTTTTTCAACGTGTGTCTTCTCCGTGAGGGCAGGAAAGTTGTCTCCTATACCTAGCCTACCACAGGCATTTAATAAATAGCAAGTGAATGAATTAGTGAAGTCATACACAAGAGGGAGAGGGAATAAGAATGAGAGCTAGAGGCAGAGAGAGGCATAGTGTGGAATCTGAAAGGTGAAGTCATGGCTAGTGGCAAGTAAGTGTTGTCAGTAAATGTTCACAAGGAGTCACTAGGACTCACTGAGAGTCCTAGATGAGAAGCCAGGTCACCACTGGGGCATGGCTATAAGGAGGTAATAAGCTCCTAGAGTGGGGGTTTGGTGGCAGAATAGTTTGACAGTTTTTTTTCTTTCTTGCCTCTTGGGCCAGAGAGACCATGCAGGGCAGTGGCCAAAGAATGAGCTTTGAATCCATTTAACCCTTAGGTTGAGCTCCTACAAAAATATCCACAAGTATAGAGGTAACCACCTTACATTCAAGATCTTATTCATCTTCTTAACAATTTTGTGAGGTAGATACTGCTATTCCGATTGCACGACTGGGTCACCTGAGGCTTTGGAGTAAAATAACTCCAGCAAGGTCATGCATAATCGGTAAGATTTCCCATTCAGGTCCATCTAGACCCTTGAGAATGAGCTCCATAAGGAGTTATGAGAATGCTGTTACCACCACGGTAAGAAATCACTGCCAACCCCATCTTTTCTCTCACTGTCATTGAACCATTGATGACACTACTTCCTACTTCTCCACAGGGGTTAAAAGAAATGTTATTTCTATCAAGAGCAAACATTTGCAGAATACTTACTGAAGCCAGATGCTGTTGTGAGCGTTTTGTATGTATTAATTATATCCTTAAAACAATGCTATGAGGCATTGTTATTATTTTTTTTTTCTCATTTTACAGATGAGAAAATTGAGGCATAGAGAAGTTAAGTAACTTGGCAAAGGTTACCCAGCAAATAAGTGGCAGAGCTAGAATTTGAATCCAATCAGTCTGGCTTTAGAATCTGTGTTATCAATGACTATGCAACTATGTGTTCTACTGACTTTTAGATAAGAAGATAACTTGCTGAGTACTAGACCCATAAGGTAGTTTCTCTTAAGACCATTGTCATCTGTTTTCCCTATTATCCTGGAGATT
>CM052440.1:44076347-44129140 GCA_028533085.1 Varecia variegata
TAGAGAAATTTATATTAGAAATATTTCAATATAAATTTTAGGTTGTATATGTACTATGGTTAAATATACATACATGTAAATAAAACAGAAATATATACTGTTCTTAAAGATGCACATAGAAATCTAGAAATACAGAACCAGAAGGGAGCTTAGAGATCATTGCGTTCAGATCAGGAAACCCAATGAGGCCAGGGTTGCTGACGTGGCATAGTGAACTTTCAGCCATCTCACAAAATTCAGATTAAGCATCATCTTTATGAATTCGCTCCTGATCCTCCTCCTCCTGCCTGCCCCTCCCTGAGGAGAATTGATTCCTCCTCCTCCTTTCTTTATCTTAGCAAAATCTGTAGTTCTTTTCTTCATGGCTCCTTTATCACTTTATTTTTTTTTATTTTTCTGTTTTTTTAAGACTACTTTTTAAGAGCAGTTTCAGGTTCACAACAAAATTGAGAGGGAGGTACAGCGATTTACCCCTTACCTCTACATTTTCATTATCACCCAAAGTCAATTGTTTACATTAGGGTTCACTCTTGGTTCTGTACATTCTATGGGTTTAGACAAATGAATAAAGATATGTATCCTCTATGATAATATCATACAGACTGTTTTCACTGCCCTAAATATCCTCTGTGCTCTGCCTATTCATTCCTGCCTATCCCCTAAGTCCTGACAATCACTGATCTTTTTTATACCACCATAGTTTTGCCTTTTCCAAAATGTCATATATTTGGAATCATACAGAAGGTAGCCTTTTAAGTTTGGGCTTCTTTCACTTAGAAATGTACATTTAAGTTTCCTCCAAGTCTTTTCATGGCTTGACAGCTTAGTTCTTTTTAGCTTGAATAATATTCCATTGTCTGGATGTACCACAGTTTATTCTATCCATTCATATTCTGAAGGATATCTTGTTTGCTTCCAAGTCTTGGCAATTAAGAATGAAGCTGTTATAAACATCCATGTGCAGGTTTTTGTGTGGATATAACTTTTCAACTTCTTTGGGTAAATACCTAGGAGCATGATTACTGTATCGTATGGTATCGTACTGTACTGTATGGTAAGGAAATATTTAGTTTTGTAAGAAACTGCCAAACTGTCTTCCTTAAAGTGGGTGTACCACTTTACATTACTACAAGCAATGAATAGAGTTCTTGTTGCTCTACATCCTTGCCAGCCCTTGGTGTTCTGGATTTTGGCCATTCTAAAAGGTGTATAGTGGTATCTTGTTGTTTTAATTTGCATTTACCTGATGACTTATGATGTGGAGTATCTTTTCATGTGCTTATTTACCATCTGTATATCGTCTTTGGTGAGTTGTCTGCTAAGGTCTTTAATTCATTTTTTTTAAATTGAGTTGTTTGTGTTCTTATTGTTGAGTTTTAAGAGTTCTTTGCATATTTTGGATAATAGTCCTTTGTCAGATATATCTTTTGCACATATTTTCTCCTAGTCTGTAGCTTGTCTTTTCATTTTCTTGACGGTGTCTTTTGCAGAGCAGAAATTTTTAATTTTATTTTTAATGAGGTCAAGCTTATCTATTCTTTCTTTTATGGATTATTTTGCATTTTGCATGCATGGCTCTCTCCCTCTACTGCCTTCTAAGCTCCTTGAAAGGAGAGATGGTTTTCCCCATGGCAATTATATTCCCAGAAGATAGCACAATGCCTGGCACTTCATTGATGTTGGGTGAATCTTGAATGTGTGAATGAGTGGGCAGCCATCTCTTGGTTACTTAGCAGTGGAGTGCAAATGAGAGCTCTGATTTCTTGACTTGCTGACAAGTGATTCTCCTAATACATTTTGCTGCTTCTCTATTTTACTTTGAAGTTTATATTATAAGTGAATTCTAAAATGATTTTAAGAGGACATTTTCAGAAGATATCAATAACAACAACAAAAAGCTTAATATGACAGTGTAAAATTCTTACTCAGTGAATGAGTTGTACAGAATATAAGTTTTTAAAGAGCTACTAGCATTTTACCTCTAAAATCTAAAAAAAAAAAAAAAAAGCCTCCTCTAGTCCTCCTTAATAATTTGACTAAGGATTTATATCCTTTTGATCTAGAGTGACACTCAGAACCTGGATGTTCTTTATTGAAATTGCTGAAGTGTAGAGGAAAGATAACCTAAATTTGCCTTTCATGTCAATCACTGGGAACAAAGCAAACCTTCTATGTGTGAGAATAGATTTTGTTGGATTGTAGTTGGAAGGCAAAGATTTTGTTCATTTTTGAATAATACTGATATCTTCTATTTGTAGGGTTCTTGCTGGCTTCAAAGCATACCCTGTATGTAAAAAAAACCTCTTAGTATATAGAAGGGTGTGGAATTATGACTCTGTAAAATCAGATATAAGAAATAGTAGAAGTTCATCCTTCTTTCAGGAAAGAATTACTTCCTAAGATTAAATGACTTTAGTACCCCATCCATCTAGATTTGTATATATCGTACTATATAGTACATTTTTAGAGCTGAAAAGAAACTTAAGAGATCCTTCTAATTTTGTAGTTGAGGAAACTTAAGTCAAAATAAATAAAATATTTCCTCAAAGAATTATCCTGACCAATTTGGAACCAAAATCAAGATCTTCTGGGTCAGAGTCCAATGCTACATTGCTTCTCTGATGAACAGGTTTTCATTGATTACACTGGAAGTTTCTTCTATAATATACAAATGTGTTTAGCTGACATGTTTTTTTCTTTACTAGATTATATTGAATGTTCTACCATCACATATGGCCAACTTCTTTATTTTACAGATGGTGTGTTGTAACTTAGTGAGATTAACTGATTTACAAAAGATTAAACCATCAGTTTGTGTCAGTGCAAGATATAGAAGCCAGGGCTTTTGACCTCTCAACCCAGGGCTTATTGGGTGTATCTCTCCTGAAGCCCTACGTGGCTCTCTACTAGAAAAAAATTAAGCACACATACACACATATCCACAAAATAGCAATGGCAAATGTTTATAATTTCCACTAAGTTTATCTAAGCCTGGACTGGAAAAACTATTAAATTTTCTATGGTTTTTTTTTTGTTTCTTTTGAGAATCCTTGTAACATACCATTACTTTATTCATTTATTCATCAAGCATATTGATTTTCTATTATGGATCTCAAACAGGGCTTCAAAAAAGGGATTTATCCATGAAATTCATGGATTTGGACCTCAAAATCTAGTAGGGGAAAACAGAGACATAAAAAGTAAATATAGAATACTGTTGCAGGTGTTACAGAAATAAGTAAGAAAATGTTGATCAGATGAAGGAGAGATTCAGTCTAGCTGAGGAATTAACTAATAGCTTCATAAAGGAAGGGATTTAATGCTCTAAATCTTGAAAACTGGGATAGATATTTCCTGGCAGTAAAAAGGGGGCAAAGATTCAAGAAAGAGTGAAGTAGCTTGTGCAAAGACATAGAGATGTGAAAGCATGCCATAAGATTCTGAAGATAGTTTATGTGACTTCAGTGTAGGATGCCTAGGAAACAAGTGTGTCCAGGGAAGTGAGGCTGGGGAAGTCAGAAGTGGGCTGATGGAAGGGTGCTTGTGCTCTGCTCAGAGTTTGAATAATTCTGCGAAAACTGAAGAGTCAAAAATAGTTCTATACTGTGGAAAGACTTGTACAAAGTTCTACCATGGTAGTAAGTATGTGTTTGTGCGTATGTAGGGAAACAAGCGAGCCAGTAGGGAGACCAGTCGGGGGCTGTCATGGTTACGCAAGGAAAAGATGCTAAGGATGCCCAAGCTAAGTCAGTATAAGTGAAGTTGTAGAGGTGAAAGGGAAATTAAGAAGGTGTGCAGGAGGCAGAGTTAGAGGGATCTGTTGACCAAAGAGATGAGGGGCAGGGGTAGGTAATGGAATTGACATTGAACTAACTAGAAATTAAGAGAGCTGAGTTTTAATTATGTATCTTCCACTCTCTAGACCTGTGATTTTGAACTAGGGTTATGTTTTCTCATCATTAACTTCCTTTTTGAAAAATGGCAAGGTTGGACTTCTTCTCTATTGTTAAGTTTCTAAAAGAACTATTATTCTCTCTTAGATATCTGCATTATATAAATAGATTTAAAGGTCTGATCTAGATTTTTTTAGCCTCCATCATAATGAGAGCTAACACTCTTTACTAGGTATAAGCAACATCAAAAAGATTGACTCAATTAGTCCTCATTACAACCCTCCATTGTTGCTAATATCATAATTCCTGTTTTACAGATAAAGAGCTGATGCTAAGAGAAATGAAATCATTTTCTTGAATTTCACCTTTCTGTTCTCTGCTCTTTCTGCCTCCTGTGTCATCTCCCTTATGAAGCACTTGGGCTACACCCAATTCCTTCCTAGGTCCATTAATAGTAATATTACTACATATTATTTAAGCTAATGCTTGCTGCTATAACAGATATATCTCAAAATCATTGGTTTAATATAGCCTAAGCTTATTTCTTGCTTATGTGAAATCCAGTTGGTGGCAGGGGGTCCCCTAGTCATCCAGGGACCCAGGTTGATGGTAGATCTACCATCTTCTACACATGGTTTTCAAGGTCACTCTTGGCACTGACCTCTCTGAAAGGGATAGAGAGAGAGTAGCTGATGGAGTTTGAGGTTTTTTTATAAGCCTGTTCTTGAAGAAGCATAACTCATTTCTACCCACATTCTATGTGTCATTGCTCACACCTAACTGCAAGGAACATTGGAAAATATAGTCTAGTTGTGAACCCAGGAGAAAAGAAAAAGGGGGTTTGATGGTTGAACTCAGACCATCTGACTTCAGAATTCTTAGCCAATTCTTAGCCAATCCACTGTGCTATATTATCTTTTGAATTTTATCTGTCTTTTGGAATGAAATTAATCAACCTGTTTGTACATAAAGAAATGCGAGGATGCAGATTGACATTATAGTGATACTACACTGTGCAATTAAGATTCATGACTTCATACAGATGAGAGATATAACCAAAATACGAATTTCACAAACTACCTTCTCAGTTTCTCATTAAGTTCAGCTACTAAATGAAGTTAATTTGTGTTAGTTTGAAGGGATTAAGAATCTGTTATACTTTGACTTTGATTTTTTGATAAGTCTAATAGATTATTCTCATTATGATGAAACATAATCATTTCATAAACTCATAGAAATTTCGAATTGCAAGGAACCTTGAAGTCTAAATTAACTCTAATTCCAGTCTGATTTCTTCATTTTGCAGATGAGGAAAGAGACCCAAAGACCTAAGTGACTTACTGAAAGTCACACTCTTTAGGGACAAAGAACTATGCACTAGAGCCCACATCTCCAATCTTTCTTTTCATGGCTCTTTCTACTCATTGTGTCATTTCCCTCAAGAAGCACTTGGGCTGCAAAGCACTCCTTCCTAGGAACATATAGGAATATTATTAATGGTAAAAAAATGTACACTTACAGTGCTTGGGAATTGGGGATGGTCTAATTCTTTACATTTTTTGTGTAATTTAGGGTTAAGCAGAAAATTTGCTTTTTATCTCTTGCCAACTAGAAAAATTATATCTATCTGTCTGTCTATCATCTATCTAAAATGGACCATTTTCCCTACATAGTAATTTTAGATAGCTTAGGGTCATCATTTGAAATATCAGTTTTCACCATGAGGTAAATGTAGGAAGTGTGACTGTTGGACTGAGAGTTTCCTGGATCCCACTTTGAAAGTGGACATTAGTCCCTTTCTCTTAAAAGTGGAGGTAGACAAGTACTTCTGTCTAATAATTTGCCTTTGTTAATTATAACTTTAATTAAAAAAGAATGAAATCATCTAGTCAGCACATTTTTGGGTCAAGAAATAGAGACATCATCAAGTTACCTGAGGAAAAAAGGAGCTTATTGAAACCTCTTCTGTAAAACGTTTTCAGGAATTTAGGAACAATTTCAGGAGGGCAGGCCCCAGGCCGTTTACAGGACTACCTGCTCCCTGTCTCTAACCTCTCTCTGTTCGGTGCTTAGTTCCCGCCCCTGCCTGCCCCTTCGAGTCCCGTTCCTCAGCACCAGGAGGCATGCCAAAGCGCTCCATGGTCCCTGGACCCGTGATGCCAGACAACCTTTTGGTTCATGTGTCCATTTCTAGGTGGCAATTCTGTGGGTTTTAGTTCAAATTTCCAGAGAGATGGATTTGATTGGTACGGTACCTCTTTTTCAGAAATGCCTTAAAGCAGAAGTTGCTGGACAGTTTATAAGGGGCCACTGTTCCTTCAGGTCTACCTTTCTCAACACCAGTTCTCATTTAAAATGTGCATGTAGAGGATGTTCCTGATTGAACTGAGGGGCAATGAATCTAAAATTTATACCAGGAGTCAATCTTCCTCTGCTTTGACCCTTTCTCTTAAAAGAGACATTCTCTGGTTGGGAGTTTTCTTTTCTTAATAGATACCATATTATTAAATGAAAATTTTACTGTTATGATCCCTTAGTGGCAATCTTTTTTTTATCCAATAATTTTATTTTATTTTTTTCCTATAAAAGTGAAACAGTTAAAAAAAAAAACAGGGTTTGTAAACATGTCATTGACACTTGGCTATTTCCTCTCTGATCATACTGACTTCATAAATTATGGGAACTTTTGAAACTTCATTGAGCTATTTAAATGACCATTCCTTTTAATTAGACTGCTTCAGCATGAAAGACTAAAAATATTCCCTATTTTCTCATTCTAATGAATTAAAGTGAGAAATTAGCTGTCTCAAAAAGTCTTTGTTTCAGCACATTTTTTCCATCCAAAGTGATTTACAGCAACCTAAATCCACTAACTAGCTTGTATTTCACATGCCTATTGGTCCATGTAGGTGATGCTTTATTTCTGCTTAGAAGGTGTAATGCAGACTCTCCAGGGAGCTAGTCAGGCTGGGCAAAACTATTAAATAGGAGTATATGGAGGCAAACAAAATTTCAGAATCAATGAGACAAATAAGAACACAAATAAGAACTGAAATCTAATGGAGAGGAAACCAAGTAGGAATGAATTCACAACTTGTTGCTAAATTTACTCTCTTCTGTAGCTTAGGTGTCAGATTGAATTTTTTTTTTCACATGCATCTCATGTCACACAATTAAGTACATATATATGGATTTTTTGAAATATGAAATTAGAACTTCTATAAATACATATAACTTTCCCTGACAGCCATGTCTTTGTCACTTATATGCTTGTTGCATCATTTTGATATTCACTAATTACCTTAATAGTAAGAAATAAAGATAATTAACATTTAAGTAATGTTACATGATTTAAAAGCAGTTTAATGTGCATTATCTCATTTGGTCTTTATAAGGACTCTAGGGAGCCATACTGAGATGAACAAACCAAATTCTTTACAAAGTGAATGGACTTGCTTATGGGTATACTCAACTATAGTATAGGCCAAGCTAGGCTTGAACTCAGGAATTTCAGTTCCAGAGCCCAGGTCCTTTCGAGGCTCCCGAGCACTGCATATGAGGATGGTGATACACTTACTGCATTCTTCCACATCATCTGGAATTGTAGTCTGTTGCATGTGTTTAGAGCTCCACAGTAAGGCTCTGTAAGATAGTGGTTACAATCATGATGTCTGTAAGCAAATTGCCTAGATTCTTATCTCTAATTTTGTCTGTTACTAGTTATTTTACCTTGGGCAATTTACTTAACATTTCTGTGTCTCAGTGTATTCATCTGTAAATTGGGGATAATTATAGTTTCCTCCTCAATGGTTTTGTTGATAAAATGAACTAGTTCTCAGCACACAGAAAATATTCAGTTAGCAATTACCATTATTCCATAAATTGTTTACAGATATGTAAATTATTTTTATATATGGAATGTGATATGCATAGCTTTGTGCTCTTATTAACCTAAGGCCAGCAAGGTGAATGATTTTTATAAATATTATTCTACTGTGAGCCCATATTTCATACCTATATATTTATGATTAGTACACAGGTGATGAATCAAATGTAACCATATTATGTGTGTGTGGGTGTGTGTGTATATATAATGCATTCAATATTATTTATCATGTATATAATTTTTAAAAAAAATCTATGCATATATACAAATTTAATGCTATTTAATTCAAATTTTGCCCTATGGAGAAGTTTCAATATGTAAAAAAGAAATTGGAAACAAAAGTTTTGGTAAAATGCCTATGAGATGTTATGCTTGAATATACCAGTCATAATAGATTTAAAAAATAAAAGAAATCTTAAGATGTTATTTAAGAGGCAGTGTCTCAAGGCTATGTTTCTCAACCACTGTAGGGCCAATGGTCCTATTGTTGAACTGAGACTTAAAGGTTATAACCTTGGACGGCAACAATTAGACTTGGTGTCCCCATTTCGTGAGAATTTAATGAAACCTATGTGTTTCTACTGTCATTTCACAAAAATGCAGGAGGCAACACTTTGTGTTTGTGTATCACATCTGTGGAGGAAAACTATCAGAAAGGTTTTTTTTAGTTTTATTTTTTGCGTTTTTTTTGGTGACTTGGGAATTGTGACATGAAAAATAATGTTTGTCCTTTTTCATTTAAATCTTCTCCAGGGGGTCTTGCATCATTTTAATATGATGCTAACTGATCATCTGCGAAACCTATTTTGTTAATTTGGAAAGCCACAATATTTGATTAGGTTACTTTATCATGAGCTCTGTCTGAATCTGTGTAGAGAATTCTAGTAACTGCTTGAATTTTCTGCCATCTCATTAACCTTTTAAAGAAGAAACTGCAGGAATTAGTTTTACCTTCTTAAATTGCTTGTTTACCATTTATTAAACACATACCACATACTGAGCAATTTACATGAAAAATTAGTCTTTGTCTACAAGAATTTGGTTATAATAATAATAAGTTAAGCTATATAGCAGACAAGTAAGAAAACTATACATATGTGCACATATGCCATGCTTCAATTCTGCTAGCTGTACTTCCTCCTTTGAAATATGTCACTTGGCATATTTACTGGAATATTAAAAAAATTCAACAGTTGATATTTTTCCTATCCATGCCTTGAAACTCTTTGAGCATAAGATTATCTATCTATCCATCTATCTACCTAATTATCTATTTTTCATCTGTTTTATTTTTAAAGGGTTTATCATCCCTCTCCTCTCCTCCACAAAAAGTTCTATACCTTCAGTTTTAATAAAAAGAACAAAGGCTGAAAGAGATTTTCACAAAATTTTACTTCTCACCAAGAAACTCAACCTGTATGTTTGTGCATTTTACTCACAGACAGTGAAGAGAAAGCACAGGACAGGAAAGCCCTGCATCTATCAGTCTCTTCCTGGGTATCTTTGTTATTAATCTCCTTACATTTAGTATCACGTTCTCTGAAGAAGGGCATTCCTGTCTTCCCAGTGTGGCTACTCTTTTATCCTTCTCTCCATTGTAACTGATGGCCATCATTTCACCTCCCTTCTCTTCCAAGAAGAAAGAGGCACACTTTCTTCACAAGAGCTTTTACATACCGAACTTAGCCAATGTAATTATCCCATTGTAGGATAATTTCTTACAACCCCTCAAATTATATAAATATATTACATTTTCTTTTTCATCTTTATTCTACATTGACTCAAATAAGCTTGAATGACCCAGGTTGTGAGATATCATGCTTCACTGACTTCTCCTTCAAATGACACCTTTGGAAAAGTATCCCCTATTGAACAATCTGGGAAGCAGTGAAAGTGCTACTGTGGAATCAGGGTAGGCTGAGTTTGTGGCAGTAACAAGCAACCTCCTAATTTTAGAGGCTTATAGCAACATATGGATTTATTTGTCACTCATATGTACATCATGGTTGGTGGGGACTCTATTCCATGTTGCCTGGGGATTCAGGTTGATGTAGCCTCTACTATCAAGAACATAAATGGTCACTCTGGCTGGCGGGAAGAAATGTAGTGAATTAAACACTGGCTCTTAAAACTTCCACACAGAACTGATATTATTTGTTTTTGCTCATAAGTGACACATACTACTTGAACTTTCATTTCATTGAACAAAGCGGGTCACATCCCCCCATCTAAATTTAATGGGGTGGAGAAGTACAGTAGCACCTTTGTCCAGAAGGGAGGGAACCAGAAATATTTGGTGAACAGCACTAATGTTCCACAGCTACTTTGTCTTGTTATTTTTCTTGTCAGACAAAGTAGAAATTGATTTTGATTTTGCATTGGAAAGGGGAAAACAGATTAAGAGTTATCAGTTCTCCTTTTTCTTCCAATGTATAGTAAAATTTCATTGTAATAAAGATGGTAAGCTAGGCTTGGTGGTGGAATGATGCCTCTTTTCTCAGGGTGGCGGGGGAAAGGTCAGGGGCAGCTCACTGTGTGCTCCAGGCTGCTGGAGTCCGTGGGAGAGAGCAGAGCCCCAGCCACCATCACAGTCTCCCCAAACCTTTCTCAGCCCAGTAATCTGCCTACCAGCATCACTGTCAGAAGAAGCCCTATCAATCTCTTCCTGGCTTCCAGTCAAAAGACTTGGAGAACTAATCTCATTGTGACTCAAATCTCTGTTTCCCTAAATCACTGTCAGAATTCCAAGCATCCCAAGTAATCTATCATCATAGAAACATTTATCCCCACTCTGCTCTGTAATTTCACTCCATTTTCCATTCTGCTGTGTTTTCTGCAACTTACAGTGTGCACAAGCTAACTCCCTGCCAGGCAGTCCAACTACTCCATCCTAGCAAATTCACTTTTCCTCTTTCTGAGGTATCTACTTCAGATCCTCTTTTTTCCTCTCAAACATCTCTCATATTTCATAGGAATAGTAGATGAAATCAGATAAGAAACTACTTCATCTTCTACCACCTAATCCACTCACACCTACCTGCCTCGGTACTTACATACCCCACCTTCACGCTTGTTCAAACGGATTGTGTCCCCATACCAATCTAATGCCAGCTCCCCAGCTGCCCTGGATCTCAATTCCTTTTTCCTTCTTAAGAACATTCTTTTTTAATTACCCATTTTCTCTCTCTCTAAAATCTGGATCTGGAATTGGGGAGACAGCAAGAAGACTTACTCAGCCAACAAGCGTGCATTCAGAGCATCCACAAAAAGCTTCCCTTGACTCATTGCTACCTCTCAGCTATTGCTCCATTTCCTTCCTCCCTTTACAGAAAAACTCCTTGAAAGAAGTTTTCATAACTGTGCAATCTCACCTCCATTCTCTACTAAACTTATGTCAAGGATGCTTTTATTTTATCACGCCATTAACATAATTTTTTACCAAGATCAAATGCTAACAATTGCTAATGTTTACAGAAGTGCTTACCACAGGCAGGTTGTGTTCTAAACACTTTGTGCATATTAACTCATTTACTCTTTCATTAACCCTATGAAGATGGTGCTATTAATATTCCTCTTTTAGACATGAGAAAACAAAACAAAACAAAAAAATCTCTGTTGTCCACAGATAGTAGGTAACTTCCTTAAGGTCAAACAGTTAATAAGAGGGGCTTAGATTTGAATCCAACCACCCTGACTTTGAAGTATATGCTCTTAACCACTATACTGTATTACTTTTTTAATGGACAATTATCTCTCTTCTTTTAATTAGACCTTTCAACAGAATTTGACATAGCTGATCAGTCCCTCCTTTGGGAAACATTTTATTCTTTGGTCTTCTATTCCTTCATTTTGTGCACTTTCCCTTTTGCTTCATGTGCTGCTCTTCATTAGTCTTCTTGTTGTCTCCCCTATTCTAGATCCAGATTTTAGGCTGTTCTTTTCCTTTTTCTTTCTCTACGGGCAACCTTTCCATGGTAATCTTGTTCACTCCATGGCTTTACATACCATTTATAGGATTGGGTTTCTTAAGTCTGTATCAGCAGCCTAGATCTAGCTAGTCATTACTTAGGCTTTATTTCACAAACGTCACTACCTGATTTACATCTCTACTTGGGTGTCTTATAAGGATCTCATCCTTAACGTGGCCCAAACAGAAGTACAGACAGATATCGTAAACTCACTGATCTTCTGCCAGCTTCCTCTTTTCCCAGGCCTTCTGTATCTATCAGAACCACCAACTTCTAATTGCTCAGTCCAAGCTTAAGAGTAATCCTTGATTCTGCTTTCCCTCACAGACCACATTCAATCCATTGGTAAATCAAACCAAGTCTCCACTGAAATATCCTTGACCTGCTACTTCTCCCCATTTCTGCTGCTCTTATCTAGTCTAAGTCCCATCTCTTATAACCCAGACTCCTGCAACCTCTTCATAACTGGGCTCCACTCTTCCCTTCTTCAATCCAATCTCTAAAGAGCAGCCTGAGTAAACTTCTAAATCATAGATGAGATGATACCATTTCCACCCAAAGGCTTCCCCTTGCAAGGAGAATAAAATCCTATCTCCTTACCGTAGCATACCAGTCCCTACATTTTGGACACATTTCCCTCAACCTCTCAATTGTCCAGGCATCCTGGCCATTGCTGTCCAGGGAAAACACTACACTTTTTCCTGTTTCAGGGCCTCATCATTTGCTGCTCCTTCTGTTTGGCATGTTCTTCCTTTATTAGATCTTCACTGGATGCTTCCTTCTCATCTTTCAGCTCACCATTCACGTTACCTCCTCAGAGAGACCTTTCTTGAGACTCTTGAAAAATATACATTTCATTCCAGCTCAATTCCTCTCAATCATGTTACTCTACTGTACTTTCTTCAAGGAGTTTAAAAATCTAACATTGTATTAATCATTAACTTGGATGTTTATTATTTGTTTTATTATATAAGCTCTTTGAGGGCAGGGATAGACTATGTTCTTTTTATTCATTGCTGCATTTCCGATACTCAGAACCATACCTGATGTGTGATATTCACTTAAAATGTGACTAAGTGAAGTAGAATGTAGAAAGCAGAATATCAGCTTGTATACTATAATATAAAGAATTCAGTAAATTAAAGCAAACTGACTCATCCTTAGCTAAGAAAATATTTTTCAGAGCACAAGAGGGTAGGAACAGAAATCTGGCTCTTGATATTTCAGCTTTCATAGAGATAGATTTAAATCTGAGTCAAACACAGAACATGCCCATTTATGTATACAGTGGCAGAAACATCTTTATGACCTTGGACATGGTATCTGCTTCTTGAAAGTTCTTTGGAGGATTACATGTGAAAACTGTATGTTACACCTGAGTTTCTTGGTCTCACATGGAGGAATAAGAGATGGACAATATGTGTGATTTGCTTGGAAAAATCTAAGCAAGCTATCTAGCCTAAATTAATGTACTCTGGTTCCTCTGATCTCCAAGGGGAAAGATTAATATAAATGTATGATGTGTGGATTTCATTTGCAATGGGTCTCAATATGTTTATACCATTAAACAACTTCAGATCTCCTACTTTTCTCTTTAAAGTTCTTTTATATCAATCGAAATTTTAAAATTTCTGAGAACGTAAAGTTTCAACAAATGTTTGTTTTTAAGGTTTTAATTTTAGCAGATAAGACTTGTTTTATCATTTCACAATAGGGTTACTATTATGACAAAGAAATGCTAAAAAAAGAAAATAACGAAGATCAAACCCCTGTCATAATGTGATAAATGAGTTTTAAAATTTTCATAAATCCCCAAAAGCTCAGTAACCTTCCTTAAAGGTTGACAAATGGGTATGAGAGCCTGGCAGATTATTGGACTGGGTTTCCAGGCAACTGGTTGCCAGATATAAATTCATCCAAGTTGATGATACAGTTTGGTGACAGTTATCCTTTCAGACAATATTGAAAGGAATGATCCTGGGTTCTGGGACTGGCTGGAACTTCCAGAAAAGTGATGGCAATTTTAATAATCAGTCAATTAGTTAATTTATGCCCAGGGAAACTGGGCAGGAAAGTACTGAGGATGTAGGTGTCCACCCTCTTCCTCTAACTTCCTGAGAGGCAGTTCCCTGCCTGGTCCTCACATTCCCTGCCCCAAGAAGAACATAAACTTTATTAGTACCCATCTGCTTTGAGAATGAGGCTGGCCTCAGCCCCATTGCATGGCACCTTGTCCGGGGGGTTACTTTACTTTACTTTAATTAACACATTGAACAAAAAGTCATATGCAAATAAATATGTTTTTGATGGCATCACATATTGCCTCTATATCAGACTGTTTTAACAGCTCATTCTAATCTAGTCACTAATTGTTCCTGCTTCACCAAGCATTTACTGACAGAAATGTTCCTACCACATTTAGAAAAGAAATCAAATCTGCATTACGGAGTTAGCATCATTGTATTTCTGGTTTCATGCATGGTGGATCACTTACAGAGCTATATTTAATGTACTTCTAATTTAAAAGGGTGGGGGAGTGTCCAAAGCTTTCTCAATGTTATCTTTTGCTTTTGTTTGTGCAGCTCACCATGTTAAAACGGGAACTTGCGAGGTGGTGGCACTCCACAGATGCTGTAATAAGAACAAGATAGAAGAACGGTCACAAACAGTCAAGTGTTCCTGCTTCCCCGGGCAGGTGGCAGGCACCACGCGAGCTGCTCCATCTTGTGTGGATGGTGCGACTTCCATTGCTCATTGTGATAGCACAGCTGGGGACTGCTTAGCGCTGGAATCTCACTATAATGCTATCAACTGGGGTCAATCCTGGACACCACACTGTAAATCACATGATGGAAATAAGATTATTTGGAGGGCATTTTGAAATTTAAAGTCTCATGCAGTTTTGTTACAAAAGGAATTATAATGAGGTTCCATTAAGTCAATGTGCTTATTTTGATGCCATGAAGTATTGATTTCCTGGTGGATGGTGGGAGGAGAGGTACATATAAATTAATTGGGAAAGGAAAGATGAAAATGTATGATTTAATAGTATAGCTTCCTAAACCAATGGATGCTCTTAAATGAAAAAAGTCAATACCATATATATAAGTGAATGTTTAGTTGTGGATGAAATTCACATAAAATATCTATTTTCATGAAGATGCATCAAAATATTAATTTCTTTCTTTGAGGGTTGACCTAATTATATTAGAATATAGATCTTTACACGGATTTATTTAATTGCTGCTACCATAAATAGTAATTTATTAAGTGCTCATATTAGCCTGGTTTATTCCTTGTGATGAAGTTATGGCTCACGGCAAAAAAATAATGTGTTAACTCTAACAAACACCCTTCTGATTTTCAGCCTACTGATTGAAAATATCACATTGATTATAAAATATTGACTCTCGATGGGTCACAGGCCCATTTTTTGTATGCTTCTGTAAATTGGTGCATGCACATGTTCACATAGTTTCTTTTCAATGCATTAGTTTTCATGGAGCCTATATTTTCACATGAAAAATCCTTCAACATTGCGCTTATAGTTAACAATACTGTATTATACACTTAAAATTTTGCTAGGAAAATAGATCTCATTTTAAGTGTTCTGACCACAATATAATAGAATTTTTAAAAAAGAAAAATTCTTTTAGTTAGAAAATCTTGAAAGGTTTGGTCTTTTTAAACAAAAAAAAAAGAAGCATGACTCAAATTCCATTCTTCCCAGTGGTAGGAAAAATCAGTGACTTTTGTTCTTTAAATGTGCTCCTGGAGAACTAATAGTCCCAAATATAAAACATTGAGTTGATTATTCTCTCTCGTAGCTTCCATAGTGGAACAGAAATGGTGGTGCCACATGCAGCCTTGTCTAGAGGGGGAGGAATGTAAAGTTCTTCCAGATCGGAAAGGATGGAGCTGCTCATCTGGGAATAAAGTGAAAACAACTAGGGTAAGTGGGCAGCCAGCTTGGGAAAGCAAAATGTCTCTGAATTAATAGAGAATGGGGGCATGTGTGTATCTCTTTAAGTGGTGGTTGTAGAATGAGAGAGTATAGTTTTGCATAGTATGTTTGTTTCCCATTTTTCCTTTAATTTATTTTTTCATAGAACATTTTTATTTCACTCAGAATAACATTTTCTAAAGATTACCATCCACTGGCATTTAATCTGATAAATAAACAATTACTGTTCCTTCATGTGATACTGAGAGTAATGTGAACTCCCCCTACCTCAAGGATGCATGTTAAATTCTAGGAAATAAATTCAATCCCTTATTCTTCTGATGTATGGTAATCTGAATAGATTCTGGGAAATTTTATTTTATATGGCACTCATAATAAAATTTTCCAACTAAGGTTTTCTTTGTGTTATGAAAGTAATTATTTTGATCTTCCTGATTTCTGGATCATTAAGTAGTTAATAGTTCACAATCATTGAAATGGATTACTGAGAGGAGTTTCAGAATCTCAGGATCAATACAAAAGAAATACTCTTAAGACAATGATTTATTTCGTCTTTGAAATGACTGACTACTGGGGGATGCAGAGAGAAGTGAAAAATAGCTTTATTCTTTGATTTCCTAATAAGCTACTATTAGATATTCTAGATTGGCAGAATTTGAATTCTTTGTTGAATTAGTGAATGAGGGTTTTGTCTTGGTTTGTTTTTTTCTTTGCGGGAATGCAGACTATTGATTAGAGTTGGATAGTTGAGGAATAGAACAGAATGGTGGTATAAGGAGATGTTTTATAAAAAGAAAAATAAAACTAGAGGTTGGTTAATTTACGATATTGTTTAACAGAGCAGTTTTTTTTAACCTGGTCTGGACACATGCAAAAAAGGATTATTTTATAATCTCATGTAGATATATGATACAGTCTGCCAAGTAATGTCTCTAATACATTCACTAATCATACATACACAGAAGTGACTGTTTCAAATAGCATAAATAAAAACATACTTTGTCAGATTATTCTTGACTATAACTTGTTAGCTAAATGTTGGCATACTTTTCCAAAATACATTGAGCGCATGATCAGTTATTTCGAATAATTATTTTATTCACTGAGTTAGCACATGGTACAATCCATATTAATTCTAACAATATAAAATTTCCTGAAAAGCTATTTATACCATGAAAATATTTTTTCCCCAACACTATTTTTAGTTCAGAATAGGGCTCATGGAAATTCACTAAAGGTTTGCGATTCTGAAACAAATAAAAAAATTGTGGACTCTCTACAACCAGATTCTATGTTTTTACTACTTTAGTGAACAAAGGAACGCTAACATTTATTGTACACTTAAAACATATGCCATATATTGAACAGAGTGCTTTACATGAATTAGCTCATTTAATCCTCTTAATATCCCAGTGAAGAAGATAATATTATTATCTACTTTTTACAGATGAGTAAACCAAAGCCAAGTTAAGTGACTTCCCAAGGACATATAGCTAATTAATTGGGGAGCCAGAGTTTAAAATACACAGCCCCATTCCAAAATCTAATCTCTTAGCCTGTATTTTCTACTAGATAGTAATAATTAACTTATTCTTGAATAATAGTGATGAAAGTTTCCTATAGTTCCTTTCATATAAGGTCGACCTTTAAAAATATCTTTAACTTTCTGGATCATTGAAATGAAAAGGTCAAGACCATGCGATCTAAATTCTCAGAAAATATTTTTTTAGAAGTGCTGTTTCACTCCCGGTTGGCCTGTTGGCTATATGCTCAATGATCCAAACTGAAAATTGAGTCTCTGCTTCACAAATTCTTCCTGATATAATAAAACAAAATGGATGAGGGACTGAAGACTCATGAGTATGGAAAACCACATCTACACCCTATAGTTTGTTTCAGTTGTAAGACATTATTCCACCCATAGTGGATAGTACTTTCTATTTTTATCTCTTTTGACTCGAAGAATTGCTGGTAATGGAGGACCTCACTTAAGACATTGGAGAGAGGATTCATGCAACAGTAGGTGTTTGGATTAAACTGCTTTTAAGATCTCCTCCAATTCTAAGAGTCTATGATTCTCACTTAGAAAAATCATCATATATAAGAGAAGAGGAGAAGGCGTAAAAGAAAGAGCTTCCTGAGTACAATCAAAATAAATTATTATCCTTTTTTTTCCTTCACAAGAAAAATGTTGCTTATGAAAAATTGAGCTGCTTAGACATTTTCAACTAAAGGAACATCATGGCATTCCAAATGGCTAGGCAAAAATGTGTAATTTTATTTGGATCACAAAACAATTTGGGCAAATTTCCCTGATGCCAAAAAAGAAGCAAAGTTTTCAAGGTCATCAGGTTATTATTGCTCTGCCATTCCCACTGAAATGGTGCAAAAAGTGTAGGAGATAAGAGAAATTCTTGCAATAGCTCTGGGCGCAATATTAGTTTGTCCACAGTTAAAGTGTTAGACAGAGGTAGTTTCCACTCTGCATAAATAGCAGCAATATTATTAAGAAGAACTTGAGTCATTATTTTAATCATTGGTTTTGTTATCCACATGCACCTCTTGAATAAGGCAATTGTGGCCACCATGAGCCAAGAAGCCACTGGAGCCCTGATTTGGCAGATCCCAGTCACAAATGGAACATCAAGAAATAACCCAGGAATAGGTGATGAAGTAACTCAAGAGCTGCTCTCAGCCAAAAGCTATTTGTGTTTCTTATGCAAGATATGTTGGTTTTATGGGATTACCACTGGAAGCAAAATGGCTTGAGAAATGATTAAAATTTGCAATAATGTATACCCTCCCTTATAATTGCCCATATCCAATCTGGAGTGCTCGGATAGGCTTAATGTTAGAAAAAAGCAGTCAGCCCAAAATAGCAATAAGGCTTGCATGGCCTCAGCAGAGATGAATGGTACCTTCCAGAAGTGACTACAAATGAAGGGCTGGGTAACTTCCTATTTAAGACTAATTTGAAACCTACGTTGTACTTACTACAAATGTGAATTATATTCTCCTTCTGTCTTTGTATTAGATTCAGGAAGCTTTTTTGTTCTGACCCATTTTCTATTGGTCCTAACAAGGGGAAAAGACAAGGAATAGAGAGCCATTTTTGGAACATCAGTATTTTGTTGCATGCATGTTCTTCAAAACCCCAAGCATTTAATCTGGAGAGAATGGAAGATGCAACATTTGTTTCCCAAACCCTATTTCTCATTCTGACGTTGGAAAACTTAGGACTACCTATGACATCCATAATCATCTCTTGTATTACTTTTAAGATCTCCTAAGTTAAAAAGAAAGGAAAAGTCATATAAGCCTTTTTTAAATTTCAAACTCACTTTTAAAGATAAATAGTAAAGAACTTTTCAAAGAGTTATTAATAAAAGAATAGTCTTTCCAGTGTGAGAGAGCACATAATTATATTCTAATTATACAATACAAAAGTAGCAGGAGGGAAAGGTGCTGTAGAGCTTGTAAGATATGAAGAAAAAAATCTTTAACATCATTGGAATAATCAGAAAAAAACAGACTGTGATTAATTTCTTTTGGTATTTTGATATTCTTTCCCTCTGGAAGATCTAAAGGAAGTAATATTCTTCTTTCAGGATTTAGGATTTGCCCACTGGTATGGACACCAAGCCCCAAACTACAGTGGTCACGTAGTTTTTATGTTTGATTTTTACCTAAGCAAAAATGAACTTAACTTCGTATTATATAAGGCTTTATATTATCATTGGAAAGATTATCTTTATGAATCACAAATCCCAAGTCTATTGACTTGCTATAAGAAGAACTTTTCTGGGTAATTTTTAACTAATTGGAATTGTTTCATCTTTATTCATTTATTTAAAGGCCTTAAGCAAGTAAAATCTCTATAATTTTTTTAATGTCCCTTCAAATATAAATTAATTTTAACAGTATATGTTACAATTTTTTTTAATTTCAGCATATTATGGGGGTACAAATGTTTAGGTTACATATATTGCCCTTGCCCCTCCCCCGCCCCCAGAGTAAGAGCTTCAAGCATGTCCATCCCCCAGATGGTGCACATCACACTCATTATGTATAATATATGCCCATCCCCACCTGCCCCCTCCCATCTGCCCAATACCCGATTAATGTTATTCCTATATGTGCACTTAGGGGTTGATCAGTGAAACCAATCCCTCTGTGGAAAGCAATATGGAGATACCTTAAAGAGATACAAGTAGATCTACCATTTGATCCAGCAATCCCATTACTGGGCATCTACCCAAAAGAACAAAAGACATTCTATAAAAAAGACACCTGCACCCGAATGTTTATAGCAGCACAATTCACAATTGCAAAGATGTGGAAACAACCCAAGTGCCCATCAGTATATGAGTGGATTAATAAAATGTGGTATATGTATACCATGGAGTACTACTCAGCTATAAGAAACAATGGTGATCTGGCACCTCTTGTATTTTCCTGGATAGAGCTGGAACCCATTCTACTAAATGAAGTATCTCAAGAATGGAAAAATACATTATGATTTTATTTCATTGTATTTTGCAATGAAAAACAACAGATATTAAGAATTTCCTATGTATAACATTCTATAATAGTGCTCATATTATAATCAAAACAACAAAAGCAAATATAGAAGCGTTTAGTTAGCTCTTACTGTGTGGTGGGCACTCTGCTGAGTGCATTGGAGGTATTATCTTTTTTAATTTACACAGCCACAGTAGACAGTAACGAGAATACAGAGATGTATGGCCTGATCCCAGCCCATAAGGAATATGCCATTGAGTGGGGGAATGAATAGTATACAGTTGCATTATTCTTTTCTTTATCCATAGCAACTGGACAACAACTTGACAATAACTACTGGAATCAGTGGTAAATATAAGCCAAGATTAACATCGTGATAATAAGGGGATTGCACAAACCTTAATTTAGCTTCTTAATCTGCAAAAAAATGAGGATATTGAGCTAGATTCAATTTCAAGTTATTTGAATCAACATTTATTCTTTGGTTCCATGTGCCAAGGACGTTTCTAACTTCCTTTACAGCTAAAAGTTGTATGACACTAATAACTGGCTAATATCAGAAGATAGATAAGTATTAGGTTTTTAATTCTCTCCCTGTAAGGAAGAAAAGAAATAGCATCTTGTGAGGCTTTGCTGATGAAATCCTCATGTTGTCCTCTTCCAGATACTACTGAATTTTATACCAAGGCTCAGTGAATCTGTTTGGTTGGTAGATCTGAACAGTATCCAGGGCTGTTATTTTAGACCCAAGGCAAAGGAAGAACACTGCGAGAGGAAAAAGTTCATTTCCTTACCTTAAGGTGGTAAAATTTGTGTGAATTCTTCGGTCACAATGCTCTCTCTTGCCTTGCAAATTTAAGTACAGGTTTAGAACAGTGTAGTTCTTTCTTGATCAGCCCTTTCTTAACAGGCATGCCCCATTCATTTATCTTCATCTCTCCCCCAGTCAGGCCCTAAATTGTACTCTGGTCCACAGCACAAAGCATAATGACCTTTAGGGCAGCGGCTTCTAAATTATGTTTAATGGTACCCACAATAAAAATGTATCTTACATCGTGATCCAGCACACACACGATACACACATGCTCATACATGCCACACTAAAATTAATGTTGCATTCTGATATTTTGATTTTATTTTCTTCTTTCTTCCTTCTTTCCTTCCTTCCTTCCTTCCCTCTTTCCTTCCTTCCTTCCAATCTCAACCCCATAAATTGATTTTATCACCTGCTCATATGTTGCTTCCTGAAGTTTGAAAAATATAACTTTAGGAAGTGACATTTGATTGTTTCCTATGTCTGCTCCATGGAACTGATGGCCACTGCTAACTTGTAGGGATACAAATTACTGAATAAACTAAGTTTTCAAGTCAATTTACCTTCCACATTTTAATTTTTAGTATTTGTATATAATATTTTTGGCATAAAATTTTATAGACCTCTTTGTAAAATATAGATTTTATGGGAAAGAATATGTATGCTGTGTATATTCATTCATTTAAAAAGTCTTTATTGTCTACTCTTTTTAGATTCTGTTCTAAGTTCTGGGCACAGCAAGGAAAAAGCAAAGCAAAACAAAACAATAAAAATGGATGAGAATTCCTGCCCTCATAGGGCCTATATTCTATTAGGGTGTATTAGTTTTCTGTTGCTGCCATAGCAAATTACCATAATTTAGTGACTTAATACAATACTCATTAATTATCTGCAGGCCAGACGTCTGGTCTGGGCACAGTGTGGCTCAGCTGGGTCTCTGCTCTGGGTTTCATGAGGCTGAAATCAGGGGGTGTGTTTCACCTTTCCATAACAGGTCTGTATTTCTTTCTGGAGGCTCAGGAGGAGAATCTGCTTCCATGCTTATTTGGTTATTGTCAGAATTCGGTTCCTTGTAAACATAGGACTGAGGTTTCTGTTTCCTTAGCAGCTGTCGTCCGGAGCCTCTCTTACCTCCTTCAGGATGCCTGATTTTCTGGTCACATTTCCGTCTTCACCTCAAGCCAGCAATGGCATACTGAGTCCTTCTCACACTTTGAAGCTCTCTCAACTCTCCTATCCCCCATCTCTCCTCTGTCGTCCTTTTCCTCTGCATCTCTCCGAAGGACTCTTCTTCCTTTCTCTCATGCTTTTAATTTTAAGGCCTCTCAGATGATTACAGTGGGTCCACCTAGATAATCCAGGGTAATCTCTGCCTGTTAAGGTCAGCTGACTATATCACCAAAGTCCCTTTACAGCAGTACTTAGATTAGTATTTGTTTGAATAATCTATGAATTTAAATCTTGCAAGTACATCTTTAGGATTCTGCCTACTACATAGGAAGAGAAAAAACAAGTAAGTAAAATGTATAAAATGTTAGATGGTGATAGGTGCCATGTTAAAAAATAAAGCAAGGAAGGGAATGGAGAGTGCTGAGCAAGGGAGTTTGCATATTTGATTGAAGTCGTGGAGGTGAGGGGATGAGCCACATGGCTATCTGGGGGACAAGCTTTACAGGCAGAACAAGTACAGCGTGCCTGAGATGGGCGCTGCCCTGGGCAAATCATATACAGGGGGTAGCAGTGATGCTTGTGGATGGAGTGGAGTGAACCAGGGCAAGTGTTAGAATTAGGGTTAGAGAGGCAACATGAGGCATGTCGCAGGTGACTTAAACTTTTGTCCTAAACAAAAAGAATGAGGGAGCTGCCATGAGGTGGGATGGAGAGAACTATGGGAAGAGTAGGTTTTATGTTTTACATTAATATCTACTTATTCTAGGTGGATTAATGAAATTAATATCCACTTATTCTAAGTTAGTGAAAAACTAAATATGGTATAACATCTTGAATTTGATATTTCTTAAAAAGAGTAGGTGGACATTTTTTACTATAGTGATGAAAAATGTAGACATTGAATGAGTGAAATTCATATTAGACCAAATTTAAAATCTCAAATTATATGGAGATTGGAAACAAAACACCTAAGGAACCATGTAATCACTATAATAATATTAAGTTTTTAATGAAGAGATGTGGATAGAAATGGATTAATATATTGAAGATATTTTTTTTCCTCAATTAGATATTGAGTTCAAAGTGGATAGGACACCAAGCTAGGTGTCCAGGAAGTAGCATTATTAAAAGCAACATTTTAAACCTGGTGTTTTAAATTTAAGAGTGGCTTACTTAATTAACAAAAATTTAATAGGGCCAAGAGTGTCTGCCTTGGTATTTGTTTAGAGAATTAGAGGAAATTAATACCAAAAAATATATCATCAGGCTATATTTTCAAAACTTGGACTGTATTTTATAATTAAAATGAGAAATGGGCAGTATATGAGTGCTTTGAAGTTCCTGTAAGATTTACATGCTTCTACGATATTTGAGGTAGGTGTTTATTTGTAGATGTGACTCTGAATATCATGTGTACAATTTTATAGTTAGTTGTGAATATTCACACATTCTAATAGAACCTAGTTTGGGAACCATAGAATTTCATTATCAACTGTAAGGTACATCTTTAGGCTGCTACTCATATCCTATGAATTAAGTGGTTAGGGCAGTATCTCTGTCTCTTACCTGATGGCTTAAATTCTGTCAGGGTTTTATTTTTAACATTTAAGACCTTGAGATTTGTTTAAATGTAAGCATTCCTAAGAAAGGTAACACTTTTACCAGTTTTTGGTTATCTAAAGTGCTTTAATAAAAGAACAGCACCTCCCAGGACTTACAGAATAGAAGATTATGTCCAAGGAACCATACTTAGTGGTGCTTCTGTTTTTTTTTTTCTACAGTGAGTAACAAACCTCCTATTAAAAAATATCAGAAATCTCTCCCGCACACATTCTCCCCTGGCTCTGTCCCCCCTCTACCCCTCACATGTTTTCTGTGCAATTTAAATCTCTTGATCAATGATTTCAGATCCAATTTTCTTTTCTTAGCCTGGAGAGTGGAGTGAAGATGCAGTTGAGAAATAAAAGGTAATTTTCCCACAAGCTCAGAATTCCAAATGCTCTGTGATTGGAGCCGAGACTGTACAGGAAAACACAGCTGTGGCCTAATTCCCAGTTCTCTCTAGGATGAGAGTAAATCCTAGCTCCCTGTTGGGCAATGCATGACTGGTCATTCCCCTCTGAATAGAGAGTTGTTTGTGAGGTGTGCCCAATACAAAGGGCACAGTTGAGCTTTATAATGATCAGACTTCATCTGAGGGTACCCAATAAAGTCCTGGACACCAGCTTTTACTGGGCTAGAAAATAAGAGGTCTATGTAATGGATTTTGTGGATATTTACTTCAGAGAATAGAAGCACTGGGAGTAACATGTTTTAAGTTGTTCAAAGATACAGCATTTGGAAGAAAAAAATTAGACATGTTCTGTGTGACTACAAAAAATACAGCTGGGGCCAAGGAATAACTTTCTCAGTGTCAACTCTAGATGACGTTGAATGGGCTGTCTTGAGAAATAGTTAAATTTCTCATTTCTGGATGGCATCAATATGTGATTTAAAGGTCGAGCAGAAATCCACAAAGTTGACTAGGTCAAGTTATCAAGACAAACAGCAAACAGCTTATGCAAGGGCATGGAGGTGTAAAAGATCATGGCTTGCTCACAGAATTGAAACCGGTTCAGGGTAACTGCGTGTATGTGAGGGGAAGTAGATTCTGGGGAATCCCTTGGAGGGGAATTGTGACAGGCTGAGTTTGTATCATGATGGGGTTTTCAATGCCATGCTGAATGATGTGGATTTTATTTTCTAAGTGATGGCGGGTCATTGAGGAACCTTAGATAAGTAGAGAAAAGGGTCTGATTTATACTTTGGGGAGTCCATCTGGCTGCAGTGGGTCAATAGAATTGAGGAGGGTATGAGAAAAGGGCTTGATAATAAGATTGGGAAGTGATGATAGCGTAGGTGTGGAGGGCTAGGGAATAGAATTGATAGGACTTGGTAATTAATTGGATATGAAAAGTGAATGAAAGAGAAAAATTCCAGACTCAAAAAAATATATTTCTTAGATATTTCTGGCTTTACTTATTTGGTGATAGTAATTGATAGGGAGATTAAGAGGTGGGGATACCTAGTGGATAATTTGATATAGAGGCCTAGAAATCAAGATAGAAATCTGGAAATCATTATTCCCTAGATGGTATTAAAATAATTAGTCAGGAAAGCTCTCCCAAAAGGAACGTATAGAAAAAGAAGAGCATCGAAGACAGTTTAGCAGCTAATATAGAAGAGGGTGCCTGCTAAGGAGCATGAAGTGAGGACACAGATCTAGGAGGAAAGCCAAGAAGGACCAGAGTCTGGGAGAATGCAGAAGAAGAGACTTCTAGGCAGCCAGGGCTGTCAATTGATTCAACAAGGATGTGGAACCTACAGACGGATTATATTCCTTTAAATCTCTTTCTGAATGTGGGATTTGCAAGAAATACTGGAAGCTCATTTTCCATTAGATAAACAATGATTTGCTTTATCATAATCTTTTTATTTTTTTTTTGAGACAGAGTCTCACTTTTTTGCCCAGGCTAGAGTGAGTGCCGTGGCGTCAGCCTAGCTCACAGCAACTTCAAACTCCTGGGCTTAAGCAATCCTCCTGCCTCAGCCTCCCAAGTAGCTGGGACTCCAGGCATAGGCCGCCATGCCTGGCTAATTTTTTCTATGTATATTTTTCGTTGTCCCGATCATTTCTTTCTATTTTTAGAAGAGACGAGGTCTCGCTCTTGCTCAGGCTGGTCTTGAACTCCTGAACTCAAACGATCCGCCCGCCTCGGCCTCCCAGAGTGCTAGGATTACAGGCGTGAGCCACTGCGCCCGGCCTATCATAATCTTAAAACTTGCCTTCTAGTGGGTTGGGGTCATTGGTAATACACGATACACATGCAGAATATACATTCATTGAAAACAGAATGCATTGCTAGAAATACTTTAAATAATAAGAATAAATATGAGGCTCTTTAGAAGAACTAACAAACTCCATTTAAGGGAAGCTTGTCTGTTTGTTCATTCATTCATTCACTCTGTGAAGATAAATTGAACGTCTCCCTGGTGGCTTTGTGCCAGACATTGTGCTGGACTTTGGGGATTCAAATTTAAAAGAAAATCATGACTCTTTTCTGTCCAAGAGTTCACAGTCAATTTGGATAGAAAGTCAGTAAATCATTGCCATGTACAGAAGTGGCAGGACAGAGGTTTGTACAAGTGTCACGGGAGCACACTGGCAGTTTAATACTGCATGGCCCATAACTCTTCTAAAACTCAAGGATAACAGATTGTGATGGCATTCAAGGGCAATTTATTTATAATTTGTCTCCTTAGTATACAGTGTCTAAACACAATCAAAATAGTATGTTCCATAATGTCAAGACAACTGGTATTGTACTGCCATAACAGAACAAAAAATCCAATAAAATTTTTTCTCAACCAGACTATCTTCCTATTGATGACCTATTCATAGAGGCAAATCCAACATGGAATAAATCCTTTCTGAATTGGAATTTTAAACCAGTTAAATATATATATGAGAGAGAAGTAGGGAGAGAATGGGAAGAAAGATTTTGTGTATAAAAATTGGAGCCACAGTAATAACTCTAATTAAATTGAAAATAATTTAAGATTCTCTCCAGCAAGTAAGATATTGGAAACTTTTAACACTGCACATATTTGTTAATGTTTTAAGCCTATAAAACACTTTTAAAATCTTAATATATATTAGTTACAGCAAAATCAGCCATTCAGTTGAAATGTGATCAAAAATATAAAACTCAAATTGCCAATTTAAAACAAAGAAACAAAAATATTTATAGTTTATACTAAGACAGAGAATTTTATTTATTATAATGCTTAACATTCAACTTATTAAAATGAATTATTTCACTGTTGAATATATTTTTTGCACCTGTGGTTCAGTATTATGGCATTTTGCTCCTATTAAGAAGCAATGTTGGCTTCCCATGATTTATGGTGGGATTAGCCTCACGTTGATGAAAGGCTGGTTTGTTGAGGTTATGCTTACCATTGGCTGTTTTACTGTTACATTTTATTGCTTATTCTCATCTGGTGACAGACACATTTTACTCTTACATTGAAGCTCTTGTTCTCTTCTTGGTCCTGTTAAAAGAAAACTAGGGGAGGCAGAGAGAGAGACTGTGTATGTGTGTGAGTGTGTGTGTGTGTGTGTGTGTGTGTGAGAGAGAGAGACAGAGAAATACCAGGCAGTGCAAATTAATTTTCAAAAGATGCTTGCTAATAATTGAATGCAACTCTGCTTTGCAACTTTAAGATACCCTATACTTGAAAGTGCTGTTTGAGTAATTGTGGAGAGAGTTGATTTGGTCAGCTTGTTTCTAAGATTCATATACTGAGATGCTTTTATTCCATCTTGAAAGAAATAAAATTGAATATTTTCAACAGACACTTTGGCTGGCAGTCAGGAGAATCTAAACAAGTATCATGATTAGAAGTCTCAACCCCCAGATTCAATTACAACATATGATTGATTTGTGGGATTACTGAAGGCAAATGTCTGGCCAGTCAACCATTGTTTGAGATTAAATTTCACAAATGAAATCACTTGTTGAGCACACCCCTGCATATATAATATAGATGTGAACCATCTGCTTCCAGATTATAGCTTTGAAGATTTCTTAGATGGGTCATAAGGGAATTCCCTTATGAATAAAGTTTATGATAAAAGGTGTTAATGGTAACTTTTGACAAATGCACAGTTTACCTGCATAACGGTCTAAGGAGACCCTATTCAGTGAAACTAAATCACATCACTATATGGTACTAAAGATAAAGATAAATATTCAAACATGAGACAAAGTGTTCATATAGGTGGACTAAAAAATCTACATATCATGATAAAATTATTTTCACTAGTAACAGTGTTTGTCTTTTCTAAGGTTACTGAAATTTGAGAGATGGAGACATTGTCAGAGTGTATCAGGCAATTTTTAATTTTCCATTTTACCCAGCACGGCCATCTGAGGTTGCAAGTGCAATGCTAAGTCTACCTAACTTGTTAAGGGCCCATAAGGCCTTATAAACCTAATATCCTCTCATTTCTTCTGCACAGTGGTTCTCTCAGTCTAATCCCCATAAATGTGTACAAGTCCATCTCATAATGAATGCATATATAGTATGCTTGGTTCTTCCAGAGTACTGCTGGGTGAAATTTGCTAAGAGGAGCCTGGGATAATAATGTTGCACTCTGTGTTTATGGAAAGTTATGTGTCACCCTGGTTGAGTCTTGCTGATGATTTATGGACATTTTATTCTTTTTTCTTTACCCTTCTATGATTTTACATATCTTTTGCTTCTGAATAGGCATATTTGATTCTCCAGGGAAGTTCCCTTCTTTTTTATTTTTATGTAGTACAATATGAGACCTCTATAAACCAACCATGAGTATAGACTAATCCCTGTTCAAACTGCAGATGACAACTTCCTCTTTATAGATTTTTTAAGAGGAATGATCACATTGATGGAGAGACTCTTTTTCAAACTCCAATAGAAAGAAGTTCAAGAGGTATTATAGTTGTTGCTCAGTCATTAGATGATCTTGTTTATTCACAAGGGAGTAAGTATAGGAGTTATATATTCAGAAAGTCAAAAAGTCAAGTATGATGGTTAATTATATGTGTCAACTTGGCTGGGCCACAGTGTCCAGATATTTGATCACACATTATTCTGGATGTCTCTGTCAGGCTGATTTTGGATGAGATTTATGTTTAAATTAGTGGACTTTGAGTAAAGCAGATTGCTTTCTATAATGTGAGTAGGCTTCATCCATTCAGTTGAAGGCCTAGAGTACAAAGGAATGACCTCCCCTGAGCAGGAGGGAATTCTCTAGCATACTTCTTTTGGATGGGGATTGCAACTCTTTCCTGAGTCTTCAGCCTCCTGGCCTCCACCCATCAGATTTTGGACTCACCGACCCTCCACTATTGCATGATTTATTTCCTTAAAATAAATCTCTCTCTTTCTCTCTCCATATGTATATATGTGTGTGTGTATATATATAAAATATACTTATAGTCAGTCTTTATGCTGAACCTGAGACACTTATGGAGATGCCACTTTAGATTACATATTTTCTTGTCTGATGTATGTTGGAAGATTTTTAAAAGACTTTTTAAAAACCAATGTCTTAGTCCATATGTGCTGGTATGACAAACAAAATTTCACAGACTGAGTAATGTATAAAGAACGGAAATTTATTTCCCAAAGTCCAAGATCATGGTGCTGGTGGATTCATTTTCTGGTGAGGGTGGCTCTCTGCTTCCAGTGGCTCCTTAGGAGGAGAAGACACTGTGTCCTCACATGGCAGAAGGTGGAAGGCCAAGGAGCCAAATGCTGTGTGAAGCCTTTTGTATAAGGGCCTTAATTCCATCCATGAGGGAGGAGCCCTTCATGACCTAGTGGTCTCTTAGAGGCCCTACTTCTTAGCACTATCACATTTGGCAACACTATTTTAGAAGGGGCATAGTCAAACTATAGCAAGTGGCTTTAGGTTCACAGGAAAATTGAGAGTAATACACTAATTTTCCATATAACTTTTACCCCCACATACGCATAGTCTCTTCCATTATTAACACCCCCCACCAGAATAGTACATTTGTTACAATTGATGAACCTACACTGACACATCATTATCACCAGAAGCAAATAGTTTGTTTACATTACGTTTCACTCTTGGTTTTGTACATTCTATGAGTTTAGACCAATTTATTATATAATGACATGTATACACTATTATAGTATCATACAGAGCATTTTTCACTGCCTTAAAATTACTCTGCGTTCCACATATTATCTCTTCCTCTCTGCTAATCCCTGGCAACCACTGATCATTTTATGTTTCCATAGTTTTGCCTTTTCCAGAATATCACATAACTTTCCAACTATGTGTGTTGAAGTAGGAAGCCTTTACAGACTGGGCTTCTTTCCTTTAATAATATACATTTAAGTTTCCTTCATGTCTTTTCATGGTTTGATAGTTTATTTCTTTTTACCTTCAATAATATTCCATTGTCTGGGTGTACCACAGCTATCCATTCACCTACTGAAATGACATCTTGGTTGCTTCCACATTTTGACAATTATGCATAAAGCTGCTATAAACATACAGACACAGATTTTTGTGAGGACATGAGTTTTCAGCTCCTTTGGGTAAATATCAAGGAGCACTATTGCTAGCTCATATGGCAAGAATATGTTTAGTTTTGTAGGAAACTGCCAAACTGTTTTCCAGAGTGGCTGTGCTGTTTTGAATTCCTACCAGTGATGAAAGAGAGTTCCCGTTGCTGCCCCACTTTGCCCGTATTGGTATTAGTTCTGGATTGTGGCCATTCTGAGAGGTGTGTACAGTGGAAGTTTTGACATATTTTTTATGACTTACCTCTGCAGGTTACCTACCTCTTATTGTATCTGTGTGATACCACATTAGTTTGGGAAGGGCAGTCTTTGAGAAGATATATGAGGCAAGCAAGTCTTTTAAAAAATTGCCATCCTAAATTGTCTAAGCTTAAAAGAATGAATTTTATAGGAAAAAAGCGATTATGCCAAAGAAGATAATCTCATTTTTTCTCATACCACATACAACAGAGCCTAAGAATCATAGTCATAAAAGCATTCTGGAGCTCCATGCATAGCTATTAATATTTAGCTTAATGTGTAAGCAAGAAAATCTTATTCCCTGGGAGAGGAGTAATAATTTGTGTTGATTTAGTAGGATTAAGACTCCAAGAATGGCTCCAAAATTCTATTGGCTCTGCCTTAGTCATTCACAACAGATATATTGCCAGGAGCTAATATTCTTCTATCTATCATATATCTATCTATCTACTACTCATTTACCTCAGTGAGAAATGGCTGATATGATCTTCTGAAAAAGCCTTCAAGGATGGTGTAATGATTAAGAACCCAGTCTCTTGAGTTAGATTACTTGGGTTCACATCCTGACTCTACAATTTATTAGCTGGTGGCCTTGGGAAAATTATTTTACATCTGTGTTCCTAAATTTCTACATCTTGAAGATTGGGACAATCATATACATAGGTTTCTTATATGGATTAAATTAGTTAATGTTTATAAAGCACTTAAAACAGTTCCTGGCCAAGTGTAAGGTCTATATGTGTTAAATAAAGCATATAAATTAAGAAAGTTGTTAATAAGCTAATAAATTGATTGGGCCAGTTTTCTCATAACTCAAATATGAACATTAATATTTCACACTAGCCAGTATGGTTAAATAAACACTAATGTGGAGATATCTTAAGATTTCCTTTACTACCTTTGTTCGTATTTAAATTAGGACTTTAATGAGAAAGCATGAATTCATTGGCGATTGGTCTGTCTGCTCCTATTCTCTTTTGGAATAGCCACAAAATTTCATCCTAGACAGAAACTATGGAGCTACACTAAGTAAATTTCAGTGTTTGTAATGGGTACAGGATTTGGGTCATTCTAGTTACTTACAATAGATGGGCTAAGTAGAACCTGTTATGCTAATCAATTGTAAAGGTGCTGTTTGCCGGTTTATGCTGAAACGTTAGTTTCTTCTTTATAGCCACCAGACATTGGCTTTTCAGCAACATCTCTTGAGGACTTATCGGGGCTACAAGTTAAGGAGGCATTTTTTTTTTTTTTTTGACCATCTCAATTATTGACATTTACTCAACTAATATTTCTTTTTTTTTTTGAAATTTTAATGATATATTTTATTTAACTCAATATATCCAATATATTATAATTTTATCATGCAATCAATATTTTAAAATTCTATATTTTACTGTGGTGACAGTCATCCAAATCTACACCTGTGATAAAAGACATCACAGAGCAAAATACATGCACACACAAACAGGCTCATGTAAAACTGACAAAAGCCGAATAGAGTTGGTGTATTATATCAATGTCAATTTCACGGTTGTGACTGTATATTATAGTTTTGCAAAATGTTACCATTGGGGTAAGTTGGATGTAGAGTAGAAGGGATCTTTCTGTGTTTTTTTTTTTTTTTTTTTATTCTATGTCCACTAGTACAATTCAAGGACGGCCTTACTACAAAACCTCTTTATGGTTAAAATGTTTTGTTAACTGGAGAGGGAGAGGTATTATTCTGGGTCTATGTGCTAGGTTTTTTTGTGGGTTTTTTTTTTTTTTCGTTTAATTTTAAGTTTTTGCAGCTGTTTGCCTATGGCCATTTAAGATGAGGTTAGCCTGGAGTGGTTGTTACAGCAGTAAAGGATTTTTTATGGAATGCTGAGTCACCCTTACCCATTTTGCTGTTACTAATACAACATTAATGTTCTTACTAAATCACAAAACACCAAGCAGAAACTGATGCAGAAAGTGTTTATAGATATTCAGCAATTAGCAGGGGCCAGTAATTCCTATTTATGGAATAACAAATAAAATCTAAGTGATTGTATAAACCTCAGTACATTTTAACAAAAATATGTTATAATATCTAAATTTTTGCTCTTAGAAGACATCATATACATAATATACCTTCTTTATAATTTATCCTGACTCTAGTATAGCCTTTGAAAATAAAGCAGACTTTGTCCTATGCTTCATACAGGAAATTCATAGCTTTGTAAAGGACAGTCATTGTACCGAACAGTCAGAAATATATCCATGCTTACTGCCTTATTACATAATTAAATTTGATACTTTGTAATAGCAATGGAATAATGAGAATAATTTTAAGTAGAAAAATTAATTTTTTAAAAAAGTATTTCAAAGTATGGTTTGAAAGTGCTTAAAATTGCTGTTTATTATATTCTTACCACAGGCAGAATTGTATTTAACCTTCACAGCAGTGTGATAACATAGGGGTTGTTTTCATTTATAGATAAGGAAACTGAGGGTTTTTGTAGTGACATAACAGGGCCACACAATTAATTGACAGCCAAGTCAGGATAATCCTATGACTAAACGATGTTCTTAACCCCATACTCTTAAGTATTACTTTATTCTTATTGCCTGCCTGATTCTCTGAAAATCTATATTCATCATTATCTTCATCATCACCATCACCAGTAGATGAACATTCAGTATGTGTATGCTACGTTACATCTTAGCCTGCTTTTAATTACTCATGGTAAAGAAATGAAAAAAAAATAGGAGGAATTAAAATCCATATGAATTATCCTCTTTCAATTTTTGGCAAAATTAAAAAATTTTAATCATAATGGAAATTTTCTCTATAATATAATAGAAAAAATCTAGTCAGTAAACTTGAGAATATATATTACATAAAATTCCAATATTACAGTGTTTTAAATAGATTTTTTATAAGAAGCCTATTTGACCTCCTTGTTATAACAAATCTTCTATCTCAAAGGTAACAGAGTGTGCCGTTCCTGTAATGTGATTCTCAGAGTTCAAAACCCTGGACTGCAAAAATAACAGATAATATTACCGTTGATTTTTCACATTACAATCTCCATGTCTCATCTTTATAATAGTAAAGTTTGAGAAATTAATGCAGTGTTATGTCTAGAACCCTTGCCAAACTTAAACATTTTTTAGCAACCTGATATGATTTAGTGGATTTCAGAAATGTTTTATGCTTCCAGGAATGCTCATTTTTTGCCTATCACAATGGCTGAAATTGTTGCATTAGATAGTCATCCATTCATAGCTCGAAGACTCTAAAATTCAGGAGTTATTTAATAAAATTTAAATTTCCATGATATAGGTAATTACCCCATGTGGGCGATGATACAATCTATTGTCTATACTAAGACATATTTCTAGGATAAACCTAACAGAAAGTCAGGACAAATGTGAATTAGAACCGTCCCAAGCAAACTGGAAAATATAGTCACCCCAACTATACATAACTTAGTTAACTTCTGTTTTAAGCAATCTTGAGAGTCACTTGCTCCATGGAGGCAACTGTCAATTTTAGAGGGAGTGGCTTAGAGACTAGAAGTGCAAAGCCCAGGAGACTGTCACAGTAGCTTAGGGATCAGCAAGAAGGAGGGCTCTGGTAAACCTCTCTTCTTTCTGATTGGAAACCCAAAGTGCTAAACCCTAAGAGTAAGAGGGAATCAGAAGTAAATAGCCCTCACAGGGCTCAATCTGAATTATTTTAATACCTGAAATTAGATTGAGGTGAACATGGATTTTTGGGGTGCACTTGACAAAAGCAGATGTAATTCCTTTCTGGGAAGATTACGGACCCAGTCTCACAATATATCCATAAACAATTTTGTAAATATGATATCCAGCATACAATAAATAACCAGTCACACATGTAGACGAGACAGCATAAGCAAAAACAAGTAAAAACAATACACAATAGTGAACTATTAAACTGCAGAACTGCTGTGTTAAGAAAACGAGTAAAAAAATTGTAAGAGAGTGTGTAACTTCCAAGCGAACTGAAGAAACAATGGACTGATGAAAAGGCTCTGTAGATGAGTAGACAAAAAAGGAGAGGAAAAGAATATAGAACTAATAGAATACATAGAAAACACTCAGAAAATGGCAACTTGTAACCCAAATAGATCAGTGATTATATCAAATGCAAATAGGTTAAATGATCCAATTAAAAAGCAGTACAATAAATGTTTACAGTGATAGGCTAATTACTTCTAGTTGATCATTATACAGTGTATACATGCATTGAAACATCACACTGTACCCCATAAATATGTATAATTATTATGTGCCAATTATAAATAAAGCTTTAAAAAAGAGAAATACAAAGATTGTCAATCTGGATCAAAAGATCAAAACTCAAGTATATGCTATTTAACAGAGATGCATCTAAACTATAAAAATAAAGAAAAATTTAAAATAGAAGAATAATGGGAAAGATACACTATGCAAACACTAAGATAAAGGAAGTTGATATCATAATATTAATACCCAAAAAGAATTTTCAGTAAATATGATTGCTAAAGAAGGAATCATATTTTTACTAATGATGTAAGGTTTAATTCCTCAGAAGGAAACCACATAAATGACTTTCTGCTTACATGAGGACTTGTATACTATTTTCATTTTCACAAGAATTAGGAAAACTAATGTTTATTAAGTTCTCACAATGGCCAAGCACTATTCTAAGCACTTTACATATACTAGCTCATTTAATCCTCACAATCACCCCCATGAGACAGGCTTAATTATTATCCTTATTTCATAGATGAAGAGACTGAGGCATGAAGAAGTTGCCAAAATTACATAGCAAGTAAGCAGTAGAGCTAGGATTAAACCGAGGCAGTCTAGCCTCTAAATATTTGAATAGGAGGAATCTAAATGAACCAAATAATTTTTGACTTTCTGCTGCACATATTCAAACCAGTTTTCCATGTATGGAGTAGGATCTAAGATATCCCTTTCCCTCTGCTTCAAATATTAGTTTAAATTCTTCTCCATCTCTTCCTTTCAGAACCTCCTAAAAGCCAAGATATGGTATCTTTTTTCTCATGGCTGAATTAACATTTCTCTTGAATTTCATTAATCCAAGAACAGCTGAATAGATTGAGTGTGTGTAGGGGGCATCCCTTCAAAGTCTTCCTTGTAGACAGGTCCTTCTTGTTCTGGATTGGTTTTTTATACTAGGGAAAGTCTCAATAATAGCTAGAGTGGAAGTGAAATAAATCATGCATTCAGGAGGTCCCCCCCCCCATCAATCAGCTAAAAACATTTACCAGGAAAAACTATTGCTAAACACACACACACACACACACACACACACACACACACACACGTCACTCACTCACTCACTCATCACCCTTTCCTTCCCTAAAACATTGAAAGCCATCACTGTCTAAACAGAAAGAACAGTGGCTTCCAGGCCTTATAAAAAGAGGTCTATGTGGTCTCTCATGTCCATCCAAGCTCTATCTGGGTCCAACTTCCAGGAATGAGGCTTCTTGAGGGAGGAAGTTCTGAAACCATGTGTGTTACTTCATTATAGTTCCTTTTTTTGTGACCCCATGACAGCAAGGGCCACATCTGCTTTTGTCTATGACTTGATCCTTAGTAAGCAACATAGCAGCGCACTAACATTTATTGAGTAAACAAGGACATAGACAAACAAATGAACAAACCTCTGTGACACTGTCTCCTACTACTTTCCTCCTGGCTTACTCCACTGCTGCCACACTGCCCTCCTTGCTTTTCTTGTCTCAGGTCATTTGCACATGCTGTTCCCTCTGTTGGAAATGCTCTTCCCCCAGCTATCAGCTTTACTGGCTTTCTTATCTCCGTAGCCTTTTATTTAAACCTCACATTCTCAGCAAGTATTCCTTGTCTATGCCAACTGAAAGTGTACATCTCTGCCCCCCAAATCTCTTTCTTCCTCTCAACTTTATTTTTTTTCTCTTGACATGGCCTAAAATACGTTAAAATTTTACTTATCATGTCTGTTATCTGTCTGCCTCTCTAGATAGTTCCACAGGGCAGTGATTTTTGTATTTTCTTTACACCTAGGACAGGGGCAAGCTGTAACGTATAATCTGTTTCACTGGGTTCAAAGCCCCAAAATGGGGATCCATTACCCAGACTATCACTCACTGGTTGCAAGCATCTTTGGAAAGTTTCTCTTAATTTTTCTGAGCTTCAGTTTCCTCAAGTACAAACTGAGGATAATAGTAATCGCTAATAAGGACTAACAACAGTGATAACAATAAATCATAAATGGGGACTCTCTCACAGAAAAATTCTGAGGGTTTTACAAGCAAAATGAATGTTCACTAAGTTGTCCTCTGAGGCCAGCAATTATGGTTTGAGAGATGGAGGCAAGGGGAGGGTCAGCAGGATTTCCGATTCCTTGAGGAACAGAATGATCAGCTATTTTTGACATCCTAGTCTAGACCAGAGAATTTGCTGTACTTCTAAGCAAAAATTAACATCTCTTTGCCTTTTAAAATACCAATCTCTAGATTTGATGGAAAAAAAGGCAAAGGAGAGATCAGGCATCCTGAACTGTACATAGAGAGTGTATGACTTTGTGTGTTTGTGTGTGTGTGATTGCATGCACAATATTATTTGGGGGTCGTAGTGCATCAGTCATTGTGGTATTTGTTTACTGTGTTCCATTATAGGAAATCTGGTGCTATTTCATTTGCACCACCCTATCTGATGTCAAGTGAGCATGTAATTCCTAGGTGTAGGACAATTGGCACCATCAAATATTTCATGAGAATTTCCTGACCCTGTTAAGCAGCGGTATGGAAATTACTCAAGAGAGAAGTGTATTTTTTAAAAAATAGGATAATTTCTAACTGAAATATTAACTGTAATGAATATGCCAGCACCAACCTTTATGTATTCATTTGGACATTTTCCACATCCCAAATGATTAGTCTAATACCAATTAGAGCATCACAGATTGCTATTATCTTCTTGCCTTATTATTTTCATGAATTAATTTTGTTTTAAAAATCAGACCTTTTCCAAATGAGAATAAATTTAAATATCTGAGGTGAAAATGTGAAGCTGAATGTCAGGACCTGTGCATATCTACAATTTCAAATCTTGAAACTACAGAAACATGGGAATAATCCTAGAAAAATTAAAAATGGTGGAAGTGACCTTTGGGTCACCTAATCATTCCCCTTGATATTTACAGAGAATCCAAATAGTAGCTCTAGTTTTCTTTCCTCTAAAATTGCTTATCACTTTTCCTTTTATATACATTCATTTATTCATCCACTCACTTTTTCCTTTATCCGTCCACCTATCCATCCCTCCATTGTTTCAACCTTTCATTTAATAAATGTTAGGCGTCATTTATGTGCCTGAAATGCTGCTTAGCATGGAGGAAACAAAACATATGGTAATATTCTTTTTCCCCGGTAGCTCGTAGTTTGGAGAGAGAAACAAACAGGTTAATAAATAGTCATAATATGATGAAATATGTCTTGTAGAAGAATGACAAAGTTCTGAATGGATGAATCACGAAGTGGTAACATTTCTTCTGGGGTTTGAAACAAGTGTATTTTGGGTGAAGCTAAAATGAACACAAAGATAGGGAGACAAGAATGGGCACGTGAAGTCCTGGGACTATTAAATAGTGAGGCTTGATGAGAGTTGGGCATATGTGTTCTGTGGAGGCGTTGGGAAGAAGGGGAGATGAAGCTGGGGGGGGTAGGAGTCTAATCATGACAGACCTTATAGATCATAAACAAGAGTTTAGATTACTTTCTGTAAATGGAACGCTGTTATAGATTTCGCTTTTCAGCATGACGGTGGCAAAGAGGAGGAGTACCTGCAAGGAGCGAGACAAGTCAGGGAGACCAATCAGGAAGTTATTGCAATTGTACAAACCCGATGGAATAAAGACCTTGATAAAGATAGTGGCGGTGGGACAGAGTAGGGAAGAGATTAGAAAGATGACTAGAAACTGATTAGAGATAAAACATGTAGAAAAAATGTATGCTGTTCTTAAAAATATTCAATGGGGATATATAAAATTAAAGAACATACCCTGAATGGCATTCCATGTTTTTGAACAATGTTAAGAAAATGGAGGATTAGAAATATATAAGTGGTGTATTTCTCCATCTGCTCCTATTATTTTTGTAAAGGATATGAAGCTCTTCTAAATTTTCACAAACTTTATCCTTTTATCTTCAGCCATATATGTCCACTGAAGGTCATGACCATGACCCACTTCATGACTGTGTTGGCTCTAATATATCTGGATAAATCCAAATAGGCAATGTGACCAGAACACAAAAGTGCTACTCTTCCTCAGATGATCATTTTAATCTTACATTTTCTAGTTTGGTAGGGAGAGGTCAAGATTAGCAGTGATGGTCTGTTTATACTCATCAAAAACACAAAATATTTCCAAAATTGGAAAATATCTTTTTCTATTATTACATGTTTAGTTTTTTTCCTTGCTATTAATTGTAACTATTCTGACCTCTCAAATTTATATAGAAAATGTTTTACTACCATTTACTACCATTTATATTACCAAAAATTCTCTGTTGTCTGATTCTAAATTACTAGCTACTCTGCCATGTGATTTATTATTATATATTATTGTTATTCATATTTTTCACTCAACTATTAAATCATTATTCAAATATTTTAAATTCAAATAGTATGTTTTGGTTTCTCTGGAGTACTTTGGGAAAGAGCATAAAGAAAACTTTTGAAAGCTTGTCTATATCTATAAAATGATATAGATATAGAATTATAACTGTGAAATATCATGGATGTTTAAAAATATACATTCAGACTATTAATAAGGATTACACAATTGAGCATTAGTAGAGAACAACAAACTTGGCTTGACAAGTGAATTCCCATGGGTGACTAGATCCATACATTGGTTAAATAACTTGGTCCTGGCCAGGAGTCATGGCTCACCTATAATCCTAGCACTTTGGGAGGCCAAGGGGGAGGATTGTTTGAGGCCAGGAGTTCAAGACCAGCCTGAGCAACATTGCAAGACCCCATCTTTACCAAATGAATAAATAAATAGAAAAATTAGCTGGCATGGTAGTTCATGCCTGTAGTCCCATATACTCAGGAGGCTGAGGAAGAAGGATTGCTTGAGCCCAGGAGTTCGAGGCTGCAATGAGCTATGATCATGCCACTGTACTCTAGCCTGGACAACAGAGGGAGACCCTGTCTCAAAAACAAACAAATACACAAACAAAAAAAACACACACACACAAAATGACTTGGTACCATTTATCAATTCTTTAAGTGTGTGTGATTCCAGTTTGTCCTGCAGCAAATTATAAATTACCATAGGCACAGAGTTTCAGGAAAGCATATGAATGGTTAAGATCACAAATATTAAATATTTGAATTTTAATTGAATGCTTCCCAAAATATTCATGAGAAATGCTTATTATCCTTTTTTTGATTTTTGGCAAAAACTGTTTAAGTCTCATTTGTGGGTATTTCTTTGAGATTAAAAATAATGTACTAAGAATTTATAATCCTCTAGGAGAGATACAAATCTATCCCCATTCTGACCTTTTTTGGAGGTAAAGAAAGTTATTGTCTTGCTTTATGCTTTTTGCAATGTTCCCTCTCTCCCAGGCTTGTTTTCTATAATAATCTGTTGAACAGTGGAGTACCTGACATGTGTTTGTTCCTTAGGCAAATGTGTAAAACTCTTCAAGTTCAAATGGAGAAGTAGGAAGAGAAGGTTTCTGCTGTGCCTGATGACAATTTTTGCTTTTTCCACATTCAAAAAGCTTTTGGCTCCATGTTGGAGCATTAGTTGTGATGAATCCTAGTGTTGGTCGGATTCTAAGGAAGGGACAGAAGTGTCGTTGGGAAATAAAGATTCAAAACAACTCCAGAAATGAGCTCCTGGCTTGATTTATTTCTCACAGAGCAGCAGGTGTGTACAACGTGTTAACAGGATTAACTACGACCTACTCTTTCTTGTAGTTACTATTAGCATTCCAGTGCCCCTGATTTCATGAGAAGACGATGAACTTGGTACAGCTTTAGGGGATCCGAGGGCAAAGAACTGCCTCAGTGGTTAGTAAAGAAAGACATTGAATGATTTTTACAAAAAAGTGGGGAGAGGCATCATTCCTTGTACAGATGTGAGACCCTTACATCAAACAAATTGGCCACAAAGAGCCAATATGTTATTGTTGGTGGACCTAATGTTATCACCTACAATGACTCTGTAGTATTGCTTTCCTAAGAATAGGAAATGGATAGTACAAAACCCTGGGCATATTCCTGGACTTCTATTAGTGTACAACCTGCTATTATCTGGAAATTAACATGAAAAGTACTAAGCCATCATACTTTCACTTAATCTCCCTAAACCAAATGAAGACTGCAGTTCTTACCTAAAGGTCCATTCTTTATATATTTAAATCTCCCCATAATTGAATATTATGTTATACCAGCATCTAAGAAATTACAAATAGCTAGATTTGAAGATTCATATTTTGATCAACTTTGGAAATTTGAGACTCCTGAACTGTGGTGATTATTATTAGAAAAATCCAGGGAGGGTTGTAGCTGGGAAACAGGGAGAAAAAAAAAAAATCGAACAAGTTGAACATCACTGTCTATGCTACATTGTCTTTCAAAAAATGGATTTTAGTCTAGGACTTACAGAAAGGGTTTATATTTTTTGGTTTTTGTTTTTTAAGATCTACCACATATGGAATGATCATCTCTTAATTTTATAGAAGATAGGGATGGAGAGGAGAGAGTATGTGCTGCTTCTGGCATGTTCTCAAAAACTGCTGGTACTCACTTTGTCCTTCCACAAGTTACATCAAGTCCTTTGTCAAAGGACAGCAACATATTCTTCATTCAGACAAGTTATCTCAAGGAAAGGTTGTCACCAAGAGCCATTTGTATTTGTAAGTCAAACCAACCAGAAAGAGAAAATGTTGCTGTCTTAGTAATCTCTAGGTGACCAGTAGGAATTTCTTCCAAGTTTTAGCCCTTCTTCTGCACAAATTTCACTTATCTTAAACTCATTTTTAAGCACAATTTTTACAGCTTACTTTTGTAGTGAGGCTTCAGTTCTTGAGGAGGGTGATTCTTTTTTTAAAAAATTTTTTTTTTATTTCAGCATATTGCAGGAGTACAAATGTTTAGGTTACGTATATTGCCTTTGCCCTGCCCGAGTCAGAGCTTCAAACGTGTCCATCCCCCAGACAGTGCGCACCGCACCCATTAGGTGTGTATATACCCATCCCCTCCTCGCCCCCCATCTGCCCAACACCCAATGAATGTTATTATTATACGTTCACTTAAGTGTTGATCAATCAATACCAATTTGATGGTAAGTACGTGTGGTGTTTGTTTTTCCATTCTTGTGATACTTCACTTAGTAGAATGGGCTCCAGCTCTATCCAGGATAATATAAGAGGTGCTAGATAACCATTGTTTTTTTGTGGCTGAGTAGAACGCCGTGGTATACGACATTTTATTAACCCTCTCATGTATTGATGGGCACTTGGGTTGTTTCCACATCTTTGCAATCGTGAGAGGAGGGTGATTCTTGACCAGATTTAAACTTTTAAAGCTTTATGGCAGAAAGTGGATAAAAACTATCGATTCAAATTACTCCTTTATAAATGGGAGGCAAGCCTAAAAAAATGAACCTAATATCAAATTTAGCAGGTAAAGTACATTACAATTGAGTTCAAAATCTCAACTGTCTCTAAAAATGTGTGAACTATGCTGGCATATGAAATTAATACCTTAAAAAATCTACTCAGATTTCCTCAAGGCATGTGAAATAATTGTTTTCCTCTCTTAAGGATAGATGTTTCCAAGAGAATACTGCTTATTCTATAAGCTGTTGCCTTTCACTTTTATCTTAATTATTTTTTTGTAATTTTTCACCTGAAACAAATAGAAAATATATATCCTGGGGGACCAGAGTAAGGAGAAGTAAAGTTTTGTCTTAACAAATTTTTTTAAAGTCCCAAAGGAGTTTATTAACTACCCACAGACAAAGCAGAGAATGCTTTGTTTTACTAACAGTGAATGTCAAGCAGAGAGAATCAGTTGATCTGCTTCTCAGTGGATGAATGTGCATAAATGGTAATGCAAACAGTCATCTGCTTCCATGAGTCACATGGAAGAGTTCATGGCTGGCACACTGTACAGCTTTCAAAGTTCCAAGAAATAGTGCTCGTCCATCTGTTCGAAAGATTCATTTCCAGTCGAGATCTTCATTTGCACAGCACAGGAAGCTGAAAGCCATTGACAGATGTTGTATTTGTGGTAAGAGCTCACTAGTTCTGCATTCTAATATAATGATTAGGCCTTTTAGAAAAATGAAATCTTCGTAGTGGTTATGCCACTGATGAATCAGGACAAAGTTTTATCCCTTTTAGAAATAATGCTTCTTAAGAAAAATTACAGCATCTGGGGGCTAGGAGGGAATTAGAAACTCACTGAGTCCAGCCAACTTACTTGACAGATAAGAACTCTGGAGATTAAGAGATTTTAAATGACTTATTCAAAGTTCTAAAACTAGCAGATAGTAACATTGGTATGGAACTCTTGGTTTCTTAACTAGCAGAATAAGGCAGCCTCTCCTCAGTCATATCTTGTGTTCTGGTCCTGTTCAGAATCCTACACCAAGACCAGGGAAACTTTCCACTTTGCTTCCACAACGGACTCACACCGAGTTATGCCTCAGTATAATCAGTTAGCTATAGAAATGCTCTCTGTTTGAAATGACTATCTTTCCACTCACTCAAGGCTGTTCAATTTTTCAAGAATTTATAAAGCAGATAACTGAGAGTGCTTCAAGGTTGTTTAATGAAAATGTATCAATATAAAACATATTAATATAAAACAACTGAAGTATTAATACAAAACATATCCCAAATGTTAAAATAAATGTTCAGGCCAATCCAGCACCAGCAGTTCTTCAGAGGTAAAATTAAAATGTGATATGAAAATACAATGATTTTCAGGGTTATAGGAATTGCCTCCATTACCAAGAGAGTAAAATATAGGCTTAATTTTTTATATAGATGAATATACTTATAAAGGTGATTCATATGTCATTTCCTTTTAGTGCCTCACCTTACCTGAAAGCTATCTGGTCAGCGTGCTCATGCATCAATATCCCAGACCAAGAGGTGTTTTTCATTTTGTAATACCTCCTTGTACAAGATGCTTTAAGATAGGACCAGTGCATTTATGTACAGTTACAACCAACCTAATGGCAGCTTTTCTCTAGCTTAAATGAGAAAACCTGCTATTGTAGAGTAATGATGTTTTAATTGCACATTTAGTACACAAAAAGTGAAGCAAGAGCTTAATTCACGTACTTATAAGGGCTACATGAAAAAAATACATTTGCAGCGAAGCAGCAATTATATTTAAAGAAAGGAAAAGTTCATTCAAATCGGCACTTAGGATTATGAAGGTATTCGATTCTTCCTGTTACCTTTATGGAATAAGTTAAATTTATTGTAATGTTAGTTTGAAATTGTGCCTATTTGTGATGTTATTAAGCAGCCATATTATAAAAATTAGACATGCCCTGCATTTCAACCTGCTGCCTTGTCTTAGAAATATTGCCACATTTCCTTGCCTGCCAATGTTGTTTAAATAAAGAGTGTTCATCAGTCAAAAAATAAATGTTTCTATAATAACACGGGTATTTTAGTAGAAATTTAACTCTTTAAATGTAATTGACTGCAATATTTATAATGCATTGTCTCTTCTATTCTTGTGTGTAGGTGATTCATTTTATCTTCACAAGAATATAAATGTTTTTCAGTAGTCCCACTTAACAAGATTTTAATAACCACATTGGAGAGGAGAACATATTATTTTGTAAATTAAGCTGATATTGTATAAGATGCACACAGATGCTGTGGAGATTTGGCAGTGATTTCACAAATTTATGTAGACTCGCAAACTGAACAGCCGAGGTTCAAAAAATAGTCTGGAATATGGGATAGCACTCCATTAAAGAAAAACAGTATCAGAGGAACCATCAATAAAGAATAAGGAAATTTCCAAATCTGCATTTGTTTTGGTGTAATCATAGCCCATTTATTTTTTAAGCTTAGATAAAGTGCAGTGTTGATTTCCTAAATATATGTCCTGCATGCAAAGTCTGATGGCAGCCGGTCCATTAGAAAGAGAAAGAAAGAATTAGAAAGAATGGGATTATGTATTTGAGAGGACTAGTAACATGTGCTCAGAAATAATCAGGGACAAAAACTGGAAATTCAATGCATGCAGATGCCTAAAAATGAACACATATGTGCATAATACTAGCTAATATATAGTGCTTGTTAAGTGCCTGGCATGGCTCTAAGCACATGAGCAATTAACTCATTTATTCCTCAGCTCATACAACCCTATGATACAGACACTAATAGTATCACTGTTTTGTCCAGGATCACACAGTGAGTCATCAGCACAACTGAGCATGAAATCTAGGTAGCCTGACTTCAGAGCAAATCCTTTTAACCACGATTCTCTACTGCCTGTCTGAAACGACAGTGTCTCTCCCAGAGCTAGCCAAAACAGTGGTGCTTCATTCTTGATAATGTAATTTATTATTAACAAGATTATGAAGAGAAATAATTGCAAAATGAGTTACTATAGGAAACAGAAAACTAACTTTAATTAAGTCAGTATTTGTGGAGAAACAAGAAGTAATACTCCCCTCCCCAATAGGTATCCTATGTGTTACCTTTTGTATCTTGTTTGGGAATTACTACCGCTACCACCTGCCAGTATTTAAAAGGCATTTACTGGGACAGGCACTTTGCAAGAATTATCTGATTTAAACATAATAGTATATTACACATGGGGAGAATAAGGCTCAGGGAGTGTAAATAATTTATTCGAGCCTATACTGTTAGCAAGTGATAAGGCAGGGATTTGAACCCAGGCAGTCTGCCTAACAGAGCCCATGCTATTTGTCATTGTGCTTCTCACCATAATATGTTGTCTCCCACTGATAACCTAGTCAGCAGGACTTGAAGAGAGAAAAAAGGAATTTTAGAGCTCATGAATATAATGATTTTAAGAATTTTAAGGTTTAAGAATTGTATAAAAGGACAGAATAGATTCTTGGATTTTTCTACCAGCTTCCTAATTTACTTTAATCTGTAAATAGGCAGAGGAAATTTCATAATGATCAAAATATAAAATGGAAACAGTATAAAATAATGAACTTCATCTAATTTCAAATTTAATATCATATATGCCATTCATCTGGTTTTATTTTCTCAGTTTAAATTGCTGAACTGACTTTAAATACATGATTTTAACATGAATTTTTGGGAAATCACATCAGGGCACTGTAATAGATTTGTTGGCCTAGGATAAGTAGATGCTCTGATCTTGAAGAATTAGTGCTTTTTGCTTAATGTTAGCAGATTAGCTTCTTCATCCTGGTTGATCATTAGCAGGATAGCTTTGTGCTTCTAACTAGAGAAGCTATTTCTATTATTATCTCTGCATTTTGCATGTGTTCAGCAGCCCAGTAGTTTCACCTACCAAACTGGCTGGTGTGCAGCACACACAAATAAGATTTACATAAAAAAGAACAGCTGTGTAAAATATTGCCTTTGGAAAGGCAAATTTACTGAGATAGTGATTATAGCACATGAAGCTCAAGGCATAACCATAATGATCGTAGGACCATTTCTCTCCCTCATGCAGTATTTTATAGCTATTGCCCTCAGAACAAGAAGACAGTGTGCATTCATGGTAGCAAATGCTATTTCCCATCTTGTAAAACTGATTTTATTGCAACCTCCTGCTTTTAGTTACTGAAAACTTGCTGAAAATACTTGTTAGAAGGTAAAACTTTTACTGTTTGGCCTCTTCCAAAAAATACGGCTTGAGAGAAAAGAGAGTGGTATTTAAGTTCTAAAACTATGGCAATGCTTAATTTGGTGTATTAAAAATTACTTTTACTTTTTAAAATGTTGGATTCTATAAATACTGCTTAAGCAATTCTCACATTCAGAATGTTGCAGTTTATCGTCTACCAAGGGTAAAATAGCATTTAGTTTGTTTTCTCCCAACTGGTGTGCAAGAATTTAAACTTGGGTCACTCAGACTTACTTAATGAGCATATAAATCATTGAAAGGTTGAATGTTTGTTTAATTTTAGGTATCAATTTTGTTTTAAAATGCTATTTGGATCTTACATATTAGGCTGTTTCAGTTGGTGATAAGGTACCCCTATTCAGAATCATTTCCTATATGTTTTTAAACCTTTGGTTTTGACATTTCATTTGGTACAAATCTGGAGGTTCCAGGGAGGGTGCGGATACATGTTCATACATGTTCATCTTTATACTATGTTGAAAAGGGCAAGCCATTAGTTAGCCTTTGTTTGAAGTCCTTCAACATAGTCCTCTAACTTTTGACTAAATGTCAAAATGTATGATCCATTCATTCTACTTTTAGTGGCTTTCTTGATAAGCTTTATGCATTTTTTTTAAAAAAAAGAACACCTCAAATCCAAAACTTATACTTTCATAGTCCTTCAATGTTGGCAAAGCTAGGTGTTTCATAAACATTATAATACTTGATTGTCACGGCAACACGGCCACTTGGGCCTAAATGCAGAGCTCTGCATGCTAAACCATGTGTCCTCTGATCAAAATCAAGTCACTTAACAAATAAAATCTAAAACAGATTGTCCACTTTTCATCTGATATTAGAAATGATTTATACCCTACTCTTTCTTTCATAAAATGTGCGAGGATATTTTTAGGATTAATAATTCAGGAATATTCTATAAAACTTGAGTGTGAGAAAAAGTCCCTTTATACTGCAATTTATGCTTATTTAGACAATTACTTCTTTTAGTCATGTTTAAATTTTATTTTCTAGCAATTATTTAGCTGATGGAAACATAGTATCATAAAAATGTATATTTATGATACTCTCAAGGATATGGATTGTATACTTATATTTATGTGTTTATATGTTTCTGTGTGTATATCTATTTTAATCTGTAACAATGGAAGAAAAATTTGTTTTAGTTACATAAGCCTTTGGTAGTGTACTGTAAATTTGAATGTCTATTTACAAAATTATGTGAAAAGAAAGCTTTAATATGTAAGTAGTTGAGAGAGTCATTCTTCAGCTTTATATAAACTGGAAGGGTCAAATATTTACTTTGGAAAGAAGATATAGGAATGCATCTCCCATACTCACTAATAGGTTACTTAGAACCTGGGCTTGAAGTGGCTCCAGGGCACATACCACTTGCTTTCTGGAGCCCTGGCACCATGTTCCTCCAGTTCACTTCTATATTTCTCTAGTCGCCTACACTGAATCCCTGCTGAGGCTAAACCATTTGCTTTCTGTCTGTCTGTCTCTTTCTTTCATACTCTCTCTCTCTCCCCCTTCTCCTGTCTTTTCAGCACAAGTTTTGGAAATATGGTCCACATATTATGTTTCATAATTTTTCCTAGAGAAAAATCCTGAAGAAGAGGATTTTTAGAAGGGGCAAGTGAATCTTTCTCAGCCAATGGATAGCAATAATCGTGTCAAATAAATGTTTGTGGACAAAGTTTACCATAAAAATAATGTTTGTGTTTTTCACAATGATCAGCTATCTCCATTAGCAACCTGTGACAAAATGTCCCTAGAAATAGTCATATTTTCTTCTCACCTTCTTCTTCAATGACACCCAATTTGGGAGCCCTTCACAGAACTTGTATACAATGACCAGTGAATGGCAGACAAATTGATAATGAGATTGCTGCCCTACGACATCTCCTGCTTCCAGAATCTCAAAGGTCATTAAGCCATTCATGTGTTTGGAACCCTCAATCCTCAGTTCAATTCCTTTCACGGTTCCTCTATGCACGGGAGTAGGACGTTTCAAGCACGTAGGCAGAGACACCTTCCTCAGAAATACTAGCTAACCAGAGAACCAGAAATAACATGACTGCTTCCATGTATGAAATGCATCTTTGATTTTTACATCTCCGTTTTGTAGTATAATTTGAGATTAGCCATGGCAGAGCAAAGTGTACAGCTAGCTTATTATTTTGTTTAATATATTCCTTTTTTTGTAGTTGATCAGAAAACAATAAAACAAACAAAAAATAGCCTTTTGTAAATGTTTTATCAAAGGACAAGTAACTATTTCACTTAATGGAATAAAATCAAACTATCCACAATAATTTTTAAAAATCACTTTTTGTTATAGCTGTTGCTATAAAAGAACTGTTAGGTAACTCTCTCTAAATACCCTGTCTGACATTAAAGTAGAATCAGAAATTCATTGACACAGCAGAAATCTCTCCCTCTCCCTCTCCCACTTCCTCTCTTCCTGTGTGTTTATCTTTCTCTATATCTATTTATCTGTGTATATAGAGATATATATGTATATATCAAGTACTCTGTTATTATTGTTTTTTCCTATACATAAACGTTCTTTGGACTTTAGTAGGTGTGAAAAGTCAGTATGAATCTTCCTCAATAATTTTAAAATAGCATTAATAATATACTCTAATCAATTTTATGAGAATTTTTAGGTACCTTTGAAATTTGGTAATACATTTTCCTATTCTTCATAGTTTCTCTCCCCAAATATTTTCTTTGTCCTTATGAATAGGTGATTTTTTCTTGAAACATAATTGAGTCAAATAAGCCCTCATTTTTTAAAGTATTTCAAGAATGAATTTTATGGAGCTAATGCCATGGGCTTTCTTGAGAATGTGGTCTGATTCTATTGCTGTGAACAAAGGTCTTTCTTCACTGAGGTCTGATATGATGTGTTTATGGTCTTTAGGTTATATCCATCAAGGCTACACAAAGAATAGGGACTCCAGAATCATTCTGGGTCTGAGAGGGCTATCATTGCTGCCAGTTGAGATCATCCTGGTTACAATCTGGATAATTGTGAAAGTAGCTCTAAAAATATTGTGAAATGACAATGGGGAAGAAAAGAATTGGTATATTTTTATAAGTTGGAAACACCTGAATATGGTAATCCTTTAACATTCAGCAATGTATTTGATACAGCAAATACCAGCAGTTTGAATTACCTATTCATTTCTCATTGTGTTTAATTTTAAGTTTGTGTCTATGTTATGAAATGTTAATTATATTTTCCTCCTCCTTTGTAGGTAACCCATTAACTAAGGATAAATCAGGTGATCCTCAAGGCTGATGACATTGAACATATGCATAGAAACTTAACTCCTGGGGCGACTTCAAAGGAAGATTTTTATATCACTCAGAAGAGGCCCACCAGGATCTGTTTCCAAGAGATTTCATTGGACTCTTCTTGAAATCAAGACTTTTAAAAAGACATGAACTTCTATGTCACGAAGATTTCATTAGATTTGAACTGTGTTCAACTTGTGAAATTGCTAAAAGAATTTGAACTTGCCATCTGCAGAGCTGATGAAGAGTTGTTTTTTTCAGGGTGATGTTAAAGACAGTCACCTGTTGGGTATTGGCTCTGGATGTGACTACTTTTCTTGTTTCTGAAAGCTATCTTCCAAGTGTACTGTCCTTCTGTCATGGATGTGTTCCTGGGTCCTATGTTCATTGGCTAGTGGGACTACACACGGCTTTAATGACATTTTATTTTTTGAGAACTTCTTTGGCATGGTGTAGACTGAGACAATTTTATTTATATTCTAATCTTGGAGCTCGGAAAGCCTACATGTTTTAACATCTTAAAGTTGCTTTTGTTAAAGGAATGGAACTATATATCCATTGATAATAATTATTGTTGGCAAGTAATAGTTATCTGAATACATCAATCATATAAGAATGTATAGACAAGCTGACATACTTCCCCAAGGCTAACAACACCCTTCTGCAGCTCTTTGTCAGTTAAATAGGTAGTAGTTACAACTGGATTACCATTTTCATTATATAATACTTTGTATCTCTAGAGCACTCTCCCTTTCAGTTTTTTTTTAAAGTGGGTTTTTTTCTTTAATTTTGTATGTTTACTTTTTCCTTTCACAGAGTCAGCAGTGAGCAGTCAAGTTGTTGGGTAGCCTTCAGTTTCAAAAAATTGCCAGGGATGCATGTGAGTTTCTGATTTCTTAGCTTGAATGTTATTCACTTACATTTCTTCTAGTGTTTCTTTAAACTGTCCTTTCTTTCTATCTCATTTTAAAAGACTGTCTCTTGCTTGATCCAAATGACTGAATGCTTATGTATTTGTTCAGTCTGTTGATAGGAAAAATTGTTAAATTTTTTTGGCCTCAAATTTATAAATATTTGCTTATAGTTGTCCCATTCAAACAATTCCTTAGGCCAGTATTTTGTCCACATTTTTGTAGCCATTTTAACATTTGTGGTTTTCGGTTCTACAGGAAAGTCATAAATTTTTAAAGGCCTTAAACATGTATGTACTTTTTTTCCTAAGTTATTACAGAATGTATAATTTTATACTACATTTATTTTGTTTGATTTGTGATGTGAAGGGAGAGAAGAATGGAAATTACATAGCCATTCATAATCATATTGTTTAAACCTATAATTTGAAGGAATGTAAAGGGATAGATTTCTGTGTTTTACTCATTTTAGACTATTCAGAAGATGCTTCAGAAATTGTCCTTTTAGAAGTTCTGTCATGTTAGAGAAGGTGTGGAAATATTTTGTATTTTAAAAACTCACTGACACAGCTAATTAGGCATATGTTGTTTTCCATGATGGAGGCTCACATATCCTGAAGAGCTTAAGTCTGTTAGTTTGTAACAATATTCAAAGCCCAATACATTACACAGACTCTTTTCTGGGAAGAACAATTAAAAGTGTAAAATATGTTAAAAAATTAAATTTGAAAAACATACTTCTGACATTGAACTAAAATCTACTGCCCACAAGTACATGGAATGAAATGACTTCTTGCCTCCATTTTAATTATGTGTAAAACTAATTAGATGGCTCAAGAGTGGATTTTCAGAATGCTTCAAGACTGTATGAAATCATAAAGAAAAGAATAACAGTTGTGCTGGAGTTTTTGCATCAATTAGAATATCATTAGCTTCTTTGTAACAAAGTTGAAAACTATATTATTTTGGAAAGTAAGAATTTGTCCTAGGTTTGTTTAAAATTACAGATAATGCTTCTCATTTTTTAAACTATGTCCTCTGAAACAACACTGGAAATTCTGTATTATATACAAGTGTAATACATGTATATCAATAGAAAAAATACATGGAATTTCAAATATACTAACTAGATTATCCCCAGTAGATTAATGTTGTGACTATTCAGAAAAGGTGAATAAACTTGGAATATAAAATGGACTGTCTTTCATAAGTTACATTTGGAGATCTATTTTCTTATGTTTTATTTTAAAAGCACTTCAGTTATTATCCAGGAAAACCTTTGAATTCATGAGGAAGCCGACATAAATTCTTCAATCTTTTTTTAATAAAGATCCATGGCAAATCTTGCCATGTGAACAAAGTTCCAATATTTGACTTGTGTCTTTGCTAGGAAACAATTGAGATAGATATATTTACACTGGTGCAACTTGCTCACATCTTGACTATGAGCATAAGTGGCATAATTTTCTAGTAATATGTAAAATTTGTTTTATTTTGAAGATTGTTAAAGATAATGCACTGTTTATCTTTTAAAATATATTATATATGGAGATATTCATCTAAATCACAAATATGACTGATTTAGCCTTCACATTTTTAAAAAATGCTTTTTATTTTGAAATAGTTTAAGATTCACAAGAAGCGACAAAAATTAGCACTGAGAGTTTCTGTGTAAACTTTCTCCGTTTTCCCCGAGTGACAACACTTTACAAAACCATAGGTCATTGTCAGAAGCAAGAAATTGACCTTGGTACAAGAATATTAACTAAATATAGGCCTTATTTGGATTTTACCAGTTTTCAAGTGTGTGTGTGTGTGTGTGTGTGTGTGTGAGTGTGAGTGAGATCCTTTTTAATTAACTTGGTATCCTTCCATTGTAGTATGTCAGAACATGGATTAGATAATAACATAAGAGTATAAGCCAATCATGGACTAATTTAAGATAATTATTTTAAAGTCCTCTATTTTTTAAATAACATACTATAGTTTTATTTTACTTTATTTTTATACACTCTTCTCTTAACACAATAGAAACTTTCAATTTTTTTTTTTTTTTTTTTTTTTTTTTTTTT
>CM052440.1:44129640-44153263 GCA_028533085.1 Varecia variegata
GTCTCGCTCTTGCTCAGGCTGGTCTCGAACTCCTGAGCTCAAACAATCCGCCCGCCTCGGCCTCCCAAGTGCTAGGATTACAGGCGTGAGCCACCGCGCCCGGCCGAAACTTTCAATTTTAACATCAGACAGTACCATATATCAAATTTGGTATTGATTTTCAAATATGGTATTGGTTTTAATAGGTAGGAAGAGATCTGAGAATCTGCATCTATGGTTAAAATTTTTTTAAAAAAAGACTGTGATTTTGTTTACCAAATCCTGCACTACTATACAATGCTATGCAATTGGATTGTGACTGTTGATAATACACAATAGCTAATAGCACAATAATTAATTGAGTGATTAAGTGGGACTTGATCTTTTTAACATTTTGATAATTTTCTCAATTCTTAGATGATGCATCCATCTGAAAGAGCAATATATGCAAAGGAATCAAATAGTGTTTTTTTTTTTTTGTCATCCAGCCCTTCCTCATTTTGATTCACCAATTTAAATGGGGAGAATAAGAATGACATCAGACACTCTGCTTAGAGAAACTGAAAAGTTTGGAGAGACATATACTGGTCATCTCCTGTTCCCCTTACCCACATAGAGAACTCATGGTAGAACATTACCATTTTCATTCAGGTTAGGGCCGGCCTTCCTTCCTTCCTTCCCTCTTATTTTATATATAGAATGTTTAGGGGAAACAGCATTGAAAGAGATATATTTACAGATTTCTTCTTCATTGCTTTGACTTGCACTGTGTGAGACTGTGAATGGTAATATAGATATTACAATTATCTGGCATTTAACTGACAGTTATTGAATTCTTACTAGGCACAAGCACTTTAGGTTAAATTGAATTTTGGGGTTAGCTCAAGTTTACCCTTAAAAATGGCCTTTCAAATTAATTCGACAGGTAATTTCTCAATGCCCTACATGTGCATAACACTGTTAACTTATGGGAAAGTGGGTATATAAAAGATTTATAAGTGTTTTATATTTGTTTTGATTTCTTCATATCTTTCTTTAATATATTGCAAGTTACTAAATGGTATGTGCTATGTCTTGAACATTTTTCTGGAAGGTCCTGTCTGTTATGCAAAGCAATTGAATTTTAGTCTAGAAGTTATGTGAGTAAGGCAGTACATGTCCAAAGCTTTTTTTTTATTTTTATAGATTTTAGCAAAAATGAGTTTGAAAGTCTTAAAGACGAGATATTGGAGGTATGAAGAGAAATTAGAGAGGATTAAAATAATCTAGGAGAGAGTTGTTGAGGTCCTGAGTTTAAACTATAACACTGAGGGAAATGTGAAACAATGGATCTCAATCCTGGTTGCTATTTAAATTACTTGAGGAGCCTTGAAATATACCCACGCCCAACCCTACTCTCTGAGATTCTCTTAATTCGTTTGGGATTAGGATCTGTGCATGAGTACTTCTGAAACAGATCTCCAGGTGAATTTACTGTGCATCCAGAATTAAGAATCACTAACGAAGGGTTTTGCCAAGGTGGAAATGGTGAGATGGATGAAATGATTGGATGAGTGAAAGGGAGATGAGGAAGAGAACTCCAGAAGGTCCTGAGCCTACTACAATGGGATAATAGGGATTCCATTAAATATGAAAGAAAAACTTGGCGGAAAACAGGCTTAGGGGCAGGTGGAGACAATGAGTTCATTTTTTAAGCCTATTGAGTTTAAAGTGCCAGTGAAACACTCAGAAAGGTCAAGGTAGATAAGAATTGAACAGGTTTTATTGGATTTGTAATCAGAGATTATTGTCAGCCTTGGAAAGACCAGTTTCAATGAAATGCTTGTTGTAGAATTGAGATTTCAGTGGGTTGGAGAGTGAATGGGACATTGTAAAGTGGAACTAGCACATATGGACTTCTTTTTCAATAGGAAGTGAAAAAGAAAAATAGGGTAATGGTTATGCAGGGGAGGCATAATTAAAAGCGTGCATTTTTCTTAATATGGGAGAAATAAAATATGTTTATATATGGTGCAAGGAACAAGGCAGAAAAGAGAAAGAGAAAGCTTAAAAGTAAAAAGTAATTGATGAAGGAAGGGATTTCCATATTTAGGTAGAGAGAAATACATAATACATGAAGAATAAGCAGGACCAAATTCCATAGGAAATCTAATGGGATAGAACAGTAAAGAGGCATTTGATGTTACGTCTTTGGCGACCTTCAACAGAGCAGTATTGGTAGTACAACAGACCATGAGTCAAGGAGCAATCAATCATTGGAGTAATGATTAGCACGTGGGTGATTATCAGCTTGTGCCTGAGCTACTGATACTTAGTTAAGTTATAGCTCTGAGATCATAAATAGATAAATGAGAGAGAAATTAAGTCTCTGAATCATTATTTGTAAAACGGAAACACTTTGATTGCCTCATAGGATTGCTGTGAAAGTTCAATGAGTTAATACATGTAAAGGGCTCAGCACAGAATCTAGTAGATGGTAAGCATTTATTAGAGGGTGGCTTGTTAATTGTGAAAGATAGCACAGTTCTGTTTGCTCTTAAATTGTGTAAAAATCATATTGATAGAAAATAATACATTCATATCATACATGACACAAAAGGATTTGGGGCCTGCTGGTACATGTGCTAAATAGGAGAGAAAGATGTATGGGTGTTACATTTAAATCACTTTTTCTAGAATTGTGTGGTTGCAAGAAAAGTAAAAGAGCAACCTTAGTGACAGACTAATAAGTCAAAATATTTTTCAGACAGGAAAGGCCAGAAAGGTTTATAAGCTGAGGAAAAAGGGCCAGTAGAGAAGGAGAAATAGATTTAAAAACGGATAGATCAACATTCTGGAGGAAGAAGAAATAGATGAGGGTGGGAATATTAAGTGGAAGTGTTAGTGTGAGAGAGGAATATACATTTCTTCTGTTAGATGAGATAAATGGACAAAGATGGCACTAGAATGAAGCTACAGACAAATTTATTTACTTATGATTACCAAAGGGACATTTAATTCAGGACTTAGATAATCAAGGAAAACTTCCTGTAGGAGGTAGCTCTTAATCCTTATCCTTTACTTTCTTTATCCTTTTACCTTTACCATATAGCTTTCATAATTTTTTCTGTCTTTTTAAATTATTTATTTATTTTTTTAGTTTTATTTATTTATTAATTATTATTTCAGCATATTAGGAGGGTACAAATGTTTAGGTTACATATATTGCCTTTACTCCACCCGAGTCAGAGCTTCCAGCGTGTCCATCCCCCAGTCGGTGCACACCACACCCATTAGGTGTGAATATACCCATCCCCTCTTCTCCCACCACCTGCCCAACACCCAATTGACATGTATTTATTTATTTTTATTTCAAAATATTATGGGGGTACAAATGCTTTGGTTACATATATTGCCTTTGCACCACCCAACTCAGAGCTATAAGTGTGCCCAACCCCCGGGCATCACACACCCACGGTACCTATTAGGTGTGAATTTACCCATCCCCTCCTCCCCCTTCCCACCTGCCCAACACCCTATGAATATTACTTCCACATGTGCCCATAAGTGTTGATCAATTAGTACCAATTTAATGGTGAGTACATGTGGTGCTTGTTTTTCCATTCTGGTGACATTTCACTTAGAATTGACTCCAGCTCCAACCAGGATAAACAAGAGGTACCAAATCACCATTTTTCTTATGACTGAGTAGAACTCCATGGTATACATATACCACATTTTATTAATCCACTAATGTATTGATGGACACGGGTTGTTTCTACATCTTTGTAATTGTGAATTGTGCTACTATGAACATCCAAGTGCAGATGTATTTTTTATAGAATATCTTTTGTTCCTTTGGGGATAAATACCCAGTAATGTGATTGCTGGATCAAATGGTAGCTGTACTTTGAGTTCTTTGAGGTATCTCCATATTAATTCCCACAGAGGTTGTACTAGTTTGCAGTCCCACCAGCAGTGTAAGAGTGTTCCCATCTCTCTGCATCCCATCTTTGCCACAAAGTCCCCTCTTCTTGTTTGGGGACTTTTTAATAAAAGCCATTCTCACTGGAGTTAAGGGATATCTCACTGTGGTTTTGATTTGCATTTCCCTGATGATTAGAGATGTTGAACATTTTTTCATATGTTTGTTGGCCATCATGAGGCCAAGGAAAATAACGCTTAAGGCCTCTGCGCTGAGAGAATGGCACATACAGGTCTTAGGAAGATGAGATGCATCTGCAGAGCATACAAGGGATGGGCTTGGATTTGTAATCTCCAATGAGAACAGAAAATAGTTGAAATAAACTTTTGTCTTGAATATTTCTAGATATTAAGAGCACAAAAGACAATCAAGGCACAAGTTGGTAGATATGTGTCACTTTCCATCAGTGTTGCAATCTGGACAAAGGAAGAGTGAAAATGAATGGTTGAGATCATCCTTGGATGAAGATAGGCAAGATACAAAAAAAGGCTAGCATCTCTTAAGTACTTGCTCCATACCACAAGTTCTAAGTATTTTACATGTAATATTAATATTTAATTTAATCTTACTTGAGACATGCATTATTGTTATTGAATTATGTATTTTGTAATAAGAAAACTGAAAGGTTAAGTAATTTCCCTAGTGTCCCATCATAGTAAGGGGCAGAGCCAGGCTTTGAACCTCTGTAGTAGTAAATAGTAGGGTGTTAGTTTATATGCCCTTGAAAGCATATCTCATGACTCAGAGGGCAAGTGAAATAAAAGGGATTAATGTTTATGAATCTAGGTAAGGGCAGAGAGACGAAAAATAACTTTGAAAGTGAAAAGCAGTTTTATTAGGGAAGAGGAAAAAGGGAAAGTGATCCATTAATTCTTTAAGAAATATTTTTGTGTTCCTACTATATGCCAAAAAAAAAAAAGAAACTGTTTTAGATGCAGTGAATAAAAAATATAAGTGATAAGCTTTACCTTCTCTTCAAATGCTATCTCTCCTGGGAGGGGTAATAAACTGAATTTTTAGCAACTTAGCTTAAGAATCTTCATATAAATTCCATGAAGCACTGAAGCTGCAGGGCAGCACTGGAGACAGAGTGGGCTGAAAATAAAATGGGGAGAGTATGAAGAATAGGGAGGTACAATGCTCCCAAAAGAAGCCTATTGTTTTGATGAGGATAGATCATGCTAATAATTATGAACCTCAGTAGTGCCTAAGTATTTTAGAGAAGAAGGACTTCAGCAAGAAGTTTGTAGTCTATTTTAAAATTTTATAATTGATTTTCATTTGGAAGTGAAGTTTTTTGTCTTTGTGTCCACCCACAAGACATCAAGGGAAGAGTGGCTAGAGTGGGGTATCAGTTATCTATTGCTATGTAACATACCAACCTGAAACACAATGGCATAAAACAACAAGCATATATTATTGCTCCCAAGTCTATGGATCATCTGAGAGGTTCTGCTGGTCTCATCTGGACCCACTCGCATGACTGTCTGTGTCTGTGGTTGGGCAGGCAGCTCTGCTGTTTCTGTAGACTTACTCACGTGTGTTAGGGATATGTGGCTGTGCGCTGGTCTAGGATGGTCTTAGCTGAAACAACTGGGCTACTTCCAAGTGGTGTCTCATCCTCCAGCAAGCTAATCCAGCTTGTTCTAGCAGAAGCAGAGTTTTGAGAAAATGAATGTAGGCCCAGGCTCAGAACTGCACACCCTCACCTTAGCCACATTCTATTGACTAAAGCAAGGCCAGCTCATATTGCCCGGGTGAGGAAAGAGAGTCCACCTCTTAATGGAAATTGAAGCAAAGTCATATTGCAAGGTTAGGTACAGGAAAAGATGAAGAATTGAGGCCATTTTTTCAATCACTTACCACTAGTGGCTTCACGCTACTCTTATTTCCCTTAAATATAATTTATTTATTTATCCAAGAAATCTTTTCAGCCCTAATGTGCTTTTGATACACATCAACTTAAAATTCTTCAATGACTCACCATTGGTGTCCTCATAGGAAACCCGTACTCTCTACCATACATATATGGCGTGCCAGTGTCTGGCCTCTGCCTACTTCTTCATGCACTATATTCTTAGACTACTAACCCTATCCCTCTCAAGCCCCTCTGTGTAGTTCTTTGAATGCACTCTGCTCCTACAAACACCTCTCTTGTCTCTGAGGCTGGACACTGCCCCCCATCTTCCCCTGGCCTTTCTCTATTCATATACTTACATTTAGATTATCAAAATCTCCTGGCTAATTAATATTTCCACCATTAAATTAAGTGAATGAACATTGAGATGTTATCACAAGATTACTATTGGTGAGATTATTTTGAAGGAAAGTTTTCCCAGAACCAAACTCCCAAGGACTTAATTCAGGTTTGTACAAATGGTAGATAGTATTAAATATTTAATCTTAGTGTCTCGTGTGTGTGTGTGTGTGTGTGTGTGTGTGTGTGTGTGTGCACGCGCGCATGTGTGTATGGTTGAAATTTTACAGTTAGAATTTAAAATATTTTACATAGATTTAAAGTTGCTAATGAGGTGATTATCTATAATCCATTCTCAAAACTTCTTTTTTGGTAAAATGATTTGAGACAGAAAAAAATGCCCTGTAGCTTTCCTTCCAGTGTCTGTCTCTGCCAAGTCTCCCCTGACCCCCCCCCCCCACCAGACAGACTTATCTGTCCCTCCCCCACACTCTCACTGCTTGTCTTTGTAATCGCTTATTTGTTTGGTGTCTACCTAATTTCTGCAATCCCAATCTTTGCCTCTCAGTAATCCTGTTGTGAAACAGTGCCTGGGATGCAGCAAGCAGCCACCACAGTGCTTATTAAAGGAATCATTGCATGATGTAATAATACACTACATAGGTACAATTGGTAATATCTCAGTTTGATTTTTGTTGATTGACTAATTTGTTCCTTACTTGGAAATGCCGAATATCAGCCATTAGGGAAGATTCTGGCAAATGGAGCATGATTGTGATTTGCTGTGCAAATGTCACGTTAATCTTTTTGTTTTCTGGCTGATAGTTAAATCTCTTGTACTGCACATCAAAAGTGTCACCGCTAAACAACCTGAGGGATTAATGGTCCCTCGTAATTTCTGTGCTGTTGAATGGCAGAAGGATATTATCTGATCACTGTTGTCAGTGCATGCTGGTGAGTTCTCATGGAAAATATTTCCTTTTCTACTTGGAAAGCATTAGGAAACACACTCAAATTACAATTTTAAAAATGTTTGTTCTGGAGTACACAAATGATCTATTGCTATTTCACTGCCAGTCATTTCAACTCTTTTTCTGAAAATGCTCCCAGCATTGATCATCTTTTCTGTTCACAACTTCAATGCTTTTTGGTAAATTTCTTCTGTAATAATGCTTACAAAGTTAATTTTTGACATTTTTAAATTCTTTGCTGTTTTGTCATGACAGCTACAGATGTATATTGTCACTATCTCTAAACACTAATAGATGCTTGAGATTTTGTTGGCTTAATTATTTCTAGTAGCATTTCTAATGATATTATGTGAAACTCACTTAACCCTCCACATTTTACCTCTGGCTAAATAAACATTAGGCCCCTTTTCTTGTCTTGTGATTCCCATTTAGTTTTCAAAAGTTAAAAAGGTCCATTTTCTCTTTTAAAGGACTCAATATTGAAACCAGTTTCAAAAAGAATTGTGTGGCAGTTGAAGAAGAGAAACTATGAGAGATCTCTTTTTGTCCCTTACAGGTTTACTGACAAAGAATACTTGAGGATGTATTATACATAATTACTTCACAAGGTGCTTTTTAAAATCCAATTACAAGATTTCTAAATTAAGTAGAAAAATGGAAAAAAAATAAGCTCCAGTCTCACATAAATCCAATGTGCTATTTTGCAGAATATCGAGTCCACCTTGGGAGTTTAACTGTGGGAGGACTTTGTAATAGCACTGTTTCCCTATAACAGGATTCCACAGATAGCATTATGATGAATCTCCTATATGTGTTCATTTAATTTCAGGGGTTGCTGCACTAAACAATAAACCAAATTTGAGAGCCTGAATCCGGATGTATCTTGTCACTTTCTTTTCCAGTCCGTTCAATCAAATGTCATTCTATTCAATTGAATATAGACAGGGTGAATTTCAAGTAAGAGAAAATTCAACCTGAGTGACAGATTTTCTCTAAAGTTACTTTTGTTTGATTTCATCTCTTTTTTTCCCTTTCTTTTCTGTGAAACTGCACAATGAAATGGAAATCAGGATGTCAATTTCACTGCTGCTTGCTGCTTCTGACTTAGGCTGTTGGATGAGAAAAGTAGCTGCTTCCCATGTGCCGCATGGGGTCGCACGGGTTGGGCACTGTACTAATCTAGGAAGCACCATTTACAGAGACCATTCTGCACATGGCACCAGCTAGAGTTGTGTCGTGCCCATCTCGCACGACTGTAAAGAGAAGCCCTGCTGGGCTTCCCCCTTGTAAACGAGGTATTTACCTCTTGCTTTCTTTGAAAAGAATATAAAGAATAAGTGTGACAGAAATTGTGGATTTGTGATTTGGGCACTATTTGAGGGCACTGCAGGAAATCTGGGACGTGAACTAATAAATTGTGACTCTGGGCAAATTAAACTCTTTGGGCCTTAGTTTTCTCATCTGTGAAATATAAATAATAATATCTGTTCTCTCTGCTACCAAGGACTATTGGATTAAGTGAAAGTTTGGTTAGTTATCTGCAAATTTAAAAGTGTTAGACAAATGCGTTCTAGTATTATTATCATTATTAGAATGTGCCAGAGAAGACACATGGCTCTTGATGCTCTTGGTGAAATCTGTATAACATTTTCCATCAGTGAGAGCTATTAAGCTCCAACATCACATTGTTAATTAAAACAAGGTCATACTATACTGTGGCTCTTACATGTTTTTAATATTATAATGATTATGGGCACTTTGTCTTTTAAACATTGACAGATTTGAGTAAATATTATGTGTATATGATATTCTTATGCTATTCTAAGCATTAAATCATATTATATTTGATCTTCTCACTCCCAATTATTATACTAATGAGACTATTTTTCTTCAAAAGACCAGCTCTAAGCCAGTTAGCAGTATCAATTAAAAGACTATATTAAAACAATAACTTAATTAATTATTTACTTCATAAACATTTATTTGTAGGTGTCATATATGGCTTTAAGCTTCCTACAAATTTTAACTCATTTAATCCTTAGAACAAATTCATGAAGTAGGTATTCTTATGGTCCGCAGTTTGCTGATGGGGAAATTAAAGCAAGCAGACATTAAATAATTTGCATAGGTCACACAGCTAGTAAGTGGTGGAGGATGCAAATCCTGGACATCGGGCTACAGAGTCTTGTTCATGTGCACTGACTTGTTACCAATCATGGAGTTTCCTAAAGCTCTGTATAGGAAAATTCCATAGTCATGTGAATAATATGCAAAGATACCTGTAATTGTTCAGGTCAGTTGATTTGAATGCTGTACAAATAAGATCAAGGTTAAAGTCCAGATTCTCAAGAAGAACTCTCTATGTAGATCAACACTGTTTATTTATCTAGCTAATGTCTCCTGTAGACTAGAAGTAAAATAAGAGATAAGCAATATCCAACACCACAAATGGATCATTATGAGCTCTCTATCGTTGGGCAGAAGTCATCTTTGAGTATTCACACAACTATGATAACAGATGACATGCTATCACAAGCCAAGGTTCTTTCACATTCCTAAATAAATGTCCTATTATTCTGAGTTAAAAATTAGAACAAATATGAAGGTTAGAATTAGAACAAACATATGAAGGTTTACATGTCTTTTGTTTAAAATTACATGGCTCAGCCATGCTTTACAGTATCTATGTTAACACCACCCACGGTCAAAGGAATTCTGTGTTACTCAGAATTATTGTGTGACCTAGAGTGGGATACACCAACTCTTTGTACCATTATCCAACCCATATTATTCTTTCAATCTTTGGAAATCAGAACTACACTTACTATCCTTGGTCATCTACGTTACCTGTGATTCCTCAATGATCACCACTCAAGGATTTGGTGCTGTCATCTGTGAGTTCTTTCATGAATTCTGAGAGATAGTCTGTGTGAAATGGAGTCATGAATCCATGAAAAGAATCTCCTCCTTTCTTATATATGCCTCTGATATCTTATTTTTCCTGTCAGTTATCCTTCTGCAGTAGAGAAGTGATTTTTTTGGAGAGAGCAGATAGAAATAAAACAGAAATTAGAGAAAGGGTATTTGAAAACATACCTACTATAATAGCAGACCCTTGATTTACTTAATTTCATTTTTTATTTATTCAAGTCATGTGGCAATATGCATAATCACTGTGAATTTAGAGGGGAAGTTGATTCAGATATATGAGTAACTATATGAGAGCTACAAAACACGTATAAAAGACCTGAATGTCAAGTCTAAGCCTTCCCAAACTCCAAAGTACTTATATAGTACTTTCCATTATATTTTGCAAATCCCTCTCAACTACCTAACAGCATAATATAACAGCATCTAGCCACAACAGAGGGATTTGGGGTTGCTTTTAAAAGAAATTAAGGAGATTATTCAGTTTTATTAGAATTTTCCATGTCTTAGTTCATGACTTCCAGTTAATATTTACACAAGTTTATAGTATACAAGCCTACACTTAAAGTAGTCTCATTTTTTGCTTGTAATTTTTTTTTAAGCAATTGGAGCTCATTATAGAGCTCTCTGTGTAGTCACATCAATATTTTCAGGTAAATTATTCTCCATTTTCAGTTGTTCATTCTTGAACAAACTTTCAGAATACAGGAATCCACTGATATCTTTGACTAAAGATTCTCAGAAATAAGCTTTGATCTACCCCAAAACAGGCTTGAATCTTTCTGCTGTACCCAGAACTAATCCATTTGAGATTTCTTTGGAATGGAGAAAATGTAAGAATTGAGTGGAATTTTGATGATCGTTTTCACTTTGAATCATAGTTAATGATTCTAATAATATAATATTTGTCCAATGGTAATTTATTTCAGTATATTTGTTTAATATTTCATAGAAGCTATCCTGGAAAGATAAACTATGATTCATGACAAGCTGAGGCCTTTTATTTTACTGCATTCTATTTTTGTAGCTGCCATGAGGCATATCCAAGATTCTAACCTGAGTTCTGTTATCATCTCAGTCAGATCAGTGGTAACATCTTACATAATAAATGCATAAAATAAAATATATTAAAATATTTTAGTCACAGATTCATGTCAAGTATAAATAATTAAGTAGAATTAGAAAGTTACTAAGTTAGATTAGTAGTTACTCAACTTGTTCATGTTTAGGAAATCTACATATATGAGTATATCTTGATCCAAAACACTGATGAAAAATTTTGTCTTCTCTATTTAGACTTCCCATCTAAGTAATGTCGTTCATACTGATGACTCCTCGAATCTTTAGCCCTGATCTGGCCCTTGAATGCCAATCTCATTACTGCAAGTACCTAATTGACATCTCCACTCAGATGTCAAATTCTTGTTTCAAATAGAACATGAGCAAAACAACTTTTGATTCCCCTGTCTCAACTCCCAAAACTTCTCGATTCAGTCTCCTCTAATTTTGTAAATAAAATTACAAAATACTCAGTTTCTCATGCTAAAAACTTAGAGTTATCTTTGATTCTTCCCTTCTGTTCTTACCTCCACATCGAATCCATTAGCAGTGCTATTCACTGTACAGTTCCAAATACACTGCTTCTATTTTTCCCTTTCTCCTCTACCACCACAGTCCAATTCACCTTCATTATTACCTAGACAAATGAAAAAGTTTTTAATTGATCACCCTACTCCTATTCCCACTCCTTTTATTATAATCCATTCTCCCCAAAAATAGCCAGAATGAACCTTTAAAAATATAAATCAACCATTCAACAAATGGTATTGGGGCATTTGGAGATCCATAGGCAAAACAAACAAATAAAACTTAACCTAAACTTCACATTGTATACAAAAATTAACTCGAAATTAACTCAACATTATGGACTTAAATGTGAAAGAAATGTAAAACTATAGTGCTTTTAGGAAAGAAAAACGTGAGAAAATATTCGGGATATAGAGGTAAGCAAACAATTTTTTTTTACTTGAGACTAAAACATGATTAATAAAAAGAAAAAATGGGAAATTGGACCTCATCAAAATTATAAAAAACTTTTGCTTTGTGAAAGATCATGTGAAAAGATTAAAAAGTCAGGCTATAGACTTGGAGAAAATATTTTCCAACTATATATCCAATAAAGGACTAGTATCTAGAATATAGAAAGAACTCCCTAAAATCACTAGTTAAAAACCAAACAATCCAAGTGGAAGACATAGGAATAAATATTTCACTGAATAGACTACAAAGATGGCAAATAAGTGCATGAAACTGTGTTCAAAATTATTAGCCACTAGGGAAATGCCAACTAAAACCAGAATGAACTGTCACTACACACTAATTAATATGGCTAAAATGAAAAATAGCGATAATACAAAATGAAGACTGTATCAATTCTATTACTGCCATAGACACCAAAGACAAAACTGGGGACTGGCATATAATAAAGTAAGTAAATGTATGTATTGGTAGGCAGCACTGAACAAAAGTGTGAGGGAAGGCAGTATTGAATTTGCTCAGTCTAAGAATGATCTCAATATATTTGTGAATGGGTAAATTCATGAGTGGATACATGTCTGTAGGTGGAATGCAGAAGAAATTATAGTTGCACAGTCACTACCTTTAAGAATCTAGAAAGATAGAGGGATGCAGAGTCACTTCTACGTTACATTACATCTCTCTACCACCTTATCTCAAAGGTGTTAGGGTGTTATTCATTTGAATGGAGAAGTTGCAAAGCTATAAATTGGGAAATGTCTTTATTGAAACAAAACCTGTCTGGTAAAACCTCATAAGTATTCAGAGGAGCATAAAACCCTCAGAAACACTAGAGGACCTTATAAATGCTGCAGAACTAAGCACACTGAATGCAAAAATCCTAATGATTCCTTTCATAAAATCATGGAATTGAGCTTAGTGGCAGAGAAATGTTCACTACAGGATGGAAAATAGAAAGTACATATCAAATTGTGATAGAAATTTTGCCTAGTTTATCATTATCACTGTCAACACAAAACCTGACAGAATAGCTTGAGATTTGCAGCAGATGACACAGTAGAACTTTACAAGCAAGGGATGATGATTTTTCTAGCCTCTGCTGCCAGGTATTCTTTCTGCTTTGCCTAGAAGTCAAGGCAAAGGGGCTTAAAACAATGTCTCCATATGCCACAGTTGCTGGAATTATTCCTCAGATTCCCTTGTCATTTTTCATATGCAGGAACTCATTAGACACCTACAGGAAGAACATATGGAAGGGAACAATGATGCTATTGGTAGAAAATGCTGTATAATAGTGTATTTATATTCTGAAAGTTCTTGCTATAAACAGCTTAGTAGAAATAGCAATGGCTGCTTTTTCATGCATTAGGTCATGCCGTAATTCTCACTGTCTTAGACACAAACGTATTCTCTATTGAAATAATACATTTACTAGCCTTCTGGATAGAGAAGTTGTCTTCTCTAATTTTTTTTTTTTTCCAATATTGAAAGTCTACGTAGTGAATTTCAGGAATTGTAATTCTTCTGCAGAAATGCTGCTGAATTTCCGGTAGCTGTGACCTCTCTTTCAATGGAAGTACACTTGCCTTAAAACAACAGGTGCTTTAGTTTAGTGGATCAGAGCTTGGAATTTGCAATCAGAAAGACCTGGGTTTGAGTTCAGATTTACTGCTTGGCTCATTATTCACGGTCTTAAGTGGCAATTTCCTCATCTTTAAAATAAGGGCAATAGTATCTAACTCTGCACTTGGGAGAATTTAGTGAAATAATTAAAAGTAAGGTAGGTTTCAGGGTAAGTTGTTATCATAATTGTTACTATTATTGGGCAGTTTCACAGCCAATACACTAATTTAGAAAGTACTTTTATTCTACTAGGCTAATGGGTAAAGGAAGAAGACATTCAGATTATGGAAACTTTCATTTCTTCACTAGAGTGAACAGATACCAGGTTCAAATCAGTCAAATTAAAAGTACTGAAATGTAATTCTTTGTTTTCCTGTTACTTAGGGTTACTCTCTAATATTTGTGAGATTTGTTGCATATTATTGTAATCTATTTATATGGTTTGAGTCATGATTCTCATCAATTATTCTACTGGGAGATGGCTCTTTTGGGCAATTTGCTGCTTTGCTACTCAGGTCTCTGTGGTGGCACCCTTGGTAAATAAGACCTATTGTGAAATGTAACATGAGATTCTATCTGGTTTTTGTGGTTCATGAATTCTGTTGTTTAAAGCCTTAGCTTTCCCTCTGTCACTGATGCTGATGGAAAGTTTTTCATAAGAACAGTAATTTCATTTGAGACATGATGACAGGGAATAATCTAGATTTGAAAACCAAGTCTTCATGTAACTCTTTTATAATAAATTTGCAAATGCCAAAATTGCAAGAATTGCAAGAACACAATCTTCCTTGACCTCACTGGCTTCATCCAGGAAATTGAATCTTCAGAAAAGTGGGAATCTGGGAATTATGGATTTAATACAAATGTAAGCTTGGGTAAAGGATGTAAAAAGTAGGTTATTTTTTATGATTCTGTGTGTTGATTGGACTATCCAGGCATTTACTACACTTTCACTTTTTCAAACCTTTCTAGGGATAGGCCATAAGAAATTATGCCAGAAGACAAAACTCACTCAGTTTTCTTCCCTGATGAACAGGTTGAAAGAATAATTGCTTCTAATATCTCTTGATGTAGATGAGACTTGATAATTTGAGAAAAGTAGGTTTTTTTCAATTTGTGGAAAAGATCCTTACTACTATACACTTAAACTTTAACCTGGAGTTTTATATCAATCCAATGGGACAACTGGTAATCATTATATTTATTATATAGAGACAAGACAATTGGGAGCAGCACTGGAGCTACTTCATTAGGGATCATGAGTCCAAAGAAAGGATGTCATCTAAAGAGAGATGGTTACATAGTCATCAATGATTTATACATGCCAAGTGATATATTGAATTAGCCAAAGCAATCCTAAGCAAAAAGAACAAATCTGGAGGCATCACATTACCCAAATTCAAATTGTAATACAAGGCTATCATAACAAAAACAGCATTGTACTGGTATAAAAGTAGACACATAGATCAATGGAACAGAATGGAGAAACCAGAAATAAAGCCAGCCTACAACCAACTTATCTTTGACAAAGCAGGAAAACATACACTTGGGAAAGGACATCCTATTCCATAAATGGTGCTGGGAAAATTGGAAAGCCACATGCAGAAAATTATAGCTGGATCTGTATCTCTCATCATATACAAAAATTAACTCAAGAAGGATTAAAGACTTCAATGTAAGGCCTGACACCATACAAATTCTAGAAGAAAACTTAGGAAAAACTCCTTTGGACATTGGCTTAGGCAAACAATTTATGACTAAAACCCCAAAAGAAAGCACAACAAAAACAAAAATAAATAAATGGAACTTAATTAAACTAAAAAGTTTCCACACACCAAAATAAATAATCAACAGAGTAAATAGACAAACTACAGAATGGCAGAAAATATTCACAAACTATATATCTGACAAAGGACTAAAATCCAGAATCTACAAGGCACTCAAATAAATCAACAAGAGAAAAACAAATAACCCCATTAAAAAGTGGGCAAAAGACATGAACAGACATTTTTTAACAAAAGGTATATAAATGGCCAACAATCATGTATAAAAATGCTCAACATCTCTAATCATCAGGGAAATGCAAATTAAAACCACAGTGAGATATCACCTTACCTCATTCAGAATGGCCATTATTAAAAAGTCAAAAAACAATAGATGTTGGCATGGATGTGATGAAAAGGGAAGAAATATTCACTGTTGGTGGGAACGTAAATTAGTACACCCCTATGGAAAACAATATGGGCATTCCTCAAAGAACTAAAAGATTAGATCCAGCAATTCCACTACTGGTTATCTGCCCAAAGGAAAAGAAGTCATTATATCAAAAAGACACTTGCACTTGTATGTTTACCATAGCACAATTCACAATTGCAAAGATATGAATTCAACCTAACTGCCCATCAACTGATGATTACAGAAAGAAAATGTGGTGTGTATATATATATGTGTGTATATACATATATATATACATTATTCAGGTGATGGGTACACTAAAAGCCCTGAGTTTATCACTATACAATTGTAACAAAAAAACACTTGTACTCCCTAAATATATTGAAATAAATAAATTTTTAAAAGAGTTAATTATTCAGATAGTTGAAGCTAAGAAGTAGCTTATTGTACCTTTTGGTTTTCAGGTATAAATTCAGCCTGGCAGAGGCAATGAAATAGTTGTATAGAATATGAGAAACACTGAGATCTGCTTGGCTGAAATGAAAGAATTTCTAATTTGGTAATATTCAGGTCAAACAATGCTGAAGGCTAATTTTCATGTTAAATACCTTTTTTCTATAAAAGATGGCTGTGCTTAAAATTTATAGCATTGCTTATGGAACCAAAAAAGGATAATGCTGAGGAAAAAATGTCAGGATATCCACTGGCTCTGCTATATTATAGCAGCATATAGCTGTTTTATGGATTTAATGTAATAGTTTTAAAAGGTCATTTAAATATGAAGACAATTGTCAGTCTTGGCTCTTTAAGAATTTGCTTTCAGCAAAATACATCAAGACTTATGTTGATGGAACTTCCAGGACTAAGCCTGGGCCTATAGCTAGATCCAGACCATTTAATATTTTTACCCTTTTACTCTGATCTCCTAATTTGGGATGAGATCCCAATTCAGTCTGGGGTCAGCCCTGCCTGTGTCCTGCTCAGGTATATAGCCCTTCTGTAGGGCATAGTAAGATCCAGGAAACAAAATACCTCATTTTCTAAGAGAAATTCTAATTTCAAAAAAAATCCTCTTCTATTTTCTTCATAAATATACTTTGTATATGCCACACTATGTAGCATTATTTTTAGTCTTAGTAAATAAAATCACCACTGATATACACTCATCAATAAACATTTAAAGTTCAAAAACTATGAAAAAAATACAGAGAGAGAACACAAAGAAGGCTAAAAATTTTATCTCTTGATATTCCAGCAGGTGTTTCTGGATTTTTCAGTGCCTTATGGTATCAAGCTTTGTTTTCATTGTGCTTTACACGAAGAAAAATTATAGTAAATCCAAGTGTAAGGATGTTTAAGAAAAGAAAAAAGTATTCCTATAACCGAACATGTGCCTATCTGTGAATGAGTGTGTATACAAAATTGGAGAGAAGTTGTAAGCATACTGTACATAGGCAGTAAACTCCGTATTGCAAAGACAGTGTTGGACAGGGATCCCTAGCTGAAATATCGGATGTTACTGGAAAGTCCAATGAGACCTGAGCAGTTACTTCAGAGTCACCTGTAATGAAGATTCCTTAGCTCCTGTCTAGAGTCCATGTGCAGGATTTTGCACATTCTATACAGTGTTGGCCTTGGGCCTGAACTTACTAAAAAGTTCTCTAGTTGCTTCTATCAAAACAAGTTATGCTGTAACTATTCCATGAACAACTCCGTTTGCCAGTGGCGTGCTACAAGGCATATCCCTGATCAATTTACCTCAGCATCTTATTCTGTATTTCTATCACTTCCAGAAAAATGTTGTACAACAACTGAACAGCTCTTGAACTTAGACTTTGAGGCCTGCCCAAGTTTAATTTAATTTTAAAGCAATAATCACCATGCCATTGAAAGTGTGATGGGAAATGTTAATGCATCAAAGCAAGAACACATTACATTTTATTAAATTTACAGAAAATCTGTTTGATAGGCAATAAACATTAAGGCTGAGAGTTCTAATTTTTTACAAAAAGCTCTCATTTTCTTTGTTGGATCATGCAGTATTTCCTACATGGGATTTAAATGCCAATAATACTGAGCTGGCAGTTTAATTTCTGTTCAGATCATTAAAATGCAGTCTTTGCCCCAACTAAAAGTTATAAATTATTCTATATATTTGTGACTCAACGTGATCTTATAAAGAAAAAACTTTTATTATTATGTAAAGTGAAGAGTTGCCATTTCCTAAAGTGGGTAAAAATCATAAGGATGATGTTCAAAAATGGGTCTACATTAGTGATGCCAAAAGGCATTTGATAAAATTATGTGTTTAAATCAGAAAAAGAAATTCTGCTCTGTATACTAAAGTGGTATGCTTATTTTCTAAATTTCTTGTAGTCTTTATTTTTCTTATAATATCTCCTTTGGATAGCACAGCTCCAAATACATCAGGTTGCTTAATTTAACCAGTTTTCCAACACCTATTATGGGATATTAAACAATAACAACAACAAAACAAAACCTAAATCATTTAAGGATTCCTAGAATTTGTACTAAAGGACAATAGCAAGCACTTCACTTATTTTGTATGTTAGCCACATTCTTTTGTAAAAGACCCTAAAGTGACATCAATAACCTGCATAATGTCTAGAGAAACGGTGGTTTATTTTTTCTTTATTTTTCAAAGTATGTATGTTTTATTGTAATAGAGTATTAAAATTTTTGAAAAAGGGTTTTTTTGATTTGTCTCAAACTGGAATATTATTTAAGTGTTTTTTGTTTGGTGAGTAGGTATAAACTCACTCAACTCATTCACAGTAAAAGCTCTGGTGCCTTAAGCTGCTTTTCCCCGTTCTAACACTGTCAAGGTGACTTCTCTTTCTGTTTCAACCGCTCGGCTTTCCCATCGTTTATTACAGTGACGGAGGCTTGCACTACACTTATTTATGTAGGGTGACATTTCAGGAGAGAGAAACCTCTCCCACTGGTGTAGAAGGAAGCGTTACGTTAATGGATACAGAAAAGATGCCATGAAATAGTGAAATGAGCAGATTACATTTTTAAAGAAGATTTGGAAATCACGAAACATCAATGATTCCTCATAAAGTGCTGAATCCTTACCAGTGACTGTTCTGTGCTTAGCTTGCTTTCCACCATTTTGTCTGAGAGACACTACCGAGACTCTAGTTTTTACTTTGTAAACTGTGACATTTTCCTCATGCCCTTGAAAATAAGCAAGTAATGGAGCCTTTTAGATCTGTTTTTGCATGGCGTTTAACTTGAAATACAATACAGCTAGAGAGGACATTTGAAATGGGCTGATATATTTTATATGGCACTTTCAATAAGCTCTATAAGCTTCGTTACCAGTTTCCCAGGCATAGTGATGTTTTGACCGTCAGTCACCACTGAAACATATAGGAAAACGTAATCTTGAAATGCTGTGGAGGTGTACATATTCACAACCAATTTAAGTACTAATGAAAGACACTGCAGATTGCAGACCTGGGAAGAGATCACAGCATATTTTATAATAATTCATAAAAATGGTCAAGATTATTCTTAAAACCACAGTCAAAGAGAGGGTAAATAATAGTGAGTAACTGTCAAATGTTTTTCTGACTGCTTACTATGTGCCTGGCACGATGCCAAGTACTTTCTATACATCTTCTCATTTAATCTTCTGATCCTACCATGAAATAAACACACTATCCTTTTTACAGATGAGGAAACTGAGCCCTAAACTGTTTAAATAACTTGGCTGGATTCAAAGCTAGCAAGTAGTGGTTGCATACTAGCTGGTCTGGCTGCAAAGCCTTTATATTTAACCAGGATATATGACTACCTCTTTTATTTTTCTATGTTATTTTCCTTACTGTGCTCTTCTACTTGGCATAAAAAATGCTGATATACAAATAAGAACTGTGACAGAAGACATTTATTTTTGTAGGTATGAAGGAGCAGTTTCTTGTCAGTGAAATGAGCTTAAAATCCTAACACATACCGATAGTAGCTTCTTTTAAAATTGTGTAATCCTATTTCTATGCAACTTCCTAAAGATGCTGCAACTGCTCACAGCCTAGCTGAGTTATAGAATTCTTCTATTTTTGAGAATAATCTGTTCTTTTTATTTGGGTGTTGCTGAGATCAATGTGATGAGAAACCAAAAGAGTGGTACTTAGATTCTAGGACTCTCCAATGATCTAGTTCAAAAGAGTCGTGTTAAATGCACTCTTTGCATTCTTCTTTTGGATAGATTGCAATACAATTATTAATACTAATACATTCCTTCCTCTACCCAGATCATTATTTTGCCCAAATAATGAGAAAATCAGGAAAGTTTTTCTAAACTTACAAACATAGAAAAACTAAAATAAAGCCTATAATATCCAAATAGTAGATTGTTTGTTTATCCTATGCAGCAATCTTTTTTTCACTCTCCTAATTTCATGTTCCTTAAAATTGAGAAGAAAAAAAATCCACTGAACATCATGCAATTAGGGGAAGCACCACTGAATAAGGGCCTGACAGCTTGATTGGAGAAAGCTGAAAACTTGAAGTGACTGCTCCACAGGGTGGACAGGGACACAACACCTGGATGCAGGGAAGAGGAGGAGAGAAAGTGGCGATAGTCAGCAAGGAAATGAGTCAATCCCTTAGGAATGTCAGGACTGCTCAGTGTGAGAATCATGGCTCTAGCATCAGTTGAAAGAGGCTGGCTCAGGGGTGTGTGTGAGGTGGTCTCAGAAGGGAGGGAAATAAATATCCCTTGGAGATCAGTATTCAGTTTGAGGCATGTGTGCCTCCTCTGCAGGGAGCTTGGTTGAGAAAACCCTAATATAATAAGCCTTATTAAACTAGCTCACAGACATTTTACAGGAAAACTAGGACAAGTAAAAACAATGGCACTTCTTTATTCATATACCACTGAGTCAATATTTTAATTTATTTCTTAATAAAACTGTATATTATCATTAGTTTTATTTGTTAGTTTGCTTTTATCCCAGATAATCCCTAGAGTTCTCACAGGTTGGATTACAGAGGAAAAATTTAGGGATACCAGTCAGACAATTCAGTATCAAATAAGGGTATGTTTACATTTTGCTCCAGTCTCAATGCTCCAAGTCCCCACCTATTAATTAGCAAAAAGTCCACTCTTTTCCCTGGATTCTCTCAGGTATTTTCTCTAAACCCCAAAGATACTCATTAAACTGGGAATGTGCTTCTCACCTGGAAGTCCGTGGTTCACCTGAGATGGAACCCACCAACATGTTGGTCGGTCAGTACTGCTACAATCAGTGGGCTTCTGCTGCCTGAGGAGTCACCGTGTCTGTGGGGTTCTGATGCTACTGAAAAAAAAAAGAAAAACAAACCAGAAGTCTGTGGCTACTGCCACTAGTCACATGCCCAGATTTAATGAGGTAAGGAAGAGAATGATCCTGCATTCATTCAGTCAAGGGGTGTATTGAGGCACCCTTTGGGGCCAAGAGTAGCTTTATGTGTTTTTGGAAATTTTGCCCTTTGTTGTTTCCTCAAAACGTGCGGAAAATGTCAAGGAGACTGGACCAGCATGGATTCCACCATCAGCACAAGTCCTGCTGCAGCCGAGCTGTCCTCTCCAAACACCCAGGTCTTGGTACTGCACCCAGATATTCTTCCAGGCTACTCTTCCTCTGTGGTGAGTTCCTTCTCAGGGGCACTGGTATTCATTTTGAAATTTAGTTTCAATGGGCTTATTGTAGCCCATCAAAAACTTTTTTGTATACCTAAATGTCAGAGAAGATCCTTTTTTTTTGTTTTTTCCTGGGAGAATTTTCAGCTTCCCAGGAAGGAGATACTTGCAAATGGAAACTTTCAAAAATGAATACTACCCAATTCCAATCATGGGCATTTAAGATCCTAATGAAAAATATACAAAGGTGGGTGATGTGGATATTTAAAAATGGCATTTTGGGCCCAGAACATAAATGGGAAATTATAACATTCTATCATTCTAAATAACTGGAAAATTTGGGAGAGAATGCACTGAAAAGGTTTAATAAAACTTGGTAATTTGGGTTTCTTGTTCTGGTATTATTGACAGTCACATCTGTGTGTCATCATCAATAGATTTATCTGAAATGCTCATTTGAGCTGGACATTGTGCTGAGCGCAATATGGAGTGAATCAAAGATCCACCCAAAGCTTTCATAACTTTGTAAAAAATATTTTTATGGGCTAAGATTTTCTTAAATCTGTATTTCATGTATTCACTCTTCTTTCCTTTATGTTTCATCCCTGAGTCCAGTTATTATTTAAAGTATTAATCCTGAATCTCCCCAAAGACCTCTCTGTGACTTTGCTGGGACTAGGTAAAGACAACTAAAAAGGAGCACATTAAATTCATGCATTAAAAATGCTATAGGACACAATTTAGAATTATGGGGTATTTACAATCTTGTATATGAATTAGTATTACCATAGTATATTTCAAAAGGTTACAAATAAAGTACAGTTGCTCTTTCCAGCTCTTTCCAGGAAAGTCTAGATATGTGTACTTAGGATAGAAAACAGAAGATAGAGTGTATGATTTGAAAGCAAAAAAAAAAAATAAGCTAAGGAAACTGTCAATGACATTTGTAATGAGATTGAGAATCATGCTGTAATTTCTGAGGTTCATGCAGGTGCAGTTTAGAAAATGTCCTCAGACTGCTCATTTTCATACTAAATAGGCAAAAGCTACTGTCTGCTTGTTATGGTTTGGATATGGTTTGTTTGGCTCCACCAAGTCTCATGTTGAAATTTCATCCTCTGTGTTGGAGGTGGGGCCTAGTGGGAGGTGTTTGGGTTATGAGGATGAATCCCTCATGAATGGCTTGGTGCCATTCTTGCAGGAGTGAGTTCTCATTCTTAGTTTCCCCAAGAACTGGTTGTTGCAAGGAACCAAACATCTTCTCCTCTCTCTTTTGCTTCCAATCTCTTGTCATGAGTGGAAATACCTTGAGGCCCTCACCACATGCAGATGCTGGCGTTGTGCTTCTAGTAGAGCTTACAGAACTGTGAGCCAAACAAACTTCTGCTCTTTATAAATTACCCAGTCTCAGGTGTTCTTTTATAGCAACACAAAAGGAATAAGACAGTGCTATAAAAGAAGATATAGTCCATTTTACCAAGAATGACTGAAAGATGGCCTTTCTGCTCCTTCAGGATGGCAGTGTCATTACAATGAAGATTTCTAGTGGCCAGAATATTGTTCTCTGCCTTTATAAAGGGAATTTCAGGGGCTATAAAACATTAGAATTATGTTCATTGTAGATTCTTTAGGGGAAAAACACCAAATATTTTAGAATAGAGGAGGATTTTCCCTTCACAGTGGTTTTAAAAAGTGGGAATGTGCGTGTGGTGTCTGTAGCTAACTTGAATAAATTAGCAAGCTGGCAAGTAATATAAGAAACATAAGTGAAGAAAATGAGCTCTTTTTAAAAAATGGCTTTCACATCAAATGTAAACTGAGCAAAATATTTTGGCTAATAATATATTCTTCGTAGTTTTTATAAAAAAATAAAATGGCAACCTTTGTGTTCAAGCTAGGTCTAAATCAATTAAATTGTGATATCTTTTCGTGAAAATTTGTCACTGGTGTTTGATCCAACTAATGTCTTTTTTCCCTGAGGTCTAATGCTCTCTGTTCACATGATCAAGTACTCTCCTCTGCCCTTCTAAAATAGTGTTCCATGCTCTATTTCTCTCTCTCTCTCTTTTTTTTTTTTTTTGGAGACAGAGTCTCGCTTT
>CM052440.1:44153763-44175852 GCA_028533085.1 Varecia variegata
TGGCCAGATAATTTCTTTCTATGTTTAGTAGAGACGGGGGTCTTGCTCTTGCTCAGGCTGGTCTCGAACTCCTGACCTCGAGCGATCCACCCGCCTCGGCCTCCCAGAGTGCTAGGATTACAGGCGTGAGCCACCGCGCCCGGCCTGGAGCAAGCGTTTTTAAAGATAAAGGTAAAGGGCTAGGCAATTGGGTCTGCTGATTGACTAGATTTGGGGCAGAGCCATAAAGGGTTTAGAAACTGTCTTCTTATGCTGAGTCAGTTCCTGGCCAGGGGTCTCAAGACCAGTTGAATCAGTTCCTTGGTATGGGCCACTGGTCTGGGTGGGTCAGCTGGTCCACTGGAATGAAGGGCCTGGAAAATATCTCAAAAACTAGCCTTAGGTTTCACAAGGGTGATTTATCTATGGGAGCAATGAAGAAAGCTAAGAACCTTTAGGACCATCAGCCATGTAACTCCTGAGTAGTAAGCTATTATAGGAGAGCAAGTTAGGAAACAGTGACTTGTTATATACATATTTTAATTATGCCTATATCCTTGCAGAGTTGAAACCCCTACCACAGTTCCCACCTTGTGGCCTTTTATTAATTTTATAAAAGGCTGTTTCACAGATATATTTATTGATTTGAAAAATGTATTCATATAATATGACAAGATAAAAACAAATTAACTAAAGAAACGGGGTTATTAAGGAAAATAAGCTTAGGTGAAAATAAGTGTAAGTTTACTGTAAAAATGCACATTCTAAGATCCTGTATGTTTCTTGAAGGAGGATCAAACTTTTCTGTCCTTTATAATTTTTTTTTTTGTTCTGACTGAGGAAGAGATGTGTACAAGGTAGCATAAGAAGATCGAGTGGTAAAATAGGGCCACAGGGACAAAGTAGGGCAGGAATGCTGATTACTCTCATTGGGAAAAAAATATTTGGGCTCTTTAGACGTAGAAGCCTGGGATAGGCATTTGTAGGCAAAGGCATGAATTAGCAATAATCATGGTGTGAAGATTCGAGAAGCATCAGGTACACCTGACTGAATCGGAAGACACGAGGAGGGGAGACAGAGGAGAAATAAGCTTAGATCTAATCACAAAAGGCCCTGGGTGCCTAACAAGGACATTAGTATTTATCCTGCAGTCAGAGGGGGAATTGCTGAAGACTTTTTAAGCAGGGGAAAGACTAAACAGATTTATATTTTAAAAAGTTTCTCTTAATGTTCCACGAATTATGAGTCACAATTTAAAATCTATTTTTGAATTTTTTTCTCAATCAAAAACACAATTCTCTAGTTAGAATAAGCAGTGAGAAGGAATTTGTGTATTTATATGTATATGTATTTGTATGTGTATAGCTCTAAGCCGAAGTTGCCATTATAAACATAGTTTCTAGATTAAAAATTACTTTGAGTTAGAGCTAAGCTTTTCTGGTTATCAACAGAGCATCAATCACAAACATTTTTTTTTTAAGTTCAATTCCTATGTAAAAACCAAAAAGTCTGACAGGGTACAAGTATCAAGTATTTGTTTTGAAACAGTGGGTACGTGAGTTTATGATATTTGAATTGTTGCAGTTAGGTTTTGGACAATTCTTTCACATGTGACAAGCATCTTATTTTCTGGAATTCTGTAAGATTATGACTTCTCTCACCAGGACACTAAATTATTAAATTACTAAATATTGTTAATATAGCAGGTAAAAGCTTCTAGCTATTAAAAAGCACTTTCTGATATGAGATATCACATTTGAAAATTCTACCATTTCTTTCAATCAGAATTCAAAAAACCCTCATATATTCTGTTTCTACAAATGGTTAATCTTTTCAGCATCTTTGATGAGATGAATTGATGTGATTTTATCCATGGTAATAGAAAATACTGCAAGAAGATGTTAACAATTATCACATTCAAGTAAGAAATAGGATGCATGTGATTATTTGATCTGTTCACATTTTGTAGAAATTCTAGATTAGCTAGAGAAAAAGATTTGCCAAGATGAAACTGTGAAATTATTTAATTCAAAAGGGTTTAAAACTCATTTATAATGGTGTGATGGGGGTTGGGATGTGTTATTGGAAGAGACTGAAATCCGATGGGGGGAAAATAGGCTCAAAATGACACAAGCACAGAAAGAAATTCACTCATATTGACATGTTATTATGTCTGAGATTCATATTTCTACTTCCTGACACATTACACTAAATTTGAGCTAATATATCATTACAAACGTTGTTTTTGTTTGGTAAAGTGAATTATAATAGCATGTAAAAATAGGGATTAATGGTGCACTAGAAATGAACATGATTATATCATAATTCATTTTTTCTTACTGGTTTCTGTCGTTGAAGAGAGAAAACATATTGAGTGAAAGATCCTAGCCATTCATGTTCTCTTAGGAGGCAACTTTTTATTTATTTATTTTTATTTATTTTTTTTTTTTGAGACAGAGTCTCGCTTTTGTTGCCCGGGCTAGAGTGAGTGCCGTGGCGTCAGCCTAGCTCACAGCAACCTCAAACTCCTGGGCTCAAGCGATCCTACTGCCTCAGCCTCCTGAGTAGCTGGGACTACAGGCATGCGCCACCATGCCCGGCTAATTTTTCTATATATATTTTTAGTTGGCCAGATCATTTCTTTCTATTTTTTTTTTTTTTTTTAGTAGAGACGGGGTCTCGCTCTTGCTCAGGCTGGTCTCGAACTCCTGACCTTGAGCGATCCACCCGCCTCGGCCTCCCAGAGTGCTAGGATTACAGACGTGAGCCACCGCGCCCGGCCAGGAGGCAACTTTTTAAAAATACATCCCCAGTAATATTTTGGATAGTGTTTGAAATAATCTTTCTATATTGTTTAAAATATTAGTAAACACCAAAATATTATGTTTGTATAGACAGGGCATCCAACATGACAGTAATCATTTTGAGTTTGGTTATAAATTTATGCTCGTAGTGATATAATATTAATAGTGTTGTCCACTATATTTTAGTGAGCAGTGGTGTAAACTGAGAAGTCTCATAATGGCTACATGTGATGCTAAATAGACCTTAATCAGAGTCTACAACACACATATGTGGGTTCCAGGTGTGCCAAATTATTGATCCTTTTAGCTCTTGTGTCCAGGGAGGGTTTGGGACAGCTGAATCCTCAGTGTGATGAGCAAACAATACCTTTCTTTACCCAAAGTTACTGAGCAAATATTATCACCATCTATGCATGCCACCACGTTCCCATGTTTGAGAAGCACTAGAAGAACACTTAAGGTGAACATGAGAAAAGCTCAGATGAGAATGGCTCAAAAATTATTATATAATATCAATATATTAAGGTTGAAAAACTGTGGCCTATAATTACTACAGACAAAAGACACAGCCAAAAGCAGGTGACACAGGTACTTACATTATGCAAGTCACAATACTAAGTATTTCACATATATTATTTCTAATTTTCATTATCGGAGTAACTGTTATATAAATAGTATCACCTCCATTTTATACATAAAGAAAGAATTGTATAGGTACAGATAGATGACAGAACGAATTTTAAAAATTATAAATAACTACAAAGTATATTAACATATTTTAATTACCTGGCTTTTCTAGTGTTCAGAAAATGTGACAGCTAAAATTTTGGATATTTTGCCCAAGAGCTCACAGAGTCAAAATTTAATCCAAAATGCTCCCATTCCAAAGCCCTCACCTTTTCATCGTATCACTCTAATTCTAATAACAGAAGTGCCTATGACAGCATTTCATTCATCTGAGTCATTTGGACCACTCACTCTCAACTGTTATATTGCTCTCAGGGGTGACTGAACATGAACACTTCTTTGTTGTGGAGGACTGTCCTGGTCATTGTAGTATAAAAAATGTCTCCTGAGGGGCAAAAGTGCCTTCTGCTGAAACTACTGTTCTAGGATTTCCCAGGACAAGAAACCATTCCCAAATAGTTAAATAGCCACTTTGTACCAGCCTTAAAGAGTTGCAGAGGATCAAGGTCTCAAACGAGGATCCAAAGAATTCACTCCAAAGAGATACTATACTATCCCTAACTAGAAAAAGGCAAAGAACACATTATGGAGAAACAAGAGTTTTGTTTTCCCTATTACTCAAAAAGCTACCCCCGAGATTGTTGTCAAATAGTGCCCTCATACCTCAACTATCCCCATCAGTGCTTCTCTTTAAAGTAGAAAATAGTAGGGGATACCTAAACTCTCTATGGTGGCTGGTATGCAATTAATATTATCTTCTATCATTATTGTTGCTGTCTTATCATTATCATTTTAATTACATTGTAAAATTGAACAAATGTTTTAACTGATTAATTTGGAATTAACTGCATTTAAGAGCACCATTTGTGTAAGACTGAGAATAAATTATAATAATTATAGATCAAATGGAGCTGAAGTAAGAAAAAGCATCATGACATATTTTGTTATTTTGAAATAGAATAGACCTCAGTTCTCCTTACTATATACTTCTAGTTTTGTGATGCAGATTGTGCCACAAGAAAACTGGAAATTAATCCCCTACCATACAGTATTGGTTTCTAAAGATTTCTACTGTGCACTATTGGCTTCAGGACCATCCCCTCCCTAGGTACCATTAGTACATTCTTACATACTTTGAGGCCTATGTTAACAGGACACAATAGAGCAGGAAGGTGAAGATGGGGTACAGTAGCATATGGCATTCTGACAGATAGGATTTTCCATTAAAGCAATGTACATGGGAGTGGAGGATGAAAAGTGTGTGTGTGTGGTACATGCTTGAAGGTGTGGTATTCCATGTATTAAGCTTATGTAAGGAAACAATGCATGCAATTTTGTACTGAAACAATTTATTTCTGTTTCTGATAGATTATTAAGGAGTGAAGGCAGAGATTTAACTTTGTTCAGCAAAGTTGAACCGGAAGAATCCCTGTTTAATAGCCTAATACATGATGAGAAGAATGAAGAGTGATCTTCATTCTCTTTTTACTGGCAACACTAAGTCAAGTTACTTTTTCCTTATTAAAAAGAAACAACAAAAACAAGAATACCTGATTATGCGATGTATCTGATGTTCAAATTAACAGACAAAAATGTTAAAAGCGGTTGTTATAACTATGCTCAATAACAAAGTAAAATATGCTAGTGATATGAGATAATGGAAAAAATCATGGGAAAAAAGAAAAAAATAACTAAATAAATACCTATAACTTGAAAAATGCAATCTCTAAAGACAAATTTCAGATGGCCTTACAACAAATTGGAAATAGCAGTAGAAGAGACAGCAAACTTTGTGATAGGTAAGTAGAAATGATCAAACCTGAAATATAGAAATAAAAATTATTGAAATAAAAATTGAATGGACCTGAGAGATTTGTGGGACAACATCTATCTGTGTATTTGTACATGTGTATAATTGAGTCCCAGAAATACAGAAAAAATATAATTGGGTATAAAACATTGATGAAATAATGGCATAATTCTCCCTGTTCACACTACTTCTGTTGCACATTGTTCTGGCGGTCCTGACCAATGCAATAAAGTAAGAAAAATAAGTAGAAGGCATAAACATTAGAAATGAAAAAACAAATTTTTCTCTTTAAAGTTGCCATGATAGCTTATGTAGACAATCTTAGTCTTTCAAAAAGTTACTTGACTAAGGAAACAGTGATATAAGAATTAATTATATTTTTAGATACTAGCCACAAAATTTGAAAATTGAAATTTAAAAATTTCCTTACAGTAGCAGTAGAAAATAAAGTACTTAGGAATAAATTTTAGTGCAAATAAATCTTCATGCAAGATCTCTACATTGAAAACTGTAATATATCTCTAAGAGAAATTTTAAAAGATATAAATAAATGGAGAAATAGACCTTGTTCAAGAATTAGAAGACTCAATATTGTTAAGGTGTCACTACCTCCCAAATCAATGTTTTGATTCATTGAAATCTATAGTAATTAAACACAGTGTAATGTTGGCCTAAAGATCAACAAATAAGTCAAAAGAAGAAAAAAAATGGAAAAAGAAGAAAGGCCCCAAACAGATCTACCCATTTGTGATGTTTTGATTTCAACAAAAGTCTCAAAGCAGTATAATGGTGAAAGGAAAATCTTTTCAACAAATGCTGAAAAAACTGGATATCTACTGGAAAAAATATGAACCTTGATCCTTACTATACAACATACACAAATATTGACTTAATATGGACCACACACCTATACTCAGTGGCTAAAATATAGCTGCTAGAAGAAAATGTGGGAGAATATCTTTGTGATTTGGGGGAGGTTTCTTAGGATTAAAAGCTATAATTATTTTTAAAATGTGATATATTGGCCTTTTATAAAATTAAAAACTTCTGCTCATCCATAGACATTATTTAAAAACTGAATAAGAAAGTCACATAATGGGAAAAAATATTCTTAAAATATATATCTGACAAGGGACTGGTGATATATATGTAAACATATGTGTGTATGTGTATGTATAAAGACTTACAGCCCAATAATGAAGAGACAATCCAATAAAAATGAGCTAAAGACTTGAGCAGACACGGCAAATAGTTTTGATATATTAAGTAAAAATGTAGGCTATGTAAACGTAAAATATATTAGTTATATATATACATGTATGAACACATTCATGAATTCATAGAAAAAAGTAAAAAAATATTCCAAAATACTAGCAGAGGTTCTATCCAGGTGGTGCCGTTTTGGCCATTTGCATTTTTTCTGTGCTGTCATAGAGTTACCCATATTTAAAAATATAATTATGTACAATACTTAAAATTAAAATTTCTTTTTATAGAAATGTAATGCCCATTTACAAATTATAATTTGAATGGAATTTTCTTTTTGCTTTGTATATGATTTGTGATACTCAGGAAATCATAACCACATTTTCACTTCTTTGGCATAAAATAATATTAGGGAAGCATCAAAGTGGAGACCCACCCAGAGTAGCTGGGTGTATGTTCTTGCCTGGTATGATGAAATTTGCTTTGAATGTGTTTGTGTTATAATGCCAATTTAAGGGATCAAAACACTGAGCTGCCTGCCACTTTGGTGATCCTGGCTTATAAAAAGAGGACTCTAAACAGAGAGAACTTGTATGGGGAAAAGGAAAATTAAGCAAATAAAAGCACCCTCTTCACACTGTGGAGCAGTCTGGGTCCAGAAAGTGGAAAGGAGGTGCTCATGATGACCATTTCTCTGTTTTTGCCCCCACACTCTCCTCAGGCACTGGTAGTAAGGGGTGATCATAAACCGAAATGCACTAAAGTTTTGGTCACTATTCCCACATGAATTCCCTTAGTTTTTTCCCCATTGGGCTGTTTACAATGAGTGGATGCACCCATATATTCACTGTATTGTGATTCAGCTTTGGGTTTCATATGATCTCTCTAAATTTGTGTAGTCAGATTTGAACTGCTGTTCAATAGTACCAAAGATGTATTTTCTGCATTTTTGAACTTCTGTGCATTTGAATTCTAAGAGTTATTTCAGCTGAAGGGATAATGTGTGGGTGGCAGGATGCTGCCTCAGGAGGAATCAAATTGAATTCCTGCTCAGGATCAACTGAAAGTCCTATTCATCACCTCCCATAAGATAATCTTGAAGATTGAGGGTAAAGGGTGGGAATTTTTTTAGCGGCATAAGCTCAGACTTACATTTTAAGGCATAGGAACTATGGGGACAGGAGTTAGGATTATGAATGGTTTGGAGTCTTATTTTCACATTATCATTCACTTAGTCAGTGCAGCTGTTCTTGTAACAGTGTTGCCTTCCAGAGTCAAGGTTAATTTCTAAAAGGATTTCATCTCTCACCTTAAGGTCTTTTTGTTGATTTTTATATATATGCTTCTGGAGAATACTGTCTTTCTTCTTTTACTCCTCATTTACTTGGGGAAATTTAATTTTGTTTGTTCATTAGTTGCGTTTTTCATTCCATAAAATTTGAAATGTCTGAGATATATATATATTTATTTAAGCATATTACGGGGGTACAAATGTTTAGGTTACATATATTGCCTTTGCCCCACCTGAGTTGGAGCTTCAATCGTGTCCATTCCCCAGATGGTGCACAGGGCACCCATTAGGTGTGAATATTCCCATCCCCTCCTCCCCCTCCCACCTGCCTGACACCTGATGAATGTTACTACTGTATGTGCTCATGTTGATCAGTTAATACCAATTTGATAGTGAGTACATGTGGTGCTTGGTTTTCCATTGTGATACTTCACTTAGTAGAATGGGCTCCAGCTTATTCATGATAATACAAGAGGTGCTAGATCACCATTGTTTTTTGTGGCTGAGTAGAACCCCACTGTATACATATACCACATTTTATTAATCCACTTATGTATTGATGGGCACTTGGGTTGTCTGGTATATTAATGTATGATTATTATTATTGTTATTCTCTCCTCTGGCATTTACCAATGTGTTTCAGTTTTGAATATTATACTACCTCCTGTTTTAAATGGAGTGGATCATTCCATTCCTTGAGCAACCCTATAAATACCACAGTATGATTGGATGGTTAATATGAGAATTGCCTTGGGTTTTAATATTTATGGGAAGCCATGTAGATTAGTGGAATTTTTATTTGAAATTTGTAGTATCTGACTTTTAGGATTAATATATCTATATGACAAAAGTTGATAGTATTACCTATTCCTAAGTGCATTTGAATTCTAAGAGTTATTCAAAAAGTTTACAAAAGTTAAGAAAAAATAATTATATTAGTTTTTGAACCTCACTAAAACTGGTTGTTTTATAATTGCCAACTAAATTTGAGGAATTTACAGTTCTTTTTATTATATTTACTGTTTTATAAGCTGATAATAGTAAAAGCTTTAAAAGGCATAAGGAATGAAACCCCCTTTTTATCTGATATGGCTATTCTCTAAACCACTTATAATTTTTCAGGGTAACAAAAACATTATAAATAATTCCTATATACTATACCATACTACACTATTATATATTAATACTATAAATACAGTAGGTTATATGTGTGTATAAATATGTGAGTGTGTATATATATATATGCATGTGTGTGCTCATGTACTTTTTAAGCATTTAAGAGTAATATATAGATAGCCCCTCATCATGAAACCACAAAGCAAAGATCTAAATCAAAATTTTACTTTACAAAATACAATGCATGTTTTCTGAGGAATTTGTGCATAAATAGTTTATGATACCCAATGACTACGTTTTTTTTTATTTTGGCATATTATGGGGGTACAAATGTTTAGGTTATATATATTGCCCTTTCCCCCGCTTCCCCTCTGAGTCAGAGCCTCAAGCGTGTCCATCCCCCAGACGGTATTCATCGTACTCATTATGTATGTATATACCCATCCCTTCTTCCCCATTCCCATCTACCCAATGCCCGATGAATGTTATTCTTTTATGTGCACTTAGGTGTTGGTCAGTTAAAACCAATTTGATGGTGAGTACATGTGGTGCTTATTTTTAATCATGCATTTGGAAAGAGTTGCTACTGTCACTGTAGGAATGGATAGTCAGGTCAGTGCCAATGATTTTCAGAAACCTATACTCAGCAGTCTTTTTGAAACTTGTTATTTTAAAAATTTCCAGTAATATTTTGACGTTTCATACAGTATCTAGAGCAAGGAAATCCTGTCATTTAAATTACTCTGATTTTCAAGATTCTACCATCTGTCTCCTGCACACCCACTCACCTTACTATTGATTTCCCAAAGATTTTATTCCTCTCATTTCTTTCTAGAGAGTGATTGATGAATATACCCTCACAGTCACTTCTCTTGAAATAAGGGCAAGCATATGAGATTGCTCTGCTGCTTTTTTCCAGTGTGAGTAGGTGTATATACCCAGAAATAATTCCGATGAGTTAGAAATGTGATTGAGATGTTGGCAACAGTGAAAGAAGAAAGGAGATTTGAGTCAGAACTGAAAACAACAGGTTTAATGAAGAGATTCCTGCTAGCATTGATTGAACCCTTTTCACAATCAGTAAGGCACATTTCCATGATTCTCACGTGAATAGTAAAAGGTGAGAAATGAGGACAGCAGAAATAGTGCCCTGGCATCCTGATCACAGCACTATTTGTAGAAATTACTGAACAAATGTTCATTGAGAGTTTATTCTGTGCCAGGTATTGTGCTTGACAATGAGAGCAATGATAAGGAAAATATGGTTCCTATGCTAAAGAATGTACAAACTAGCTAGAATAAAGGCAGGTAAATATTAATACATCATAACACACACAGTGTTTGTTATAACCCATGCAACATAAAATGTATTTTAAGTATTAGACTCCTTAGCTGCTTCAAAGTGTTAATGATGTTGAGCAGAAATGTGTTTTAAGTTCAGATAACCATCACAAAAGTGTAATTCCTAGAAACAAGAATAAAATATGCCTTCCATATTACTCCCTCTCATTTGACTAGACTTGGAGCTCCACAAGGGAAAGGGCTGAGACTACTTTGCTCGCAGATAGAGCCCAGCACAGTGCCTTGCACAAAGTGGATATTTAATAAGTATTTGTTGAATAATATTATTGAGGAAAAAAGGTTTTGGGACAAATTCCCAATTTAAGGAACTTATTTACCTCTCACGATATTTTAAAAATACTCCATATCTGGGTCAGGAGTCCTGTGACAGTACTGCATATGAGAATGGACATTTGTGTGGAAGATGGAATAACAGAGTTACTTGTCCTGGACAGAATATATAATATAAGTTAACCTGCATAGACTTCCTAACATAACAAAGATGGGTGTTAGTAAAACATGTAAAGTATGTCTTAAATTTTAAGCACTGAGATAGTGCCCAAGGGAAAAATATCTTCCATACTAAGTAAAAACCATCTGTCTGGGTCTTGATAAGTTCTGTGCTTCTGAGAGCTGCTGAGGAGGGACAGCAGTCTCTGTGGAATCCTGGGACTGTTCCCACTATGGATTTGGCCAGCACTTCAAGTGGCTTTCTCCTGTGAAAGAGGATTGCTGTGAGCCCCCTGCCCTGGAATAACTACCAAAGAACAACTGGCCAAAGACCCTGGCATTCCAGAGTCTAGAATATAGATTACATTTCAAAACCAGAGAACACATTACCTCAGGAAGAGTTGACTTGATGCTCCTCAGCAGAGGAGCAACTCTGGCCAGAAAAAAAGCTCCAGACTTGGACTCACGAATACTTACTCAAAGAAGCTAGGGAAAAGCAAACATCCATCACTAGGTTACAAACCAATATCCTTGTTCAAGCCTTTGAGATTAATCAGTTCCTTAAAATTGCTACCAGGGAAGAGTTGGCTAAACCAATAGGTATTCCATAATCTAGAATTCAGATAAAGTTTTAGAAACAAAGAGCTCAGCTCCCAGGGCAGAGCAGAAGTAGACCCATGAATTCTCTAGAAGGCCTAAGTCGTAGACCTCATCTGACCATTCAGCTGAAGCAAAGAAGCCTGTGCATTTCCCAAGCAGCTCTCATCACTTTCCTCCCTCCAATTCTTTCAGCAGCAACCAGTTATTTGTACCAGCTCTTCCTCCACTGCACAGGTCCTTTGGTCTTTGGGCACCCTCTGGGGGGCTGCATGAACCAGGCATCAAAAATAATGATGATCCAGCCCACCCAGGCTGTGCTGACAGGTGGGATATCTCACCTTCCACTGAAATTTATGCATCATGTGTCAACAGTACTGATTCTAGGAGGGGAGCTCTCACATACCCAGACTCCGTTCTGACCTCCATACCAAGGAAAATGCCAGGATGACAAGGACAGTGACCACTCTGTCCTGGCAGTACTGCTCTTTAGGGACGCTACTCAGCTGCAACTTGATGATCCTTAGCAGCAATTACAGGGTCTGGGTCAGCAAGACACATCCCATTATATGCAATGGTGGGGCGAGGAGCCCTAGGGTGTGATGGTCAAATGGGAACCTCAGGAAGAGCCACACAGCAGCTTGCACATGTTGAGACACACGTGTAGCAACAGCAGGTGCTACCAACTGAGGAGCGACCTCATCTGCTTGATCAATCACATCAGCACTCTGCAGAAACCTCAAGCTTTTTAGATGAATATCTGTCAACCACAGAAGTTTCAGGAAAAAGCACGACCTTTTCTAAATCTGGATCCATAGAAGGAGGACCCTCCAACACCTAAACCACTTCTTGGTGAGGAAGAATTTCAGGCTGTGCTCGAAATGCTGGAAATCCCACCAGGCCATCAGCTTTAGGTGGAGGAACATGTCATTCTCACCATGCCCATTCAGCCCTCCTTTCCTTGGATGCAGAATCAGTGCGATACAAAGGAAAGTGAACAAAGAGGACATTGTGTTTGGGAGCAAGGCAAATGCAAGAAGTACCAACCACCTGGAAACCCATGGGTAGTATTTTGACTGGGTCCTGTGGGCAGCACTTACCTTCTCTCCTACTTACTTTAAGGGGCTTACTTCATGGCCTAAGCGATTGCTTCAAAGCTCTATACGGCCTCTTGAGGCACTATGGGCACCAGGCCATGGATATCTTTGAATCCTGATGAACCAAAGTATTTTCACAACAGACATGACATCCTGTCTGTGATCACCACTTCCTGGGCAGTCTGGACAATACATGAACTGTAACTGAACCAAGGCAAGAAGAATAGGTCTTAGAGAGACACATCTGTACATTCTCCCCTTCTAGAAAGTTCCAACGTCCAACCTGAAAGGAGACTGATGTGTAGAAAATGAGAGAATCCTATATTTACTTGTTAAGTGAATTCATGACAAGAAGTTTTTAATCCTAGCTCTGACAGTTTGAAATGGGAACTGGAAGTTACTTCACTATCCATCTATCAACGATTGATTATACAAGTTTATATCTGTAATACTGAGTGCTTTCATGTATGATTTTCCCTTTGAATATTTAAACAGAGAATATGACAGGGAAAGTTAGAAAAGCAACTCCCTGAAATCATTAAACAAAGTATATGAATTTTAATCTTCCCACATTGTTAGCATTTTTGTACATATTAATATTTACATGTATATCTATCCATAATCCTGCTCTTTATATTGTAAATAAATTATATGTCAAGTTTTTTTTTGTTTTTTTTTTTTGAGACAGAGTTTCACTCTGTTGCCCAGGCTAGAGTGAGTGCCGTGGTGTCAGCCTCACTCACAGCAACCTCAAACTCCTGGGCTCAAGTGATCCTTCTGCCTCAGCCTCCCAAGTAGCTGGGACTACAGACATGCGCCACCATGCCTGGCTAATTTTTTCTATATATATTTTTAGTTGGCCAGATAATTTGTTTCTATTTTTTAGTAGAGACGGGGTCTCACTCTTGCTCAGGCTGGTCTCGAACTCCTGACCTCGAGCGATCCACCCACCTCGGCCTCCCAAAGTGCTAGGATTACAGGCGTGAGCCACTGCGCCCGGCCTATATGTCCAGGTTTTTAAAAATACTAGATGCTATGATACATAGAACCTCAAATTTCAGTGCATTATTTTTTTTTCCTGTGATGCCCAAACAGGTGTTCTAGACAGGCAGGTATCCCTTCTCCAACCGTGATGTAGAAATCCAGGCTCCTTTATTCTTGTGACTTTACCATCTTTAACACATGGCTCACAAGCTGGTCCTCAGGGTCTTCTCCCTTTCAGCTAGTCAAAAGAGAAACAGAGCATGAAGAATCACTTGTGAAGATTTTCATGGGTATGGCTCCTACATGCATTTCAGTGGAAATATAATAATGTGTGCTCACAAGAAAGATGAAATAGGTTTGGTAAATAACTAACTTGTCCCTGTCCCAGATGAGAGATATTTATGATCAAAATTCAGCAATTTTAAAGCAAGTATTGAGGATAGAGATCCTGTGATAAGAACATCTGTGAACAGACTTTTAGAAGATAAGAATTGTATGGGATCCACAGAAGAAGATCAGCATAATGTTGACAACCCCAAAAGAGGCATTCCAGCTGGACTGGTGCCATATTAGGGTAAAGGTTTTCACCATTCCTTAGTGAAGTTCAACAGAATTTGTGTCATAGCCCAACTGCATGCAGAGCTTTTTCAAAAAATAAGATTTTATATAATTATACTAAGTAATATGTATATAATTTTCTCTTTTTTAATTTTTATTTCAGCATAATACAGGGGTACAAATGTTTAGGTTACATATATTGCCTTTGCCCCACTTGAGTCTGAGCTTCAAGCGTGTCCATCCCCTAGACGATGAACACCACATCCATTAAGTATGAATATACCCATCCCCTCCTCCCGCCTCTCACCTACCCAACACCCAATAAATGTGACTACTATTTGTGCACATAAGTGTTGATCAGTTAATACCAATTTGCTGGTGAGTACATGTGGTGGTTGTTTTTCTATTCTTGTGATACTTCATTTAGTAGAATGGGCTGCAGCTCTATCCAGGATAATATAAGAGGTGCTAGATCACCATTGTTTTTTGTAGCTGAGTAGAACCCCATCAACCTACAGAATGGGAGAAAATATTTGCATGCTACACGTCTGACAAAGGGCTGATAACTAGCTAGAATCTATATAGAATTCAGGAAAATCAGCAAGAAAAATCAAACAACACTATCAAAAAGTGGGCAAAGAACATGACCAGAAACTTTTCAAAAGAAGACAGAAGAATGGCCAACAAACACATGAAAAAATGCTCAACATCTCTAATCATCAGGGAAATGCAAATCAAAACCACAATGAGATATCACTTATGTCCAGTGAGAATGGCCTTTATCAAAAAGGCCCCAAACAATAAATGTTGGCAAGGATGTGGAGAGATAGGAACACTCATACACTACTGGTGGGACTGCAAACTAGTACAACCTCTGTGGAAAGCAATATGGAGATATCTCAAAGAGCTACAAGTAGAACTACCATTTGATCCAGCAATCCCATTACTGGGTATCTACCCAAAGGAAAAAAAGGCACTCTATAAAAAAGACATCTGTACTAGAATGTATATAATTTTCATTCCATAGTGGGAACTGTCACCCTCAACTAAGTATTTTGTTGTATCATAAGGTTCTCATAATTAAATGACCTTTTTAGTGGTATAGGTATGGTCTTAGGTTGATATCTATAAAGGCGGGATAATCTAGACAATTTCATTTAAGACTGTGGTATGAAGAATGAGAAAATCTGGATAAGCAGCCCCTTTATAATTCATGCTTTGTTAAAGCTTCCACAGAGGCAGAAATAATTTACTCTGGAAAGATACAAGGGGGAAAATGACAGACAACATATTATGCCAGAAATTGGTCATGAAAAAGAAGTTGGCATTCGAAATATAAAAAAAATAAATAAATAAAATCATCTCTGTAAAAAAAAAAAAAAAAGAAGTTGGCATTTACCATGTGAACAAAGGTTTGAATGGGTAGGTGAATAGGGATCAGTATAGGGGTTGGAAACCAGATGGTAGATGGAAAAACATAAGAAACATGGAGTTGTGACTGCATTCCAGCGAGCTCATAGAGGAAATTGAAAGAAGTATATGTTACAGTGTAAGTCACTATATACCTGTTTTAATTTCCTTAGAAAGTCTCCCATTTGGGACTTATATTAATATCTGTATATAAAGATTACATAAATATCCCTTGTGTCTTAAATGACGTGGACAGACCCAGCCACAATGCCCGCTAAAACCTTAGCAGCGTGGGTCCATGAGAAGAGGAGGCATTAGAAGCAAGAACTAGACTAGATTTGAGGAGTGAGAAAAAGACTTGGCTATAGGTCTTAATCCCTTTAGGGTATTGCAAGAAGTTCGATGTAGAGTTGTTAAGAGAGTTAGGCTTGATTCAGGCAGGTAAAAGTAGTTGTGAGCCAAAATAGAATATATTAGATGCTCAACAGGCATTTATTGAAAGAAATAATGACTAAATCTGATGAGTGAATAATAATAAGAGAAATCCAGGTGACATAAAACACGTGAAGTATATTTATGGTCAGGCCAAGCCAGGTTATGTACAAAATTTATGTCCAAGGGAAAAAAAATCTAACAAGACCTAGATTGATAGTCAAAATAGTAAAGTTCAGAGAAGGAGGGCTAGACGAAGAAACTGACGCAGAAGCCCAGCTACTGCACAATAAGCAGAGGTAAGACTGGATTTTAATTTAGTAGGTTTTCAAGTTATTGAGGCTTACATTAGACACCGGGTCTTCAAAGAAATGTGAATTTCTCCCTTGTTAAAATTCTTCCTTCTTTGTCCATGATGATTCAAGAATCAGACATGATTGATTCTGAAATTAAAAGGTCTATTTATAGCATTTGGGAGGGACAGTGGACCTGTCTTTTAGCTTCTAGAGTATAAACACTTTGTAAATATGTGTAGAGTCTTTGATTATCTATTTTGCATTTCACGACATTTGTAATAGAGCTAGGTAGCCAATAAATAACTTACTTAGATTTTGAAAATAAAAGTTGATTTCATCTATGTAAGGGTTTTTTTTTTTTTTTTTCAATAATCAGGCAGGACTATAATAAAGAAAAAGTTCCAAGAGTTAAAACTGCCAGGTCTAATACTGTCTGTGACAGGAGTATTTCCTGAGATCAGTATTGCTCAATACAATGAATTTTTTTTTTTTTCATCCAGAAAGTTGAGGACTGGATCAACTTTTTAGGGTAATAACCTACCTAGTTTCTCTAAAATCTATGTGGTTGCACTATAGGACTTTAGTTAGATCCTGAATTTCTGACACTGACCATTTTTTCCAACTTTGCATCCAACATAAGACATTACATTAATTTCCCTTTTCACTTACCCATTGCTTGTGCCTCCATCCATATTCCTTTGCTCTCAGTTTTACTAATCTTTAGCCTGTTTCCATTGTATCCCTATTCATTCATCAAGTTCTATTCAGTATTCCATTAGGATGTCTCTTGGGTCTTCCCCTTCTTCTGCATTCTGTGTACCATTGTCCTAGCCAGGTTTCAGTCATCTCTTGCCTACATTCCTACTAGCTTAGTTTCCTTGATTCTGGTCTCTCCATCATGAGTGCCTGCTGATTACTTCTTGATTATGCTTTTTAATACTGTTCCTATAATGTCATTTCACACATTAAAGATATATACACACATTTACTTTCTACCTCATCAAATCCAAACTGCTCTGTTTGACTTTGAGAACTTTCAATATGACCTTCCCCTTCCCGGCCATTGTCATTTCCTCCTATTCCTGCACCCATATCCTCTGTGTATTTAAAAACAACATCTTATATTTGTGTAGAATCTTAGACTTTAGAGGATGCTTCAGAAATCTCATTCTTCTCACAATAACTAACGCGAGCATAATTATGTCCATTTTACAGCGACCACAAACGATTCGCTATTGTGTCAATGTCACATGAACTAGCAAATGGCAGAGCTCATTCATCTATACTATAGTATAGCTCTTAATATTTGCCTTTTATTGATTAAATTTCTTGTTTCTTCTCTAAAATTTTTCTTCTTTAAAATTTTACTTCTTCCTCTATGCAGATATCTGTAGTTACTTTAGCCCACATTCATCCTTTTGGTGAATTAGTTTCTATTTCAAGTATTTTAATTTTATTTCTAAGGTTGGAACTTTTTATAAGCAGAGAGCATGTCTTATTTATTTAGTCTTTGGAAACAATTAAGATAGCTTTCTAGTATTGGATCATATATTGTTACCAGTAATTTTTGTTAAGCTGCACTGAATCAAATACGAACTCAGCAACTGATAAAAAAGTGGTCCTTGCCCTTAAGCAAATTTTAGCCTAGTGTAGGTTTGGAAAAAATACATAAATAACTATACATTAAAGAGAATAAGAAAGGTTCTGAAACAGAAATGCATTTCAAGTGCTGTAAGTATTCAAAGAAGAAAGAGATCATAACAATTAGAGGCATTAACAAAGGCTTCATGGTTGAAGTTACATTTGAAATGGCCTTTGAAAAATGATTAGCAAGGTAAAGAGAAGTGGCAGATTTGAAATTTAAGATATCTGCAAACATAAAATAGTATTAATATTAAACAAATAATAAAATTTAGAAACAAAGAGCTCAAGTCATTTGAAAAGAAAATGGAAATGTTTAGTATTCAATTACAGTCAGGCACTGCATAACGAAGTTTGAGTCAATGACAGATTGCATATATAATGGTGGTCCCATAAGATCATAATGGAGCTGGAAAATTTCTATTGCCTAGTGATGTCTTGATGATTCTGACCCTGTATAAGTCCTAGGCTAATGTGTATAGTTGTGTCTTAGTTTTTAACTAAAAAGTTTAAAAAGTAAAACAAAAGAAAATTTTATAAATAGAGAAATGCTTATATAAAAAGGATATAAAGAAAAAATATTTTTGTATAGCTGCACAATGTGCTTGCATTTTAGTGTTACTACAAAAGAGTCAAAAAGTTTTTTAAAATTGAAAAGTTTATAAAGTAAAAACATTAAAGTAAGCTAAGGGTAATTTATTATTGAAGAAAGAAATATTTTTTATAAATTTAGTGCAGTATAAGTGTATAGTGTTTATAAAGTCTACAGTAGTGTACAGTAATGTCCTAGGCCTTCACATTCACTCACCACTCACTCACTGACTCACCCAGAGCAACTTCCAGTCCTGCAATCTCCAGTCATGATAAGTGCTCTATACAGGTGTACCATTTTTTATCTTTTATACTGTATTTTTACTGTACCTTTCCTATGTTTAGATGTGTTTGTATTATATACAAATATTTAACATTGCATTACAATTGCCTATAATATTCAGTAACATGCCGTACAAGTTTGTAGCCTAGGAGCAATAGGGTATAATGTATACCTAAGTGTGTAGTAGGCTATACCATTTAGATTTGTGTAAGGAAATTCTATAATATTCACACGATGAAATCACCTAAGGACCCATTTCTCAGAATGTACCTCTGTCATTAAGACACACATGTCTGTAAATTCATTTATTCATTCATTTGACAAGCATTTACTGAAACAAAAAGTATGCTCCCAACCTACAGTGGACTTAGAATTACTAGGTGGAAAAATTCATCCAAATAAATAAATACAATACATTGAAGAAAAGGCTGGAAAATTGGTGTGTATAAAGCATAATAGGAGCACTGTGGTGAGAGCCACTATCTGTGGATTCCAGTCCCTGAAAACTAATGCTGTAGTGGAAACTAGATGAAATTGGTAATTCAGCCATGTTGGTTCATTTGCATTTCAACTCTCCAGATTGGTGGCTTAAGTTAATTTATTCTGAACAAGTTGAGTTCTCTAGGCAGACAGGTTGATGTATTGCATTTCATTATTTTGCTAGCATAGCGTGTTCTCCCTCAAAGTGAAGCAGGAATTGAGTCCGTAGCTTGGCCGAGCTGTTATCTTAGGCTTGTTAACTTCTTGGATGTAGCCCATGAACATTTATGTTCGTGTGAGAGAGGTTACGAAAATATCTGTAAGTGAATTAAGTCAGTGGGGGTTTTCTCTGAGTGAAGACTTTGGAAGCAGGCATTCACTAAAAGAGTCTCCTATGAAAGCCACTGTTTGTAAGATCTGACTGATTTTATTTGAAAGCATAAGCAGTGGGTATAATAAAATAATATAATTATTGAACGATCTTGTCATCTTGTGTTAATTTAGCTGGAGTAATGAAATTCAAATTAAGCCCTGTGCTCTGGCAGGTATGCAATATCCGTTATATATAAATATATGGAAAAATCAGTAAGAGATTCTACTAAATTCTTATCGGTTCTACTGTTAAATGGCTCTATTTTCTTATTGAAAATATAAACAATTTCAGGCATATTTCTTCCTTACCTGCAAACAGTTTCTTAAACAATTGGGACTAATGAAAACAGCTTTCATTCCAATTTAACCTCCAAATAATGAAATGCAACAACAAGGACTACTGGGAATAGAAAAAGCCTGTGTTTTATAGTTAGTAACTGTGTTAGCAACCACCACCCATGACAATTCCTGCAGAATCACACCATCCTTAGTGCTATTTTGCCACATGACAGCAACTTGTTGTTCTTTTATGTGGCAGTAGATGTGGGCTAGAGCAAGTTATATTAATGTGGAAGTGTGCCTTGACACAAGTTCCACTGTTTAAAGTTGACCTTGGTGTGCTTGTCACTCAGCTGGCTAACGGCACGGACAAGCCCTTGCAGTGACACAGATAGGAATGGGAAGATTAAAACAACATGTGAAAGGAACCTTTAGAAATACAGCCCAAATATTAATTATCCCTTGTAGAAGCAGCTCTGTGAGATATTTCCTCCCCACATCATACCTTCTGGTATTATGGGGGTGGTGCTTCAAGATCATTACAGAAAAAGGGCTTAGACTTTGGTTTCACACTGCTGGCTTGTTAAAAGAAAGGGCTTTCGCCTGTGTTCTTTCACAGTGTTTAATGAGCTGGTATGTCTACAATCGGTGGAGGGAAAGGTACAAAATGTACCTGTAAAGTTATATTAGCAAGTTATTAGCCATTTGAAATGAGGGTAAGGAGCACATTGAGGTAAGATCAATGGGATGACACAGTTAGTGCAAGGCTTTTATATGAAAAGCAATTCTGAAACATAATTGCTAATAAAAGATCTATTAATACAGTAAAATACACTAACAGGTTCATTCTAGGGAGTAGTAAGTAGGTGATAATTAGAAAATTGGTGATTCAGATGGTATTAGGAGCCCTAGCAATGTTCCCAGCCGGCTCTGTAGGATGCCCCATGTGACATGTGCTTGGCAATAAATTTCAAGGCAAAAATATTAATATATTTCAAAGGAAATTTAAATCAACTTTTTTCCTTTTCCATATGTATTGCTTATACTAAAATTTCAGAACGTCTAGTCTATAGTGTGTGTGTGTGTGTGTGTGTATGTGTGTGTGTGCGTGTGTCTACGTGTAGGGGTGAATGTGTGCTCTCACAAAGTGTACACGTGCCTGGGTTAAAGGGAGGGAGGGTCTTTGCAACAGCATGATGTCTTTCACACCTCATACTGCTTGTTTTTAGGTTGTTTTTGTATCTGGTTCCTTCGAAAACACTGCAGGAGACTTCTCAGTTTGCCTCATGGCTTGGCAGACCTAGTATAGTATCAGAATTCCAGGAACATGATTTTTAACCTCACAATTTCTCAACAGGTTCCAACTTTCTATTTCTCTCATCTTTTTCTACCCTATGGAGTAAACCTCTGGTTAAAAAGAAAAAAGAAAAGACATGAAGCAAAAAACAAAGTAAGAGGAAAGCCTAAAGTAAAAAGCATGACAAAATGATTGATTATACTAACCTTAAACATGGGAGGGGTGGATAAATACAAATATTAAATTAAAAACATTTGCTCATTGGTAACAAAAGGTGTCCCTTTAAGCATTTCCTCCCCTGACTTGACTTCTTTCATTTCCTCTTTGAAGTCTCTGATCTGTCAATGTCTTCTCTAGTCTCTGCCCTTGGCATATATCATGTATTTCCACAACCAAAGATCTGAAGATTAAGGAAACTCTCCTCAGTATTGTTGCATAAACCTGTTGGAGTTACCTTCACTCACATCTCACATCTCACATCTCTCCTCTATCATAGTGATGATTAAATATATTTATTCCTGAACAGGATGGCTAATTTTTTTCAGAAATGAGTTGAAGCATTATAAATATTAATAATATTTGTGCATATGCTTCTTTTATACAAGTAATATCATCTGATCTATACAACAACTATGGGATGTACATGTGACCCCCATTTTTCAGATGAGACAACAGGCTCAGAGAGTTTAGGTAACTTGCTCTGGTCATCTAGCCAGTAAACAGAGGAGTTAGGGCTTCAACTTGTTTTATTATATTTAACTTCCTGATTCAATTTATTAGCTTTGTGACTTTGGAGAAGTTACATTACTTCTCACTGTCTTGCTTCCTCATCGTCAATTAAAAAAAGGTTGGTACTACTATAAATTGCTTAGCTGTACTGGTTGTCGAATTGCCATTATTACTAGTCTGGCTCCAGAGCTTGCTCTCTATGCAAGGACTTCTTAAACTTTGATGAACATTGGAATCACCTGGAATCTTTATTACACTGCGGTCTGAGTAGTCTAGATGGGATCTGGGCTTCTGCGCCTCTAAAAGTCCCAGGTGACGCCAATACTGCTGGTCTACAGGCTGCCTGCCACCTTGTCTG
>CM052440.1:44175952-44281360 GCA_028533085.1 Varecia variegata
TCATTTATAAGAGGGAGGTGGGGGCAGAGAGAAAGAGGAGGAGATGGAGGAGGAAAAACGAAGATGAGAAAGGGGGAAGGAAGAAGGAGAAGAAACGGAATAGCAAGGTGATGTTTCAGACTGGGAAAGAGTGGAACTCGGTGACTTCCCAAATGAAAGGGTCCTATGCCCCATTCCCTGGAAGAGCTGAAGAAAGTGACAGAACTTACAAAGGTATCCTGTCAAGGAAGGACTCTAAGCATAAACTCTCTTTTCCTTTTTTGCTCTAGGTCCAGCAGTATATTAAAGAAAAATATCACATTAGACAAGATGGGCAAGCAGAAGTTGATTTTCATTCCAGATTATAGCCAGCAATAGGGAAGAAAACACATCAAAATTGGATATGCAGCTATGTTAAAATGAAGGGCCAGAGAGTTTTTAAGAGCCATGGTGGTAGTGGTGGCGGTGGGGGGAGGGTCCATAGGCTTAGGTCCTGCTAATGGGCCTTACCCATCGGAAAAGTAAACTTTCCCCTATATTTGTTCACAGCTAGGAGCAAGGCACCAGCAGAACTTAGGCTCCTACCCTCCTAGACAGAGTGGGAGATGGGGCACTACCTTCCTTGATAATTACATTTCGAAAGATGGCTCCCAGGTTTTTGAGAAAAACATTCTCAGCTTGTAAAACTGGTTAGAGGCTTTTAAACATATTTACATCTCAGAGAAGCAGAGAATTCACAAGTTTTCTCAGGTAAATGCTCTAAGGAAAGAGAGGTATGGTCCCAGAGTCGGGAAGAAGCCTTTCTAAAGTTTAATTGAGCTGAGAGAATGTTAAAGCCCTCTAGGTCAAGGTTGTTGGATTTGATGTGATCCCTTTGTTTGCTGTCTGATCTAGCATCTATTTTCTCTCTCAAAGTCCTCATATAGAGATCTCTAAATATCTCTCCCATATGGGACCTAATTCACTAGATCCAATTCACTCACCAAGTATTTTAGTGGCATTGTTCTAGACTGAAGGATTCTAAGAGGTATGTGTTGAAGTCTCCATGGAGACAAAGATATATGCCAAAGACATTTCCTCTAAGAAGGCAAGGCCTTCTTATATGATTGTGTGTCAAGACGCTGTCCCAACCTGCAGGCCAGAGAAGGAAGTATTAGTGGGCTTCCTGAAGGAGGCAGCTACAGAGTTTGATCATCTCTAATCACCCTCTCAGCACCTGCCTCTCTTCTTCTTCTTCTTTTTTTTTTTTAATTACTTTATTATATAACTGAAAATTACCTCACTCTAACTGGGCCACACTATTCACTTCCAGAATCTCTTTTGTTTTCATTACTTACCCTTTTTGTTCTGGTTTCTCATCTTCTTATTTAAAAAAAGAAAAAATAATAATAACTCCTTTGGCTATCTTTTCTTAAGTGAGTCTCTTTGCTTTCCTCTAGGCTGTCTATTATGTTTAAGACAGGTTTTCTCCAAACAGAGCATCATTGTGAATACAAAGCAAAGAATTGCTCTAGACATAAGGAAGGAGAAAACGGAATACACTATGCTTAAATTCCTTTATTTAAAAGATTGATTTTTAGCTGATGATTTCAAATCATTTAGATATTGTAGTTCCATGAATATCACAAATGGAGTACATAATCTGTATATATGATGATCCAGTAGCAATAATAATAATAAGTACTTTGCATTTTTAAGGAAAAGGTGATTTCTCTCTTTATGTTTTTTAAATTATATTTGCAGCTAATAAGGCAGGTTTTCTTAAATATTAGGTAACATGTAGATTTCAATCCTAAAGGTTTAATCAGTGGCTCTTTCAATTGTAAGGATTTGTGCAGATTTCCAGGAGGTGGGGGTTTATGGCCAGCAGAGTCTCTGTGCTCTCTCCTTCAGTTATCATCGTCTTCTTAGCAATCCCTCCAACACCTCACTAATTTAACTCTAGACTGTTCAAAGGTAAAAATGTTATCTCTTACTAGATATGGTGTTATTAGAATTAATTTGTTAATCGAAGTAACATTTATTTAACTCCTACTTTGTTCTAGGCAATTTGGGATGTTAGCTATTAGTATTATCACTCACAATGAAGAGGACTGAGACAATAAAATATAATCAGTACTAAGAGAAGCACACGCCAGTGTTTCTGTTAAAATGATGGGGTGGGTGGGAGTACTAGAAAGCAAAAATATGAGAAGCTGTAATATGGGGAATTGTATCAGGGGCTGAAGTGCAAAGAATCGTCTTACCATGTTTTCTTTTAGGACCAACTTGCGTGCTATTTATTTTACAGCTATAAAAACTGTCGTTGGAGGTTAATGTAATCAATATTTGGGACTTACAAATTGTTATGCAACCAAACTCCAGCAATCAAAGCCATATATTATTTTAGAAGAGATACCCTCCTCCCCATTTTCCCATTAGCTTGAAAATAGGGAATGAGAAATACTAAAAGGCACAGAGAGATAATGGCTCTGAGCTGGAGAATTTTAAATAGGCTTCCTATTTATCAAAGCTGACTTTTACCATCCTTAATAGATAGGCAGCTTTGTGACCCAGAATGAAGAGGAAATGCTCTGTCATAAGCATTCACGAAAGAAACCTGTGCCTGTGAAAGGGTTTTTTTTTTTTTCTTTAGGGAAATTCAAAACTTCGGAGTAAAAAATTGCTCTGGGAACACACATCAGTAGCATATAACAGCATGCTGGCTATTTGTCCACCCCATGGAAGATCATTATCTTCTAGGGCTGCCATCACCTTCCATGTGAGCAAGACACTTAGATTGCTGCCCGTTCCTTTCAAGCTCGACAATAAGACATGAATACACAAACCTACTGTGCTAACGTAGGTCTTTTGTCTGAGGGCTTCAAGCAACTGACATACTAATATACCATTAAAGTAATTCTCCCTGGGAGTGTAATATAATGATAATACAATGATTATTCAATGTAAAGGCTGTGAATGATGTGAGGATATTTCCTGGCCTGTGACAACAGAACTATTCAATTATGAAGTCAAGTAATTGTGCTTTTAAAAGTTTTAATTTCTATCAAACACAATTGCTGCATTTAAAGTATCATCTGAGACTTCTGCCTTCACCTTTTTCATTTAACCTCTTGCTTTCTTGCTTTTACTTTCTATTTTTGTACTGAATAAGAACATCTCTCCAAAATATTTTTTGGATTTTCTATCTCATTTTCTCCATTCCCTACCAGATCTATCCCTCTCTTCATAGTCCCCGGTTTGGAAAATGGCATGCCCAGTTACCCAGTTGCTTAGATGCAAAACTTTGGTGTCATCACGAACTCTGTCTACTCATTTCCTCACTTCATGCTTTCTATTCATCAGCAAATTCTGTCACTCCTCTTTCAAAATATATCTGGAGTTTAGCCACTTTTGCCTGCCTTTATTACTTCCATTTATTCAAGCCACCCAATCCCTTACCTGGATTATTGCTAATTGCCTTTTAACTACTTTCGAGTTTCTATCATCGCGTCCTACAGTCTCTTTCCAACACAGGAGCAAGATCCTTTTGAAATACAAATCAGATCTAGTTACTTACTTTTCTGCTCAAACCCCTCCAGCTGGTTTCCATGGTATTTAGAATAAAATTCAAAAGTTTTACTGACAAGCCCTACATGATTACCTCTCTGTCCTTTTCTCCTTCCAATTCTATTTGCTCAGAATCGCATTGTCCTTCTTGATGTTTCTGAAACCTGTCAGGTTCCCACCTCAGGGCATGTACACTCTCTGTTCCCTCTGCCTGGAAGACCTCTCTTTCCCCCCAACACCAAGATACCCACATCACTCATTCCTCATTTTCTTCAGGCCTTTGCTCACACCCTACTCATGCTGTCTGAAATATCCATGCCACCCACCCCACCGCCCCCTCCATCCCTCTCTACACCTGTCCCACTGTTCCTCATGGCACATGTATCACCACCTGTCATTGTATTATATAGTAATTTGTTTCTCCTCTTTTTATCTGTCTTTCTCACTGTAATGCAAAGTGGAGAAATTTTCTTTTTGGTGCCACATCTTACTCTAGAGACATAGAAGGAGTACCTGGCACACAGCAGACACTGAAAGAAAAAGTGTTGAACAGATGAATAAATGCTACTTTTTCTACAATGCTTTCATGTTTTGGGAATTGATTTCTCCTGAATAACCGATAAATTACATCTTTTAAATTCCTCCTCCAAAATCACATTTACCAAAAAAAAAAAAAAAAGTATGACATCTATTTTTTAAAATGCAACATCCTAAATGTCCAAAAACAAAACCAAAAAAAAAAAAAAAATCTATCCCATAGTCTAACATAACCTGATTAGGTTAAATTATGCTTCATACATGCACTTAGGGCTTGAGCAAACTCATCGTGCTGCTACATCTGTTTATAGTTTGACTCAGATAACACTCTATGTGTAAAATTTAGTTTTCCATTTTATTAAAAAAATACTAATTCCAATATTCGAGCCACTCCTTTTCTCTTCCTTATTAGCTCTCCAACATCTTATTTCACAGCCCCCTAATGATACTTTCCACAGAGATCAAGCCCATCTGCTTGCCATTTCCTTGGGAGACTTGCTAATTTAAGCTTTTGATCATATCCTATTTTGAATATTGGAATTTTCTCTCCTCTGTATATCCAACCAGTTTGAAGTCCTATGATGGCTGATACAGCATCAGTTTTGCTTACTGATTTCCCAGTGACTACCCAGTGTCTGATACATAGGAGGTGCTCACTGAAGGAATTAGCATAACGACTCACTAATGTATTCCTCTGTTGTGGATTGTATCTTTCCTCTGCCTGTCTCCTTTCTAAAGTAAATATTTAAGGTATTATTCTTTCTGAAGCTACACGGAACAAGCTAAAGGAAACTGCACAAGAAAATGGTCCATATATCTCTTGTGCAAGAAAATGGCCTGAAAAACTAATGTGGTATTAATCATCTGCACCTTTCCAATAATGATGAGTTAGCTTAGTCACACACAACACAATGAAATCTTGTGTTAATGCTAATAGACAATTTCAAAGTAAACTGAAAATATTAAGAAAGGATTAACAAGACTTTTTTCCCCCCTCATTACATGTCAAGGGGACACAGCTTTTATTCATTTATTGACATTTCCTAACAGGGTAAAAATAAATAGCAGAAAAATGTGGGCACCTATGAAACTCATTTTGTTGAAAACAAAATTGATAAACTCTCTTTTTAATTGCTTAAAAACAATAAAATATAGATTTCTGAATTTAATTTTACATTGATAAATATATTATTATCAGAGAAAATTGGAGTGTAAATTATAGTATTTATCTAATATGTCATGAAAATATAATAATTAGTGGGAAATTATAAAAGTATATATAAACTGATCTATTTTAGGATGTTTCCATCATATATAATCAGGGTTATATATGCCTATTTTTGTGCATTTTTTGAGAACTCCTTAGAAAAGAAAATTTTTAAAGTAGTTTGGAAAAAATATAATAGCTGTCTTAGACCATTTGTGCTGCTATAACAAAATACTTGGGACTAAATGATTTATAATTAATGAAATTTATTTCTCAGAGTACTATAGTCTGGGAAGTCCAAGATCAAGGCACTGGCAGCTTCGATGTCTGGTGGAGGCTGCTCTCCCTGCTTCAAGATGGTGCCATGTGGCTGTTTCTTCACGTGGTGGAAGGTATAATAGAAGGGCAAAAAGGGAGAACAGCTTCCTTGCACCTCTTTTATAAGGTAATTAAGCCCATTCATGAGAGCAGATTCCTCATGACCTAATGACCTCCCCCAAACCCCAACCTCTCAATTCTGTTGCATTGGGGATTAAGATTCAATATGAATTTTGGAGGGAACAAAAACATGCAAACCATAGCAGCAGCAATCTTTAAAATTTGTTACACATTTTCTGGTAGGAATAAGGAATAAATCTGAGCTAATTAAATTTGAGCTTTAGCTTTCCTTTTCCTAGACATACAAGGTTTGGGATAGAATCACTTTATTTCAATAGTCTTAATAAAGAATAAATTAGGAAAAACAGAGCCAGAAACTACCCACATACTTATGGGGCACATTTATATCAAGATTTTAGGCCCAATGACTTAGTACACGTAGTAGGAATATTCCCGGATGTCATTTCTCCACCAGAACAGTTAGCAATAACAACCATACAGACACCACATTTATATACCCTACTAAACCCAAACAAAATCTAAATGTAGCCCCATCTCAACTTTCTTTGAGCCAGATCCAAAATATACTCATGGCTTCTTCAATGCCACCTGATAGGAGGAGAACCGTGAAGGAGGGAAAGTAGGCAAAAAGTGCTCTAAAATCAATTGCAGTTAAAAATTTCTTTTGCAAAGTTTAACACAACATAAACCAGGACAATATCACTAGAGTTCCTTTCAGGGCCTTGAAAGGAGGCTCTGCAAGTGAGGGGCCTTGAAGCTTAAGCTCTGTTGGATTCTGAGAAAACTCAGCTTTGGAGGAAGGGTATAATAAAAAAGTAGTGTCACACTATAACACACAAGTGCATTCCACGGGGCACTTCAGAAAGATGGTGTTGTGTCAGGTCTTATTCCCTCAGCTTCAGCTCCCAACATCATTGAATGAAGTAAAGGATGTTCTTTCAGTGTGTTTTGTAAATATGATAAAGATGCAAATGTTCTGGAACTGCTAAAACTCAAAGATCTCCATCTCCTATATCTCCATTTATATTTGAAAGAAGAATTATTTTCAAAGGGAAAAAGACATCTATTTGCAAATATAAACAAATCTCAATACGCCTATAAAGTCTGACTAATATTAAATACAACATTTACTATCCTTCCAAACAGGCCAGTTAAACACACACACACACACACACACACACACACACACACAGCATGCTATTGTTGTTAAAGTCTACACAGTAGAAAAATTATAACAGCACTAAAGAAAGTCTTTAAGAATTCATTAAGATGTAATCTTGATTTTGCAAACTCATCTGTTATTTGTAATTATAACGTAATTACTGTAACTTGTCTCATACTCTGAAACAAAAACATCTTTATGCTAACTTTTTTCTTGAATTTTGATCATTGATAATGTATTGAAATTGCCCAGCTTTTTCATATATCTCCTCCTCTTAGCAGAAATTCTTGAAACCTCCTGTTTTGTTATATGTATGGATAAGTATCCTTAAATGTAAGCAGGGTTTATAATTGTGTTCTGTACCATTACCCATATTACAATATTTACCATGGAACTAGGCCATAGCTTAGAAGAACATCTAGAAATAAATAAAATTATAGAAGTAAAAAAATAATGAAAACACACTAACACACCTGGGAGCTGATCTTTGGGAAACCCATCATGGTCACTATCTTCTCAAAGCTTCAGGGTGCAGACACATTCAGTTTCAACTTCAAAACACTTCCATAGATCTCTCACACTTCCTTTTGGTAACACTTTTTGACAAGGACTATTTCTCTTCTCAAAGATATAAATAAAGAATAATTGGAGAAAATAGGATTCAGGTAGGACTACTCATTGCATTGTATTAATATATTATATAGTTGGTGTGACAGCCATTATGCCTTCTTATTCTATTTAAGGTGCAGGGCCAATGAATTTAGCATTTTTCTTTATACTGCCTTGCATTTTTGCTTGTGTTGCATGATTTATCATTTTCTCACCTCTATTCTGATATTGTTTTCTCAGGACAGAATACGTTAAAAAAAAATTTCTTGGCATACTCTTCAGAATCCAGCACAGTGTTGAAAACAGTAGGTGGTAATAATAATAATAATGAATTTGCTAAATGAATGAATGAATAAATTAGATGAGTGGGAGGTATTAGAGAAGGTATAAGTATCATTTTTAGTAGCTCATAAGAAAAATCACTATAATTTTTTCTTCTTTTCTTTTTGTTGTTGTTGTTGCTGTTCTGGCAATAGAGTTAGTATGCTAGCAGAGCTTGCCAGACTGGTTTCATTTGGTACAAGAACTGACCTTGTACTTGTAGTTTACAATACTTAAAATTATTTAGTAACTAATTTTTAAAAAGAAAAACATTTTCCGTAATCAGTTATACATTTTCTAGGTTTGGTCCATCAGGCAAATATTCTATGCCTTTGTTTCCTATTTTCTGGGTTTGTGAATAAAAGCTTACAGAAGTCAGTATAATGTTGTCTCATTCCAATTGCAGAGAAAAAAAATAGCCTAAACTTGATTGATTTGAAGATGCACATTTTATGTCCAGCAACAGATTTGCTTATTCTTCCTCTCATACATTCATTCATTCAACAGAAAAATAGTAAGGTCCTATTAAATATCACCATACTAGGGTAGGTTCTAGACACCAAAAATAGTTGATGAGCATTTAAATTTGATGGTATGGATTCTTTGGATTGAGCCTCCAAGGTAAAGAGCCTTTGGAGAGAGAAAAAACTAGCTTTGGAAATTGATTGCAATTTACAGGATTGAGCAAGTTATATAAGCTCTCTGAACTCCTGTGTCCTAAATGACCAGTTTTCAAAGATGGTGTGAGGATTAACGCAGATTAAATTTGTACATCATCAGGTACATAGAAGATGGGTAACAATAGCAGCCTCGCTGAGCCCTAGTTTTCCACATCTTCTTTGATCCAGTTGGGAGGGATGGAAGAAGGGGGTTACAAAAAAATAAGTAAAGGAAAAGAAAAGATTGTGGCTTTCCTTTGCAACACACTAGACTCATCAATTTTACCTGCATTTTTTTGTGGTTAAATTAATGATCACTTAATCAAAGTCAAAACTCCATGCATCTGGAGACAAAGTCTTGACAGCACAAGAGTTCTCTTGAGGATTGTCATATAATTATACTTTCTGCATTTACACTTAAGGTGGTATTTGCTTGAGATGAAGGGCAGATACATTGTGATTTTTATGAAATACATAGTGAAAGAAGTTATTGATGTAAGTCAGAGAAAATCAATAGAAGAATTGACTGATTATGAGATACAAAGTAGAATAGGCCCACCAATAAAAAAGTATGTGTGCTGAAACTGTACCATATATAAATGTTATTATCAATGATATTATATTAAATCTAATTTTTATATACCAATTTATAAATACTTTATTATCAGTAACTATGGTAGCAAATATGAAATGAATAATTCTTATTTTCCCAGTTCTATTAAATTTGGATTATAACTTAGCTTAATGCTAATTTGAATGAAAAAGGTTTCAGGGTTATCAATTGACTATTAAAATTGGCATTTGAAAACATGCTTGATGGACTTGATTTGTAAGGGATGGATGTCTGAGTTTTCTGTAATTGCAACAAAAATTGGAGATATTAATGTATTCTTAATCATATCTGTTTACAAAATCTGTTTTCTGAATTAATATTATTAAATCAAAACTGAAAAATACATTACATATAAAACGAGACCCGAGGCCTCATCTTTTAACCATTAAACCTCAACTTTGGCAATTTAATTCTAGCAACACAACATCATCCATCACAGTAAATAATATTAAACTTTAATTGGTTTTGTAGGTTTTTTTAGCGTTCAATATTTCAATTTATTTCAGTTTTATAGTATTGTGACCTAAAAACAAAAGTATTTTATATCTAGCTTTATGTTTGTTCAAATTTTGTCACTTTACCAAAAAATTAACAACAATAGTTGTTACTATATTTTATTCTTTGAAAGTGGTTTGTGCATTACCTTATGTTCTAGATACATTGGCAAAATCAACCCTAATCAATAGCTATAATAATGTAATAACCTCCTTACCTTATAAAAATAGAAGGAAGAAGGTGTTTTTATTGAACCAGATTTATAAAGGTTACCCACATTACTTCACTTGATGATGTCCAAAAGAAACAGCAAGCATCACTTAGACCAGTGGTCCCCAACCTTTTTGGCACCAGGGACCGGTTTCATGAAAGACAATTTTTCCTCAGATCTGGGGTGGGGGGCCATGGCCTTGAGACCCCCAGGTTGTGGGTCCCAACCTGTGGTTGGTGGGACTGCAGACTTAGACTATCAGAACTCCTTCAAAGTAATCACCCATGGAAGAAAAGACAGGATTAAAAACCCTGGTTGACTCTACAAATGTAATTGAATCAGAAATACATAGATTAACTTCTTATCATAAGAATCCAGTACTTTTAAAGATAAGCCCTGGAAGCTTGGCTTAATCAAATGTCGCTTTGACAGCAGCGACAACATTCTTTTTGCCCAGATGCCTTACCAAGCTTCATCTGTGAGAGGAAAATGTAGAGAGGATCAATTAAATGGAGTGTTAAAAAAGGAAATTATCTCTTGTCTTTATAATTCCTGGGCATCTTCACTTGTATTAATACATTTCTTTTGGAGAATATGGACTGTGGGAATTTAAACACTGACAGTCAAGAAGATCAATATCTTTGTCTCAGATACATGCGTTAGATTTTTCTAAATCAAGCTAGAAACATCAGCTTAGACTTATCTTAAAACCACTAGCAAGTGACCAAGAGATATTGACAGCAAATTAAAAACTGTTTTTATATAGTACAAGCATGACAATTGTTTTAAAATCTTGTCTTTAAACTTACCTGTAGTGTTACAGAGATTAATGAGTCATGTTACAGCTGCTTTCATTTATAAAATGAATGTTTCTATTTAGACAACTGAGGGCAGCAGTATTTTTTTTTTCTTTTGCATGTGAGGTTAAAAATGATTGATAGAAATGAAAATTAGAGATTGTCCACATACGGGAGCAAATTCAATTACATTTCTCAGGCTCTTAGTTATAGGTAAACTGTAAATTTACATTATTACGATATTAAGCAATTAACCAAATGTGACCACTTGTGGTGTAATCAAGTTTTAATTTGTCTATTGATGTATTTCTTTAAACTAGCCTGGAAACACCATATATTCTGCATTGCTATAGCTATTTTAATTATTTCTTAATGTGCCTTACAAAAATCATTATTTGAAAGTTTAATTAATTAAATTCCTTTTATACTTTATTCAGTGTTGGAAATTTTGACTAATTTGAGACAAGATGGCTGACCAGAGACATCAGTTGCCAGATCTTCATCAGCCGCCAGATCGTCTCAGAAAGAAGAAAGCGTTTTAGATGAAAAAGGGAGGAAACAAAAAAACATAGATTGGGAATAATTCCAAGGGAAAAGTACCAGAGCTTAACAGAGATTCCATGCAAAGTAGTTGCGGAGCAGAACAAGAGGGAGCAATATCTCAGCAAAGATCAACATGCGAGAGGCTTGGAGCCCAGCGAAAAGGGGCGGTGGGCATGTTTGTGTCTCTCTTCCTCACTTCTCTGGCAGTCAGCAGGCTCCCAAGTTACTGGAGAGCCTTTCCACTCTCACAAGCCCCAAATCAGCTGCTGCCAGTGAACTGTGAGCTTCTTGAGGACAAAGCACCAGGCTGCCAGTCCCCTTGGGGCCACTTCCAGTCACCACAGAGCTAAGCTGAGACAGCAGGCACCATATTGCTTCTCCACCCACCATGTACCTTTGTCCACCCCAGGGAGCTTTAACCCCTCAGTTCTGGTCTCACTCATCCCCATACAAACATTTCCCAACTCTGGCCCAGACTGCAGGAGCCACGGGGCTGGTGGGTATCAAGGGATCTGTGTGACTCCAGAGCCTGGACATTGTGGGCAGTCTGCCTTCCAGGGAGAAGGACAGAGATGACCAGAGTGCGAGCTTTTCCTCCATTAAGACTCTTTTCCTTTGCTTCCCCTCTCCTGCCCACAGCTGCTGAAATATGCTTGAGCTGGGGCTCTCAGGAGCAGCTGTTGCCCCTAAGTTGGTGCATATACCACATCAAGGCTTCCACAGAGAGAGGGGCTGAAGCATTTTCTCTTAAAGACCTGCAGTGGACTAAGGGGTGCTTTGACAGTGAGCTCCCTGCTCACCGGCCCTCCCTGGTGCTGCTCACCTGGCTGCTCCATCAGAGCAGGGCACACTCCAAAGCGGAGGGACACCAAAGCTGCTTGAGCACCCCATAGGCAACTCAGGACCTGCACACTTCTCCCTGGCATGGTCAGGGAGTGATCTTTTGGGACCTGGGGACAGGCCTGCAGGGCAGATCCCGTATCCCTAGGACTCGATCATGTTGCTCAGGGACACGGAGGGGAGATTTGTGAACTAATCTCAGGAGGCAAGGGAACCCACCTGGGCAGAACTGTGAGGAGAGTGCAGGGTGGATTTGAGCTGCAACACACGGAGCACCCCTCGCCCACCAGGACGACTGTGCTATGTCAGCCTGAGGAGGGGTCCTGAAGAGGGAAGCTCCCAGCCTGTAGTGCCATTGCTGGGGAGCTCAGATGATCTGGGTTCCTGCCTTCCCACAGCTGCCGCAGGGAAACCACAGAGTGGGAGAGGAGGGAGAAGAGTGAAACCCGCTCCTGATGGCCAGATTGTGAATCTCAGATGGCCCTGCCCCCGCAAGCAGACTTTCTGGCTTGGTGGGGTACTTCAGCCCCTCACTGGTGCCTATTTCCAACAGCCAGGGAGGAACCTTTGACCCCTTTTGAGACAGCTCTCCCTTACCAGCTTTTGTGGAACCTGAGGGCAGGCTCACCCAGCCCAGCCACTCCCAGACTCACTCCCCTACCCTATTCTGCTGGGGTGGAGAATAAGGACTCAACTGGAAGTTCCAGGGCCCTGCCTACCCCTGGGGCATTCTAATGCTTCTCCTGAGGGCCTAGGGCTCATCACAGGTCCCCAAATCAACACTTTAGCCTGTTCCTTCCAGCAAGCACCACCTCCTGATAGGGAGGTCAGTTTGTACATCCTTAACAGCCTCTGCTGACTCGATCATACAGGGTGTGGTTGATTCTAACCCACAAGTACCACCTGCTGTCTCAGAGATTAAACTGGGTGCACCAATACAATTCACACTGTTAAGAAGACCACAGAGCTGGGGGAAAGAGAAAGGATTTCAAAGACTTCCATCCTCCCTCATCAACAAGAGATAGGGAATCTGCCCACACACATAGTTCACCACTGCTACAGGCTACAAACAACTAGTAACTAAGAAAACCACCACACTAAGGATGTCTATAACTAAGGTATCCATCCAGAACATAGACCCTCATCAAAGCAACCACAAGCAAAGTCAAAGGTTCTTACCCAACATATGCTATAGACACAACCTTATGAAGTGGGGGAGAAGAAAAAGCTCCATCCAAACAAAAGAAAACCCCAAAATAAGGAGAAATAGCTGCTCCAGATGAAAAGGAATCAGTGTAAGAATTCCAGAAGTGTGAAAAATCAGAGTGAAAGGACACACCCAAAGGGGTACACCACCAGCTCTCTAGCAATGGAACCCAATCAAAATGAAAATATTGAAATGACAGATAAAGAAGTCCAAATATGGCTTGTAAGGAAGCTCAATGAAATTCAAGAGAAAATGGAAAACCAACTCAAAGAAACCAGAAAAATAATCCAGGAAATGAACAAAAAATTCACTAAAGAGATAGACATATTAAAATAAAACCGAATAGAACTTCTAGAAATGAAAAATTGATTTAGGGAAGTATGAAACCCAGTGGAAAGTTTTAAAAATAGACTAGACCAGGCAGAAGAAAGAATCTCGGAGCTTGAAGACAACACTTTTAAATTAACTCAGTCAGCCAAAAATAAAGAACAAAGAATTAAGAGGAATGAACAAAGCTTACAAGATGTATGGGATTATGTAAAATGGCCAAACATAAGAATCATAGGCCTCCCTGGAGGTGAAAAAGCAAACACACAAGAGTTGGAAAACCTGTTTGAGGGAATAATTGAAGAAAACTTCCCTGGTCTTGCTAGAAATTTACACATCCAGGTACACGAAGCTCAATGAACACCTGAGAACTTCATTGTATAACAGAGGGTGTGGCCTGAAGAAACTGCTGAAGTATTTTGTCTCTTTAAACTTCCCTCACTCTTTTTGGGAATTTCGGCCTGGCCTGCATCCCTGGGGCAGGGAGAATGTCTTTTGTTCTTTGTGTTACAGGAGATAGTTCAGCCATCCCAGGCTGGTGCCAGGCCTCCAGGTGGGCCCAGGTGGGCCCAGGTGGGTGGAGGTCACAGGCTTTGTCTTTGACAGAGATGGGATGATTAGAATCGTTAACACAGTAACCTACAACTGAGGGCCCTCCCTTTAAAAGCTCTATATTTCTGCTTATGTTTGGGAATTTGGATTTTAACTAGAAAGTCTACCATTTTTTTCTCCTTTGTCGGCAAAGTAATAAATTTTCTTCTCCTTAAACCATTTGTTCTCGTTCTTCTGATGTGGCAAGTGCCAAGGACAAGTGCCAAGCTTTGAGTACCAATTGCAAAGAGGCAATCACCAAGACACATAGTCATCAGACTTACCAAAGTCAACATGAAGGAGAAATTCCTGTGAGTTATGAAGTGAAAACATCAGGTAACTTACAAAGGAAAACCCATCAGGCTAACTGCAGACTTCTCAACCGAGACCTTACAAACCAGAAGGGACCGGGGCTCCATCTTCAGTCTTCCTAAACAGAGCAACTTCCAGCCTAGAATTCTGTATCCTAGAAAACTAAGTTTTATAAATGAAGGAGAAATAAAGGCTTTTTCAGACGAGCAAACACTGAGGGAATTTGTCAAGACCAGACCTGCTCTACAGGAAATACTCAGAACCGCACTGTACATGGATCAGCACAATCGACACTCACCAATGCAAAAAGCTACAAGCTCAGAGCTATGAATTTCTAGGCTCTTAGCTGTCTTTCATTATCTAGCCTTTCTTGACCTTTCCAGATTCAGCTGTTTAATAATTATTTATTGCTTACCTGTGCCAGGAGTGGTTATAGACTTTAGAGATATAAGAGTACATAAGAAAAAGATTCCTGCTATTATGGATTTATGTTCCAGTGTGGTGAGACAGAAAAAATAAATAAAAAGAAAACAGAAAGGATTAAGAAAAATATCAGGCACTGAGTGGTGTTTTAAAGAAAATATCAGTGGTTTCTATTTCAGAGTGATGGGAGGAAGGCTTAATTTAGACAGGATGATCAGGTGATGTTTGAGGTGAGTCCCTTAATAAGAAGGAGCCAATCATGCAAAAATCTCCACTGAGACCAGGACCCTTTCTCTTGCTGGCAGAGAGCAGGGCTGCAGCAAATTCTCTGCAAGTACATAGATCACTAAGTGAGGGGAGACAGCAATGCGCTAAGACATATGTGTCCTGTTCCTCTCCCAACTCACTGATCTAGCCCTTAAATTCCTCTCCAGGGAAGATTTAAAAATGGAAACAAAAGAGCCAGGCATGGTGGCTCATGCCTGTAATCCTAGTGCTTTGGGAGGCTGATGTGTGGGGATTGCTTGAGGCCAGGAGTTCGAGACCAGCCTGGGCAACATAGCAAGACACTGTATTTCAAAAAAAAAAAAAAAAATAGCTGTTTGTGGTGGACTGTGCCTGCAGTCCAAGCTACTTGGGAGGGTGAGGTGGGAGATCTCTTGAGCCAAGGAGTTGGAAGCTGCAGTGAGCTATGATCACACCACTGCACTCCAGCATGGACAACAGAGTAAAGCCCCGTCTCTTTAAAAAAGGGCACGAAAACTTAGCAGTACTGAAGGAAAATCCTTCAGGAAATGAGAGAAGTCAGACAGAAATATTCCCCTCCCCTCATACAGTTGGTGTGGATTTTATTCTAAAGGCAATGAAAAGCCATTACAAAATTTTAACCAGGAGAGTAATATAAAGGATAATTCTGGCCACAACCTGAAGATTAGACTATAGGAGAGCAAATAGTGATAGCAGGAAGACTAGATTGGAAGCAGTTGCAATGAACCAGGTGAAAGATGGTGGCCAGGCCAGCTGTTAATGATGGTGGTAGTGAGAAGTGGCTGAATCCTATGCTAACCATTTTTACTAGTGTTATCACCTTGCTCAAATCAAAGAGACTCAATTCTGAGCCTCTGAAATAGAAATTTTAAAATGTATTCAATTTTTTTCAAAGTTAATTAGGATAGAGATGGAGAGATGTGGACAGACTTTGGTTTTGTTTTGGAAGATGAATTGAAAGCGCCTGCTAATGGAAGTGTTGCGTGGTAAGGGAAAAAGAGGGTCGAGGGCTCCACACACACTTTGTGAACCAGCCGCTCCTAAACTATTGATCATCTGAGGTAACGCTATGCCTTTCTGTGTTTCTATGGCTTTTGCATGTTGCTCCTGCTCCGTAGATCAACTATTCTCTAACTCTGTGCCTGGTTAATCCTACTGATCCTTCAAGTTGTAATTAAAATGTCACTTATTCCCTAAAACCTCCCCAATCTAAATTAGATACTCCTCTTTGACCTTCTAAAGACTCTGTGCATGTACTCCTCTGAAAGCAATTACCATGCTGAATTACAGTTGTTGATTTACATTTCAGACTCCCCTAACTGTGTGGCACAGTAAACAGGGAGTGTGACTTTCCTCTCTGTGCCTTCATTTGCTTACATTTTACCTGGAATATAGTAAACTTAAGATATGTTTGTTGTGAGATTTATCAAACAAATTAATTAACTGTTACCCATCTTCCAATTCAGAAAGATCATGCTTTTGTTGTAGTTCTGGTTGTGGATGTTAGTACTAGCTGGAAAATTTCCCCCTCTTACTACTCTTCTTTTTGTTGTATATGTGGTAGAGAACAGAGGTACCTTTGTTTAGTAATAAATTACATAATTAAATCTTTCTGTATGTCAAAGCAAAAACTGCACTGGATCAATTTAAACAGGCAAGGAAGACTTTATTCAAGATTATTGTAATAGGGAGAGAAGCCAGAACCCAGTATGAATTCAACTCTACTGAAACAAAGAGTGGGAGAGTTTTAAAGAGCTGAGGTGGGGAGATGATTAGGCCACTGTGTTTACTAGCTGACCTTGCCCAAAGGAAAAGTAAATTTTCTCCTATGTTCATGACAGGAGGCAGTTTTACAACTTAGAGCAAGGCACCCAGAGAAGTTAGGTTCCTGTCTTTCCACAGAGACTGGAAAATAGGGTCACTACCTTCCTTGATGATATCTAGGTCCTTGAGAAAGTCATTACTAGATTGTAAAACTCAGAAGAGGTTTTAAAAATATTTACATCTCAAAGGGGCAGAGAAAGCCTCTATAACTGCAAGTTTTCTAAGGTAAATGCCCTAAGAAAAGGGAGCCCAGGGGCTAGAGTCAAGGAAAAGTCTCTCTGAAGTTTAGTCAAGCAAGTTTAGTCAAGAGAAGCGTTAAGAGCATCTCAATCATCTACCAAGTTTAAGATTATGTTTACGTTCTTATCCTATCAGAACACAGATTGTCAAATCTCCACTTTACTAAGAAAGATGTAATTTCTGTTTATACATGATTTATATCTATTCATCAGATATCAGGAGATAAAATGGTCTTTCATTCTTTTGATGAGAGTTACAGATTTCCAGGTGCTGGGGAGAAGAGTTTCGTGATGACTGTATTTTATGAAATGACCAGCTAGTCTGATTTATAATTATCAAAACTGTATGCTTGGTAGATTTATTCACAATGTTCCGAAAACAAAGTTGGCAAAAATTTAATTGAGACTGATGATAGCCCTTACGACCTCTGGGAGTTGCAGCAAACTCCATTTGAATTTTATTCATTTCAAGATGAACAGAAAAAATAATCACTGGGCTTAAAGATTTTATTTCTTCTGTCAACAAGGCCTTTGGTGAAGATTTTGTTTAAACAAGTGTTAGCTTTTATCTTACTAAATTTTCAACAGGTGGGATCTCCTTCAGAAATTCCCGGCATATCTTTCTGTGATATTAAAAAATAGAGTTGTTATTTAGTATAGTGGGGGTATCACTCCTTATTATCATTACAGAGTTTGTATTAACAGAGTGGTTTGGGGAATGCTGTATGTTTCTTTCAAATATAAAAATATGGTATATTAAACAATATTTGACAATGAATTCCCCTGTCATTCTCATATTTATCTGTTGGAGACTCAGCACTCATTCTAAAAATATTTTCATCTCATTAACAAAACACTGCTGTGTCATCATTTTGATATTGAAGGACCAGATTGTGTGACCATTGGGTGGTCAAGGACTGCAGCTCTCAGGGTTTGTCATCTCATTTCACAAGAAGGAGTGTGCAAATGATGGATTCAGATTAGATCCTTAGTCTCAGTGCATTTTGATAAACTGTTTCTGAATTATTTTGACTATACAGTGGGTTTATAAGGGAAATATCAGACAAGCCCCAGACACCAAAGAATCAAATATTGGAGGCAAGGAAAACATGAGAAACCATTTATACTTCTTTGGCTGGAATTATATGCCTTTCCAGCATTTCTCTCTCCCTAATAAAAGAGAGGACAATTGGTATTTTAAATTATAACATTGTTTTTGTTGACAGTGAAGATCTAAATGCCTGCTGGAAGGTATTCACTCTAACCTTGCTACTCAAAGTGTGGTCTTTACATTTATAACACTGATGTCACCTGGGAGTTTGTTAGAAATATTGAGTGTTGGATCTCACCCTAGACCTACAATGTCAGAACGCTGGGACATTTATATCCTATTACAGTTTGAGAAGCACTGCATTATGAAACAAAATTCTTTGCCTATTAGTAAAATACAGTAAGTAGATAATTTAAAATACAGCAAAACAATAGTGCATTAGGATTTCATTTAGTTTTGACCAACACAAAAACTGGCACACAGGTGTTTAAACAAATGTGAGGATATAGAAATAAATGAAGACCATTCAAATGAAAACAAATAGAGGCTGTTTATTGTGAACTTTCTATAGCAAGGGAGCAGATACCATCATTTGCATTTGGTAGAGACTTGAAGGCAATTAGAAGAGTAAGAAAGCTAGGTAGTAGAAAAAAGGTAATGTTTTTCCCCTGTTGCTCTAATTGTGGGTGCTTGGCATGGGGATGTGGAAGAACTAGAAGTAGGACATTTTATATAATTGATTTGGGAAGAAAAATTGGCTTTTTCTTCCTGATCCTTAGTTGGAAAAGGGAGAGGGAACAAAATTAAGGAAGTTGGCCTTTCCAAAGTACTAATATTCTTGGCCCATTACTGCAGATTGTGGTTTGACTTTCTGGGCTTTTTATGTGGATCAGAGTTCCATTGTCATATATTATTTGGCTATTATCTGTATATTCAGTGTCTCAAGGTTAATGTTGCTTACAGGAAAAAAAATTCAGTGCAGGCTTTCAAAGATGCTATAACCATACAAGGAAAGACATCAATGAACCTGGCTCTTTCCATTCTTTTGGTCTACCACTCTTTTAAATACATGGATTTGGATTTCATGGCAGTAAAAAAATGACTGCTTATCAGTGGTTTGCAACGCCCCTGATATAACCGGGTCCCCAGGCAGTGTGCGCTGCAAGAGATGGGAGAGACAAAGACACAGACACAAAAAGTAAGGTGAAATGGAGTTCAGGGAGTTCAGGGGGCCACAAGCATTCCCATGAGCCAGGTGCTACTGACTGAAATGTAGCACCTGTTTTTATTCTCTTTTTCATGCTATGGATTACAATGATTTCACGTGAAAAGGTTGCGTGTTACAACGTGTAGAAGTTTCAAGTCTCCCCTAATAGTCACAAGATGTCTTAGCTAATTACTCTTTTATCTATAGAAGCAGGAACACATAGCTCGTTACTAAGCACAACTACACATTAAGGTATGTATAGATAGTATCTCTGAACTCAGCAACTGTGGCCCATTCAATTGAGGAACAGAGAGATTAGTACTTCTTATTGGGAGGTTAGCTCCCCATTAACTGAGGCATTCTACTGAGAAAGGGGAGGGAAGGAGCTGAACCTGGTGTTTTTTAAGAGTTGGAGCCTGGCGTCCCTTCTCCCAGGCTGACATTTTGCAATCTTCCTTTACAGCCGTGGGTGGCTTTCATGTCAAGCCACTCCACGGCTTTTTAGGCCTGATGCCCCTCAGGTTTTAAGGTGGGAGTCTGCTTTGCTGTACTCACAGATTGCTGGAATGTCCCCCAACTAGGCAGTTAACTTCTTCCCTTATCTCCAGCTCCTGCTCAGCCAGCATTCCTTCACCTCCTCTCCTCCCACGGCCTCAGAAATGGGGTCCCTGAGCCCCAGTGGTATTATTCCCATCAACTGTTGTACTCTTAGGCATCACAATTGAATTCTGAGCACTGAAATTCAGCAAAGTATGAAGTAAATATACCACCTAAGCCTTCTCTTTGCAAGGATTTGTCTTTTGGGGAAGAAAATTCTCCCAGGGATTTCTGTACCATTATTGCCAGCCAGAACTTGGTTGCTCATGTTGAATGGGCAAAAATTGAAAGCATTCCCACTAAGAACTGAAACAAGACAAGGGTGTCCAATGTCACCACTTCTATTCAACATAGTGCTGGAAGTTCTAGCTAGAGCAATCGTGCAATAGAAAGACATGAAGTGTATACAAATTGGGAAAGAGGAGGTCTAACTATCACTTTTTCCTGAGGTTATGATCTCATATCTAGAAAACCCCAAAGACTCCACCAAGAGACTCATGGAATTAACAAATAAATTCATCAAAGTCTCAGGTTACAAAATCAATGTACACAAATCAGTAGCATTTCTATACACCAATAACAGTCAAGCTTAGAGTGAAATCAAAGACTCAATATCATTTACAGTAGCGACAAAGAAAATGAAATACCTAGGAATATACTTAACCAAGTAGACAAAAGATCTCTACAAACAGAAATACTGAGGAAAAAAATTGCAGATGACACAAAAAAATGGAAAAATATGTCATGCTCATGGATTAGCAGTATCAACATTGTTAAAATGTCCATATTACCCAAAGTGATTTACAGATTCAGTGCAATCTCTATCAAAATACCATCATATTTCACAGAACTAGAAAAAATAATTCTCTGCTTTGTTTGGAGTCAGAAAAGAACCTGAATAGCTAAAGCAATCTTAAGCAAAAAGAATAAATCTGGAGGCATCACATTACAAGACCTCAAACTATACTACAAGGCTATAACAAAACAGCATGGTATTGGCACAAAAATAGAGACATAGACAAATGGAACAGAACAGAGAACCCAGATATAAAACCATTCACATATCTAAAGCCAACTGATCTTAGACAAACCAGGCAACAATACACACTGGGGAAAATATACTTATTCCATAAATAGTTCTGGGAAAATTGGACAGCCACATGCAGAAGACTGAAACAGGACCCTTCTCTCTTACTTTATACCAAAACTAATTCAATTTAGTTAAAATACTTAAATGTAAGGGATGAAACTATAAGAATTATAGAAGAAAATGTAGGAAAAATTTTTCTAGCTATTGGCCTTGGCAAAGAATTTATGACTAAGACCCCAGTGGCAATTATAGCAACAACAAAAATAAATAAGTGGGACTTGATTAAATTAAAACTCTTCTGCACAGATAAGGAAATAATCAACAGAGGAAATAGGCAACCTACCGAAGGGGAGAAAATATTTGTAAGCTATACATCCAATAAAGAGCTAGTAACCACAGTCTACAAAGAATTCAAACAAATCAGCAAGAAGAAAACAAACAACCCCATTAAAAATTGGGCAAAAGACATGAATAGAAGCTTTTCAAATGAAAATAGACAAATAGCCAAGAAACATGAAAAATGCTCAACATCACTAATCATTAGGGGAATGCAAATTAAAATCACAATGAGATATTACCTTACCCAAGTTAGAATAGCTTTTATTAAAAAGCTCAAAAACAATAGATACTGGTATATATGTAGAGAGAAAAGAACACTTATACACTGTTGATGGGACTGCAAATTAGTACAACCTCTATGGAAAATGGTATGGAGATTCCTAAAAGAACTAATCATAAACCTACTATTCAATCCAGCAATACCACAACTGGGTATTTACTCAAAGGTAAGATGTATTTCCTCAAAAAGATACTGGCACTCTAATGTCTATTGCAGCACAATTCACAATTGCAAAGATGTGGAATCAACCCACGTGTCCATCAATTCATGAGTGGATTAACAAAATGTGGCATATTTATACCATACAAAAGTGATCTATTAATATGAAACCAAAAATATTTATACCCCTGTAATATTTAAAAAAAATAAGCCAGTCACAAAAAAATATACCCAATAATTCCACTCATATGAATTATCTTAAGTAGTCAAAATCAAAGGAACACAATGTAGAAATAATCAAGTAAATCAAGGGTGGGGGTCAAGGAAAAGAGGGAATTAGTCTTTACTAGGTATAACGTTTTAGTGTCGCAAAACAAAAAAGTTCTAGAGCTTTGTTGCACAACATCGTGAATATACTTTGAACTGCATACTTAATAAAAGGTTAAATGGTAGTTGAAATAAAAGTAGTGTTTGTTTAAAAAGTTAACTTGAACATGTATAAGAATAACCATAGGCTAAATTCTTAGGAGGAAAATTTCTGGGTAAAAGAGTCTGTGGAGTTTTTATTTGGTAATTACTAAAGGGCCCTCCCTAGAGGTTGTCCCAATTTAGATTTCCAGTAGTATCAAATGGGAACACCTGTTTCCCCATATCACTTCAATATATTTTATCATTATTATATGTACTAATATATACATTGACAAAACTGTACACTGATACGTCTGATTTTTGGCAATTGGATAGGTGAGATGAGTGCTCCTGAACATAATACGTTTCAGTGATTTGCATTTCTCTGTAAAGAGAGCTGTTTATTTTTCTTCTTTTTCTATTAGAGTTTTGGCCTTTTTCTTACTGATTTATAGGAGATTTTTTTCCTTTATGGAAATTAGCCATTATTTATGATATGAGTAACAAAAATTTCTAATTGTTTTACTTTATCATAATTTTCTGATGCATACTTTTAAAAAATATCAGCCTTCTCTTTTATGGCTTCTGACTTTTGTGTAATTCTTAGAAAATCCATATGTCTATTTTACCTACTCTTATTTTGAAAATTTGTAATTAAAGAGGATGAATTAAACATTTTTCTTGATTTGTCAGTAAAAGTCTTGGCAGGATAGCATATAGACCCTGTTGATGGAAGGAGGAAGGAAGGAAGTCAGTCAGTTAGTTCACATTTATAATCTACGGTTTCTTCCCAAAATATTTAATCTGATCCTAAGACTTTAGCTATAATTAACAATTTACAGAAAATATAATGGAGAAAGAAACAAGTTCAATTAAACCATGAAGAAGCAATCAGATAAACCTGGGAAACAACCTAAGACATTCTAGAAGACATCTTGACCATCTGACCCTCCTTCCCAAAAGAAAATCAGCATCATTTTTAAAAAAAGTATGAATTGTTTTAGATTAAGATGATTTAAAAGGTATAACAACCAAATGCATGCTATAATTTTTCATTAGATGCTGTTCCAAATTTTTAAAAAAGCATCTAAGTATTTATAGCTTGCTGACAAAGTCACACATAAACAAATTCAAGATTATGTTATGCTTAAAGTGTTCCCTGATATGTTAATTGTGTTAAAACAAATTCACATATTCAGAACAAGCATTATAGCAGAGCTGATTGTGTCCGTGCATTGTCCACAATGCTCTGACATAAGGATCACTGAGATAGCTGGAGCATTGGATGAGTGGTCTGGAGGAGAAATAAAGTGCCAAAGTTGTACAGTGATGTTAACAGAGAAAGAAGGTTTATGGGAAACCAAGTTTCCTGTAGTTTAGTGTGTCAGCATAAATAAGGTGCTTATATAGATACATGGTGGTAAGCATTGAACATTTCTGGTAAACATGAGCATTCAACTGGAAAAATGTGATGGGAGAAGGGAGGCTTTTCTAAGACATTGCACATGAGGTTGGTGGCATATTTAGCTAGATCCAGTTAGGTCAGAGAATCACCAAGACCACTTTCTTTTACCAAGCTGGAGGGCTATGTCATCTACATCACATTAACTACTATGTGTTCAAACTGCCACTTCTTCTGAACCTAATGTTAGGCTTTTAATTATGGAAACCTAAACCTCTCATGAAGTCCCAAAATTATCCTACTGGGGCTTACAAAAAAATTTAGGGGCTTTCTATGTAGCCTTGGGGTTTCTAAACAATGGAACTATGGCCTCTTGCAAGATAAAACACTTTACTTAAAGGCATACTTCGCTTTGTTTTGCTTGTGCTTGGCCCTAGAGAAGAGGTTAAGAAAATGGCTTGAGTTATTGGGTTTAAAAATGTATTGACTGTATTGGTTTGGAATCCGGGATTTGGGAAATACATAGTAGTTAGCAAGCTCAGAGATTGTATAACCGAAATAAAAAAAATTGAAATGTTTGGGGGAGGAGAGATGCAAACACTTTTGATGGAATAGTGAGTGTGAGCCAAATTTAGAACAGAAGACAAATTACTGAGGCACATGTGCTTCATAGGACGTAACAGCATTGGCATATTCAGAAAAAAATTGTACTACATTGTAGAACAGCTGTGGCCATTAGGCCACTTCATAATATGCTTTTATTAGCTTCTCAGGACTTTGTATTTGTTTATAATATGAAAGGATTAAAATCCTTTATCAAGCTGCTTATCTCAATAAAAGTACACAAAAGACTCCCCTTTTTTCTCTTTTTGTTTCTTCCTTATTATTCCCTTCCTTCCTCCTGTATTCTTCTTTTATTCCTCATCCTTGTACCAACTTACTGTTTGTTTCCCTTTCTTTAGATTTTGATGATGTTGAAAAACATAAAAGTTTCATACATGCCTTAGAACTAAATCATAAGAAGAGCCAATACTCCCATCACTGAATTTAAACAATCATCAAATAATAAAGAAACTTTTTTCCCATCTGAGGAACAGGCCGCATTTATTCTATTAAGATGTCATTTGATTTTTTATTTTAGGGTTGTTGAATGCTTAATAGAAATTCAATATGTGGTTCTCAGATCACCTGTGTGATTAGTTTTCTACTGTTGCTATAACAAACTACCACAAATTTCATGGCTTCAAAGAACACAAATTTCTTACCTCTGTAGTTCTGTGGGTTAGGAGTCCAGCGCAGGTCTCACTGGACTAAAATCAATGTGTCAGCAAGGCTGTGTTGCTTTCTTGAGGCTCTGGGGGAAAATCTGTTTCCTTGCCTTTCCTGGTTTCTAGAGGCCACTGAAATTCCTTGTTTTATGGGCCAGGTCATTCATCTTCAAAGCCAACAAGGTTGTATTTCCCTGACCATTCTTCTGCAGTCATATCTCCCTGTGACCACCATTGGGAAAGGCTCTCTACTTTTAAGGATTCAAGTGATCAGATTGAAATTACCTATATAATGCAGGAAACTCTTCTCTGTCTTGAAATCTTACCATAACCACATCTAGAAAGTTCCTTTTTCCATGAATGGTATCATATTTACAGGTTTCAGGGGTTAGGATATGGGCTTCTTATATGGGAGTAGGGGAGATAATATTCTACCTTCCACAACCCCCATAAGATTCATCTGGTTTTCTTGTAATTAAAAAAAAAAAGATTCTTACATTGTTATGCTGGATTTATAAGATGGAACTCCATTTTTATATACAGTAAAATAGGAGAACCACCATAACCAACATGACACTAACACATATTCTCCCTTTTACTATCTTTCTTCCTCTTCATTACAAGAAATAAATTTTGAAAATCAATATGCCCCTTCCTGATCTTTTTCCTCATTTTATTTACCATTGTTTATCTCTGAACAAGTCTAAATTGAGTTGCCTTGGGGACTCTGAACAAATGCTTTCTGAGGAATATGCATATTGATGAACTAGGTGGTCATGGAACCATGTCCTAGTTACTTCCAACGCCTAAGCATAGCTATGCTATCTTTAAATGGATCTTAAAATTTTCCAGCCTTTGGTTTAGGATAAAAATATACTATGTTTAAATGAAATAACACCTACCAGATGCTTTAGTACAATTTTCAAGCCGTCTACATTGTTTTAAAATACAGAACTCCATAGACATCGAGAGCTGTCATTCTCTTTAGCTATTTAATTTAGAATCTGGAATTCACCCAGTAGACCACAGTGGCTACAAAGTGAATTGAGTGAATGGTAAATAACTCACAATATGGAATGAAAAGTAATCTCTGTGCTCTACTAGCTGGACACAATGGGGCATATTAAGGGCTGATTTTTTTCCATAAGTTGGAATGTCTCATAGTAATAAATGTCATTTAAGTCATTATTGTTACTTTTAATTGGCATAGTTATTAGTCATTTAAAGCTTAACATTATTAATGGCATGTGAACACATTAGTGTCCATAAATTACTTCTAATTTCGAAATGTTTTGAAAGACAGTTGTATTTTTTCTGAGCTTGTAACCTGAAGTTTTCAATGATGTCAAACTACGATCTCCTTTTAGACTTAGAAGATCAAACTTAAGTATAGTATTAAAATAGAAATAGAACCCTGCTATATACCATGTAGTTTTGTAACATTTAATAGGAACATAAGAAGAAAGAAACCATGACCCAGTGGAAGGATGGGGCAAAGAACTGTTACAGCAAATACAAGAATGACTGTGCCAAGGCTGGTCTGATTGCTGAATGGAACAGGTGATGTAGCCGTTGAGCTGCTTGGGGAAGAATGTCTCCTGAAACTCTTCTCTTCATTGAAGTTTGTATTCAATGAGACTTTATTTAATGAGAAATTTATTTCATTTCTAGGCTTACATTTTGGCATCTTCTTGAGATTTTCTTTGAAAATGCAAATATTCTTTGGTGAGATATCACACTGAGCATCTGGATTAAAATTGAAGAGTTTATTTGGCTAGTTTCAGCCATGGTAGGAAAGCCTGGGAGGAAGCAAATAATTGTTACAAGATTAGGAAGGACACAGAAAATGAAGCTAGTCATTCCTAAAAGCTACTTCATTGTTTTCCTCTGAAGCCCAGAAGAAGATTTGGTTCATGGGCCAGAATTCCAATGGGAAGTATCTTCCCACAATATTCTATCCTTCTTCCAAGGTAATGGACATTACCCAAATGTTACCTTATAATAACACTTTCCCAGATAAAGACTAAATTTTTCAGCCTCCTCTGTATTTTTGTGTGGCCATGTGACTATGTTCTTCGCCTATAAGAGGAAGTGATGTGTACAATTTCTGGAATGTATCCTCAAAGAGGGGCAAGACTTTTTCTTTCTTTGCATTCTCCTAGCTCTGAAATGCAGAAATGCTTGAGTTGGGCCAGTCATTCTGACTGCAGAGTAGGTTTTTTTCTTTAAAGAATGAGAGAACAAAGGGCAGAGGGAGCCTGTGTTCCTGATGGTCATGGATTTACACCACCAGTTCTGAACTGCCTAATTTCCATGGAATGAAAGCTAATCTTTTTTCTCAAGCCACTATTGTTTTGATTTTCTGATGCCAGTAGCTGAGCTGAATACTAACTGAAACATCAACTTGAATAATTAATTCCTTTCACTACTGGTTCAGGAGCAAACTGTACCTGGAAGAAGAATAAGCAGTAGATGAGTCAGTGGTGGGTAAGCATGTCAAATGAAAATAAATATTTCACTTTTCTTTTTTTTCCTTCTTTCTAGCCACCCATTATCTCTGCTTCTCCCTTCTATTTTCTTCAGTTCCATTCTTCTTCATATAGCTGTTTATGTATAGGCATTCATTTGCTTATTCAATATTTCTTGAACACCTATTAGGTTTCACAGTACCAGGTAGTATGAAAGGTATACAGTTTTCACAATGAGGCATAAATATTTGTCCAGGTAGCCTTTGCATTTCTTCAAATTATAGGGCTGAAATTAACCTCAGACTGCGGTCCCCAACCTCCGGGCCACGGACCACTACTGGTCTATGACCTGCTAGGGACAGGGACTCAGAGCTCTGTCGCCCCACCCCCCTGTCCGTGGAAAAATTGAAAAACTGTCTATTTGTTTTTCATGAAACTTAGGAATGGGGCAGGGGGTGCACAGAAGGAGGTAAGCAGAAAGTGGGCAAGCAAAGCTTCATCTGTATTTATAGCCGCTCCCGCTCCCCATCACTCACATCACCGTGTGAGCTCCCCCCACCCTGCCCCGAAAAACTGTCTTGCATGAAGCCAGTACTTGCTGCCAAAAAAGTTGGGGACCACTGATCTTAGAAATCAAGAGGTGCCATGCCCTCATTTCACATGTGAGGAAACTGAGACTCAGAGACATTCTATGTTGGACAACTAGTTAGTGGCAGAACTGCAAACAGAGGCTTTCACATTTGTGACCAGTGCATTTCCCACTGTATCCCATTTTATTTCAGGGTTTCCAATGGAAAGGGGGCTTCTTCAACTTTTGGGGTGACATTTAATTTTGTAATTTCATTAAGGATAAAGAATTATGCTCTAAAATTTTGACTTTAGCCAAATACATTTCAGAGCTCCACACAAACTGTCTCCACTAACTGTATGTTGCTTCCTAATAATGCACAAATGTGCACGCAGTGGTGGTGACTTTGGAACTCTGGATTTCAATTTGATTGTGAGAAATATTGCAATATTCTATTACCCAACTAGTAGTAATTTTAATTGCATTTGTGCAATGGTGCGGAAGACATAGCTGTATCAATGTAGATAGGTTAGGATTTGAGTTGTTAAATTGGAAGCTAGTTCCAAATTTTCCTGTAGAAGAATTGTTCAAAGTAGTAGAAACCCCTCAACTAATTAGGAGTTTTGAGTATAGAAAACAGAGCATAAGCAGGTATTTTTTTTTTTTCATATTCTGTCGTTGTGATTCCCCTGTTCACCTTCTTCCTGCAGTGAAGTTTTAATGAATTGCTATAAAGGGTGAGGTGGTTTGAATCTCAGGGAAGATAAAATCATTGGGCTTCAAAAAACCAAAACAGATGGCATGCCTTAACAAAGTTTGTGCTTTCATATTTCGATTGTTCAAAAATATCCTCTGCAAAGCTGATGTCTATTTTGTAAAGGGCGTTTACACAGTGAGGAAGGAGCTAAATGAGTCGGGAAAAGCAGGTTAGATGCTTAAGGCATTTCTTTCTTATTATAACAGAAAAGATGTTTTAATTAGTTATTTACAGTGTTTCAGACTTGAAACTGGCTGCTTATATGCCAAAAAATACCCCTCCTTCCTTAGTAAATATGAGCTGATATCTATCTGTCCTGTTTTGCAATTTTCAATGCTATTTTAAACATTTAATTACATTTTAGATTTCTATCATATTTTTAGAGAGACAAACTTTACTCACAACCTCTCATATAGTTTATACTCTACTAAATTCCTATAGCTGGTCCAAAAGCAACTATGACCATCTCTTCATTTTGTGCAATGTTCTGTGCTCTCTCTGAGAATACAGGAGAAGGAAGAGACAGGCTTCCAGATCTCAGGGAACTTAGAGTCCAGTGGGGAAGATGTGGATTACTGGAGGAGGAAGAGTAACAGACTAATTCTTCCTGGAGGAACAGAAAAGGTTCCATAAAGAGCCCCTACTTGAGTTGACTGGATGAATAACATGTTGCAAGACAGATAAGCTGGTGTTGGAGAGAATAGTCCATGCAGAGGAAAAAGCAAGAGTAAATTTTATGTGAGCAGGCACATGGCATATTAAGGTCATATTAAATATTTCAGAGTGATTAGAGGACTCAATATTGTGGCATAAAACAAGCCAAATAGGTAGCCAAGTGAAACACTTCCATTCTCTGAAACTATTTTGTGTCTTTACCATGCTCCTCAATCTCCTGGGCCTTCACTCCACACTTTCAACTTTGGCTCATAACCTTGCTTCACATTACAATGAATGTACAGAAGTCATCCTATGAGTACCGCTTCATCTTGCCATCACCAAATCTATAAATATATCTCAACCAGTACCTATTGTTTCCTTTTAGGGCAGTGATTCAGCAGAGAAAATATCAGTAGCCAGTTCTTCTTCCCGTTTTGACTTCTCATGAAATTTGTCTTCCGAGATTTCTTTCTCTGATGCTTCTACAATTCTCTCTCTCTCTCCTAGATTATTGCCATCAGATAACAAATGTGTCCTAGCAAACAAACAAAATAAACCAACCAACAAATAAAAACAAGTGTTGACTCCATATCCCACTTCAGTTTTTGTGGTAAGAGCAGTATGTTTTTCTAATATTCGAATTATGCTCCTAAAATTCCTAACTTTCCTGAGTCATGAGACTAGCTCTGGCCTATGCATTGTGTGCGAAAGTGGTATGTAACACTAAGAGCTGGTGGACTTCCTGCATGGATCCTTTCTCTGCCTTTTTGGTAAACTTTGAGGCCACATGTTCCAGATGGCAGAACTACAAGATGAGGGGTAGGGAGCTCATTATAAAACACTGCATGAACAAGGCACAAACATTTATTATATAAAGCCCTTGGGTTTGTCTATAGAGGCAGCTAGCATGAATCATCCTGTTTATTAGATTACCTTCCTACTCCTCTGGACTTTCCACGATGAAGCTTCTGCAAAGAGTTTTTACAAACACTTTTTCATCTTCAACACATGCATGCCCCTCCAGTTCACTGTTCTCTTGTTAAGGTTACCAATGGCTGCCATAATATAGAAGGGAAGGACTTCTTTTGGTATTTATTCTACTAGATTTAGTAGAATGTATATTGCCAGCCACTCTTCTTTGAAATGGTTTCTTCTTTTGTTTCCCAATGTTCTTTCTACTCCTCTGGCTTTTTCTCTTTGTCTTCTTTAGTAACATCTGTTCCTCTTCTCAATTTCTCAATTAATAGAGTTCTGAAGAATTGGTCTAAGATCCTCTTAAATTCCCATTCTATACTCTTTTTTTTTTTTTTGGTTACTTCACGCATAGTTTATAATGCAGTCTATGTGGTGATAACTCCAGATTTCTCCAACTCAGGCATCTGTTCTGAGTTTTACACTCTTCACTTCTGTAGCCAAATGTTTGCTGTTTTCACCAGCATTTCCTACAAGCATTTCAAACTTAATATGTGCAAATAAACTCATGATGTATCTTGTTCTCCATCTCCCAAACTGTTCTCTTTATCTTTGCACATAAGAATATTCCACCACTATTGACCCAAGTTTTGAAGTCTGGAATATCGGAGTCATTCTTGACAAGTCTCTATCAACTCACACCTCCAGCTTATTTGGTTCATTATCAGGTTCAATTAAAAAAAATTTAAAATATACTCTATTTTCTGTATTTCTCTCCAAACCCTGAACTGTTATGGTTTTCTGACTGCTTTATCTGCTCCCAATCTCATCTCCTGGTTCATTTTCCATTCATTAGCTAGACTAATCTTTTAAAGTCTCTAAAAGATTTTAATCTATTTGAGGAAATAGTATAAATACAAATAACTGTTATACAAAGAATCATCTTAATTAAACCAATACAATGTGAAATACATAGAGAGCAACTATATGACTAGGATGGTCAGGAAATGCACATTAAGTCTTTAGGCATAAAAACTTATTTAAAACCACATCACTATGTCACATTCTCAATAGAAAGACAAAAGTCTATCCTTTTTGATTAAACCATTACTTTATTTAATAAGTAGCATAAATTACATAGTATCTGATTCCATTACCAGTTTTCCATCTGTGATACAACAAATTTTGGCAATAAAAAGGGGATCATTAGTTCTGATGGTGGTATATACCTTTTTTTGCATGTTCCAGATATTGCTCAATATAATTGGTGAATGACACAAGTTATCCAATAAGTTATTTCACAGCACTGAGTACAGATTGCCACATAAATAACTTAATAGTCACTATTAGTATTAAGCCCTCAAAACAGAAATTTACATATATTCTAGATTATGATCCAATTGGTTTTGGTAGAGTTTAACATTTTGGCATTATATCTAAGTAGCAGTTCTCAACAGTTCTCACAGTTCTTTGAATCTATTCCCCAGAAAAGTGAGCATATTCACAAACACATATTCTTATGACTTTTGTTGCAATTTTTAAAAAGATTACCATAGTTGTGAATAGTTCATTTTACACAGTGAACAGTTTTTTATAGAGGACGTGTATGTGTGTGTGTGTGTGTGTGTGCGTGTATGTATGTGTGCGTGTTGTATCTTGGACTATTCTCATAAATGTGTGCCATGCTGTTTATTGAAGTGACATTTGTGTGTATTATTTTTTCTTATCTCTTAAGAAATATTGTTTTTAGCGATTTGAGGAGTTTAAATCTTTTGCATAGGGCAAAAAGAGAGAACTCCAAAATGTAGACATTCACATGCATTTTCAAAGGAAGAAAACATTAACAAAAGATGCTTGTGTGTGTGTTTTTTTCCAGTCTTAGAGCCTAGGCACAAATATTGTGGTGTCTTTTTAGTAGTGCAAGAACAAACCTTAAAAATGGAATAAAGGGCAAACTATAAAAGCTACATTTACAAACTGTTTCTCTCCAATATCAGGGTCACAAAGGATGTCATCACATTTCTCTTCCTTTAGCCAGATTATATTTGTGGTTTTGGTTTTAGGAATACAAATGTTGTAACAGGCTTTCTTCCTGTGAATAGCTTGAGCTGATTAAAGTTGTGAGCAACTTATAGTTAGTGTCATATATTTCAGTTTTACTGCAACTTTCCAAAAAAGCTGAATGTTGTTAAAGTTTTCTACATTGTTTTTCCTGGAACCCCAAACTTTGCAATGGTCCTGAGATGGAGTTTTGAGGTAATGGAGCAGATATAAATTAAATTCATCCACCATGACCAAGAGACAGCTGGGTGGTAGTGATAGAACCACTGAACTCGTTGCCAGAATACCTAGATATATTATGGCTTTGTCAGTTATAATCAACAAGAACATATTTTTCTACAGTCTAAGATTCTAGGTTTTTTTTTTAATATGTAAAATAGGAATAATACTATATACTCAATAGGACTGTTGAGAGGATAAAATGTTTAATTTTTGGAAAAAATATTTAGTGCAGTGCCTTTTACTCAGTGGGTTCTCAAAATACATTTACTACATCTGGATCAAAATGACATGATTGATACTAAAGACCATTAAAATATACATTTTGGGGTTAGAAAAGACCTTAGATAGTTTTTACCAACCCACTTATTTTGTAGGCAATAAAAGCCAGGGGTTGACTTGACCAGAATTACACAGCTAATGGCAGTACTGTGCTGAAACCCTGGCTTCCTGTGAGCAGCCCTGTGGGCTTTTTGCCAGTGCCATGGGTCACTGTGTGTGACCAGCCATCACGTATCATGGAGCCCGCTTCTGTTAAGAGAAGTAGAACACTTAGCAATTATAATATATAGCTGTGGTGTATGGAGAATTGGGTTCAAATACAGCTCTTCTGGTCACTAACAATAATTTCTGGCCAGTCACTTCTTTGCTCTGAGCAACAGTCTCAAAAATACCCTCTGACCTAATTGTTGCCTCAATTAGATTAGAAAAACATTAGTGAATGCACTCAGCACAGTGTTTTACACATAAAATGTTCAATGAATATTTGTGAAATTTGGATCCGTGTTGCGAATTCACTTAATGTATCCTGCCAATCTAGCTAATTTAGATGCCTCAGATGGTTTCTTTCCCCCAAATTGTCTAAACAATTCTTTAACTCCCCGGGTTTTGATGATTATGGAAGCTTAGCCATGATGAGTTGTAATAGTTCACTTCCTAAGGTCACACTTCCATAACAAAAATTGAATTGTAGCCGCCAGGGAATTGACGCAAGTTTCTTTAGATAATCTCCTGTTTGTGATCATGGAACTTTATATTATTCTTTTCACTTTAGTTACTCATTCCACTTCCAGCCATGGGAAGGTGTTTATTGTTGCTGTTGCTGTTGCTGTTGTTTCCTCCCGGACCTCAGCCACAAGATAGGTAGATCTGCCTGCTTGTCTTATTTTAAGGCCAAAGTGACCTCTGAAAGGGGATTGCTTTTAATTGGATCTATTCATATTCTCCTTCATTTTGGCTGGGGCACTGACCCATGCCAGGAACTCTTCTGCCTAGTGGCCTGCCCCAAATTGGTACAGTACTTGACCTGTTACACTCCATTTCCTGAGCCGTAGTCCTGACAGAGTCTATTTCCATAACCCTCAGAACCCTGACATGACTGGGATGACAGGCTTTTTCTTTAACAATTGTCTTCCCTCAAACTAGCTTTCACTGTGACTACTCAGTTATTAGCAATATATTTTTTGTTAGCTATAAAATCATACAGCGAGGTGATGGGAGAATTTTTCCATATGGGACTCCTTTAAATTCAGGCTGTCATTTCACTTAGACCTGTGCAGTGGTGAATGACTCCAGCTGCAGTTTTTCTTTCCCTCCTCAATTGTTAGGTATTATATTTATTTATTTTTCCTGTGGTCCATGATAACTTTTTCATTAATAGAAATATAGTGAAATCTTAAGAAAGACTAAGTTTTTATAATGGTCATGAGAGTTTATGAATGGCTGCTAGTTTAAAAGCAGATTTTGATGCTTTTAATCAGATTCTGGTAGATTTGTATGCCTTGGAAAGATGTCCAATAAGTATTGATATATTGTTAAATGAAAAATAAACTATAGAAGAACATGCTCAGCATAAACCCATATTTGAAATACACATGCATATGTATAAATAAAGATAAAAATATCAATGAAAAGAACTGAGAAAAATACCTGGAAAATAATGCACATACTGTTAACAATAGTTTTCTTTATGGGATGTAATTAAGAAGGATGTCCCCTTTCTATTTTATATATTTCATAATAGTTTGAATATTTGCAATAATTAACTTTTTAAATAACTTTTTAAAAGTAGAATAAAGTGAGTCAAACATCAAGAATTAACAAAAGAAACTGAAGGTTTCAGCAGATGTATATTGTTCAAAGAGAATGCTTTGCTCTTTTGAGTGATGGTGTGGAGAAGAAGAAGGGACATGTTGACATTTCTTATGAGACTTCCTTAACATTTAAATTTTATTTTTAAATTGAGTTTACCTATTATGGCCCCTCAATCTTTCTATTATATAAAATAATCATTTTTGAATACATTTATACAATTTAAAACATTTAAGATTCTTTAGTTATACATACTAAATGTAGATTTTTAAGCCACTTCTGACATTAATAATTTATCTACATATACAAGAGGACAAGTAGTAGTGAAATATATGAGTTAATATAATGGCTAAATATACAGCATATAAAGTTATGTAAACTAGTCTTTTCTTCTCTAGGTGGTTTGTGGTATATTTTAGATAGTTCCATAGCATGGTATTGTTGCATTGTGTTCTGCCCAAAATATGTCAGACACACTCATTTTCTCTTTTCTTATGGGTGGGTGTAAGTGGAAACTTTCTGTAAGTCAGAGTCTGTAAAAAAAATTGTTTGCACGGGACATGTGTTAAAAATGGCAAGACAGATTTTATTTGAACTAATGCTGTGAGGGAGAGAGTCTATAGTATAGAACTGAGCTCAACTTTAAATACAGCAACGATGGCTGGGGATTTATAGCCAATAAGCAGAATGAGGGGTGCAGTGAATGGAATTTCAAATAGGAACTTGATCAAGGGTAGAGAACTTGACTAAACAGAAACTTGACCAACTGGCTTAGCAGCACTCTTGCTAAAGCTGGGCTAGGCAGGCCAAAGTTGAAGCCATGTCCAAAAGAGCGCTCAGAGGAGTTTGACTAAAGTTGGGTCGAGGAGGAAGCCCTTGTGCTGTCCCACGATAGTATTCACATAACAGGACATGACCTATTATGATGGATTCACAAAGATATTCCTTAGTAAGAGGTGCACCATGGTAAGTTGAGTGGATCTAGTGTTTTCTAATCAGGATTGCTAGAGTTATTTGCATAGTATATTTCTATATCATTGCACCTGCTTATGAGAGAAAAGTGACATGTGAGTTTGCTTGATGCATGAGAGAAGGGCAAAATGCTAATGGGTTCAAGTGCCCTAAGCAAGGCCATCATTTCCCATGTGCATTGGAGCATATTTTGGAGTGTTGATTCTGCAGCCAGCTGCCTGGACCCATGAGTATTTCAGTTCTAACCCCTTCATGCTCTGTGAACGTGGGTAAGGTACTTACTCCTTCAAGGCCTCTGTTATTTTGTTGGTAAGTAGGGATAATAATGGTAACTATCACATTATTAGGAGGGCTAAATTTGGTTAACTGTATGAAGCACATGGCTACAATAAATTATTATGAGAATGAGATATGTTTACACACATAAATACTTTTAATATAATCTCGCCCATAGTGCATGCTAAATGAGTGTTTGCTCTTAAGTCTGTAATGTTATTTTTCTTACTAGGGACTTTTTCGTAAGATCCGTTTTGCCTTCTTAAAACGCCTTCATTGAAGCATCTCCATACCCCCTATAACAAGTCTGAGATTATTCTCTTTACCATTCCAGAAGCAGCTCTTATTTATTTTCTGGTTGGGGGCATCTAACAAATTTTTTACAGTGGTTAAAGTATTTCATTGGCCAAAGCGAAGGGTATGAGAGAACTGAAGTAGCTGTTTAACCATGGATATATTGAATTCTCACAATATATATATTTGATGATTTCATTTACCTGTTTATATATATGCAAATTAAATCATATTACTTCCCTACCTTAAACTTTTTGATGCATCTTATTGCATTTAAAATTAAACTCTTTTCTATAGCCTATAATGCCTTGTATGATATGAGCTTTGTCTATTTTTCATATTAAACCCTTCACAATAAACACCTGCCACACCAGGGCTTTTTTACAATTCATTAAATTTGCAAATGTCCTTTGGCCTTGAAGTCTTTGCATGTGCTGTTCCCTCTGCCTAGAATACTTCTCCTCCCATTCTTTGTATGGAAGTCTTTTTCTCGTCATTTTATCTTAGTTAAAATATTACCCCTATTACTGACTCTAACCATCCTCTGTCATCCTCTTCATCGGCCACTTCTTTCCTTCTTGCACAAGACCTAGAATTTTAAATTATTTCATTGATTTTTAAATTGTTTTTATTAGGTGTCCATCACTAGAATATAATTTACATGAATCAAATTATACATTTACAAATGGTTATTGATGAATTTTCTCATCTTATATCTTACTATTAATACTTCCTTAAACACAATGCTTAAGTTTCATCTTGCAAATGAACTTCATAAACCTTAATGCTGGTGGGAAAGCTATCATTAAATTAATTTCTAAAACCTGTGGGAATTGTTTTTATTGGATCAACAAATTCCCTGCTTTGTGAACCCATGAAAAATCTATGCTGTGATCAAGAAGTGAAACTGATTGCTTAGAAAATTACAATCAACCTGTCTATTTTCATCTTCTAGTTTGAGATAAAAGGGGGAAAAGTGTTAAATCAAAGTAAACAGCATGTTTACTTTGCTTTCAGTTTTAATAATTAAAAGTATTATTCACAGTTAGGAAGCTTTACTGATACACACCTTCTTCCCCCTTTTTTTTTTCATAATTTCACATATGGTTTTCCTTTTTTTAAACCTCCCTCACCTGTTTTAAATAAATGAAACTAAGTAAATTTCTGTGAATATTGAATGGCACTTTCCTCTTTAAGATCTTATACTTTGTTGATATATACTTGTACTCATTTACAATTTATATTTGGTTCTGATTATAATGTTTATATTTGAAAACAAATTCTCCATTTTTATAGTATCATATGCATTATGTTTGCTTTAAATTTTAGCAACAATTCTACAAATATTTTCTGAGAATCTATTATGGCCAAAGCACCATACTAGGTACAAAATACATCTTGGCAAATTAAAAATATTCAAATTCTGAACAAATTCAAATTAATATTTTTCTAAATTAAAGCCATTAAACATCACTTAAATACTGTGTATAACTTAATATGGAACCTTTCAGATGCTCTAAAGGGTAATGTATTTTCTGCTTCTGTCCAATCACAGGGCATATTGTGGATATATAATAGCTATTGCTATGGCTTTTCTCACAGTGTAGTGGATATCAGTAGTTTCACCTTTTGTCTGGTATAATATAACTTATTTTTATTATCATTATTATTATTTTAGTCCATGTGGTTTGGGTGGGGTTGATGTTGCCTTCTTGAATGGGCACATGACTCAGGCCAGGCCAAAGGGAATGGAATAAAGCAAAGACTCAATTTTTGAGGTCAAAGTAGACATGTGAGCAAGACAGGAAGTCAGTGTTGATCTGAGAGGTTTGCTGGAAGAATTGGAAAATGAGTGCTGTCTTGTTCTGCTGGTAGAACGTAAGTGGGGGGTCCTGCCAAGAATGAAGCCAATATAGAGGTAAGTGCAACTTACAGGTCCTTAACGTTACTGCTAGCCTTGCATCTGATTAAGCTTGAAAAAAGATTTTTTTCTTGAACTTTTCATTTATTTGAGCCAATAGATTCTCTTTTAAATTTAATCTAGTTCAAAAAAATTGTAATCAAAACTGCCAAGAAAAATACACATATTAATTGCTAAATTCATATGGAGTCATTATCTCTAGAGGAATACAAACAAATTGGGAAATTCTCAGAGAAGTTACAGTTATTTCCTATTTTGATCGCTTGTAGGAACCAAATGGGCCAGGAAGTTGGAAAGGGAGCTGACAGGACAATGGCTGGACTATACATCCTTGGAAGGCCCAGAGAACATTACAGTAGGAGTTTCTCATTTCTACAGAGGTATAGAAACAGAAACAGAGCTTCACTTACATTGACCATTAGACAGGAGGCAAAACTCAAATGTAACATAACAGTTACTCTGTTTTTAATTGTTAATAAAAAGACACTTTAACAGATGCATAATAATGTCCAATGGGGTAGTTATATTGAAGAGGAACCAGACTTGCCTCAAATAGGACAGTTGGGATCAATGATTGTGAACCACAGGAAAGAGACTTCAGTTCCAGATGAGGAAGAATTTTTTAATAAATTTTCTGAAGAGTAAATGGACTGTTTTGAGAAGTACCTTATAACTAGAGATTTTCACTTATATGTCAGATAACTGCCAGGTGTGATGTCAACAGGTGACTTAAGTACATAAAAGGTAGACCGGACATGAATCTCTTTTCTATCCTGTCTAATCCTGAGATGTGAAGGTTTACTAAAAATGCTAATCCAGCTTGATTTGACAGTTACTCTGCCTAGATCATTGAAACATTCCATTTTTCCAGGAAAGAGGTATTTAATTAACTATATTAGCATCTCTCTCTATTGAAATATGCTAAAATATGGAGACGTGGCCCTCACAGAAATATTTTCATAGTACAATTATTTTTTTATGTTGAAATGACTAGAAAAAACAAACCAAAAAACCCTCAAAACTTTCTTACTGGAGTTCAAAACGGAGTAAGAATTTGGCAATCTTCCAACTATTTTTGTCAATAGAAACTGCCAAACTGTAAGATTTAAGTAATTAAGTGACTTGGATTTTTAGATCAATAAAATTAATTATGCAATTAACAAATCCTCATACTTTATCATGTGAATCGTTGTTTTTCAATTCCTGTGTAGTTTTTAATGTGTGAAACTCTATTTTTAATTAAAATTCTATATTTAGTTATTAAGAGTAATAAGGACATGCTCTTTTAAGTGCATAATATAGTAAGTGGGATTCTTGACTTTACATGCTTATACTTTGTAGAGAGAACACAAGGAGGCAGCACAACATTGCAGTTCAGAGAACAGATGGGAGTAAAACAGTCTTGGGTTCAAGTCTTTGAAGAGTTTCTTACCTCATCTGTAATTTTCTTCAGTCTCAGTTTCTTCACCTGTAAATAGAGATGATAGCTCACCAAATCTATCTATATTCCAGTTTTTAATTTCAATTCATATTAACACTTTAGATATCTTAGTTTTATACTTCCCTTTCTCTTATCTGTTGTCTCTTTTTCAAGTCTTACTCATTTTTTAATGATTAGCCTAAAGATTTCCCGACTCCCAAATAATACATCTTGATCTACGCTATATCCATCATACTACCTTCAACTGTTCCTTTAAAGTAATTATTCTATTTGTATTAATACTTTTGCCATTTTTCTTATGTTATAGTTTTAATCTTCCCATCTCTTATGTATCATAATCGTTCCTGTAACATCATTTCCTCACACCATACCTGGAACATAATGGTTAATAAATATTTGCAAAAGAATAAATAAAGGATGCAATAAAATTTCAGTAAGATAACATATAAACCAAACACTTAAAAAGCAGTTTCATTATTGTAAGAAACTTAGTAATAAAAGCTTTGCTCCTTCCTCTCTTTTCTTACCAGAATCTTGTCATAGTGACCTTCAAAATATAAACAGTAACAACTAGAAATTCACTTTACTAGATATTTATGAGAATTCTTTCAAAGAACTTACCAAAATTGCAACTATAGAGCCAGTTATATTCTCATCATTTTACTGCCTCTCTCTGCCACCAGACTGTAAACTCTTTGAAGACAGGGGCTATGCCTATCTATCTGGTTTCTTGCTATACTCCCAGTTCATCTCATAGTGCCATATGTGGAATGTGAGACTTATCCTAAAGGAAATGAAATCCACGAAGTATTTTAAGCAGGGGGTGACAATATCACATTTGATAACTTAGAAGATCATTCTAGCTGTTGGAAAGAGGTTGGATTAACATGGGACCAAAGTGTACGCGGCCAGAGCAGCTGCAAGGATATCACAATTATTTCCATGCAAGAAATGAAGATGGCTCAGACTAGGGTAGATGGAGATGGAGGTCTGAATGCATAGGTGGAGTCAAGGTATATTATGGAGCTACAAGTAACAAAAGATGGTGACTGATCGGGTGATAGTGGGTAAAATAGGAATATGAATCTATTATAATTACCATTATTATTAACAAAAAATATAAGTACTTACCTTTGGTTAGATAATTGGTAGCATATATGAGCTGAGAAGGAGGGATTATCAAGGTAAAATTGATAAAATACTTCTCTATAGAGACATCAGAAATGTGAATAGAATCAGAAGCTGGTTTATACATTAGACCTTTTGCAATTTTTTAAGCAGCTTTACTGGAGTATAATTGATATAAAAAACTGCACATGATTAATGCATACAAATTGAAGAGATAGGACATATGCATGCATCCATGATACTATCACCACAATCAAGATAATAAACATCTCCATCACTTCTAAAAGTTTTCTTGTGTCTTTTTTTTTTTTACCTTTTTCATAGTAAGAAAACATGACACAATTATTTACTTCATCCCAAACTCTGAAGTGCACAATACTGTACTGTTAACCAGATAAGCACTATGTTGTACAGCAGATCTCTAGAACTTATTTATCATGTATAACTGAAATTTTGTATGCATTGAACAGCAACTATCCATTTCCTTCTCCCCCTAGATCCTGACAATCACCATTCTATTATCTAGATTTTTGGCAATTTTTATTTCATCCAATATGAGTGAGTAGGAAAAAGCCTCAAACTGAAAGAACAGGGCATACATTAAGGGAAAAATTACTTTGTTTTCTATGGAGCAAGGAGATGGTTGTGGAATTAATAAGTAATTGTTTTCAATCTAAATTACTGGTATATCTCCCTATTTGCTCACTTTGCATGTGCAGATGAGATTGCAGTCAGATTAGAGAGATGTATCTGTGTCTTGTATAGGTAGGATGACTGGCATTCCCAGGGTCACAAAATATGAGATGCAGTCACTGACATTCTGGAGACAAATAGCACTTATACAAAGAAAATATAGCTGGGAACAAAGGAAAGCTTAAAGAAAAAAGAAGTAAAAAAGCCTTGTATGAGAGTGAGTCCAATTCAGTGTACAACTGAGCTCAGTAAAAGTGTTATGAATATTTCCTTTGCTGTGCAGAAGCTTTTTAATTTAATCAAGTCTCATTTATTTATCTTTGCTGTTGCTGTATTTGCCTCAGGGATCTTAGTCACAAATTCTTTGCCTAGGACTATGTCTTGAAAAATTTTTCCTACATTTACTTCTAGAATTTTTATGGTTTCATGCTTAACATTTTAAGTCTTTAATCCATCTAGAATAGTTTTTGTATATGGTGAGATATAGTGGTCCTGCTTCATTCTTCTGCATATGACTACCCAATTTTCCCAGAGTAATTTATTGAATAGGGTGTCCATATCCCAGAGTATGTTTTTATCTGCTTTGCTGAAGATCAGTTGTCTGTAGCTATGTGGTTTTATTTCTGGGTTCCCTATTGTGTTCCATTGGTCTATGTCTCTACACCAGTACGATGCTGTTTTGTGTATTATATAGCCTTGCAGTGTAATTTGAAGTCAGATAATGTGACGCTTCCAGATTTGTTCTTTTTGTTTAAGATTGCTTTGGCTATTCAGGTTCTTTTTTTGGTTCCAAGTCAAACTTAGGATTATTTTTTTCTAGGTCTGTTAAATAAGATGTTGGTATTTTGATGGGAATTGTGCTGAATCTGTAAATCACTTTGGGCAGTATGGACATTTTAAGGACAGCCTATGCAAACACCAAGCCGAGAGGCTTGGAGTCCAGCAAAAAAAAGGGTAGGTGGAGCAGTTTATTTCTACCTCCCTCACATCTCTGGCAGTCAGCAAGCTCCCGAGCTGCTGGAGAGCCTTGCCACCCTCATGAGCCCCAAAGCAGCTGCTGCCAGGGAACTGGGAGGTTCTTGAGGACAAAGCACCAGGCTGCCAGCCCCCTTCCCATCGCCATATACCCAAGCCAAGATATCCACTTCCACACTGCTTCTTCATCCACCCTGTGCCTTTGTCCTCCCCATGGGACTTCAGCCCTTCAGCTTGTGTCTTGCTCGTTCCCACACAAACATTTACTAACTCTGGCCCAGACTGTGGGAGACATGGGGCTGGTGGGTCCCAGGGGATCTGTGTGACCCCAGAGCTGGACATTCGGAGATGGCTGCCTTCTGGAGAGAGGAACAGAGATTAAAAGAGTGCGAGGTTTTCTTCTCCTTCCCATCCCCTGCCCACAGCTGCTAAGAGAGAAACTTGAGCTGGGGCTCTGAGAAGCGTCTGCTTTCCCTCTGTTGGGGCTTCCACAGACAATAGGGCTCAAAGCTCTCCTCTTAAAGATCTGCAATGGACTAAGAGGTGCTTGGACAGTGAGCTCTCTGCTCACAGCCCACCTGCCTCCCCACAGTGCTGCTTGCCAGGTTGCTCCATCAGAGCAGGGTCCACCCTGAAGCAGAGGGACATGAAACCTGCTTGAGCACCCCATAGGCAACTTGGGACCAGCACGCTTCTCCCTGGCACACTCAGGGAGTGATCTCCAGGGACCAGGGACAGTCCTGTAGGCCAGATTGCATACCCTGAGGACTTGATCATGTTGCTCAGTGACAAGGAGGGGAGATTTGTGACTAATCTCAGGAGGTGAGGAAGCCCGAATGGCAGAACTGAAAAGAGCGCAGTGTGGGGTGCAGCCACAGGGCGCTCATGGAGCACCCCTCCCTGACAGGAACACCGGGCTCTTAGCCCAGGGTAGAATCCTGGAAAGGGAAGCTCCCAGCCTGCAGTGCCATTGTGGGGGAGCTCAGCTAGTTTGAGCTCCTGCCTTCCAGCAGATGCTGAAGGGAGACCACTGAACAGGGGAGGGGGGAGAAGAGCAAAAACCACTGCTGACACCCAGATCGTAGAGTTCAGATGGCCCCTGCCTCCACAAGCAGATTTTCTGGCTGGGTGGGGCCACCTCAGCCCCTCCCTGGCAGCTTTCCCGAGAAGGCTTGGAGCTGACCTTTGACCCCCACTGAGACAATAAACTTACTACCTTTTGTGGAGCCTAAGGGCAGGCTCAACCAACCCAGCCCTGCCCAGCCTCACTCACCCACCTGCCTCTGCTGAGCTGGAGAATCAGAACTCACCTGGAATTTCCAGGGCCCCGCCCATAACTTGGGGCATTCAAGTGGTTCTTCTGAGGGGCTAGAGCCAGCCACATGTTGCCCCCCTTGTCCCCACCCCCGCCAAAAAAAAAGCACTCCAGCTGTTCCTTCTGGTAAGCACCACCTACTGACAGTAAGGTCAGTTTGCATAGCCCTTTACAATGTTTACTGACTCAGTCATACAGGGTGTCATTGATTCTTAGCCACAAGCACCACATACTGCCTCATAGATTATACTGGGCATGCCAATACAATTCACATTGTTAAGAAGACCACAGGGCTGGGGAAAAAGAAAAGATCTCAAAGACCTCCATGCTCCCTCATCATAGAGAGACAAGGAATCTTCCTACACACGTAGTTCACCACTGCAATAGCCTACAAACAACTAGCAACTGAGAAAACCACCACACTAAGGATATCTATAACCAAGACACCCATCCAGAACTGAGAACCTATGAATGAACCCACAAGCAAAGCCAAAGGTTCTTACCCAACATATGCAACTGACACCCCCTTATGTGTGGAGGGGGAAGGAAAAACAATGCCCCATCTAAGCAAAAGAAAATCTAAAAATAAATTTCAGCTGTCCAGATGAGAAGGAATCAGAAATAGAACTCCAGAAGAACAAAAAATCAGGGCATTTTGCCCAGTAAAACACAGGCAAAAGACATGAACAGAAGCTTTTCAAAAGAAGACAGAGAAATGTCCAACAAATGTATGAAAAAATGTTCAACATCACTAATCATAAGGGAAATGCAAATTAAAACCACAATGAGATATCCCCTTATCCCTGTTAGAATGGCTTTTATTAAAAATCCCCAAACAATAGATGCCAGCGTAGATGAAGAGAGAAAGGAACATTTACACACTGTTGGTGGGACTGCAAATTAGTATAACCGCTATGGAAAACAGTGTGGAGATTCCTCAAAAAAACTAAAAGTAGACCTACCCTTTGATACAGTAATCCCACTACTAGAGATTTACCTAAAAGAAAAGAAGTTATTTTATCAAAAAGATACCTGCATTTGAATGTTTATTGCAGCAGAATTCACAATTGCAAAGATGTGGAATCTTCCCAGGTGCCCATCAATTCATGAGTGGATTAATAAAATGTGGTTTATGTATACTATGGAGTACTACTCAGCCATGAAGAAGGATTAATTAAGGCCTTTTGCAACAATTTGGATGGAAATGGACACCATTATCCTAAGTGAAGTATCTAAAGAATGGAAAAACAAACAACACATATACTTGCTATTGAAGTAAAACAAATTGATGAGCACACATGTGCACAGAGGGAAATAAAACTCAGTGGACATCAAATGGGAGAGGGGGGAGTAGGGGGGGATGCATGAAAACCTACCTAATGTGTACCGTGAACACTGTCTGGGTGATGGACACACTTATAACCCTGACTCAAGCATAACAAAATCAAAATCTGTAACCAAAAACATTTGTAGCCCCCTAATATTTTGAAATAAAAATAAGTAAATAAATAAAATTCAAATCTTAGGCCACAGAAAAATAATTAAAAGGTTAAAATCTTCTCACACAAAAAAAGTAATATGAACAAAATGTAAAGGAATGGGAGAACAATGCAAGTTCAGCATAGGGGAAGATCGGAGAGGGACTGACATGTATGAAGCCCTTACTCTGTGACAGGGTAGGCTAGGTGTTTGCATGCGCTGTCATGTTTGGTCCTTGTTTAACCCAATGAGCTGAGTTTCATTTCTATTTCCATTTCCTAGAGAAAGAAACACACCAGTGCTAGTTTCACCACTTGCTTATGCTTCCACATGAGTCAGTGCCAGAGGCTGGATTAGTGGATTAGTTCCTAAATTTGACTAATTCCACAGATTTTTTTTTTTTTTTTAAATTAAGGCAAAGGTCACAACTCCAAGTCCTTCTGGGGCCATGCAGATAATATAAATGAGCAAAGCTGGCTGCGGCGTGAGGCATTAGGGGTGGAGGGCACTTTGGAAACTGGAGAGTGTATGCCACATTTAAAGGGGGCATTGTTCTTAGCTCCAGGAAGATATGCCCACATGGGAATCTGGGCTTAGTGTTGTCAGATCTTCAATGTTCATAAGACAAGCTGAGAATTATGTTTTTATGTGAAATCTCTTAATTTGTAGATGCTGCTAATTAATTTGGTATATTAGAAAGCTTTTGACTGATCAAAAAAAAAAAAAAAAAAAAACAAGAACCATGACAAAAAAACCACACGCACTTCCCTGCAGGCTGAATAGGGCCTGCTGACTTGCCAGCTACTGGGAGTGATCTCTGTGTTACTCCTGCTGCTTGGGGCTCACTTGGCAGTTGGCACATTAAAGCCTTTGTAACAGAATGGCTGGATATTGTGTAAAGACATAGGCATGAGAAGGCTCTAGTCATATCAAAACAGGTAACAAATGGAAAAGGAAGAAAAAGACAAAGATAATACTCTGCCCCCATTGCTAGAAGGATTCTGGTTAGAAGCAGGATGTACACCAGTGGTGTGTACAGCTAGCTCACAACAGCTCACAAGAGCCAAATGTTAAATACTGAGGAGTTTCTTCAGCCAGTATTAAACCATTTGTAGCTTGAAATTGGCTGTGGTAGGAGAATTTACACCATGGTAATCTACAGACACTAAAAATTAGAGCTTTTTGGCACCCAGAGTGGGTTTGTTAGCACATCACTGCCTGTCACTTATGAAAATGTTTTATTGTTTATGAAGTAAAACCATTTAAAATTTATTTATAATATTATTTCCTTAACTGCTAGTAATCCATCTGTCTCTAAAGTACCAATTTTATCAATATATTCAGGAGTTGATGTTTAGGTTATCATTTCATTTCCATGTTGGTGACTCTACAATGATGATTTCATGACCAAAGTTCTAGAAGCAACTATCAATGTATGTAAACAGGCACTAATTCATTCTGTAATCAATTTTAAATGATATCAGCTAACACTCAGCACTTCCTCTTGCCAAGACATTATTTTTAGAGATTTATAAATATCAAACTCATTGTAATCTTCACAACAAATCTCTGAGGTAGATGTTTTAATGTTATCATCATTTTATTGATGAGGAAACTGAGATACAGAGAAGGTCACATAACGAGTAAATAGTACAGTTGGGAACTGAATCAGGTACTCTTACTTCAGAGTATGCTAACTTGAGTACTATATGCCTAAAATAATTAATGGCCTTGGAGTGACTATTTTTGAGTGGATCAGTCTCTACACTGGTTCATCAACAAGATAGTATAAGAAATAATAAGGGTTCAGTAACAAACATAATTCCTGGGTAATGGTGGGTGATTAATGAATGAAATATCTTTTCTTCCCCCCACCCCCGAAAGCTAAAAACATTACACAGAATTCTTACCTAAACATAATTGCCTAGTTACATCTTCACAGACTTGATATATTTTAATATGGAATAAAAATGAAACAAATTATCCAAATTTAAATAACAGCAAACATTCAGGTATTGGAAAACAATGAGGAAATTAAGCTTAGTTCCTCTTGCTTTCCAATGAAATATTTTCCGATAAATGGCATGGTTTGAAAGATCCAACTCCACACCCTTAAACAAATTTTCCTGAGCTCTCCACTTTCTTTTCAAAACATGCTACCATGCACCTGAAAGTAAATTATGCACGTTATCTCTCTACATAAATTATATAGTAGGCCATATGGTGTCATGTATTATAAGCCTTAATATATTTTTATGCTTTTACTAAGACAATTATGTGTTATTTTGAGATTAGAAAACATATTTAATTATTACAGAAATTCTGAGAGGTATAATTTTGTTTAGTTGTGCATGACTATTATAAACTTTTACTTAGAAACTTTTCTGACACATTGCTATAGATAGATTTTTAATTTCTCAATGTCTCTGAGTATAAACTTCTTTTATATTGGTCATGTAAAAATTGCTATAAATTTATAGTGTTGACATCAATTTTGAACTTATTAAAATTACTTTTGGCCTTAGTAGCCAAAAGCCTTATTTTCCTTCTCTTTAACTTTTTAAATTTTATACTAAATAAGATATGAAGACTTTTATTTTATTTTAATATAATCTTTATAATCAAGGTTCCCAGATTTTCCCATTTTTAGGGAATTAATTAGTACCTTCATGAGATGGTATGGATGCAATATCAATATCTACTGAATGTTATGAAAGAGAAACATCATAATGCTCAATATCATTCGGGGGCTTGGAAGATAAGATGGGTAAAATAATTGAAAAGCAACATAGGAAAGGATTTACAAATGTTGAGTGTCCTGAATGATATAAATGAAGGAGTTGTAGAGATAAGAGGTCAGGCAGGAGCCATTGCCATGGCCCCAGTCCTTGAATAAAGACATGTGTCAGGACCACATTTGTTTAGAAGACTTTATGGAGTAAGTGAGATTTCAACTGGATCATGAAGATGAGTAGGGGTTACATATGCAGAGAAAAGGAGGAAGGGCTCTCCAGATTGCATAAACCGAGGTACCGCAGTGGGGATTTGCATTTAATGTATGCAGGGCAAAGGTGAGCCTGTCTTGTGGAGGGAAACAAAAGCCCTACCACTTGGACAGATGAGGCAAGCCATGTCCCCCCCCCCCAGATATGAATGATGTTGGAATTATAATCATATAGACGACCAGAGCAGGATTATTTATTTACTAGCTCTTAAAGTTGTATCTTAAAAGAAAAATGCATAAGCCAGAGCTACAATCTGATGACTGATTCATTCAACAACATATATTGAGTATCTTATAAGTCCCAGGCATCTTTCCATGCACTGAGATACGTTGCCTGTCCTCAAAAAGTTTACCACCAAGTAAAAAATGAGACAGGTAAATAATTGGAATAACTTTGACATGTCATGTGTATTGTACTAAGTATCATGGGTTATGGAGGGAGGAGGGACTTATTTTAATCAGGATGGACTAGAATGCTTTTAAAAATGGGTTTGTTATGTACCCATAATAAAAATAAAAAATTGAAAAAAATGAGTTGATATTTGAGCCCAGGAGAGTATTCCTGAGAGAGAGAGAGAGAGAGAGAGAGAGAGAAGTACAAAAAAATGAATTTAAGGCAGGAATACCATCTGTTGTTAGGAGCACGCTATTGAGCTTGTGTCAGGCCAGGGTACATAATTGCACACAGCTTCTGTGTGTATGTGTGCATGCATTTGTGTTGCACTAACTGCGGAGGAGAGATGTGGAGAATGAGGCCTGTGATGGTGTCATGCTGTCACAGGATAACCTGCTTGGCCCTGAAGGCTGGGGTTAGATGAATACTGAGCTCATTGTTAGAAGTGAATCAGAGACTGGATACTTCTGTTACATGTCTCCAATCATAAAAGCAATTTATTTGTCTCATATTGAAAAGTGATACTGTTGGTGGTGTTATTTCCTTCATTGAACTTAAGATTGACTTTATGCTGTTCAGTTACAAGCACCATAAACTCTCCTGTGACCTTGTCCTCTAGTTGCATGCAAACCTACTTGGCTGCATCCTGGATATTATTGACAATACCTAATACATTGCTAAGTCATTGAAAATATGCCACAAGGCTTTGCTTTAAAGAAGTGTATTACATTGCTCTATAGATGACCATTCATTGCTCAGACTCCATTAGAAGACTTGAGCTGCCCTATTCCTCCCCCATACCCAGGGGTAAGTAGTTCTGAGAACATATGGAATACCTTTATGGGCCTTTTGAGAAAGAAAACAAATGTGCAAAATTTCTGCTACAGATCATCTTTACTATGTATAAGCTCAAAGCTATGCCAATGTAATGCTAACCTGCTCATTCACTTGTTTATTTATTTAAATAAGCATTTATTAAAAGTCCTTTATGCATTAGGAAATCAAAGTCAAATAAGCCACAATGCTTGCTGTCAGGGCCTTGGTGTCAAATGGGAAAATATATAATATGGTGAGACATTTGCCATAATGGAACTACACAGTACGTTCATGAGGAATAGAAGTGGGGACACTTAACTAAGTAGACCTTGGGGAATCAGGGGAGACTTCCAAGAGGAAGTGGTGTTTGGGTTGATAGAGCAGCCAGATGAGTTTGCGGAACTGATGCTGGAATTGAGACTGGGCTAAATGCAGGTATCAGATCATGAAGGGCCTTACACTGTCAAGAGATTGAATTTTATATTTAAGATAACCATAACCAAGAAGGATTTAAATAAGGTACAAATATAATCCAATTTGAAATTTTAGGAAGAGTATTCCATCAACAGTGTAGAAGGGTGGAATAGAGAGATTGGAGTATCCAGGCTGCAATAATCTAGGCAGAACTGACAGAACCCTAAGAAGGCTGGTACAAGTAATCAAGAAAAGGGGAAGGGGGAGTCAATAGAAGTGAAAAATATTTAAGTGTTATAATTAATATGACTTGGCTAATTAGATATGAAGAACAACAGAGGTGGAGAAAAGTCTTCAGGTACTTAAATAATTCTTTTAGCTATGAATCTCTGAATTAATTCTTATTGGCCATGAACTGTCAGACTCAATTCATGTACCATCTCTAATGGTATATTAAGATGAAATGTTTTGTCTAGACCCTTTGTTTTTCCTCTTCTGCTTTTGGGGAAATAACTTTGGCAACAGGTAAAATGGTCATGTTCAGTTGTTGAGTGAATGATGGAGACAAGAGGCAGAGGGAAAAGGGAGACAGGGAGAGGTGGATAGAGAGGGAGGGAGAAGGGAAGGGGGATTTTTCTAGTGCTGAGGATTGGTTAAATCACTTACTAGGAAGTAACAAGTTAACAAGCTTTAGAATAGGGATTATGAGAATGATGAATAATTAGTTTTGATGTGAGGTTTACTTAGGTTACTGAGACTCAGCCCACTGGCTGTCTTTTGGCCAGTTAGTTTGAAGCTCAGAAGATAAATAGGTGATTCACCAGTAAGAAGATGAAAGTGGAAACCAGAGTACAGGTGTAAGAGAGAGAGAGAGAAATAAGGTAGTATTTTACAAAGAGGAAGGTGAGATAATGAAAAATAAAAACTTGAGGAATGCTAATTCTTAAAAGGTAGAGCAGAAAATAGGAAACTGTGGTTAAACAGTGGAACTCAAAAGGGGATATGGACCCGGTTTAGAGAGTTGAAAAAGTTATACATAAAATAGACCATGATTCCTGACTTTGAGAAATATATATTTTAGAAAATCTGTCATAATTGGTAATGATTAAGAAAAGGAGTATTAACCTCTATAATTATGCAAATAGAGCTTATTCTTTAAAAATAAGCATAAAACTAGGTTTTGAAATTATAGCCTCTGTAAAAGCCTCTTTAGTTGTAAGTGAAAGAAAACCTGACTCAAATAGGTTTATGGAAACAAGATTTACTAGCTCATATTAGCAAAAATGTTCAGAGTTAGTCCAAACTAAAGGTGCTGTTTCAGGTTAATTTTCCCTAGAAGCAAACCTGGAAGTAGACAAAGATTTGAGCTCAAATTGTTTGTGACATGACCCCCTAAGCACCACTAGTGGAGTGGGGAATAAGGTAGGTCAGAGGAAAAAAGGAGCATGTTCTCATTGTGGGCATCCTAGACTCTGTCTGGGCGGTGGAGAGCCTGCTGCCTTGGGGCCACATGTGGCCTTCTGGTTACTTGAGCGCAGCCTTTTGACTGAATCTGAATTTTATAGAACAAATCCTTTTAATAAAGAAGGACTCAGAGTTGTTCTATCTAAAAGGTGAAGAAGTTAGGATATTCATGGCCAACCTATTTTATCATTGGTTAAAAGGCATACTGACTCTCTGACAGTTCTACCTGCCAAAAATACAGGCTGAACATACTTCTATGGACAGAGAAAACCCACAGACAGAAACACAGGTGCTTGCAGTTGGCAGCTATAAGCATCCATGGGGATGTTGATTGCCAAGGACATGCGGCTTGGGGAAGTACTGGTACCCTCACCTACGGTCCACTCTGGACTACCTAGACTTTCTGTTTCCCCACGTTATAACAAGTTCAATCTGTTTTGTCATTGATTCCTCAAGTTGGCAGCTGTCTACAATATTATATATATATATAAAATATATTAGGAAGTTAGTGAAACTAGTAGCAGTCACCCAGTCAAAGCAATATCCCCAAATGCGTATAGGCTATCTCCAAATTCAAAAGGCCTACCAAGCATGAAGTTATGGAGCCTCTTTCTTAATGGTAAAAAGTGGGAGGTACAGGGCACAATAATTTGCTCTTTAACTTGGGTCATGGAGGTCCTAGAATACCCCAGAACTCTGTACACCTAGACACTTCACTGACATAGCAGTCCCCTTAATCATCATAGGGTTTATCACATACTCTCTGTTTTACATGTGTCTTACGAGGGCACCAAGAGTACTTACTGTTTCCTATTCAGCAGTCTGATTAGCTTGATGTGATTACCACGCCACACTACCAGCCTGCTGGCTTTTTAGAATATCGAGATTATCCATGTCCAAGATGGTCAAGGTTTCTTTGGAATATATTGTGACAGAGAGCAGGAAAATTAACATAGACCTGGAATAAGACTACAAATGTATATACTCTAAGCTAGTAAGTTACTTTTGGGTTTGAAAAGATTTCACCTGCCAGATGTGTTTTTTTTTTTTTTTTTTTTTAGAAGCCATACTGGTGAATTATGGGATTTTATAGAGACTGCTCATCATTTAAGTCTTTGGGACCAAACTGGAATGTGATATTGCTTCTGAATTACACTTTGTTAGAAAGGGAAACAGTTTCAGGTGCTTCCACTTGGCCTTGACTACCATAATTGCTCTAGACTGCATAGATACAGAACATGGTGAAGGTCCTAGCAGGTGCTAAGTATCTCCTCTATCTTATCTCAAAATCTTAGAGTGGGTATGTAGACACAGTGAACTCAGCCTATTGTGAGACAGATTTGGGCTAGGACTTTATATGGTCCCACTTTAAATGAGGTCCATGAGGATATTTTGGTAACATCTATTACTGATTATCCAACAGCCTTCAAAAGATTTAGGTAGTCATCTGTTCTCTGTGGCAGTTACTATGATAAATACTTTTAATTCACTTTGGGAAAGAATTAGAGGAATCACCATTGTATATAATTCCTATGAAATTGCAGGGTCTTTTTTCAGTGAAACTGGCTTGCTCTTCAACTGACTGTTCCTGTGTTTAAGAACTGGCTCATGTCTCCTTCCTTCCCTGTCAAGTTTCTGACTTTTCAGGGATATGAATCCAGCTTCCTTTGTAGCACGACTCATATAATCGAATTTTGAGCTTGATTTTTAGCACAGTCTTCCCTCTGCCTGCCAATCAAAAGAAATGAGAACATCCTTTTGATAGTGGGCTTATTTTCTTCCTTCAGGGACCTTTGGCTAATAATATCAGCCTATCAATTCCATAACAATTTTAATTACTAATGCTCCCATGTCTTTTAAAGGCTAGAATATTGCATAAATGTATGTGTTGCTTTCCATTTGTGCCCCATCCCAATCTACCACAGGTGAGTTTCTTAATCTTGATCCTATTTCAAGTCAGGGATTCCACTACACAAATCAGCAGTAGAAGTCCATCAGAGGGGATCCTAGGAAACATTGATAGGGGAATGGAAAAGTGGAGAGGAAAAGAAGAAAGACAGGTAAAGGTATGTTAGCAAACAGCTTATTACTGTGGGAAACTAAGGCTCAATCTACCTGAGAATGCTGTAAGACAGTCACAGAGTTATCCCGGCTGAGGGGCAAGGAAGCTGGGGTATTTATCTGTCAATTTTTATCATTAATTTATGGCTTTTCATATCTTCCAGACATTTCTGGCCTCCTCTGTGCCCAAATTGAGCATATTTCTACAGTCAGAGACAGACTTCAAGTACAGAGTTGCAGGCGCTGACAGTAGCAAGTCATAGGTGTGCGCTGGAACCATAGGTGCTGAGAAACCATGGGCAAGACAACGACATCTGCCACATGTGCTTTTAGTTCAGAAATTAAACTATATCACAAGAAAATCTATTTGGTTTTACTTTCTCTGGAATGATTTCATTCCCAGGCTTTAACTTAGGGGCAACCCTTAGCTTCAGGTTTACATTTTTTAATCATTTACATTATAGCAGAGGAAAGAACTCTTGCCTGAGAACTTGAAAGTGGTTCTCTAATTAAGTCCCATTGGTTCCATCTGGCCAGACTTTGGTGGCTACCATCTCTGAGACATCCAGTGTGAGCACATCGGTGCAATGTACCCCCTGAGTTAGGCTAGGCCATATATATTTCATTTCTGCAGCCCAGAGAAGGCATTCACTACACCCTAAGTGCATAGTATGATAATGGGGCAGGGTTGGTTTCTACAAAGCAAAATTTCTACAGAAGAGAGAATGGGAACCAGGTAGTAAAAAACAACAATTTCTACTACACCTTGTTTAATAATCTCTTAACATTTCTGGAGTCTATTTGCTCTTATCTGAGCTCACCTAGGTAAGGTTGTTAGTTAGCTACTTATGTCTCATTTGCTTCAAAATTTCTCTTCTGTGGTATATTTGAGATGCTGTATTACTACTAATTATCTCGCTTATTTTGGCATAGACCATTTTTCAGTAAAAATGTTTCCTATTATCAGTGAAGGGTAACATACTTAACATGGATTAGGTGAACAGATGAACTAGTCAGAGCAAGGTCCCCATGATTTGGGACACCTGGGGAATTGAAAGAAAATTAACATTTATCAAACACCTGCTATTTTCCAGGCTCTGAGCCAGGAACTTTACATGCACTTTCTCTTCTAATCCTTACAACAACAATCTGAGGAGGATGCAACCTTAAGCATTGCATGAGATGAGAAAATGAAGGCTCATAGGGGCTGAGTAATTTTGCAAAGCTCTTTCACCTAGTACAAGGCAGAGCTTGACCCTGTTGGCTCCATATGCTGGGCACATTGTGATATGGACAGGAAGTTAGTAATTGTCTGAAATATCTCATAAATATGGTAGGCATGTGGCTAATCACACTTCTATTAGGAGGCAGTGGTTGTCTTTAAGGGAAACCCTAACATGACCATGCTCGGGGGAATGATCTTAAAACCTTCTGAATGAAGGAGAAGCAACTTTTGTGTTATTTCCCCTTTTGGCTACTAGAAGAATGTATATTTAGTGTTCTCCAGTACTACATTAGGAAAAAACTCAACTCCTCTTAGGAAAAGAAGATATAAACTTTTTCTCCCAGATAGCTTCTGGTGATTTAAGAAATGGCTTTCCCAAATACTTTCAGCACGTATGCATTTGTGCACCTTGAAGCATGTAATCCTTATTGGTGTTAGGTAACAGGGAATCTTTATTCCCTGTTAACACCAATCATCATTCACATCACTGGCCTTCACGCTACTTTGGAAGATAATGTGGGAAGATATGGAACATGTTTTAACAATTGTGCTTCATCTTTCATATTTTCATTGCACCTTTGATAAAAATTATTAGCTTTAATATTGGAATGTACCTTTGGTTATTTATTTATTTATTTTTGCTGTTAGACTTTATTTTTCTCCCTATCTTCTCAATCACAGTATTTTTGGATAAGTAAGATCACCGAGGGAGTTATCAGAAGAACTGGGTTCTCACCTAGTCTAGTGCAAATAGCAATAGTATTACTAATAATAGTGAAAAATAGCAATAATAAAATTGCTAAATATTTATTAAGCTCTACTATGTGCAAAAAGCTTTCATTGATAATTAAACAAATATTTATTGAGCATCCATTATGTACCAGGTATCCAGACAGTTTTCTATTCACTGGGGATTGAGCAGGGAACAAAATAAGATAAAAATCATTGCCATTGTGGCTTGCAATGTTGTGTATGAGTGTGTGTGTGCATGCATTGGGAGAGATAAGGAGAAATACAATAAGCAAAATAAGTAAAACATGGAGTATATCAGCTAGTGAAAAGCATTATGAAGGAAGATAAAATAGGCAGGAGGTTGGGGAGTTCATGGGGCCATGGAAGGGTTACAATTTAAAATTGGGCAGATAAGCAAGCCACAAAGGGTAATTCTGGAGCAGAAATCTGAAAGAGGTAAATAAGCTAGCCAGGCAAATACCTGGGGAGGAGGCTTACCAGGCAGAGAGAACAGTGCAAAGGCCTTGAGGTGGCTGCATACTTGGGGCACTCTATGAATAGCAAGGAGGCCACTGTGGCAGGAGCAGATAAGTGAGGGGGAAATAGTTTCAGATACAGTAAGAGATGTAATAGAGGCCAGACTGGATAGAGTTTTTAGGGTACTGTCAGGGCTTTGGTTTTTACTCTCAATGAGATGGGAAACCATTGAAGGATTTGAGCTGCAGAATGACATAATTAAATCTAGGTTTTAAAAGTATCTCTTGAACTGTGAGAGAATGAAAAAGAAAGTGTGGGGGAACCAATTAGGAGCCTATTGGAATAATCTAGTTGACAGATAATCATGTCTTCACCAGGTGGTAGTGAGAAGCATAATTCTCTGCTAAGCATTTTATAGACAGTGTCGCATTTAATTAGCTTTATGAATTTGCTGCAATAATTTTACTAGTCTGCATGTCAGTTTTATCATCTTTAAAATGGGAACACAAAGTGGGTTATATTTCTCAATATTAGCTGAAGGATATACAGTTACGACTCTGAAGAGAAACACTATAATCATGGTCCACCTGCTGACTAAACTGTGGGGGATCTGGAGGGATAGAAGACTTGGGGAAAAGGCCAGTTCCTTGGAAAAAGGCAGAGCTAACAGGTAGAGATCCATGAGAGCCTATGGTCCTTGTGAAATTGAACGTCCATGCAAAATAAAGAGAAACAGTTTCAAAAACTGGTTCCAAAATGAGGCATACGAAATGGAGACTAAAGAACCACACGAATGAAAAACTTGCAGAAGAATATAATCTTACTGGTGGCCCTGGAGAAGCAATTTATACCCCATTTGGGATCAAAGCTATAGGAAAAGAAACAAAAGCTCAATAGATTAATATATCCCTGGTATGAGACTTCTTGCAGAAGAAATGGAAGTCGGTTGTTGGAACAAACCAGCATGGTTTATTCTACAAACTGGTGGGAAAGTAATGTTGGCACCAGGCACCCATATTGTTCTCAAAAACCTCACTGGTGAGGAAAATCAAGAAGAACAGAAACAATTCCTGGGACATCATAGAGTTCATACTCCCTACTGACCTTCCTCTCCATCTTCATCCTTCGTATAGACATAGGGGCTTTCATTCATGAGTCGTGGGAATCTGCCGGAGGGCTATACTGTGGAATAAAGGGTGTATAGTCAAACTGAGCCCTGTCTGTGCTGCTAGATGTCTGTAGCTTGAGAGATGAGTGATAACACTGAATGAGTCGTTTAAAAATATAAACATTTTATACACAATTAGGAGAACAATAATTAAAGAGAGATTAAATAATTCAATCTATTATCAGGAACAATATTAGGACAAATTGTGAAGATGGAAGAAGGCCAGTCCCACTCCTTCATCCCACTGCCTTGCAATGTGCCATCATTTGACCTCCCTGCTGCCTAAGACCCTCACTAAACACCTCTGCATTAGCATAATCACAGCGTTGCTGAACCTCTCATTTTTCTTTCAAAATTTACCTTGCCTAATAACTATTTTCTTCAAGTGTTGGTCCTTACCAGATCTTAGTAATAGTTTCTTTTACAAATCCATTCTTCCAGTGCTCTATTCTTTTGTCTTCCTTGACAATAAGCACTCTTACTTTTTTTTGCACCTCGACAATAAGACAATAAGCACTCTTATTATTCTTGTGCTAGTTCCTCTACACACTCCTGCTTTCCTGTTTTTAATATCACAGTCCTTGTATATTACCTTTTCTTTTGTTACTTACATATTTAGTTTGAAATGCATATAAGAAAGCTACAGGAGATGTTAAAGAATTATTTGAATACATGGGTCAGTAGTTCCCAGGCTTAGTCTGAGCTGGAGAAGTGCGCCTAAGAGTGATGACAGACTGGACAGTGAATAGAGCCACAGGAGTGAAATGGATCACGTGGAGAGTAGCCTTGGAAAAGAAATGTGCCTTAGAGAGATCCTGGGGAAGCCCAACCTTTAAAGTTCAGGTAGAGGAGACTCAATTGGCCAAGGAGACTGAACAGGCATAGCTTTGGAGGTAGGAGGCAAGTCAGAAGAATAAAATGTCACAGGAGGCAAAGACAGAATGTAACATGAAGTAGGGGGACAGTCATTTAGCCAGGGTTGATAAGAAATCAACTGACAAGTTTCCAGGGGATGTAATGACACTGACATGTTAGGAGATATTATCCGGACACTTTTTGTGGAGCTGGTATAGAGGTAGAGGCTAGATGAGAGGGGTGTGAGGATTGAGTGGGAGGTAATGAAATAGAGATGTACAGTATAAACAATTCTTAAAGTTTGTGAGGAGGAGGATGCTGACAGAACAGTAGCTAAGGGGAAATGTGGAGCTTAAAAATGTGTGAATTTAGGAGCATATTTAAACGCTGACAGAGTTTTGTTGAGGGAAGATAAATTGTTCATGCATGCTTACTTCCAATCCTTAAAGAAAACCAGTTAAAATGAGAATAAAGGGATTAAGAAAGGTATCCTCAGTGGTAATAATAAGAATACAACACAATTTTGAAGCAGATAGAGAAATCGTAAGTGATTCATGGAGCACATAAATTTAGGAACTAGGTTATTGCAGAGGAAGATAACATGGTTGAATTTTCAGTACCCCAAGCGACTCAAGACCCTTCCTAGAGCTTCAGATCTTAGAGACACCGTGAACCACGAAAGTGAACCGCAGGCATAAGAAGAAAGAGAGAGGGATTTTGAAGAGCTGTGTGTGCAGCACCTGGGGTTGCTGCTGACCCACCGCCCCAGTCAGCACAGCCAAGTGAACCGCCCTCCCACGGAAATCCACAGATGTTTTCTCTGAAGAAATTAAACCAAAAAGGCTCACGCCAGCTGACACAACAGGAGGGGTGTGTGTAGGTGGTGAAATACAGCACAAAAAACAAAGCAGTTGCGCGCAAGTTTACATACTGAAGAGCGGACATTGCAGCAGGGCTTCTCCACTCTGCCCCCTAATGGCAGAAGCCAGCAACAGACTCTCCCGGAGGGCAATCAGGGGCGGTGTGTTAAGTTTGCCAGGGCGGCCAGAACAAAGCAACACAAACTGAGTGGCTCAAGCAACAGAAATTTATTGTCTCACAGTTGTGGGGGCTAGAAATTTGAGATCAAGGTTTCAGCGGGGTTGGTTCCTTCTGAGGGCTGTGAGGGAGAATCAGATCCATGCCACCCTGGCTGCTGGTGGTTTGCCTGCAGTGGCTGCTGTTCCTTGACACCTGCAGAAACATCACCCTGATCTCTGCCCTTCCTTCACATGGTGTTCTCCTTGTGTGCATGTGTTTGTGTTCAAACTTCCCCTTTTTATAAGGACACCAGTCGTATTGGACTAGGGGCCTATGCTACTCCACTATGAACTAACTTAACTAGTAACATCTGCAGTAAATCTATTTCCTAATAAGTTCACATTCTGAGGTATTAGGGATTAGGACTTCAACATATGAATTCTGGCAGAGAATACAATTCAACATATAACAGTTGTCAAGCTTGAAGCAATCTTGATATATTTTGCAGTCCTCAAACAGAAAGCCCAGAGGCTCTCCACTGTATTTGGAGAAAGAAATGCTCTTTCTCCAAATACAGTGGTTCCCATTGGCTCTTCTGCACTTTCAGAGTAAACTTATAGACAAAGAGAAAACAAAATACTTGAGACATCTCAGTCATGAAAGACAGATCAAAATAAACAAAGAGATGGAAGGATCACAGATGGCACAGAAGTAATGGAGGAAACAAAAAAATCTTCAAAATATTATAATTAACATTTTTTTGAGAGAAAACTTTTGTGAGCCTTAAGCAATAAAGACATGACACTAATAAAGAAATATCATGACGAAGAAATATCTCTTTGTTCCAAAAACATAATAGCAAAAATATATAATAAAATGTTGAGAATACAAAAAAACAAGAAATTCCCCCCCAAATTAGAACATTAGGATTTAGACACAGAAAAGAGAGGGTTTAATAATTACAGTAAGATTTCTGAGAAGACGGGAGATAGGAAATGGGAATCCAAGGATGGGTAGGGGATTGTTCTAGCTGGAGGGATAAAGGAGAGGAGGAAACAATGGGGCACACATCTTGCATATAGGTTTCTTGGTGGGACATCCAGAGAATTCCTATAAAATGGTGTTTATAGATTTTCAGGTGAAGTGTGAGGTCTGTCCGGGTATCCAGCCATTGTTAATATGACGAGAATGGTTTACATGACATCAATGTAACCTGGCTGCTAGGGAGAGTGGACTGGAATGTGCATGGGAGAACAATGACGACTTCCCTGTGCTAGTCACTGGGGCGCTAAGCCATTGAGTGAGCACCTGTACTGTGTGGCTGTTGCGTTCAAAATGACGGAGAGTGTAGAGCAATGAATCTGCATCACATTTCGCGTTAAGCTTGAACATTCCTCCGTGGAAACTATTTGGATGATTCAGAAGGCTTTTGGGGATGATGCAATGTGTGCAGTGCAAATAAAAGTGTGGCATAAACGCTTCAAAGATGGTTGAGAATCTGTTGAAAGTGATCCATGTTCTGGAAGGCCTGCAACAAGCTGAACACCTGAGAATGTTGAACATATACAGGTTAGGATAAGAGACACTGGGAGAACTGTGTGAGGTTCCCATGGTGCCTACTGTGAAGGGGACTGAGGTGTCATTGTCCTCTGTACGATGTTTCTTATAACTTGTATCTTCTTCAGTAAATGTCTTTATTTTTCATATTACGTGGCTGGATACTTTCCAGACAGACCTCATAGGAAGGAAACAAGAGGAGAATCTTTAAAGCTAGAGTGCCTGGATTTAAATTCCAGTTCTGCTTTTTACTGTCCCTATGACCTTGGGATGTTGCCTATTTGTGCCTCTGTTTACTTATCTGTAAAATATAATTAATAATAGTACTTACCTCATATATTAAATGAGTTGTTGTAAGCAAAACATTTTAAAAAGTACCTGACATAGAAACTCTATAAAATGTGAACTATTATTCATTACTATTACTAGATAAAAATAATTCTAAGAATGAGGACATTGATAGACTATGATGCATTGGGAAGAAATAAGGTTTGTGATAGTTACTGTGAAGTGAGAGACTTCAAATTGTTAAGAGAAATACAGCAGTATGAAGGTCAGTGACCATGAATTTCTAGGGTGAATTTATCCACCAGTGCTTAGCTGTTCAAGTGCAGGTATGGAAAAGGCATGGTAATTGGATTCATCCAAGTTGTTGCTGATGATGTTTAGTTTTCAGATGGTCCCAGAGAAGGTCAAAGAGGCAAGGTAATTAAGTATATTGTTAAATGGTGGGAGTAAAAGATAACCGGATTTAAAATGAATGGGCAGGTAAGTGAACACATACAAAGTGCTTCCAGATAGGGAGAAGGTTGAAGTGCCAATAGATAGAGGATTAGTTGGGGTTGAAGTGTAGGTAGAGAAATTAATTGAAAAATAAGTTTGTGATCAAAAGAGGGATGTTAGCTTTAGTGATGTTGGAGGTAGAGCTAGCTATTTGGGATGCTTCCAAGATCCATGTGACTGAAGAAAAGTGTCAGAGAGAATATCTGGAGATGAAGAATTATTTAGTTAAAACTCTCCAAGTAACTCAAGCAAAACAACAAATAAAACATATATATAGTTCATGGAACCGACTCAAGGGCAGCCGGGCATTAAGCCATGCTATAAAAGTAAATATAGAACTGTCATAATTTGTGTGATATTCTGTATCTTTCTTGCTTCTGCCTCTGTGTCTATATATCTGCTTCAATATTCTCTCTCAGCACACTGGATTTCATTGCTTGACATGTACATAAAGAAAGCCACTTCACAGCTCCAGACTTTAAACATTTCCCTGTTCAATCTACTAGCTCAATTCTAAATCTTGGGAGAAAGAATGTGATTGGCACAGCTCGGGTCAAGCATCTTTCTTAATTTTAATCAACCATGTCCAAGGAATGTGTTACATACTACTAACATGACTTCCAGGGGTTGTATTCCTGCACACAAGGGTCAGTTCTCAGAGAAAGGAGATCAAGATATATAGGAGATGTCTGTGAAGATGTCTATTGGAGGCCTTCAGGGAATTGAGATGCCAAGAGATTGGATGGAGTATTCAGTTTAACCCAGGATAATGGCAGGTTTTAAGGAGAGAGACTGTGAGCTAGGTGCTCAAATTGTCATGGATGGAGTGGCACTATCCAGACAGTACTATGCAGGTTAATATAACATGAAACCATTCAGTCAATCATTTTTAAAATTGTATTATTATATATTTTTAGAGATGGGGGTCTCACTATGTTTCCCAGGCTGGAGTGCAGTGGCTGTTCACTGGCATGATCACAGCACACTATGACCTCGAACCCCTGACGGTAAGCAATCCTCCGACCTCAGCTTCCTAGGTAGCTTGGGTTACAGGCTCATGCCACTGTGCCTGGAGAGCATGCATTCATTTTTAATCAGAAAATATTTATTCAGTGCCTAACAAAGAATAAGTATGGTGCCAGGCATTGAAGATAGAAAACCAATATTGCAAACTGGTAAAGACCAAGAGCTATGGAGGCAGTAAATCTCCACTCCACTATTTGTTAGATGTGTGGCATTGAGCAAATCATCTTTTTTTTCTCACCTGAGATTGCTTTTCCTTTTGAAAAATAGAGAAAATAACTCCTATCTCTGACTTTCAAGAATTAAATGCTACAATACAGGTCTGGGTACTTATCATAGAAGCAGATATAGAAAGAGCTCCTAAAATGGCAAAATGCCAATAAATCAACAATAAAATTGCTCAAGGGTGACAGGCCAGTGAAAGAACAGCGAAAAGTTACTCTAGGTCTGTGCACAGAAGATCTTTGGGGTATGGAGGTAAGAGTGACTTGGGGAAGGAGGGATCTGGGAAAGCATCCAGCAGATGCTATGCCTGAGTTGAGTTTCAAAGAATGTGTTGGAGTTAGCCTCATAAACAGAAAAAACAGCACAGTGAAAGGTACAGAGGTATGAAACCATATGCCTCATTCACAGAACTCTGAGTGGTGCACTATGACTGTGGAACAGGCATATTTGTTGATGGTGAAGGGGCAGGAGAGGAGGCTGGGTGTTACAGATTGTGGGTAGCCTTGTGACTTAAACTGTGTTTAATGTTATTATAAAAAATTAGAGCTACAGGAGGATCTTTGGCATGGAGACAACAGTAGCCCAATTATTAGATGTGGGCTGGACAGGAAAAGGAGGACATGGGGAAAGTGGGCATAAAATGACTTGGCCTTGTCACCATACCTGGCACACATGATCAGAACAAGCTAGAAAGCAAAGTACTTGCTGCTGAACCAGGACTGTTGGGCTGTGAGAGTTTAAAGTTTAGATATATGATATATATTTCCCTAGGGGGGGGTGATGAAATACATCCACACTGTGGGGCAATTGTCCCTGCAATCCTAGTGGTTGGAGGGTGGGTAGAAAAGGAGCTTAGACCTGTGATGTATAGAACCCGAGTCTATGTCCTTTCCACCTACAGCTCACCCTTTCAGAAAGAAGGGCTTGTCCAGAGCTTGCAGGCTCCCTGCAGACGAGTCTGCTTCAGCACCAGGGAGCAGAGCTGAGTGTGTTGATGATGTCAGGCTGCACAAGTCTTCATAAGAAGCAGCTTCAAATGATGAAAGTAGAGAGCCTGGAACAGAGTTGCTACTACTCTATGAATTCTTGCTGATGAATATTGTATTTTATTCAAAGTTTTTCAGGAATGTTTCAAAGGTAAATAAGTGAAAAACTTTCAAGAGTTTTCTTTTCTCCTCCATAAGAAGAGTTTCTTAATGACTAAAATTTAGGCACAATAGAGACTTTACTATGGAAGACAGAAGACAGGTGAACCATGTTTTAAGCAATAAATGTGATTGGGAAAAGATACATAGAAATACATTTTAGCACAGAGTGCTCTATATAAGAACTAATTATTTATAGGAAACCTTAGTGGATTCCTTCATTCATACTTTTCTTAAACCATTCCATATACAGGTAATATAAGTGAAGTTTATCACATTGTGCCCCATAAATATATACAATTATTGTCAATTAAAAATAAAATCTGAAAAAGTGAAAAAAAAGAAACAAAAACTGTTTCTGCATTTATTTGTCTTTCTAGCTTGAGCCAACATTTCGCAGTCACGAAGACTGTAGATATGGTAAAATATATTGTCTTAAAAGGTTTGAGATTTATAGATTGATGATTTTCTCTCTCCCCTTTTTTTTGTGGTCCTCCTTCTCCCCTGTACCTCTGAAATTTGGTCTTGACTCAGAACTAGGTCTATTTTTTTAATGTTCTTTACCTGACTGCACTCAGTTAGTTCACATACTACATAAACCTTCAAAGAGAAGAAAGCTTCATTTTCTGATTGTCTAGGGGAACTTAGAACTTAATCTTTAAAGTGCTGATTACCAGTTCCTTGATTTCTCTCTGGGGCCCTAAACAGATCTAAATATAGAGAGAGATGTTTGGAGTTTCTTTTATTTATTTTTCTTTCTTTCTTTCTTTCTTTTTTTTTTTGGAAGACTTTGAATTCAAGTACACTCAAATTTGAAAGTGATGATTAGTGATTTTTTTTAACCTATTTATCTCATAAGTCTTAATTCTTATTTACAAAACCCAGTTTAGTTTTGTCCCCAAAGGACTGTGATTTGGAGGAAATCTTTTCTCATTCCTTCATATGCCAAAGCTTTTTTTTAAATAAAAGCCTAAAATGTTCCTTTTCTTTTTTTCATTTTTGATTCATGCTGTTTGGTCACATCTTCTTATCTTCTTCCTCTCCTCCTTTTCTCCCCTTTATGGCCTCTGGCTCCCCCCAAATCATATCTGGAACAAGATTATTATATCAAGTGATCTCCTTTTATGAGGTTTTCTCATCAGCAGCTTCAGTGGAAGTCAGGTGTGCAGAGCTGTGATTTACCACCACTCAGCACTGAGCGATGTAATGTATTCACACATCTCAAAGAGCAAGATGAATGAAAAAAATGCCTGGGAATGAGAATGGTTGGTTCTCTCTAACCACTGCTGGAATGGGGAGTTGGCTGCTGCAGTGGATGAATGGAGCTTGCTTAGTGAGAGGAACAGTTTTCAGAATTCAGGTAGGATGTCATTGTACTTGCTGCTGGATTTGAACACTGTATAAAATGCCCTATCCTGTACAGAAAAAGGATTGACTCATAATTCTTAATACAAGTTCTGTGTACAGAAGTGAGCAAAGGAAATGTTAAGTGAGGGTGCAATGGGAAGAAACTGACTTTACGCTTTATGTGAAGTTCCCTGGAACTTTCCCAGGCTGCACTGCCCTCTAGCTCTCTTCAATAAAGATAGACAGACACTCAGCTTGGCACTGTCCACGCTCAAGTCACAGAATCTCCTTTAGGGGCATTGCCCAGTGTCTCGTCTAGCTCTTTCATAGGTAGTTCAAACTAAAGACAAACTCCGGATGATTCTACATTAGTGATTCGTGTGTATGTTGCTCTGCCAATCCATCCATGTGATTGCTTAGTGCCATTATAGCACACAGCATAGCATTGCAGTGACCTATCGACTCCCAGCATGTTTCAGGTCATAAGATTTGAGTCTCGAGCTTTAGGTCTCAGAGGGCTAAGCCCTGTGATGACCAGTATTCCTCTCTTGGTTCAATTTGGTTTATGGATTCAGGTTCCGTCTCTTGACAGGATGATTTTTATTCATACGATGCACTCACACATCAGTTATAGTTGACTAAACGTAACATTTGAGTTCTGGCTTTTAAATACTGGTTACCAACCTCTTGGTCGGAACATAATTCCCTTTTATAAAAATATGTGGGAAATTAGACTTGAACGATATTCTTTTGATTTATAGTATTGTTCTGAGAACCACTGTCACTCTGAAATTTTATTAGCAAGAATGTGGAATGATTGTGGGAAGACATGTATTAGGCTGCCGAATTCTAAAATCTACCAAGTCACATTGCAAGGCATGAACGTCTTACCTATTGTTTAAATATCTCTTCTTTTCTGTGTTTTTCCCTTATTGATGCAACATAATCCTGGGGGACACCAAAAACTTGGTAAAAAAAAGAATTCTAATTTCTAAGCACTGTGTAAATCCACCCTCTCCTCTCCAGCCCATCAGTTTGGTGCAGACCTTTGTAATTTTCTTCCTGTACTCTTGCCATAGCGTTTTAACTGGTTTTACTTTGGACTTGCTAACTTCAATTGTCATACACATTTCTCCAATGACAAACTTGCCTTCTTGATTCCCTGCTTAAAATCCTTTAATGATTTCTCCTGCCTGCGCACCACCTACCTCCCTTTCCCTCTCCTACCATTGTCTTCAACTACTTTAGCAGCCTCCTAACTGGTCAACATCAACTCTAGCCTCATCCAAGACCTTTTGTCATACCAAAACTAGGATGATATTTTGAAATTTGATCATGCCAATGCGTGCTTAACTCATGCAAGTGCTCTTAAGATCAACCCAAACCTCCTTAGTGTGGCCTCTGGGTCCAGGGTGGTCTGGTACCTGCCACAGTATCTACCCTCATCTTTTGGCTTTTTGTGCTCCAACAACACTGGCCTTCTTTCAATGTCTCTTCCCCACCATATTTTGTCTCATCACATGGCCTTTGCACATGCTATTTTCTTCATTAGTAAAGGCTTTCCGTCTCTACTAGTAAAGTTAACTCTTACTCTTTTTGAAAATCTTTTATCATCACTGGGTGATCAGGAGTTCCTCTGGCTGGGGGATTGATTAGCATGGGCCTAGTGCCTCTGAATGGCTGTTACACCTCCTCAGCTGTCTCAGCAGAGTGGAGTCAGTCCTGTGGTCAGTAGTCTTATGAACTCAGGGCTTCCCTGAAATTTCTGGCTTTTGAGTTGGCCCTAAGATTTTGGGCTTGGCCAGGAACCCTGCATTGGCCCATTTAGGTCTTTAGATCCTGAGGATGCTCATCCTTATCTCATTCACTCTCATTCTCTTTTAAGAAAGAACAAGTATAAGTACAATATGTAAAGATATGAGCTGATACTTGTAACTATGTAATTATATGTAAAATTACATATTTGTGAGATAGTGAATATATCTGCATATATATTGAAGTAGTGAATGCACAACACATACACACAAACATATATGTATACACATATACACAAACATACACATACACACACACTTCCATAATTTCACTAAGCCTGAGGAGTGTGTCAAATAGACATGCTAAAAGAAAATACATTAATTCTCTACTAATTCCCCTTCTTCTTCTCCTGATGCTTCTTATCACCTCTTATGTGCCAACCACTATGATAAATAATTCACATACATTTTACATGACAACACTCTGATTAGCCCTGCTTTACAGATGAGATTGTGCAGAGAAAGGGTTAAATAACTCACTCAAGCTCATGCAGCTGTTAAGTTGCAGGCCCAGATACAAACACAGATTATTTAACTCAACAGCCCCTTTAACCACCAGGATCTCACTTGTCAAAGTGTGATGTCTCACGGACAGTAGCAGCAGCAGACGCAGCAGCACCTGTGAGTTTTTTGGAACTGCAGAATCTCAGTCCTACTCCAGACCAACTGAAATGGAATCTCAAAATCAACAAGACTTTGAGATCATTCACATGCATTTTAAGGTCTGAAAAGTACCATGATGTGCTATGTAACTTTCTAATTTTATAGGGAGAACAACTTTCTATTTTCACTTTCATCTCTGGAAAAGAAGATTGTCTTGCTTTGATAGTACATATTTGTTCCTCACATTCATAGCTATGAGTGTAGGAAAAGTAGGCCTGCATGTTCTCTCTGGGCAATTTAAAGTTTGTATTACTTAGTTACTATTAATATCAATCTAAATGATAGGTCATGATTCAATGTACCTGAAATCACACTTCACCTGCTAATACAGAACTTCCTAGGAGGTAAATATTTGGGGTATGCTCTGGGAGTTAGAATATGGAGAAATCAATGACTAAATTGTTTTTCAACTAGAATGTTTGATGTAAAAACAAGATTAAGCTACAAGAATCCTTGTATTGGCCTGAAGTGATCTTTTAGCTAAAATAAAAAGTTATTTTTGTTTGGTATTATATTTGGATATGGAAGGCATTTTCACGGGAAAAAATAAATAGGAGGCTGAAGGCATGGGATTGTTGAGTATAGGGGAGGCAGGAAGCACTGGGTCCTCCAGAAAACTGTGATAATATCCAACAAAAAAATGCTTGCTTTACGCTTGGCATCCTGAGGGTGGCATTAAGAAGAAAGCACATTCTTTATAGTTTGAGGTGTTTTCTGGATAGTCAGACCTGACTTTGTTCAGCCCTTTGATGTTCAAGCTGTATCATCAAGGGCCTTTACTTGCCATTACTCATGTTTGCACATGTCCTAAACCAGGTACCTCTGTAATGGTGACAATTCTCTCAAAGCCTAAAGGAGGATCATTTGTGCTGTGGTTTGAGGCTATGGCCTAATCCTTAGGCATAGGAAGGTTGAGCAGAGCTTGAATTTTGCCGTTTACTGCTGTGTCATTTTGGGCTATTTAGTTAACCTCTCTGAACCTTTCTTTCTACATAGGAAAATAGGAATGACAATGACTATCTTATAAGGTTGTCATGAGTCTTAAATGAAGATACATATAAAGTATGAGCATGATGCTTGTTATACAGTTAGGTTGAACACCCCTAATTTGAAACTCTGTAATCCTAAATGCAATGAAATCTGAATCTAAGTGTGGGTATGACACCACAATTGGAAAATTCCACACATGACTTCATGTCGTAGTCAAAACACAGTCAAAACTTTGTTTCATGCACAAAATTATTTTTAAAATATTGTATAAAATTACCTTTGGGCAATGTATCTAAGGTGTATTGGAAACATAAATGAATTTTGTGTTTATACTTGGCTCTCATCCCAAAGATATCTCATTATGTATATGCAAATATTCCAAAATCCAAAATCTGAAACACTCCGATACCAAGCATTTGGGATAAGGGATTCTCAACCTGTACTCAAATTCAAATTACTTTACCATAAGAAGTTCATCTCCAGCCGGGCGTGGTGGCTCACACCTGTAATCCTAGCACTCTGGGAGGCCAAGGCGGGTGGATTGCTCGAGGTCAGGAGTTCGAGACCAGCCTGAGCAAGAGCGAGACCTCGTCTCTACTAAAAATAGAAAGAAATTATCTGGCCAACTAAAAATATATATAGAAAAAATTAGCCGGGCATGGTGGCACATGCCTGTAGTCCCAGCTACTCAGGAGGCTGAGGCAGTAGGATTGCTTAAGCCCAGGAGTTTGAGGTTGCTGTGAGCTAGGCTGATGCCATGGCACTCACTCTAGCTTGGGCAACAGAGAGAGACTCTGTCTCAAAAAAAAAAAAAAAAAGAAGTTCATCTCCTATTTTGCTAGCCATGACAGGGAAAAGTCATTTATAATGTTTTCATGTATGTATACATATGCATATATGCATAAACAGTGTGTGTGTATATGTAATGTGTGTGTGCACATATATATACACATACTGATTTATACAGAAAGTCTACTAAGGGCCTGGTTTGTTGCATTGGGGACCTCTCACTGTGGTGCAACTCTCTTTGTAAGAGGACTGTATTTTCTATATACTCTTTATTTTGAAGAGGAGGCAGAATGGATCCACACAAAAGCATGGATTTTCAGGTGAATGGAGCAGCTCCTGCATTTGGATCTTGATAAAGTGACAGACACTGTAGTCCTGGGCAGGTGACGAGAAAGCATTCATTCTTTCACTAGTCTATCAAGGAAATGGAGACCTTCTTTGAAAATGTTGCTCAAAGGCTGAATTAAAAATATATTTGAAAACTCACCCCTGTCTGATAGTAGCAGGTTCAGTGTTAGAAAATCAGGATGAAGAAAGGAGAAGGAGAGGATGAGAGAGTAATTCTAGAAGTAGGGGTCAGTGAATAGGGACACAGTATTGATTGAGCCATAATCTGGTACTGACAAAGCTGCAGTTTACATAATAGTTGCCAGCTTCTTGGAGGGAAGTTTTCTTATGCACACAGAAGGATTAAGAACTCCTCTGGGAACAGAGATGTCAGACTAAATAATGACACATATCCCTAAAACACATGAGGCAGAACTTTGTGAATCTAAAGTTTAATAAGAAAAGAATATGTTTACACACAATTTCTGTTCACCCCCACTATCCCCTCCCCCTGAAGGCGGTATGACAAAACTGAACTACATTTGGGAAGTCTTTGACTTGTGTCTTGTTTTTATTGTTGTCTGCACCATCCACAACTCTGCCTACCCCCACCCCACACACCATGACTTAGCTACACACTTCCACTTTTGATATAATTCAAGCTGTCCTACCCTCTATTTGCCCCTAGAAAATGAAAATGGGAATAGTCTAGCTACTGCTTTTCTTCTCCCCATCTTGCCTCTTCCCTTTGCTTTCTCTTTATTTCACCCGTACTTTTAACATGACTTTTATTTGCCACTGTTTGAAATCAAATTTATATTCTATTTTAGACATCAGGTGACCATTTCAGTGAATATTAATGTAATTATGCTGCCTTTTTAATGAAATATTTCTAAATATATAGTGAAAAACTATATTTACTGCCATTTGTTAAGTCATAGCTATGTGACAAAAGCTATATACTTTATGTGCCTTTCCTCATTTAATTCGATGAAGTTTCATCATCTATCCCATTTTAGTTGAGGAAACTGAAGGACAGATACGTTAACAAATTTACTAGGCAAGTGGGATCCAATGATGAAAAGGCAAATTTAGTTTGAGTTGAGCCTTGATAAATAATTTAATGGGAGAAACAGGCAACTCCACAAGAATCTTCAATATGGCGTGATCAGTTCTTTGCTAGAGAAGCACTTACAAAGAAGGGCCATCTGTCCAAGACTTGGAGACATTGGGTGGATGCTTTCCTGAATAAATGATGTCTAAGCTGAAACCTGGGATCAACAGTATAATAGTTAGCCAGCAAAGGCAAAGAGTAGACCATAGCAGAGGTCACAGAAAGTATTGCTTTGTAGGAGAGAAATTTCATGTGGCTGATGTGTGAGTTTCAAGGGGGAAATGATTATAAGCCATTGGTAAATTGCATTATATACCAAGGATAATGGAAAAGCATTGCAAGGTTTTAACCATGGAGAATGGTATGATTAAATTTGTCTTTTTTTAAAAAAATTGTTTTTATAGCTTTAGGGAGTACAAGTGCAGTTTTCTTACATGGATATTGCATAGCAGTAAAGTCTGGGCTGTTAGTATAACCATCATCTGATTAATGTAAATCATAATCATTACATATTTTCTCATTCCACACTCTCTTCACACCCTCCCAAGTCTCTAATGTCTATTATTCCACTCTCTATGTCCATGTGTACACATTATTTAGCTCCCACTTCTGAGAACATGTACTATTTGACTTTCTTTTTTTTAATTCTTTTTTTTTATTTCAGCATATTACGGGGATACAAATGTTTAGGTTACGTATATTTACCTTGCCCCACCCGAGTCAGAGCTTCAAGTCAGAGCTTCCATCCCCCAGACGGTGCGCAGTGCACCCATTAGGTGTATATATACCCATCCCCTTGTCCCCCCTCCCATCTGCCCAACACCCGATGAATGTTATTACTTTATGTGCACTTAAATGTTGATCAGTTAATATCAATTTGATGGTGAATACATGTGGTGCTTGTTTTTCCATTCTTGGGATACTTCACTTAGTAGAATGGGTTCCAGCTCTATCCAGGATAATACAAGAGGTGCGATATCACCATTATTTTTTGTGGCTGAGTAGAACTCCATGGTATACATGTACCACATTTTATTAATCCACTCATGTATTGATGGGCACTTGGGTTGTTTCCACATCTTTGCAGTTGTGAATTGTTCTGCTACAAACGTTCTAGCGCAAATGTCTTTTTTATAGAATGTCTTTTGTTCTTTTGGGTAGATGCCCAGTAATGGGATTGCTGGATCAAATGGTAGTTCTACTTGTAGCTCTTTGAAGTATCTCCATATTGCTTTCCACAGAGGTTGTTCTAGTTTGCCATCCCACCAGCAGTGTATGAGTGTTCCTATCTCTCCACAACCATGCCAGCATTTATTGTTTTGTGACTTTTTGATAAAGGCCATTCTCACTGGAGATAAGTGATATCTATTGTGGTTTTTGATTTATTTCACTTCAGATAATGGTCTCCTGTTCCACCTGTGTTGCTGCGAAATACATGATTTCATTCTTTTTATGGCTGAGTAGTGTTCCCTCTGTGTGTGTGTGTGTGTGTGTGTGTGTGTGTAAGGACCAGTCTGATGGTACTGGGGCAAATGGTAGAAGAACATTAGCGATAAGAATAGTTAGGAGGCTATTTTAGGAATCTAAGTGACAGAGGATAGTGGCTGAAGTTGATTAATATTAATGGTAGAGAGAAATGGAGAGACTTAAGAAATATTTTTTAAGTTAAAAAATACAGGGATTGGATTCCTAATGTGAGGGACAGTATAATCTGGTTTTTAAGAGTGTGTGTTCTGGGGATAGATTATTTGAGATTAAAGTCTACCTCCACCACTTATCTTCTATGCGGCCTTGGTAGAGTCATTAAACTGTTATATTCATCAATTTCCTACCCTGTACAATGCATTATTGCAAAGGACACCTACTAGCTAATGCATATAAAGCCCTTAGAAGAGTGCTTAACAATAGTAAGCCCTTAACACATATTACCTATTACTTTTTGTACCACTTTCTAGCTTTCTGACATAAAAAGCTTATTCATTCACCAAGCTCATATTCAGTGCCTACTATGTCCCAGTGGTTCATTCACTCTTTGGGCTTTAATTTTCTCATCTGCCAAATGATTGCCTTGGAGAAGTTCTCTGGGTTGCTTCCAGCTGAAATTTGGTTGGACTAATATTCATTAGCACTGGGACTACCATGCTGATTAAGTTGCAGTTAAGGGAAAAGGGACTCATTTCACTAACCAGGCCTCTGCGTGTCATTTGTCAATCCTTTTCTGTAACGGGAAGCAGGGAGTAGGAAGGTAATTGATTCCACAACTCAGAGCGACTCCCTATTAAACTGTAGAGCAGGAGGATTTACTCCAGAGCATTTAATGACTTAGCAAGAATGTGCCACAAGGATAACAAAGTTTACCTGGGCTAATGTTAAGTTTACTTTCCAAGATGTTGTTAAGGTACTTTAAACAAGAGGTACAAGAGAAGGACAGAAAGTGAGAAACAAAACCAGTCACTGCACTGGTTCCAGAGTCTCCTAGGAGGAATCAAAGGCAGGTCTCCCACTGCTGGGGATCATTAGTGCAGGCAGACAGGTAGGGCTGGGAAACTTTGAAGAGTTAAAGGTGTTTAAATGGATTTCCTGCTGAGTTGAATAATGCCAGCTACAGCTGCCTCTTGCTCTCTGGAGGTTGAGAAAAGGATGATTAAAAAGTAAAACCTTTACAACAGAATGTAATATTTGCTCTCATTCATTGAGCACCTATTCTGTGCCGTATTTCAGTGCTTCACATTTCTGTTTTTTTATAGCCTTTCTATCAACCCTGCAAGTAAGTTAAAAGTATCATAACTAATTTCCAGGTGAGTAAGGCAAGGTTCAGAGAGTTTATGTCATATACCAAGTGCACATAGCTAGTTTGCGGTGGAACCTAGGATTCATGCTCCAGATAATCTTCCTGCAATGCGCTTCATCTTTCCACTACTAGGTATTTTGTTTAAATTATCAATTAATTTAGTTAACTATTTTATTTTTACAGTAATGAGAGTAATGCATGATTATTTGGGAGAAAAACAAAAAACATGTTTATGAGAAACATATCACGGATCATCCCTGCACTTTGACTAAACCACTGGTAATATTTTGAGGCATTTCTTTCTAGGTCACGTTCTCTCTTTCCAACATACACTTCCCACGTATGTACTTTTTAAAGAAAATTTTATGTGGGGGAAAAATAAGTAATGAGGTGAGAATGAAGTAGAAAATAAATACAAATGCAAGCTGTTTTACTTACTCCTTTAAAATTACAAGGACCAAAATATATAAACTAGTTCAGAGGGTTCTTACACACTGAAGTAATTAATCTATTAAGAAAAACTAAAGAAGATTATAATTGTTAGAACCTGGAGTTTGGGTTGCAGTTCTTGTGTATGTGGGGGTGGGGTGGGGAAGGAAGACTAGACAGAGGAGTGAGGTGGTAATGGATTCCTGGGGGAGAGATTAGAGCCACTCAGCTAGCAGTGAGCTGTTACCTCTACTAAAGATAGATTTTTTTTCCTGACTGATATTTGTTTTGTTTTCCTACAAAGCTATAATCACATTATATTTACAAATTTGCTCTTTTCAATGGACTTCATAACATAATTATTACCCATGTTCACATAAACTTTTCATGAACCTAATTTTTAATAGAGGCATAATATAATAGTTCATGCAGAGCTGTAAAAAATAATTTTGGAACCAGTCTGGGTTTAGAAAAATAAAATAATCATATGCATAAACTCTATTTTTCAAAATCATGTTTCTTGTTGGTAGATATTTAGGTTGTCTTCAGTTTTTCTTCATTATAAATAATATGAACTTTTTCATGTGTTAAAAAATGCCATTGACATGGGGGTAAGGTTAGACAAAGAGATCTGACATTGAATTTGAGCGTCATCATTCACTAATTGGGGTACCCTGGATAAAACCTTTCACTTCTTTCTGCATAATTCTCATTTTGCAAATGAGAATTGTAATATGTGCTATTTTGCTTTTAACACTTACTTTGTAAACATGTAACGAATACAGGGCCTAACCAAGTGGACAGTTAATAAGTGGCAGGAGTTATTATTACGCAGTGTTTTGTCTGTTTATCTTTAGTATTATAGATTGATTTTAAGGATAGATTTATAAAATGAAATTATGGGAAATAGAGTTTCATTTAAGACTCTTGATATGTATTATCAGGTCATTTTAAAAAAAGTTTTGTCAATTTACTCCCATTAGCAACATGAGTGTTGTCTCATTAAAACCCTTCTAGATTGAATATAATCATTACATAATGTTTATTTATTGGTAAAAATGGTATCTCATTTTAATTTACATTTTATTCTTACTGATGTTAAGCGTTATTTCAAATGTTCATTAACTATTTCAGTTTTAATTTTATAAACTTTGTTTTTATCAAGAGCCTTACTAATTTTTAAATAGTAATTATCACATCTCTTGCAGACACTTTTGTCTGCCTTATTATTTTTGTTTACCTTATACATTATATATGTGCAATTCTTTATGTAAAGATGCTTTTTAAATGTTATATTTTTCTTTGACTTTGTCCATTATGTTTCAAGGTCAGAAATCTTCTCTTACAAACCAAATCAATATATCTATTTTCTGCTATATTTTCCTCTAGATATATCATTATTTACTCTTTTTTTTTTTTTAAGGAGGGGATTAGAAAAGATCAGAGTGAATTGGATGTTTTTTTTTTTTTTAGCAGAATGATTCTCAGAAGTTATTTCTTTCAGCCTCAAACAACGGAGACCATAAGAGTCCAAAATACAATACGGTATCTGGCAGGAATGCAAGAGTCAGAAGTGATTGGTAAGGTGTGATAATGAGAAAGCGGTACTAACAGTGGGTAAAGTTGTGGCCATCTGAAGAACCCAGCTCCTAGGAAAAGACAGGACCAGTAAACTTACTGGTGCCAGGGCCAGGGCAGAATTCTACCCCTACCCCCATCAGGAATGTGACAACCCTGGAGGAACTGGTAAATCTGAAATTGTACTTAAAATTCAGTCCTGGGAAGCAGTACCAGAAGTACATAAGGATTTATTAATAGAGAAGAGAGAAAGTGAACCTTTTGCAAATGAATGCCGATGACAAAAAAGATTACTTGTTTTCTTGATTAGACACAGAGAAATGTCTTTCCTTCTTTGTTACATTAATGCACATATATGCTAATGCAAAGAGGCCAAAACAGGCAGAAGTTAGGAGTCACAGCAGTAGAATGCTAACCAGAATTTGAGCAGGAATATTCATCTATTAAAATCAAGGATTTATGAGGACTATCATTGTTAGCATAATTTTCAAGATTATTTTTGTCGGCAGCAAACATATTAAGTCTATATTAGGCATTTGGGCTTAAAGATCAGGCACTGCTAGAAAAGGATTTGGATCAAAAATGTAACTTGGTTACTGGTGAGAATATAAAATGGTGTAGCCACTGTGCAAAACTGTATGGCGATTCCTCAATAAATTAAACAGAATTACCATGTGATTCAGCAATTTCACTTTGGATATACAACCAAAACAAGTGAAAGGAGGGACACTATCAGATACTTGAACACCAATGTACATAGCCGCATTATGAACAATAGCCAAGAGGTGAAAGAAATCAAGTTTCCTTGACAGAAGAATTGATAGATAAAATGGGATATGTGCATACAACAGAATATTATTCAGTCTTAAAGAAAGGAAATTCTGACAAATGATACAACATAGATGAACCTTGAGAACATTTTATTCAGTAAAATATTAATAATAATCCAGTCACAAAAGACAAATATCATATGATTCCATTTATATAAGATATCTAAAGTAGTCAAATTCATAAAGTCAGAAAGAATGGTGGTTGGGGGCTGTGAGGAGGGGAAGATGGAGAATTGGTGTTTAATGGATACAAAGTTTCAGTTTGGGAAATTGGAAAAGTCCTAGAGATGGGTGGTGGTAATGATTGTACAACAATGTGCATGTATTTAATGGCACTGAACTGTACACTTAAAAAATGGCTAAAATGACAAATTTTATATTATATATATTTTCTCACAAAAAAGTAGGTTATGTATATTCTAAACTTAGAACCTTCATCATAACAATATATATCATATATAAATTGAAAATAATTGCTTAATAAAATAACATCACCTGTCAAATTAATGATGTAAAATTTGTTATTGATTTTATGGTTTTGTTAGTTTTTTTAAAAAATTTATTTTGTTTAATTGACAAATAATGATTATACATATTCATGGGGTACATAGTGATGTTGATGTACATATAATATATAGTGATCATATCAGGGTAATTAATATATCCATCATCTCAAATATTTATCATTTAATTTATAATTTTGTTTAGGTTTTATAAATTTAGAATAAGTATTTATATATGAAGTTTATGACTAGTTGTAGGTTCTTACTATAATAAAGAAAAAATGTAACTTGGCATTTATAGCTAGAAAAATTAAGATGGGGACTCAGGGATTGGTTAAACTAGAATCATTATTTTATTATTACTATACATAAAATCATTGATTATAGGTATATCTTTGTGAACTACTTACTGTTTTGTTAATTTATATGAAGTTCATCTATTGTGATGTTCAGGACCATTTAATTATGTCCTTTATCTTTAAATTGTATTCAGGGGTTTAGTTGAAATGCCTGATATTTTGGATATAATAGTCCTCTGATTATGATATCTTTGCCTGGGAAGGAACTACCTTCACTCAATAAGCCAGGTCCACATTGAAGCTGACCAGACACTAGTTACCCTAATGGGTCTTCATCAAAAGCTGTGCCTCCTATGGTGAACCCATCTTGCAAAATGTCCCCTGCATAGTGCTTGTGACTGATTTGGCTACTGCAAATTGGTTGTTACAACAGTCTCCCGCAGGTTGCACCTGGAATTCTGATTGAGGTAAAGTGTATTTGCTCCCCTAATTCTTTTCACTCTTGCAAGCTGACCACAAAATGTAAGAGCGTAGACTTGTCCAAGGGTTTGGGCCACTGTGAGCAGCAAAAATTTTTGGAAGAACCCTGCTGCTAGCTAATCAGAAGAAGTGATTGAAGCAGTTATTTAGAGGTGGTTTTTTAGATAGGTTAGTTGAAAATGTTGCACTTTTCTTTAATGGCTTTATATTTACTGATGACATTGAGTAACCCCTACAGTCTAGGAATTACTCCAAGATGTAGTAAAAAAAAAAAAAAAAAAGTAAGTCTAGACACTTATTTGCCACTGATTTTCAATCAAGATTGTACAGGTGAGAACTTTATATGCAATAAAAAACTAAGTATTTTCTCTCAGAGGGCTCTAAAATAAGTTAATAGATAATATTAACAATTCATATGTATGCTATTCTTCACCATAATAATTACCCATTTTATCTGGAGTCAAGTCAACCTGTATTTTTGGAGAGTTTAATCCATGTTGCAATTCATACTTTCAAAATCAAATACTGACCCTCTACTTTTTAAGGATTAAATCACAAAATCAGGTCTCTCATAAATCCATTTAGGTGATGGGTAGGTTGACATTGTGAATTCAAAATAAAAAAGGTTTAAGTCCTTACTATGTCTCTATCTAAAGTCAAATATGTACTTCATTCTAGTTACTTCACTGATATATAACTAGTTCTCTGCATTTTGTTTCTTCAGCACATTGTATGTTTTTTAATATTGTACTGGAGGTTATAGGTCATATAAGATAGATACATTGCAGTGAGTTTTTAAAAATATGAGTGATCTTGAGAGTATCCCTGTAACTTTAGTGGGTTGGCCCCTGTTAGTTGGTAATATCTTGTAACTAAAGACCTAGAAAACCGCATCAGGCACATATCATAATCAAAGGACTATTATATCCAAAATATCAGGTATTTCAACTAAACCCCTGAATACAATTTGAAGATAAAGGATATAATTTAATGGCCCCAAACATCCTGCTCAATTATAGATCAGGAAAACATTAATTGGTTTTACTCAGGGCTGAATTCTCCCAACTATGGATTGAGCACAAATAGTTTAAATATTTGATTTCACCAATTCTAATGAAAATTACTATTCATAAGAAATCTTCAGTGTGATATCCACTGGCAGGAAAGGGGGAAAGAAAACAGCAAAATTTTCAGTTGCATGAATCAGACAGCAGAAGTAAAAGTGGATTAATGCTTTATTACCTACCGTAAACTTCCCTTTATGAAACTGCACAACCTGTGGTGACAATGGATAATCCATTTGCCATTTAATATATCCACTCCCTTCTTCCCTCTCCCCCTCCCTCCTTCCTTACTCTCTTTTTTGCATTTTTTTTGTTAGCACAAATTTATCTTTTCTTAAAGTACGTTGCTGCTTTGGCAGAGACACTAGTACTCTACAGTCACACCACATGTTGCACAAACGGGGACCTACCACAGTTCATAGCAGGTAATTTCATACAGCAAAATGGAATAGTATGAAAAACATCAGTTTGGCAGTTAGAAGATGTGAAGTTCTGCCAGTACATACCAGCAAGACCTTTATAATGTTACCTACTGTTTTTGAGCCTGAATTTTATCATCTATAAAATAGTAATATATGTCAATGTTAATAGAAGCACTTATAAGAATTGCAAAAGTAGTTATAAATGCAACCATTTAAAAATACAGCGGCCGGGCGCGGTGGCTCACACCTGTAATCCTAGCACTCTGGGAGGCCGAGGCGGGTGGATCTCTCGAGGTCAGGAGTTCGAGACCAGCCTGAGCAAGAGCGAGACCCCGTCTCTACTAAAAATAGAAAGAAATTATCTGGCCAACTAAAAATATATATATATATATATATATATATATATATAGAAAAAATTAGCTGGGCATGGTGGCGCATGCCTGTAGTCCCAGCTACTCGGGAGGCTGAGGCAGTAGCATTGCTTGAGCCCAGGAGTTTGAGGTTGCTGTGAGCTAGGCTGACGCCACGGCACTCACTCTAGCCCGGGCAATGGAGTGAGAGAGACTCTGTCTCGGAAAAAAAAAAAAATAAAAATACTTATGTTTAGGGTATTTTAGGTACATTACTAGCTCATTGAATTTTCACAACATTCCATTTAAGTACCTCAAAAAGATTAAAGCAGAGGTTTTCTAAGATCCCATCCATCACTAATATGATATTTAGGGTTGCTAGATAGGATAGAAAGCCTAATTCAATTTCAATTTCAGATAAACAATGAATAATATTTTGGTATGAGTATGTCTCACATATTGCATGTGACATACTATAATATTATTAGAGTTTCCATTCAATCATTATCTCCTTTTTTTGTTTGAACTATTTTGAGTTGGGTTTCTTTGTAACCAACATAATCCTCACCAATTCAAGATCTAGAGAATGTAAGATCTTTTAGAATGGGAAGGCATGTTTGTAAGGTGATGATTAAAAGACTTACTGTGGGTGGAAAGAATCTTTTTTTAGTCACATAAATCAGATGTCTGTGTTGATTGTCTCAAACCACATTCCTGATTTCTTTTTACTAAAAGTAGAAATAAGTTTGTCCTTGAAACCCATCCTTACACCTCTTAGACCTTTCCTTCTATCCTTCTCAGCACAAAATTCCTTTAAATGTCTCACAGAAGGTCAATTTTTCTTTCTTTTTGTGAGTAAAAATTTTTTTTGTTAGTACAATATGTCATATGATGCATCAGTAAGCTTCATGTCTTTTAGAATCTAATTATGAATTTACCTCATCTCTTCTTTGCCCAGAAAGTCTCTGTTATAGGTTCCCTTTCCCAAAGATTTCTTCTAAAAGATTTCCAAGGCTTAGACATTTCATGGCTTCTTTTGTAGTAAGACAGAACAGAATTAATCTATCTTGAGTGAAAATAGATTACAGTCTTCACAAAGTCTTCACAAAAATGTTGCATATTTATTTACTTTAAAGTAAATAACAGCCCAGGACCCTATATAGCCTTTATTAAGATCAGTGAAATATATTGGGCATCATACGATTGTCTTAAGTTTTCAGTAGGCACTTATATGGGTATAACAGTTAATGACAAAATTTTATTAAATATTTTCTCTTCTCCTAACACCATTGTTTTGCAAAGAGAAGGATAAGTCATTAATTACTTGTAATATTCCTGGTCTTCAGAGCTACTGTGTTCTGGATTTTCTAAGATTCCTGGCTTAGATCAATTATATGCCTTTTTAAAACTCTCCTCATCACATTAGCTCATTTAGTCATTTAAAAAATGTTTGGTAAGGATATACTATGGCTGGGTGCTGGGGGTGTGGTGATGAGTAACTGATGGTTCCTCTTGCTGTGGAACTTGTGGTTGAGTTTGGCAGGCAAACAAGAAAATGAGCACTAGAGAGAAGGAGATATACGTCCCTTACAAGATGTGAAAATATTGGAAAATTTTAGAAACACAAGGGAATTACAGGTTTGTTATCACCATGCCGAGGGTCAAGGATCCAAGGCGACTTGGAAAAGCAAATGCAATGCAAAATTTCATCTGGTCCTTGTGGAGAGCCAACATTTCAATGGTTACATGTGTAAGGACCAAGAGGGACCACTTCCAGGGACCTAGCACCCTAGGGTCCTTCTGGTTCTTGGACATATGCTCAAGTTTCGACTTCAGCTTATTTTGTTATCAGGAGTGATTAGCGTGAGGGGGGTAATATAGACGAGCTGTGGCTGGCAAGTTATATGATAAATTTTCAATCAACAATAGAGTAAGCTCTATAGGAAAATATTACTTGTTGTGGAGTCTTAGGAAATTTACTAAATCTTTCTGTTCTCATTCTTCTCACTTATGATATGAGATAATTAGATGCATCTGTTTATATCCAGGGACACTACAGCTCCAACAGGAGCTATCTTTAGATTTTGGCAGTATTTTCTGCAGTGTCATCTGCATAAAACCTATCTCAAAAGCTGGCCCTAAAAAAGAGGGTGGTGGAATTGCATAAGCAGTGAGTATTTTTCTCCTTCTCCCACTCCACTTTATGTTGGAGAATGGCAAGAAGTACTGTAATAAAAAGAAAACCTGTTTAGCATTACCTAACCTAGTGTTTGCCAAATTTATTTCACCAGTGAGTCTTTTTCTTTCCCATTTTGAATAGCATTTGTCAAACTTATAAGGAATTGACTTTCCACGCATCTCAATTTGGACTCTCTCAAGCAAGGGACAGTAACAGGAAAGAACAAACATAAATTGAACACCTATTATGTGGAAGTACTCTGATAAAAGTTGAGAACACTCAAATGAAAGTGGTGACTCCTGCCCTCATCAGATTTATACTTTGCCAGGGAAAGATCAACATCATAAATTATACACATACATTTTAAATTACAATTGTGCTAAAACTTCAATGCAATGATCTTTCTCTTACAATACATGTGTGGAAACATATAAAGATGTGTGTGAATAAGTATACATATTCATTTATATACAACCTGATTTAATCTTCATAGTGTCACTAGGGGTTAGATATAATTATACTTCTACATTGCTCATCAGGGGGTCTTCTTAGGTGCAACTAAACTTTCAGACTATCATAGACTATCATAGCCCATATTTGACACTGGGATACTTAGAAGGCTATATAGGACAGTGACACAGAATGTCATCAAGGAAGCATCATGAGGGAGTCCATGTAGCAGTCCAACAGACAGCTCAGGTATTGGGAGATGAGAGTCACATCAGGAATATGCAAAATAGGCCTGACTTAGAAACCTCATGTCCACAGAGCCAACAGCTCTTGAAACAACTCTACAACCATAGTTTCCAGCGTCCTTACAAGGAAGATGTTAGTTACAACAGTCATTGCGTTTATGAAAGTCCCTATCTGTGGTTTCACCATCAGATATTCCTAGCACATCTATAGTTCCTCCCTGTCCAGATGCAATCTACCATGCAGGAGTTATTTGACTAGAGTTAACCAGTGGCTAAATTTTTATGCTGCAGGGGAAAGGGCTTCGCAAACTGTTTACTGTTGCTAAGTGGTTAAATAATTCGCCCAAGGTCACACCTCTGGGAACTAGGAAGCAGTGAACTCCCAGGGTCTGAACCCAGGTCTGTCTTATCCTGAAAGTCGATCTCTTTCCATCCTTACAGTGTCTTCCACTAGAGAAAGTCTTCTCTGAAAGAGGCAGCAGTAGATGAAAGCAGAATAGAGAGAGAAACATTAGCCACGAAAAGTACTAGGGATAATTTCTTCTCTGAAACAGGAGGGAAGGAGGACAAGAGAGATTAATTTTAAGATAATTAAGAATTGACAGTGTCATTTTCAAGATTTATGAGTTTTACAATGGCAGGCCTCAAAACATCCTAGGATCCGTTTTATTGACAGGTAAAATAATCTCTTAATGTAATGTATTCATTTCTAATTAACTTTAGTGAAAGTTAGTTTCCCAAACAGAGGAATAAGTGGCACTAACTTAAAATTAGAAGTTATAAACCTCATTATGTAAATAGTAGTTCAACAGTTCCAATTTCTATTTTCTTTCCTGTGTGAATGAATACCATAATCCCTTCACAGTACCAGTTATAAATGTTTAGTAATAACATACCTCACAATAGATATTCTTTAAAAAGTCTGATATGATTCACAAGGTCACTAGACAAATAAAATATTTAAACTAAACCGATTCATTTGGTTTAGAGCTAAGGGGAAAGGAAGCATATGTAAATAAAATTTTCTTTTAAAAAATGGTAATGTTAGTAGTCATCGTGAGCTAGTATAGTAGAGTCTGTTCATTTAGGAAAGTAAGAAACATTTTGTCAGATTCAGTACTTTTCTGGGCACTGAGATGGAACATGCTACACAAGTACTATTACATTTGTCAGTGTATTGCCCAAAGTGCTCACACTTTTTTCTGTATTGTTATCTCAGTGGAGTTTCAATTGAGGAAATTAAATGTATGTAGTGGTTTAATGGGAAACAGAGGTATTTAAAAATGCTGAAATGGATGTATTCAAAAATGGCTTGGTTTAAAATGAAACTGCAGCAGTTTTCAAAATGGGATTCTTATTCTATTAAAATGCAAATAAACAATGTCTCTTTTTCTCCTTTTCTCTGCCCTCTCCCCATACATTCTAGTCTAGTTATAAAATAACTTTCAAAATACATTAGGTCTTGTCATGATCAAGACACGATTTTGTGTGTGTGCTGAAATTTATTAATAAATTATAAAAAACCATTATCTTCCTTGTAGTTGTAGCAGGAAACTGATCAGATAAACTTTAAAAACTTATTTTTTTAAATCACATACACAGAAGGAAATTTCTTGAAGAAATATAAACTCCTGATGAATGAGAAAAAAGTGAAGCCTCCAAAATCTAAAACAATGGTTTGCTCTGAGAATTGAGAGCACTAGCTCCGCTAGATTTGAAGTTTAGGTAATTTATTTCTATTAATATATTTTACTGTATCTCAACTCCCCAAAATTAAGTGAAGAGATGAAACGCCCCTTTGCTGATTATATAACCCCATAGATGTAGGCAACTACATTTAATTTCAATTCTTACAGTAAATTTTTTACACTCAAGATATCCTGTTTATATTTAGATAGTCCAATTTAGTTCATTGTGGGCATTTTGTTCTTATTTCCAGATGGTTTGAAGCACTGAACTGGGTGTTAGAAAACTGCACTTGAGGGCATGTAACTTCTCTGAGTATAGGTTTCACTCTCCTTTCTTCTCTCACTCCTGCTGCTCTGGGTTTGAGTCCTAAGTTGATGCAGGGATGCTGTCCCCTACTGCCGGTTGTGGTTGTTCTGACTGATTCCTTGTGAGGCCTCCATCCATGTTAACATTCTCATATTCCTCTTCCACTGCATTTCAACATCTTTGCTAACAGTCTTTAAAACCATGATTTACTGTAATTGTTTCCAAAATGGTCCTGTTATCCCATAGTGTGCTAGATGAACCTTCCAAAGTATAACCCCTCAAATGATGCCATAACCATCACCAGAAGGAGTCCCAAGTGGATGAGTCCAAAGCATGGTGCTAAAATTTCCTGGACTCAGCTACTAGTGCATATGGTATCCACCTCAGAGGAACATCTTGGGAGTATCTTCTGTCCCTCTTCTTTTTCTCTCTTTCATGTTTATTTTTCCATTTTTCTACCATTATGTTCTCCCTCCAAGATCCAGAATGCATTCTTTAAGAGATAGACAAGGTTCTTCTGTATCTCTGTGCTATTCAAGCAGAAGGGGTAACAGATCATTCTGGTTCTTACACGGTCTGAGTGTGATGGGGAAATTTAGATCCTTCATATTTTTCAGAGGGAAATAACTATAAAATCAACAAAACTTTATCATGCTACTTTTGACTGCCTCTTTTAGCTACATTTTTTATCCATTATAAAGCAAGCCGACTCTCCTTTTTTTTATTTGTTTCACCAACATCTTCTTCCTAAAAAGCAGTAGAAGATAAAATCGTGCCCTAATGTATGTCAAAATCATCCATAGTACCTGTCATCTATTACTATGTAACAAACTACCTGAAAGCTTAAAGGCACAAACAACCACTATTTTCTTATACTCACTGGTGCTGTGAGTCAGAAATTCAGAAAGAGTATAGCGAAGATAGTTTATCTCTATTCTGTGATGTTTGGGCCTCAGCTGGGAAGACACAGATGGCTGTGGTGACTTGAATGATTGGAGGCTGGATTTATCTGGAGGCTTCTTCACTAATATATCTGGATGATTCTCCAGTGATTTGGGTTTCTTCATGACATGGAGAATTCAAGGTAGTCATATTTGGGGCCCAGAGCTTCAAATGTCCCAATAAAAGGCGACATCGGTATGATTTTATATGTATTATCCTCAGAAGACATATGGTATTAAATCCACTGTACTGTTTTGTTTGAAGTAATCACAACTCCACCCATATTCAAGGGGAAGGGGCATAGTCCTTATCTCTTGATTGGTGGAGTGTTAAAAGAATTTGTGGCCATGTTTTAAAACTACCACACTCTCATTTTTAAGGCTATATTTTATTTCTTTTGGTTTGCTCTTTTTTGTTCAGATCAGCCAATCTCTTCCTAGTAACCAGGCAATGCTTGAATATAAGCTGAGAAATATCCCCCACTAAATTATGTTCAGAATCATCTATTTCCTCAACTTCCATCTAATTTTCATTGAGCCAATTTTGAGTATCTTGACTATATCACCCCCTAAAGTGCTTGAATATATATGGGAAGATATCATTAAGCAGCAGCTTGGGGAAGTTTTTTTCCAGAAGTTGGTTATCTGACTGTCTTCCCCAATATTTCAGTAATAATCTCTCTCCTAAGCACCAGACAGATATGGCTAAATTGACAACACCCCATCATTTAGGTCTTGCTTTAGCACCTTTGCCTCTTTTAAATGGGAACATCATAGAGTTTGTCCTAACATCATGTAAAAAGTAAATGTGAAATTACAAACTGTAAGAATATTGCAAACTTTAATTATTATGAATATTTACATGTTTTTGCATACTGTATTCCTGATATTTACTGTGTGAAGATATGGCCTATTTTAGTTGTGGGAAAAAATTCTTTGCCCACTTTCTTAGACTGTTCAGTGACTGATTTTATACCTATTGTGTCTAACATTGATTTAGTAATTTTATGACTATAAAGATGAAGAAAGCTTGGCAAATATTGCATTTTCTTTTATTAATTACACTAACTTTTAGAAAAGGACAAAATGTATACTCATAACTTTTGGAAATATACTATTTACATACATAAGTCATTATATTAATAAGCAGGAATTATATTTATTAAAGCAGCAAGAAGAAATTTTAATTATCAATAGAATAAACCAAATAAATTTTGTGAATCATAGACTATTATCATTATATAAAGTGACTAAATTTTTCTAACTAAAAACCAGAATGCATATGCTGACAATGAAATATAATATTTAGCACTGTGATTGAGCTGGAAAATTTGGGTTGTGTGCTCCACGTAACTAAGTAGAAGCATCACATAATTGTTTAAATGTTTCTTTAGGCATTACACAGGCTAAGCTAAATTTATATGCAACTATATTTATCTTAAGCATAGCTGTGATTAATAGCAATACTTAACTCTGTTCAGCAGCTTCCCTATGAGGGTTCAAAATTATTCCAACACAATACCATTAGTTTCTATTATCTTGGGAGCTAAGTGACCAGAATGACACTTGACTATAAAAGATAGACATATAGAGATATCCTATAAATTTTTTCTCATAAATGAGAAATTTGCAGCAGAAAAATATGCCAAGGTTTTATTTGTCATTTTACTTCAAGTCTAGTATCTTGCACTTACTTTTAAATTATTAGTCAAGCAGATATTTTTAGTCTTATTATATAATCTTGAGGAAGAGACTATATCTACCCTAGGATGATGTCAGCTATGTGGGATCCTGTTTGTGAGCAGAAATAATGCAATTCTTAATCCTGTTTTCTCTATCATCAATAAATAAAATGCATTATTGTATTCTTTATGTTCTTATCTATTGAAAAGAATCTATGAAAATTAAGTGGGACATAATAGAATTGTTCAGTGTATTTTCTCTTGGGTTGTTTAATAGGTTTAACTAGATTCATCTTGGGCAATTGACCTGACCACCAACTGAATTGATTTTTAAGTTGACCATTCACCCTGTGCTGGATCAGAGTCCATTTATTTGGCTATATATGGATATAGAGTAGTATGGATTGGTACTTATTTCACACAGTTGCTGATTTCTTCCATAGGCTCAAATTGGCAAGCATGAGACAAAGTTGTCTATGGGTCAACAAAAAGAAGAAAATGCCTAAACACTCTACTGTAAGCAGAATAATTCTCACTGTATTTTCTTCACTTCCAAGATTTATGAGTGGCAGAACAGTATGTGCTTCATAAAGTATTCTCATTAGAGCAAAAGTATAATCATAAGGGACTTACCCATCACTATATGTGTTGTGTCTTATAGGAAAACAAAGGAGGAAGTTGTTGCATATAAAGTAAAGTAAGTCTACAGTTATGACTATAAATCAACTAGGAAACAATTAACATTATGACAGGAACAAAACCTTATATATAGGTAATAGCTTTCAACATAAATGGACTAAATGTTCCACTTAAAGATCTAGATTGACACAATGGATTAACAAGCCCCAGAATCTAACCATATGCTGCTTACAAAAAACTTACCTAACTGGTAAAGACATAGACTCAAAGTAAGTGGGTAGAAAAGGACAATCCATGCAAACAGAAATCAAAAGTGAACATCAATAGCTATACTTGTATCAGATAAAACAGATGTTAAATCAACAATAGTAAAAAAAAAAAACAAAACAAAGAAGGTCATTATATAACGTTAAAGGGATCAATTAAAGAAGATATAACAACCATAAATATATATGCACCCAATACCAGAGCACACAGAGTCATAAAACAAATACTACTAGACCTAAGAAAAGAGATAGAAAACAATGCAATAATACAGGGGGACTTCAACACCCCACTGACAACACTGAATAAATCGTCAAGACAGAAAACAACAAAGAAACACTGGACTTAAATTGGACTTTATAACAAATGTACCTAACAGACATTTAGAGAACATTCTACCCAACAATCTCAGAGTATACATTCTTCTCATAAGTGCATGGAACATTTTCCAAGATAAACTATATATTAGGCCACAGAACAAGTCTCAACAAATTAAAAAAAAAATTCAAACCATATCAAATATCTTCTCAGACCACAGCAGAATAAAAGTAGAAATCAACATTAACAGGAACTCTCAAAACTATACAAATATATAGAAATTAAACTACTTGCTCCTTAATGATGAAACCAAGACAGATAATAAAAATTTTTGAAATTAATGAAAAGAGTCACAACATAATAAAACATCTGGGATACACAAAAACAGTGCTAAGAGGGAATTTTATAGCATTAAATGCTTATACAAAAGATAAAAAGATCATGAATTAACAAATTATTGTGACAACTCAGGGAACTAGACAAACAAAAGCAAACCAAACCCAAAGCTAGGAGAAGAAAATAAATAACAAAGATCAGAGCAGAACTAAATGAAATCGAGACAAATAAAAAATCCCAAAGGATCAATTAAATGAAAAGTTGGTTCTTTGAAAAGATAAGCAAAATTGATAGAACACTAGCTAGATCAACCAAGAAAAGAAGAGAGAAGAGTCAAATAAGCACAATCAAAAATGAAAAAGGAGACAATACAACTGATAACACAGAAATAAAAAATATCATCAGAGACTAGTATGAACATCTCTATGCTAACAAACTAGAAAACCTAGAGGAAATGGATAAATTCCTGGAAGCATATAAGCTCCCAAGATTGAACAAAAAGACAGAAAAATCTTGAACAGCCTGATGAGAAGTGAGATTGAATCAGTAATAAAAAATCTTCCAACAGAAAAAGACCAGAAACAGACAGATTCACCAGACATACAAAGAAGAATTGGCACCAATTCTACTGAAATTGTTCCAAAATACCAAGGAGGAGGGAATTCTCCCTAACTCACTCTATGAAGCCAATATCACTCTGATACCAAAGCCAGGCAAAGACATAATAAAAAAAGAAAACTATAGTCCAATATCCCTGATGAACATAAATGCAAAAACCCCCAACAAATACTAGCAAACTGAATCCAACAGCACATCCAAAAGATATTAATACTACACCACGATGAAGTGTGGTTTATTCCAGGGATGAAATGATGGTGCAACATAAGCAAATCAATAAATGTGGTTCACTACAAAAACAAAAACCATATGATTATCTCAATAGATACAGAAAAAGCATTTGATAAAATTCAGCATCACTTCATGATTAAAAACCCTCAACAAACTGGGCCTAGAAGGAATATACCTCAAAGTAATAAAAGCCATATATGACAAGCCCATATCAAACATCATATTGAACAGGAAAAAGGTGAAAGAATTCCTCCTAAGAACTGAAACAAGACAAGGATGCCACTTTCACCACTCCTATTCAACATACTACTGGAAAACCTAGCCAGAGCTGCCAGGCAAGAGAAAGAAATAAAGGGCTTCCAAATTGGAAAACAGAAATTCAAATTATCTCTCCTTGCTGATGATATGATCTTATACCTAGAAAACCATAAAGACTCTTCCAAAAGACTCCTAGATTTGATAAATGAATTAAGTAAAGTTTTGGGATACAAAATCAATGTATTAATATATAAAATCTATAGTATTTCTATACCTCAACATCTAACAACCTTCTCAATGTTGGTCTACAAATTTATGTCTAAGACCTCAAAAATAAAGGCAAGAAAAGCAAAATATGGCCTAATGGATTTAACTAACCTAAAACGCCCTTGCACAACAAAAGAAATAATTAACAGCGTAAATGGACAACCTACATAATGGGAGAAAATCTTCCCAAAGTATGCATTTGACAAAGGACTAATATCCAGAATCTATAAGGAATGTAAGCAACTCAACAAGAAAAAAAATAACCCAATTAAAAATAGGCAAAAGACGTGAACAGACATATTTCAAAAGAAGACATATTAATGGCTAACAAACATATACAAAAATGCTCAACATCACCAATCCTCAGAGCAATGCAAATTACAACCATAATTGGATACCATCTTACACCAGACAAAATGACCATTTTTAAAAAGTCAAAAAATAATAGTTGTTGGTGAGAATGTAAAGAAAAGGGAACATTTATACATTGTCAGTGGAAATTTGATGTATCATAAAGATGGTCCCATGTACAACCATGTTTGGAAAAACTCAAACTCATTCAAAAGCATATTTTCCTATTATGTGACTCAACAACACAATCAACTCCAACAGAAGACTTCTGTAAACAAATGTGGAGGGGCGTTCCCTCACCAACAAGCAGCGGACACAAGCTGGATATCTCCAATTCAATTCTGACTCTGTCTACCCGGAGATAGCATCAGATACTACATGTTGAGGGCTCAGTCCCCAAGACTGCTCCCCCTTCAGACACCAATGGCAAGTCTGGGGCCTCTGGGATTCTGACCAACTGGCTTGAACTTGGAGTTCCCATGAATTCCTTCTTTAAGCTCAATTAATTTGCTAGAGCGGCTCACAGAACTCAGGGAAACACTTATGTTTTCTGGTTTAATTATAAAGGATAGTACAAAGGATCTGAGGGTGAGGTACAAGGGTAAAGGTGCGAACTTCCATTCTCTCCCTGGGTGTGCCACCCTTTAGGAACCTCCATGTGTTCAGCTATCTGGAAGCTCTCTGAACCCTGTCCTCTTGGACCTTTTGTGTAAACTTTGTTGCACAGGAGTGACTGATAACCATAAAGAAATGTGATTGAATAAAAATGATATGTTCTAACACTAATAGACTGAGTAGGGAAACACAGCAAGGCCTATCTGTTCTGATTCTTTTTGGCCTCTTTCTGCAACCTATCTTCCTTCTTCTTTGGAAAGAAGATCTTATAACCCAACAATCAGATTAGATTCCTGCCATGGGCAGGTGAAAGGATAACAGGAGGTTAGAGAGAGACATTCTGTTTTCAGAGGCCTGCTTCTGAGGCCTAAAGCACCCCAACATTATAACAATGGCTATGGGAGTTATGAGCTAGGAACTGTGGATGAAAATACATATATATGTCATAATATCACAAAGTATTTGATAAAAACAGTATACCGTAAATTTTATATATCCACTTGGATGAATCATATTTTAAAATTATTACCAAAATTAATATTAATAGATTAAAACATATAGGTTATAGATATATTCCTCTGTTTTTCAATTTTATTTTTGTCTGTTAATTAATTAATTCAGGCTGATATGTTTTAATTGCATTTACTCCCAACCCTTTAGCACCTGCTTCTCTTGTAAGATCAATCCCACTTAAGATGTTAAAATAAGCTAAGAGGTTTTCAAAATAACTTTTTTTTTGTATGCATGTGTGTTGCTGGTAATGGTGGTGAATGAGTCTGATATGTCCATAGGAAAAAGAAACTAGATATGAAAAGAGTAATATAAAAATATAAATCAGTTATAAGAAAAGATGTTTATTAAACAGCCACTCTGAGGACCTAGAACAAGGATATTTGATGAATTGTTACCATCTCTTTTTATATCTTTAATCAATACTCTATTAACTAGTGCTACCTTTTATATATTAAATTTAAGTCAATCAACTTCATCTTGTTTTTCGTTTTCACCTTCACTAGCCAGAAAATAATGCTATTTGCTTTTTGCAGATGAAGTTTTTTATGTACAGTCTACATAAAATCCTCATTAATCACAAAATTCATTTCATGTTATAAAAACTCATCAAAGTAATAAATAGAATAATTGAGCCTTTTCAATTTTCTCTTTCAATTCAGCAGAATGGGCCAAAGAGCCCATAACACTGTGCTCTGCATTTTTCATTTGCGTGGAGTAATAGCCTCTACAGAAGAACTTTAGAGTCTGCCTTCCATTAACATTCTCTAAAATTTCAATCTTTATAAGGGAGTGTGTTTGGAACAGGCAGTGTGTGACATATGTTCTCATTGTTTGGCTAGATAACAAGGGCATGTTTCTATCTTACAGTTTGTATCTGATTTAAGAAAGTAAAATAATAGGGAATCAGTGATTTAAGTTTCTGATATTTTATAATGAATATTGTTGCCTATATAAGATCATTTAAATTCACTTTTCCATAATGATGAAATAAGCTTAACTTGTCTTCACTTCTCTCCAAATCAAGGCCTAATATACAATCAGAGGTATGAGTTATCTTGGATGGTGGAGAGATATGCTTTTTTTAGAATTTTAAATTTACACAAGCTGTCTTACCAGACCTACTATTTTGCTCAAAAAAATATACATATATATATATAAACATAGCATGTATATTTGCATTTATAAATGCAGTTTAATTTTTTTAAAGAAAATAATGAGCAGTGATCTAATTTTAATGTGTGCCAATCAAAATGAATTTCAAGAATAAAATAGAAATCTTTTCACACATCAAATTTTTTTCAGCATAGCTATCTCAAATTTGAATGCATAATGGAACGTCTTGAGGCTACTTAAGTTTAAGAACTAAATACAGTTTTTTTTATTTAGCAATAAATTTTAATTATTCTTTTTAGTCCAGAGAAATTTGCAGAGCAGGTATAGTATAATAGCTATTGATAATTCCAGGAACTAACCTTACGGAAAAGAAGGAATATAGGCAGGAGGAGAAATGGTTCACTCATTAGCATTCCTTATAGGCTGAAGTCACTCATTGTGTTCTTTTGATATCAATACGGGCTGAGACATTGGGATCAGCTATCCCCTATCATAGAGACAGAAAGTTTCAAAAGAGGGTAAGCTCATTGGACTTGGTGTTGAGATGTTCTGCTATAGAAGCTGTTGTCACCTTGCATGTTTAGTAAATTTGATCGCCCAGTACTGAAGTGGCTACAGATTTCCACTAGATACGTGACTACAGCAGAGATTGTGCTGCCACCATGGTACCAATGAAATAATGTTTTAGTAACGTTTTACATGGCTTTAAGTCCCATAGTGTGATAATCAAGGAGACAGGAAATAAAATGCCTTTCTATTTAATTATAATTTTATTTAATTAAAAATGGAATAAATGAACAGCTAAGCTTATCAATATTAATGTTGTTGATACCATATTTTACAAAAGAAATACACCTACTCTTGATTTAATGCCTTTGTTTCTCCCCAAAATGGGGTGTGAGGCAAAAAAAGGCACTTCCTGAAATAACTATTACCATAAAGTACATTTTGTATAAAAGTAGTGTTGCTTGCAGCCAGTACAAACTTAAAAGTAAGCCTTCTCTCACCATATGATGGTCTGGCTGCTGCTCTCTCCAGCTTCCTTACTCTTTTTTTTTTTTTTTGAGACAGAGTCTTGCTCTGTTGCCTGGGCTATAGTGCCCTGCCATCAGCCTAGCTCACAGCAACCTCAAACTCCTGGGCCCAAGCGATCCTCCTGCCTCAGCCTCCCACGAAGATGAGACTACAGATGCACACCACCACACCCGGCTGATTTTTGGCTGGTCTTGAACTCCTGACCTCAAACAATCCTCCTACCTTGGCCTCCCAGAGTGCTAGGATTACAGGCTGAGCCACAGCACCTGCCTCTTACTCTGTTTTGCTGAGTTTTTCTAAATTGTTTCCAAAGATGATGTTTCTCAGTGCTCTATCAGAAACATTAGACCCCTTTTTAAAAATAATTTTTTGAGATTAATTTACATGAAAGAAATGGCACCTCACAAATAGACAACCTCATGCATGCCTATACAGTTAAGCACAAAGTAAAAAAGAAGGCAGTGTTAGTGGTTTACCCCGGAACTTGCACTGCTGGGAATTTTTCTGCATTGGGCCAATTATAGGTTAAGCACAGGAGTGAACATTGTGCTACAGAGTCAGAGTTTCAGGTTTTATTTCTGCTTTGTTATTGAGAAAAAATTTTAAATGGGTACAATTATTCAGAAGTACTATTCCCAAAATATCAATGCTTGTTAAGAAAGAGAAATTTATAGAGCTGAGCACCTAGTTACAGTTAAACTTTTTTTTTTTTAAACTAATATTTGCTTTTCATTGTTTTAAATAGTCATTTCAACTTCTGGTTAAAGATAGCAAATTGAGCACTTACATTTACCTTTAATCTCTGTCAAATCCCATTTAAAAAATAGCAAACGAATTTATAACAAGATATAAAAGCACATCTGTTAAAAACATTGTTGGAAAGTTGTGGTCAATATTTCTAACTTATCGGATCAAAGAATATGGTTCTCAAGCCAGTGATAGGGAAAGCTGAGAAATAATTTAAATTAAAATCTTTAAGAGGAAGTTAGATAGCTAAATTCACTCTAATTTATCTCATCCCTTCTAGACTAAACACTATGGAGTTTATTCTTCAAAAAGTGTAAAGCAGGGTGGTGGGTGGAAATTTCATATAGAAAACTTTATGTAAAATTTTATACTGGAGGTTGAAATCCCTAGCCATCTTACCTTACCTGAAGATAGGTGTGTACTCTGCAGGCAGGTAATCTGACAAGCTTGGGCTATGAAGACACTGAAATCCAGGGTTCCTCAACTAAATGACCTACAGTGCATCTTGCAAATAGCAAGACCCCTGCCATGCATAGAGTTTCCAGTCATCTTCTCAGTACTCTAGAAATAGATCTGAGCATATAGTTGGAGGTCTCAAGATAATGTAAACAAATTATCTTCTGTGAATGGCAGAGTCTAAAACTAACAAATAGAAAAACAAATGATAAGCTTGTCTTTTAACAAAACATAGGTAGACCTTACCTTATACCAAGCATTGTTTTAATCACTTTACATGTATTAGTCATTTAATATTCAGAACAACTCTATCATTTCTAGTATTTATAGATAAGGAGACTTAGGCACTGAAAGGTTAACTTTTCCCAAGGTCACATAACTAATCAATAGTGGAGTCAGGACTTGAATGCAGGTACTTAGTAACTGCCAGCAACTATATTACACTGTCAATTTAGAGTTAATAAAGACTTTTAAGGGATAAGAAAATATTTAAAATATCATTAATAATTTCAGAGATAAGGAAAGATACTATATCCATAAAATAAAAAATATGCTACCAAAAGGAACATTTAGATACAAAAGTGAGCTCTTAGAAGTTGAAAATATTATAGAAATCAAAAACCCAAAAAGAGATAGGAAGAAAAGGATGAGGAAATCTCCAGAAAATAGGGCAAAGTGAAAAAGATATGAAAAATAAGAAAGAAAAGATTGAAAGATTAAAGGATCAGTCCAGGATGTTCAACATCAACATCAGAGTAGTAAGAGTACTAGAAGAGAGAAAAATGTTAAGTGGAGGATAAAAAATCAAAGACATATTAATAATTCAAGAAAAATAAGTATAAATAAGCATAGTTTCGAAGGTTGAAAGCTCCCCCCTACCAAGTGAAACAGCACACTGGTTGAAAATAGACCCACGGGGGTGCCCATCACCTTAAAACTTTCAAATAGAACAAGCAAGGGGAAGATCCAACATTTTAACAATCAGAATGGCATTAGATATCTCCATAGCCACAGTGGATATTGGAAATGGAGCAATAGTTTAATAATTCTGATGGAAAATTATTTCCTATGTAGAATTTCTATTTTCCACCAGAGGAAGATATGACATACAAAATGCAGGGCTCCAACACAGAAGAGAACAAAAGAAATGCCCAAAATACCAGTGAGAGCAGTTTCTAAGGAAATAATAATGCATCAGACTTAGAGGACAGCCAGTTTAATGCAGGGAAAGTTGTTCTGGAAGAGATTTCTTTAAAAAATGAAAGTAATGCAATAACTCATTGTTTCAGAGAATTGAGCAGAGGTTTACATATTGTGAGAAGGCTTGAGGGGTTAAGTCAATGGTAAGTACACAGAATGCAAAGAAATGAGGAAAAACAATTAGAGGAAAAGCAAAATAATCACGGTAGAGAACATGATTCAGCTGTGACCATTATGCACATAGTAAAGTAAAACTGATAGAATGTTTATCTTAACCAAATTCAGAAAATACAGGGTTGGAAAATGTAAATGTGTTTGTGTAGGGTGGGATGAGGACATTATCTACTTACCTCATACTGCCTAAAACTGAAAATAAAATTTAAAAGTATCACTATGAGCAATTATTTGAGGATAAGGAGGTAAATATGAAAAGATTCAGCTAAAAATGAACTCTCCAGAGAGAGCAAATGAGGACAGAAAGAGTGCTGTTTTTAAAAATCATCCTTGTAGAATTTTTCAACTCCTTAAATTATGGATATACATACACAAAAAAATAAAAGCTAAATTAATTGAAAAATCTTCACTCTTAGGCTGTTATGCCTAAATGTTAAGAAATGTTTGAGGATTTTTATCCATCAGTTCATAGCAATCAGAAATCCCTAGGCATATCTACAATGTCTTATTTATTTTTCTTGGAATTAATGTAGTTATTTATGGCAATTTATTGTCAAAATCTTTCTTAGAGTCTAAAAATGTCTCTGTAGCTAAGGTGAGTGCATTTCTTTGTAGCTGAGCCTATAGGTACTTATGCTTAGAAAACAACTTGTGATTATTTTCTTTGATATTTGAATGTTCTCATAATTTCACACATATTTCAGCTCCCTTGTTTTCATGACTTTATTTTGCCTTTTATATAGTTAAGTGAGCAGAGAGAAATGCTGTATTTTAGGGTGTTGATAACAGTTTGAGTTTCCCTTTAACTGTAAGAAATGTCATGAAGGTGAGGTGAGATTTTCTAGTTTTCTCCACGATTTTTCCGTCTCTGTAGATGAAAAATTTAACAGAGTTTAGTGTGAACTAAAATTTGAATTAATTTATTCCCTTAGCGAGCAAAACATAAAATTTTCTTATGACAGTGATGAGAATGGCAAAAGATTTAAGTTCCCAGAAATAAATCCCTGAAAGGACAAAGTAGCTTATTTTTTTCTGTAAATCTTAAGAGAATATAACATTACTAAAATGTTAGAAAAAAAACTATTCATAATCCAAGCATTCTAAGATGATATTTAGTTTTATAAATTAACTTACAGTCTTTTTGAAGTGTATATATTATATAATTGTGTAGTAAAAATTCTTTTCTGCATTTATTTTTACTTTTTCCCACTAACCTTACACCATAAACTTTGTTTTTAAACAGTATTCTAAGTTATAATTTAAATGGCTACATGATATTTCTTTCAGGGTTTATGCTATATTTTACTCAAAAATATAGAAAGTACATGTGCATGTTTGTGTGTGGTTATTGTTCAACAAGGCTGTGATCTTTCTATGTATGTATCTATATTTCTTCCATTCAATTATCTTTATAATAAATTTCCATTGGTGATATTACATGGACAGTATGAACATTTTTTGTACTTGTTATATGTTGCTGTATTGTTTGGATAAAGTTTTGCTAACTCAAAACTCAATAAACATTGTATAAACCTGTTTTATCTCCTATATATTCATAAATAGCTCTGAGTGGTAACTCTCCCATCCCCACAACTTAATAGGGTTAAAATGGTATTTTAATTGATTTAATATGCATTTCTAAGTTTTACTCTTATACTATTTGTATTTCCTTGCTTGCTAATGATCTATTGATAATTCTTGCCTATGTATCTTTGGGAGTCTTGATATTTTTTCATGAACCCAAATGCAATCTATGCATAATACAGTCATTAACTCTGTCAAACACAAACACTTACATTTTCCAGGCTGTTGTTTTCCTTTACAACCCAGTTTTACTGATTTTTATTGTTATGAAGCTTTTGAAATTTTGAACTACCAATCTTTCTTTTATGATTTTTTTAAAAGTTTTCCAAACAAGAAAATTATCAGTAATGTCCAGCTCTGAAAAAAATTTTATCATATTTTTCTGCTACCTTTTCTGCAATTTTGTGTTTATATTTCAACACTGCAATGCATTTGGAGCCTACTTTTGGTGTATGACCAGCAAGAAACTGAGCCACTAGATCCCTTATTAGCTACAAGTGAGGGAATGGGCACCATCAGAGCACTGCTGAAAAAGAAAGCACCACTACAGTTGAATTTGCGGGGACAGAGCGTGGGTGTTTTATTTGTCGTCTGTCTCAGTTGCAGGTGAAAAGCATATTACAATATGCATCAATTGGCACAAGTGTTTATTCAGGTGTGAAGAGTATACTCTCAGTAAAAATATACAACCCATCCAATCATCAGGGGATAGTGAGAGACCAGGGCATGAATTGGGCCCCATGAGCAAAAATGTTGGGACAGCTATATCCAACATAAGATAATGGGGGACATTGAGTGTTGGGTAGGGAGGACAGAGGAGAAATAGAACAGACCTAGCCTGAGTCTTCCACAAGGGAGATTCAAAGAGCCAAATTCCCCATACCAAGGAGAGGACAAATCACTTGTGTGGAGAACCTAGTAGACATTGTCATTCTCATAGTATTAAAAAATTATCTTTCTTTGAAACTCCTATTTGAAGTAACATACCTTAAATATAAGCTCTTTTATAGAATTGAGTAATTCCTGGGCTTCCCATTCTACAATATAAACAAACTAAAATAAATGCAGAAATAATCAAGATTTAAAAGATATCTAATGTGGATTAACCCCAGATTATTTTTTTCTGAAATATGAAAATTCTCTGCAAACATGCATTTTAAAATTATACAGTGTTTGAAGTCATAGGTTGTACCAGTTATCCATTTATTAATCTCAGCTCAAAGTTTACCCCCTTTTTGCCCACTTTGTGATGCCAGAGCTGGACTTAGTCCATGCATCTCATTTTCTGGTTGGTACAATGTTTGCCCTGTGGGTAGAGAGTGCTGGAGAAACAGTGCCCGAGGGGATTTCTCTTGTTCTTTCCCACAATTCTGGTTTCCTTCTTGGTCATAGGGCCTGGCTGCCTGATGCACAGCTGCCAGTAGTGCTTTCTCTGCTTCTAATATGCAGGCTCATGGGTCACACACTCCAGAATTTCACTGGCACCCTGGCTCGCTGTCACCTGCCCTCCAGGCCGAGCTGCAGCACCTCAGCGTTCTTCTCTGCCGTCCAGTGTCCAGTGTACTACAGCCCCACCCTCTGCAGACAGTCAAGATCTCAGCCCAGTGGAGCGAGTCTCCTACGGGCTTTTCTTCCTCATGATCCCTCTCAGCCTAGAGTTAGTGACTCATCTCTGTTTTGCTATTATTGTCTTCTTTACAGTTCTTTGTACCCTTTATTAATATCCTGTTCTCAGTTAGCAATTCTTTATGTTAAAACTTCCCTCTTGAAATAACTGCTCTCTTTTCTAATTGGACCCTGACGGATAAATAGTTTCCTTCGTTTTTCACTCATTCTTATCTGAAATATTTACTGAGGTATATTCTGCACTTGAAGACAAGCAGGACTATACAGTCTGTATATTCTGTTGGAGGGGTAAAAAATTAAAATACACTCACATACCACATACACAGACATAGCTAAAATGTATCAGTATCTATCATTATATTAACTCAGTTACAGATTCTTTCAACTTTCCATCAGTTTTTCTATTTGTAAGTGGAAAAACAATGAAAATTTTATAGCACTATTTCAAAAATAAAATGGAAAAAGGTGTGTAAAACCCTTGGTGCAGAACTGTATTAAATACTCAGTAAACTTCAATTGTTGTTCTTTTTGTTATGATTAGTATTATTGATAGTGGTGAGTACCTCAGGAATGCTTTCAATTAAGAACTTTAGCATAGTCAATTTATTATTGTCTTATTCTTTTCCTTTCCTCCCTCCCTCCTTTCCCTGCTTCCCTCCTAGCTAGTAAATGGCTTCCTCAGATCTTCAAGGATCACAGCTGAGATAAGAAACTTACACACTGATTTCAAATTGTTTTCTTTTTTCTATGAAGTGTTCTTTCCCTAATGTGATGAAGATTGTGAGTTCAAATGTCCTTAATCCTTTGATACACAAACTATGCCCCTAAAACATCATGATTTAAAAAAATCTATATGTATATATTTTATATACATTAAATATATGCATATATATTTTATATGTATAAAATATATGTGTGTATACATTTGTATGTATGTATTTATATAAGATATAAAATTTGATGCTAATACATGGCAATAGTTTTCCCCTTGGCCATCTTGATGGGATATCAAAGAAAACTTGAATTGATTGACTATTTTTGAGCTTTGAGGTACCACAAATGTACTATAAGAAATGCCTTTGGAATGTTTATAGTTTATCTGACAGATTAATCAGTTAGCTGTGGTCCTTCAGGGAGAGGAATGGTTGACAAAATTCCATAGGAATCAGTCTTTCCAATGGAAACAATCAGGGGTGACCGGATGTCATATCTGGAAGAACTTTGGAGTTGTTATTCTGCCAAATCTATCCACACCTTATTTATTGGCATCTTTTCCTATTCCACAGTTTGTGTTTCCTTGTTTATTTCTTCTTCTAAATCATTTCTTTTAATGTTGCTTATTTTATGCCTCCTTTATTTTTCATTCAGAATTTTGCCTCTTGCTACAGTAGTTTTACCTCTTTTATACTGCATACTGCAATTAAGCACTACCCCATGTGCAAATATAAAACAGTCTGTCTCAGGGAGAGAAAGAAACACTTCATTATTGATAATACACAGAGGATATGGATATTTAAGACAGCTTTGTAAGTGTGAGGGAATCAGTTCTTTAGATGTCAGCATCATAGTCCCAGATCTAAAACATTAAATCAGTTTGCCATTTAATAAATAGAAGGAATGTAGGTATTTCAAAATACTTTAAGAATTTCAAATATAAAATTGAAATAACTTGCAATGATAATTTAATGACCAGGCTCATTTATAAAGTGACACATTTTCTTTCTCTCTCCTTCCCTTTCTCCTTTTTTTTCTCTGCTTTCTCTGTTCTTCTAATTCCTATTCCCTTTCCTCTTACTTTGTTTCCTTATGTATGATATGAATAATGTATGAGAAAGAAAACAACTATAAGAAGTCATTAATTGGTGTCAACTTGCATATTTCCATAAAGCTGATGTTTCCTTTGTAATTATAGTTATTACTGTTTATTAGCAAAAAAATAAAGAACAATAATTATACATTGTCTCCTATATTTTTAGCTGAGGGCTAGCTTTAATATTAACTTTGTAGAATGACAGATTAGAGAGGCATAGAGTTAAAATTAACCAGGTCTATTCAGATTTTTAGGGCTAGTGCACAGATAATCTATAGATGGGGGTATTTAGCACATGTTTGTACCCATTCTAAACTTCATGTAATAGTATTTGGGTTATGTATTTTAGAGATTTGAGTGATTATTGCATAATTCACCTTGATTTTAATGATTTGTTTTTTCATTAATTTTTACTTTGCTCTTTATTTCCTATTTCAGTCCCTTTGCCTCATTGTTCTTTGTTTTGGATTCTTATCACTTTTCCATTTTCCACATAAGAATTTATTCACTTTCTCACTTTTCTCTCCTCTTGTTCCTATTCTCTCTCCCTGAGGGATTTTTTTCAGTGGATGAGCATGCATCATGATCCTGTAATATTTAATTGCAAATTTAAGCATGTCTATCTCTAAGGTATGAGCCAAAAAATAGAAATCTTGACAGACTTGTTCATATGGGATTGGTCTCAATGTAGTATTTCCATGTCAGATCTTTTTTAATTAAAGGAATCAATAGTTCCTGATTTTGGTGTGGTGAGTAAAGATGTAGTGATGGGAATTCTGATTTTAATCAGATCTCCTTCATCTCTGCTTTAGATGACAGACATTCTTTGTTTGACTTCAAGGTTATTTTCCCTTTGAAGAAATTGTGAGACTTCTTTCCCTTTTTTAATGTTCCTGGGATGCATTTTTTAAAAAAGGAAGAGGAAGAAAAGAAGAATTAAAAAAGTTATAGTTGGTTTCCTCTTTGGAAAAAATGTGATGCATGGGATGAGAAGACTAAAGCGTTAATTTTTGTCTTATGTAGGAAATTATATATATTCTGAAAACAAGGGGAATAAGGCTATTTTCCCCCCTCTCATATGCTTACTGTTAGTTTTATTTCATGCTGATTTAGAGGAAAAAGCATTCTTTTTATTCATTCCACACCTCCTTTTATGAAGATAAACACTGTCAGTTATCAGTTTTAGAGTGGCCTGAAAGTCTTTGGAAGCTCAACATAGGATGTGGGTTCTATGGCTTTCGTAAGACACCCTGGGACAGAAGAGTGTAGTCTGGACAAATGCAATTAGACTAATGTTGACAAAAATATTCCTAATTTCTGTATTTTCCTTTTCACCAATACTTGCCAGCTCTATTCTTTTTGCTCCTTCATGGGTCTCATGTTAGTCCCTTGGTAGACTTCCTGCTGTATTTAAGTCTGATCTCAGTGTGGCCAGACCTTACATTTTACTCCCAATTCTAGACTTGAGAATGTGAACTCTACTCACTACTATATCTGCGCTCTATCAGACCCTGCTTTTGCTCCCCTACTACAGTGGGGGCTCAGAAAATTGTGAGAGATCCCAATCAAAGACCTGGTATAAAATAGGACAGAATATGTTGTTCAGTACAAATAAAAATTTCCGCTTTGTATAAAACTGTGGGAAACATGATTTATGCAAGGCTGCTCTGCTGTCCAAAGAGTATACATTTTTAATAATGTAGTTCTTAGGAAAAACACCGTGGTTTTTTTTTATTCTAGCATCTGATTTTACTTAGTTAATATTTAATAAGTTTCTAGTAAATGCCATGCACTGTGCAAAGCACATAGTGGTGAACCAAACACAGATAAAAATTTCACTTTTCCTTTCTGTGAGTTTTCTTTTGTTCTAACCTAATTGATGAAAGCTGGAGAATTATGGGATGTGTAGAGCTTTGTTCTTCTCTGTTATAGCCCTGGCCACTATTGCAGTTAAATAATTCATTGTTTAATTAGTAGTTTCACATCTCTGTCTCTTGGTAAAATGTTAAGTTTATGTAGATAAGACCACATCAGTCTTTAGTTCTACTGAATTCTCACTTGTTAGCTCATTGCTTTGCAAACAGTAGTATTCAACAAATTTGAGTTGAATAAATGACTAGAAGAATTCCTCAGCCTATCATCAATAAGGCTTAAACTCATCGTCAGCATAAAAATCTGCTAAAACAATGCTTCTGTCTAATCCACTATACAGAAATGACACTGGAATTTTCTCAATAGCCGTGTCTAGTCAGGATCAGCTTTAACCTGATGAGCAAGCAGTATTATCTTCGCCAGTACTCCATCATTAAAATTGCTAAAATTAAGCTCTAAAGATACCATTGAAAGCAGTTTCTTTTGCTTTTAACCCAGTGGGGTTATCTCACGCAACACAGATTCAACAGATGTGCCTCCTGGGAAGGATAGAATTCATAGCCCAAGGGAAAGAAAGGTCCACAGTCCTCACCACACCATTCAGGGTGCTGCATTTGCTGAGGGCAGGGAGGGTGTCAAATCTTGTTTCCACTCTCTGTAGAACACCGAAAAGCTGATTCTGTCTTGTCTGATCAGAGGAGGGCAGAAATGTTACTAGCACTCAGGCAAAGAGAATAATGGCCTTTCAAAGACATCTATGATTTAATCCCTGGAGCCTATGCATATGTTAGGTTACATGGCTATGGGGAAATAAGGGAGAAGATGAAATTAAAATTGCTAATCAAATGACTTTGAGAGGGGAAGATTATCCTGGATTATCCAGGTGGGATCAATGTAATCACCTGACTCCTCATTAGTGGAAGAGGGTGGCAGAAGAGAGAGAACAAGAGAGATGGCAGTGTGAGAATGACTTGCCTCAATGTTACTGCCTTTCAAGTTGGAGAAATGGAGCCACAAACCAAAGAACACGGGTGCTATCTAGAATCTCCAGAAGGAGCACAGGCCTACTAACCCTTGATTTTAGCCCCGTAAGACCCAATCTGACCCTCCAGAACTGTAAGATAATAAATTTGTTTTGTTTCAAGCCACTGAGTTTGAGGTAACTGTTGCACCAACCATAGGGAACTGATACAAGCACATTCTAGTGGGTGCAAGGGAAACAGCACATTGTGGGGAGTATCGTGCTGTCTCAGGCTGCCTCCACAAAGAACCACAAAGGTCTCTCTCTTTTTTCAAATGAGGCAAACTGGTATAGCAGTCAGATATTCAGCATATAGGCTCCATATGCGCATATAGCAAACCAATACAGTCATGCACTGCATAATGACCTTGCAGTCAATGACGGATAGCATACATTACACAATGTTGGCCTCATAAGATTGTCATGGAGCTGAAAAATGTCTATCACCTAGTTATGTCATAGACATCATAACATCATGGCACAGTGCATTACTTTTGTGTTTGTGGTGATGCTGGTGTAAACAAACCTGCGCTGCCAGTCTTATCAAAGTATAACACATGCAATTATGTTTAATACATAATTCTCGATAATAATAATAGTAAATGATTGTTACTGGTTTATATATTTACTATACTATGCTTTTAATCATTATTTCAGCATGTTCTCATTCTACTTATATAAAAAAAGTTCACTGTAAAACAGTTTCAGGCAGATCCCTCCGGAGGTATTCCAGAAGCAGGCATTGTTATCGTGAAATGACAGCTCCATGCATGTTATTGCCCCTGGAGTCCTTCCAGTGGGACAAGAGGGGATACAAGACAGTGATATTGATGATCTGGACCCTGTGTAGGCTTTGAAGCTAATGTGTGTGTTTGTGTCTTAATTTTTAACAAAAAAGTTTAAAAAGCAATGAAATAAATAAGTTAAAAATTTGCAAAATAGAAAAAAGCTTACTGAATAAGGATATAAAGAATAAAAATTTTTTTGTATAGCTGTACAATGTGTTTGTGTTTTAAGCTAAATGTTATTATGAGTCCAAAAGTTAAAAAAAATTAAATTTATAGAATAAAATACAGTAAGCTGAGATTTATTATTGAAAAAATAAAAAATGTTTTATAAACTTAGAGTAGCCTAAGTGTACAGTGTTTACAAAGTCTACAGTCATGTATAGTAATGGTCTAGACCTTCACATTCACTCACCACTCGCTCATTGACTCACCCTGAGCAACTTGCAGTCTTGCAATCTCCATTTATGGTAAGTGCCATCATCTTTCTGTTTTTAACTAATTTAGAGGAATATGGGGCAATTGTGGACAAAGACCTGGATGTGGGGGTAGCTTCTAAGGACAGTAGTCAAAATTATTAAAAAGGGGAGGAATATATATGGAGTGGGTAGAGACTTGAGTAATTTGCAAAGATTACTTCTCTTTAGACAGACATTGTCTTTAGTGTGTGTGTGGTTTTTTTTAAATAAAATTTTAATTTAAGAAATGTTTTAGACTTATAGAGAAATTGTAGGACTGGGCATGATAGCTCACATCTGTAATCTAGCACTTTGGGAAGCTGAGGCAGAAGG
>CM052440.1:44281860-44301631 GCA_028533085.1 Varecia variegata
TTCTTGGCCACCATGACTTACAGTTCAATAAGACCCTTATTGTGCACCCTGGCAAGATTGCAACCTCTTTGGAAACAAGCTTTCCAACGCTGCATAGATTTCCAACCCTGCAAAGTTGAGGGAATTGTAAGCCTGAAGTCCTTCAGTGTATCATTGAAGATAAGAACCAATCCTGAGTCTATACTTTTTTTCCTAGACTCCTGGTTTTATTCTATCGAGGAAATAACACCATATACTGGTCTCTGAATTAATGCATATTCCATATCTGATAACAGCAAACCATCATTTCAGAATGTACCTCTGAACTGGCAATTCAGCTGTACATCTGGAAGGGCATTACCATGCCCTTCCAGCTTCTGAGGCCAGCTTCTGGATGATGCAGTATGTGATATACTCACTTACTACTATTAATGGAATATAGGAAAGGCACATGGAGAGGGAAGGAGAGCAGCAGTATGAATGAGAAGCATACATGTTGGGGAGAAAAAAAAGAAATGGACTTCATCAACATTAGAATCATTTTGCTAGATTTACCTGTCTCTAATTGTAACCACCCTTTCTAGGTGCTATGTGTTGTTTACAAGACAGAGGCTGGTATGAAGATATAATGATAAGATGAATATTCAAGTCTTTGAAGAATTCAAATTGCGATTAAAGTTTTTATCCAGGGAGAATTTTTAAAAAATGTAACAGCTGAAGAGAGATGAGTAAGGCTTCCAGGCAGGACCCAGTTAATTCATAAGCTAACCCTTGAGTAGCCAAGAGTGGCTTGCATTTCTCCTTTAGTCAGAGGGTCATACAATCAGTGTGAGAATGTCAGAGTTTTCAGAAAGTTTGAGATGATTGGTCTTGACAATGACTTCCAGAGTTTCTACATAGTAAATAGGATCATGTAAGTGAAATGACAGTTTTCACTAGGTTTGCAGAGAGTCTTTCCATCATTTAGCTCTACCTTGGGATGTCACAATTCCCATATCATTTAGGTCACACTGCTTCACAGAAATTCAGCTAATTAATTGTGATTGGTTGAGATTTTAATATTCACTAGAATTTACATCTTTTAGCATTTAGAAGACAATATCAGTAATGCTGAACATGTATGTACCTTGGGCTTTGTAAAGGGAGAAGAAATGTCTCAGAGGGATGAGAATTCCAATCCTGCACTCACCTATACTGGCTCAAGACTTATGTCCCTTTATCAAGCAACCTTCCAGGGGAATTACTGTTGCATATTTTTATATAGTATGTCTGATAGAAAATAGTTCTAAGTAAAGATGGTAGCAAACGTTTCTCAGAGACAAGCACACGTACATCAGTGGGCCCCTAAGATAACTGAAGAGTTTCAAGGGTTTTTATGCCACTTCCTTACTACGTGAGCAGCTTACAGAAGTTTGGCACACCCACTGAAGGAACACATGACTGGCCTGACCTCTACAAAGTGACTTTCATTAGTGGGTCTGGCTTCACGCTGGGCAACATTATAGGCACCGCACTGAGCAGCTCACAGGCAACTGGGCCTGCTTCTTTCTGATGGCTGGTGTTATATAGAAGTGTGTTGCTTCATGGGGGCTCTAAGCAGAGGGGGGTCTGGCCTCTCTCCTGTTTGTTTGGTCGCTTAGACTTTGTACCATTAATGGGAACCTGGATTCCGTGGTTACTCAGTTTATAGTATGAATGAGATAGCTCATTTGAATGCACTTTGCATTTTGTGAGGAAATACTCTATAAATATCCAAGGTTTTATTTGCTGTATATTCAAGCTCTCACTATTTTTTCTACTGTTTGTTCACATACCATGTAGAACCAAGCAATGTGAAAGAATAGTGAGTAGTTATATTAAGTACACAGAAATAATCTACATGTTTTACAGTACTTTATGTACATGTTTATGTGAGAATTTCTCTATAAATAAGATAGAGTACAGTACTTTGGGCCATTATGGATTCCATTATCCTTGCAAATACTGAGCAAGGAAATAATTCTCTTTTATCAAATGAGCCAATTGTAAAACAAATGATGTCAGTAGGTTCATTTGTTCAGATGTGCTTGATGAGTAATAACAAGGTGTTAAATTGAGTTTAATGGAAAGATTACTGGGAAGGTTGCCTCTTTATTGTGACCTAGAGGTTGTTTGCTTTCAATTGTCTGGTTCTGGCAGAGTAGTGGTAAAGACCTATATTTCTGTATAGCTAGATATTAATTTTTAATTCATTAATTAATTTACTTATTTATTTTGAGACAGAGACTTGCTCTGTTGCCCCGGCTAGAGTGCAATGGCACCATCATAGCTCACTGCAACCTCAAACTCCTGTTCTCAAGTGGTCCTCTTGCCTTGGCCTCCCAGAGTGCTAGGATTACAAGTGTGAGCCACCATGCCCAGCCTGATTTGTAATTTTAAAATATTTTTTGTCCCCCATTCCTATTGAATGCAATAGCTAACTATTTAAAGTTAAGTAGTACCAGAGATTTTTAGAGAGCATTTCTCTCTTCAGTCATTCAATACTCTAGATAAACAGCATTTGCATCTAAAATTTATAAGAAAAATATTAGAAAAGCAGCTGAATTTTTTCTTTAAATGTTATTTTAGTCAATTAAACTCTTCTACTGCTTTAAGGGTATTTCTCCAAATATTTTGGGTGGGCAAAAAGATGCTTTTTAAAAAGAGTTTTATTTTTAAGTTCACAGGAGATTTATTAAAATGAAAGTAAATTAGTTTGATACAACTCAGTTTTATAAAAGTAGCTTTCTTTGGTAGATAAAAAATAATTCATTAGGGTTATTTAATTTACTCCTTAATAACACATTGATACTTATGTAATTATGGAAGCTCTTAATATATACTAAGTTCTAACTTCAAAATATCCAAGAAATAGTAACCATGAATAGGTGACTGCTACCTGTTTTTGGAAGGCTACTGATGTTCTAGGTTTTTTTAATTTATTAAAAACTGATCTTGATAGAGAAATAAGTTGCTAGACATAGTTCATTTTGTAACAAACATCAAAATTAGTCTCGATTTCCACTAATTCACAATTATACAATAATCACTTCTTCAAAAAGAGAATTTCAAACTATTGGTAGTTTGACGTGAACAATATTAAAAATTGGTTAGTGTACCAGTTATCAATTTATTGCCTTTCAGCTCTGAATTTATCTTTTGTTGTCTTGCTTGTGACATTTCTCCCTTGCCAGTTGGTTCAATGTTAAGTTTGGCCAGTAGAAGAAGCAGGAGGGGCACTACATGAGGGAGGAGATTTTCTTCCTCGTTGTGCTATGCTCCTTTTCCTACTGACTCCTTCGGTGCCAAACGGACGTGGAAGATACCTAGGGAAAGCAGCATCTCTGCGGTAGCTGTCCAGCAGGTTCTGCAGGTGCCGCATCTGGTTTCCTTACCAGCATCCCACTCAGGTATCTTTTTTGTGAGTTTCTCAGCATCTCACCCCTCAACCCAAGGTGACTTCCAGACAAAAGTTCCATAGGTGCCCCACACAGCTTTCTGATGACTTCAGAAGCATCTTCTCACTCCCTCCCACTCCCACCCTAGCCCCAGAAGCTTCCAGGGAGTTATGTTGGCATTCAACCAGCTTTCCAGTGAGTTCAACAGCACCCTGTCATGGGCAGCTTCTCTGTGAATTTCACTGACACCATCAGCTCACTGACTGTGGACCAGCTCTGGCTCAGGGCAATGCAGTATCTGTGACCGCCAGTGTGCTTCAACCTCTCCTTCTCCCACAAGGTCTGCAGTCCCAGCCTAGGGAAGGGGCCCCCTCTCCAAGTTGCTTCAGCTCTAGCGCATTCTTTAGAATTTCCTTTTTATCTCCTGGAGTAGTTAATCCCCTATAAGTAGTTTATATTTCTTTATATTACCCTTCCATATTCATATAACTATATGGTTTCTGTTTCCTGATTGGACACTGACTGATACGGGGATTAAATAGAATGTGGTGGTAATTATAGTAGTTCACCAAAAGCTTCATTATAGATGTAATTTAATCATCTGTTACAAGAATTCATCAATTTCTTAGTGTAAAGGCACTATTTAAAAAATATGACTACATTTTAAAATACTTTCAAAAACTAGGGGGGAACTAGGTACATTTAAACTATTAAAGTTGGTTATTTTACTATGGTTGAAATCTTATTTTCACATGTTAATTTCTTATTTTCATACTGATTACTATGAAATCTTCTTGCTTTTTCCTTCTAATATTTTTTGGTCACTTTGTAACTTTATGTATCACTTGCCTTAGAACATAACACAATACTCTCAAATAAATGATTTTTATGTTTTCTTCAGCTGTAGGAAGACATATTCCTATTTCCAAAAGTATATTCATCACATTGTGAAAAACTACTCTCTGACATATATATACATATATATATATATATATATACACTTTGAAAATGCTAGTTTTTTATATGTAACTATATTAAAAATGATTTCTAATTTATAGTCATTGCCTACTTAATTTTAAAATTATTTTGATAAAATATAAATGACCAGCTTTTTTTTTAGTTCATTTTAGTGTGGCTTTGTAATGTTCAAGGATCTAGGTTGATTCTAAATAAAAACCAAAGAGTAAAGTCAGGCTAAAATAGTCTGCTCAGTGGAATAAAAAATTAATCCCAAACATATGTGACAGTAAATAAACAAAATCATTAGGTGACTTTTTTGGTTTTGTTTAGTTTTTCTCCTTTCACTGCCATGTTTTAGTTTCAAAGCTTTGTAAATTGGCTGAGTAAAATGTGATGATGATGATAGTAGGTCACCTCCATATACAAGTGAAGCCACAGATATGAAGTTGCCTACATTGTAGCACTCAGGAAATCTCTCTAGCTTCAGTTCATCTTCCTTTTCAAACCATGTGCTGTCTTATTGACTATCCCTTCACTATCTTATTTTAGCACGTCAAGCCTGGTTTTGATTTCTCAGCCCAGCCTCAGACTGAAATTTGTTTTCAACTCTTCAGTTGCTTTTTTGATCAGGAGATGATCTCAGAAACATTCTTGCTCATTCTGCAACCTATAGCCTAGACTTGATGCCACCCCCATAGCTGGCACTTGATCTTGGAGTTCTAGCTGAAAAAGAAGGGGCTGTTGGCAAGCAGTCTGTATCTTACAATACTTACATAGAAATCAAACAAATCTCATGACACTTGGATAAATTATTAAATTATTTAACTGCAAGTCTTCTGAACAAGTCCAAAAGCATGTTTTAAATACTTAGGTCAGGTACACATTCTCTCTCTCTCTCTCTCTCTCTCTGTGTGTGTCAGACATATACACATGCTTACAGAATCACAGACACATACTCAGATACACATATTCATACACATGATCACAGACATGTGCTGTCGACATAAATGCCTTGACTCTTAAGTCTACCCTGCTCTTTGCTTTGGATGGTTGATTTTTGAAGCCAGGAAAGTGGCCATGGTTTTTGGCTTATGAGGATATTGAAGAGATGCCTTAACAAAAGACAAATAACGGGTGAATTATTCTTCTATATCAGTGATTCTCATCCCTTGCTGCAAATTAAGATAATCCAGGGAGCTTTTAAAAATTAATGCCTCGACCTAGCTCCAGACCAATTATTTTAGATTCTCTGGTGGTGCAGCCCGAATATTAGCAGTGTTTTACTTAAAAGCTCTCCAGGTACTTCTAATTTGCAGCCAGGGTTAAGGACCACTGCTCAACTCTCCTATAATTTTAACTCCATTGCCTCCAATATTACCCTCAGCTAGGCTTGCAGCAGCAGAAACCATATCAGACTCTGCTGACTGTAGTTTAGCTAATTTTGCCACTGTATTCTTGCTTGCTAACAACGGGTCAGCTAATATTTACTGAATATTTACCATGAGAGATTGTTTTGGGCTATGATAATAGAGAGGTGAACAAAATAAAGTCCCTGTCTTGAGTAGCCAGGAACAGGAGACAATAAAAAGATAAACAAATATACATATAGTATGTCAAGTGGTAGTAAGTGCTATAAAGAGAAATCAAGCAAGGCAAGGCAAGAGAGAGTGCTAGGGAGCAAAGAGAGGTAAACTGTGGTAGAGAGGGTGTCATGAAAGGTGTTTCCTCAGAGATCTCAAAGAATTGACTGAATCATGTTGAGATTTAGGGAAAGATGCTTTTTGGCAAAGAGAAACAGCAAATATAAAGGCCCAGAGGACACAGTCTATTTTTAAGTGATGCTTAGTGAAAGATAGTTAAGTGGTGTGTTCAATCCGAATAAAGGTGGTCTTTGTAGAAAATTTTTCAAAGTGCATTTTCATTTTTTTAAAATCAATTTTGCAGAGGTATAATTAACATTAATAAAAGGAAAACATATTGAGTTCATAGTTTGAAGTTTGACAAATGTATATGCTCATTTAATCATTGCCAAAATTAAGATACAGAAAGTTCTCTGTTTCCCTTTGCCCTCACACTCTCCACCCTATAGGTTACTAATGATCTAAGTCCTATCACTATTGATTTATTTTGTCTGTTTTAGAGCTTTAGTGAAATGGAATCATACTGTTATGGAATGAATTGCTTCCTCCCCCACCCCAAATTCATATGTCAAACCCTAACCCCCAATGTGGAGATGTCCTTTAAGGAGGTAATTAAGGTTAAATGAACTCATAGGGTGGGGCCCTAATCCAACATGACTGGTGTCCCTATATAAAGAGAGACAACAAGGATGCATGTGCACAGAAAAGGACATGTGAGGACACAGCAAGAAGGTGGCTATCTGCAAGATGAAGAGAGAAACCTCAGGAAAACCAAAACTTCCTGACACCTTGATCTTAGACTTCTAGCCTCTAGAACAGTGAGAAAATACATTTCTGTTGTTTAAATCATCTAGATTGTGATTTTGTTATGGCAGCCCTAACAGACTAATACACCATATGTGTACTTTTGTATGTCTGGTTTCTTTCTCTAAGCATATTTATTTTTAAATTCATCCAGGTTAATGCATGTATAAATAATTATTTCTTTTTTATTGCTGAATAGTATTCCATTGCATAAGTATATCACAGATTGTATGTTCACATGTGGATGGACATTTGAGATCTTATTAGTTTTTGGATATTATGCATAAAATTACCATGAACATCTTCATACAACTTATTTATGGACATAAGTTTTCATTTGTTTTGAGTAGATACTTAGGAGTGGAATTGCTGGCTCATATGGTACATGTATATTTACCTTGATAAATAACTGTGAAACTCCTTTGCAGAATGCTTGTGTCAAATTATATTCCCACTAGAAGTGTATGAGTGTTGCAGTTGCTCCACATCTTCATCAACAATTGCTATTGTCAGTGTTTCAAATTTTAGCCACTGTAATGAGCTTGGAAGTATATCAGTGTGAAAATCTCTAGACATCCAGAAAACTTACTTGGCCTTAAGCCTAGAGGGCAGCCAAAAAGGGCCCCTCATCAATACTACAATGCTATTGTGGCCTCATTTGAATTAGATTTTTGTTGCTTTAAGTAAGAATGATATTATTTCAGATTGTAATTGTTAGAAAAGTAGAGTGGGGTCAAAATGAGAATTAATAGCAATCACAACACTTCTGAGTGTTCAAGAACAGGTGAGGCTCTGCTACTGGCTAAGTCCTAGGTGTGTCACTTAACGTTTTTTGAGCTTTATTTTCCCAGTGTGCAAAATAGACTACATGGATAGCACCCTTGAAGATTTGTTGTTAGGAGTACTTATAATGTATATGGCTCATACTTATTGAACAGTTTCTATGTGCCAGGAATTAAAATACATTATCTTATTGTGCAAAGCATTTAAAATACATTCATTATCTTATTCCATTCTTAAAATGACTTTTTGGAATATGGTACATGATTATTTTTGTTTTCAGATGGAGTATTAGAGTTTTCCAGAGAAACAACCAAAGGAGGGTGTGTGGGTACAGAAAGAGAGAGAGAGACAGAGAGAGACAGGTTTTAAGGAATTGGCTCATCCCATTTGAGGGGCTGACAAGTATGTCAGGCTGGAAACATGGACTCATTAAATGAGAACATTTCTGGGACTAGGTGGGTAAAGGGTCATGAAACTCCACTGGACAAGATGGCCGAAAAGCATCTTGCAAGTAATGCCACCTGGTTTCTCATCTAAAGGTAATTGTGTTGCACATACCCACATACACATATCCTCACTTACTTTGTGCAATGTAGCAAGCTGAGGGCTAGATAAGTTTCAGAGGAAAGTGTCTTTATTAGTAACAGCTTACGTGACTTTTGTGGCTGGCCAAGATGAAGGACAGTGACCAGATTTACCCTTCCACCTGAAAAAATTAAAAAATTGGGAAAAATATATTAAATAGCTCTCAGATATTGGCAATCTCCCAGTCTCTTGGAGGAGACTGAGCTGAGAGCTCAGGAAGGCCAAGGCAGTTAGAATTGACTGAGCAGAGTACAATGTTTCAGAGAGAGAGGAAAGGAAAGAAACCAAGTGCACTCACTTTGAAGATCTTCTAAGGTCTTCCTAGAGTTCTCAGCTGAGCACTGATTTGCCCTTTCATGTGAGGAAATCACTCAAGCCAGAGAGAGAACTATTTGCAAGGAGTAGAAGGAACAATCCCTGTTGCTCATATAGAGCCAGGAAGGAATAGTTTTTGTTAATGCCAGCCAGAGTATAAAATTTTAAAATTCAAGGTGCATTATGTAGAATACTTAGAATGGTATTGCTTCAGTAGTGGGGTAAAATTAACCCTAGACCAAAGGCTTCTTTAGTTTACCTAATAAAAGTTGTTTTGTTTTGTTTTGTTTTTTTGAAAAACAAGCCTAGAAAGGATGAAATTATTTTTATGTAACATAGTTTTGTCCTTGGAAATAGCTTTAGAATATTTATATAAATACAAAAATTCCAGATCTAAGAAGGGAAAATTCAATCAAATATTACCAGAAAAAAAAAAGGAAAAGGAAAATAAAACCCATAATGAAGAGAATAATTGATCATTGAAATAGACTCAGAAGTGGCACTGATTATAACATTGACAAATACAGACATTAACAGGATTTTATTCTATACTCCACATGTTCAAGAAGGGAAGAGGAAAGATAATTATGTTAAGTAGAGACATATAAGATATAACAAACACCAATATCAAACTTCTAGAGATGAAAACTATAATGTCTAAAATAAAAAATGCACTAGAAGGAATTAGTAGCAATTAGACATTGCAGAAGAAAAGATTAGTAAATTTGGAGACATAATAATGGAAACTACCCAAAATGATACAGAAATTGAAAAAAGAAAGAGGGAAATTCTTTGTTTCAGATACTATTTTAAACACTTTACATGTATTACGTGATTTAATCTTAATGAAATACTAAGAAGGTACTATTACTATCCTAATTTTACACATTGAACCAACAGGCACAGAGGAATTAGTTAATTTATTATACAAAGTCACACATTAACTAAATGCCTGAGCCTGTGTCGGATTGCAGACAGTTGGTTCCAGAGGTCTGTGGTCTTACATCCTCCTGAAGATAGAATCAAAGACAGAGAAGAGTTGATCTTAAGATAGAAATTGAAGCTCTGAAAACTACATTTAAATTCCAAATCTTCTGAATAATTTATAAACTCAGTATAGGATGGTATTATAAAATTGATGTAGGTTTTTTCTGAACTGGGTTCTGAGTGAATTCCTTAGCATTATAGTCCCCCTTACAAATTCTCTTTGTGCAACTATAGAATTTTCTTAATTATTTTTTACACTAATAGTTTTTTTATGTAGATTTTATTGATTATTATAAGCATCAGAGCTTCTTTATCCTTTTGCTTTTTATAATTAAATTACTATAAAAATATGCAAGAAATAATGGTAACAACAACAACAATCAATAACACTTAAATACTCGTGTCTCACCACCATCCCATGGGATATCCTTCCAGGACATGTATTGGGCATTAAGGGTTGTTAGCACCACAGCTGTTTACCTGCATAAGTTTCTTCAGGGTATATGCCTAAAGTGGAATTGCTTGGCATAAGGTATCCACAGCTTCAACTTTTTGGATAGACAAGGCCAAATTTTTTTTCAAAATTGTTTTATCAATTTATACCGTATGGAACAGTTCCTGTTGATGCATACCCTCCATGAAACTTAGAACTTTTTTACTTTTCAATTTTTTCTACTTTGGGTGTGAAATGGTGTTATCTGGTTTTTGTTTGAAGATTGTTTCTTTTCACTTTTATGTCCCCAGATTCTTAGTTCCAGCAAGATTCCATTGGCAATCACTGGGTGTTTATTTATTGAATAGATGAATGAATAAAACTCAGGATTTAATACTGGTTGATTAAGAGAATGGTGATGCTATTAATAGAAATAAAGAGAAAGGAGGAGAAATTTGGGAGAAGTATGATAAAATTGTTTCTGTGTAGGGTACGTAAGATCTTTTTAAAAAATTGAAATAGACTGAAAACCTGTATTGTCAATTAAAAGATATAGTAGCCAAGTCCATTGAAGAAATTTATATATTACCATGATCTCTTTGTATTATTGACTCCCTAAATTCAGTGAAATATGTAAAGATAAAATTATTTGCACCATCTATCTTTAAAGATTATTTTCTTTATAGTACACAAAGGAAGCAAATCATCTTGTCTTGCTTTAATATTTTAAAATTTGTCAAGAAAGCATATGCAAGTTGTGTGTGTGTGTCTTTTAGCTATCACTGATATTAAGTCATTGAATTTTTTATGATTAAGCCTGCATGCTGAGATAAATGAGTCATTTGTAAGAAACCTTTCCTGATGATGAATCACCCATTATTTTTAAAAGAAGACGTAAGCAGTGCTAATGCATACTTCAATGTAAGAACTATTTCACTATTAAAAGAGTAAGTGCCCTTAGAAGTAGGAAAAAAAAAAAAAAAAAAAAAAAGAAAGACAGAAGCCATAGTACACTGACCTAGTCATTATGGCTTACAAAGCAAAGCAGAGTTTTATGATTACTAGTAGATTAATAAGTGCCTATGTAACTTAATGTTTTAATTCACTGAATATATTTAAACTGGCTATGTGATGAGTTCTATTTTCAATGAATAATTGTACAGAGCTTCACTTTAATTTAGTTATGTCTGCCTTGGCACCCCAGCATTTCAGCATATTATTAGAGTGTCATTTCCACACAGATATACCTGTTTTCTTATTAAGATAATAATGGTATAAGAGTGCTTTGATGCTGCCCTTTTTGATGTTGGAAAGGATTCTTTAAATATATTCTGTTTATTTCAGTATAATCTTTATCCAAAATCATAACCATATAGTCTTATATAGAGTAAACTTCATGATTGGTATAAAAAGTGATATGTACTTATTCTACTGCAAAATATAGTTAAATTCAAGACATAAAAATTAGTATTGTAAGGTTCTTAAATACCTGTAGGTGTCTATTTGTATATTAGCAGAGTTAGCTTATCAGATTCATGATTGTTGTCAAAGGGAACCTGACCTTGAGAGGATAAGACATAGGACTAACAAAATTTAGTAGAACTAGGAAGTGCGCAAAGGCAATGCTAGTGACATCCGTATTTTCATTCACTTATTCATCTGTTTTCTCATTCAGTTCTTAATCTCTCTCTGATTAATTTACTGAGTTTATATTATATACAAAGTTCTGTGTTAGGTGTTGTAATAGGTTGAATTGTGTTCCCCAAAATTCATATGTTGAAATCCTGACCCCTAGCACCTCAGAATGTGACTTTGTTTGGAAATAGGGTCCTTATAGATATAATTAGTGAAATTAAGATGAAATCATGCTGGAGTGGAAGGCCCTTAATCCAAATACAATTTGTGTCTTGGATTAGGGGCCCAGTCTACTCCAATATGACTGGCATCTTTACAAAAATGGGAAATTTGGATACAGACTCACACATAGGGAGAATGCCATGTGAAGATTGGAGTTATGCTGACATAAACTGAGGAACTACCGAAAGCTAGGAGAGAGGCCTGGAGCATATTCTTCCTTAGCACCTTCAGAGGGGCATGGCCCTCCTGAAACCTTGATTTTAGATTTCTGATCTCCAGAACTATAAGACAGTAAATTTCTGTTGTTTCAAACTATCCAATTTGTGGTGTTTTGCTACGGCAACTCTAGTGAACAAATACAGGTGGAGGTTGCATTATAAAGAACTAGTTGTCTCTTTTAGGGAGATACAAATATACAATATAATTAAAATAAAAACTTAGTATAAGTAAAGAGCTTAACAGAGTGGTGCAAATACAGTCCCATGGGATTTAGAGAAGGAAGGCATACATGGAAGTTACGTTCACCTCTGGAGAACTCAAGGTAAGTAGATGGAATGATATTGGCAGGGATTGTTTTGGTATTAGGAATAGTTCTTGCTTCTTCTAAGAAAATTAGTTGTTTTAATTTTCTAGATTTTTATTCCATCTTTATTGGTTAGAGCCAAATTTATAGTCTACCTATAGCATGTTTATTGGCCTTTATGACGCACATTTTTGTATTTCCTCTTTTAATGTTTTTGCTGTGTCATTTTTTTCCCTTCTTTTCTCTCTCAGCTTCAAATTCATATTAGATTGATAATTTTTACTTGCCCTTAAAAATCCACCCTTAAGTCCACTCTAAAATAGGAGGTCAGATTTGGAAACAGACATGCAGACCAGGAATGAAATGAAATTGAGTGGAAGAAGGATGGATTCAAGGACTTGAAGAACAGGGTGGGATGGGTAAGCCCTGTGTACTGCCGCCACAGCACTTGGCATCAGGCTTCCAGGGGAAGCATAAAGGGGTCAAGGACAGCAAAACTGTAGCACTGAGATTACATTTTTCTTTCCATGTCCATGAACTCTGAAGTTCATTGGAAGCTTTAGAATTCTCTTTGAACATAGAAGTCAAGTCAACGAGATCCCAGCTTACATACAAGATGAAACTTAATTTTTATCTGTGCTGCAATAAAAGAGGGAAAGCAGAATTTGGAGAATCTATAGGGTTAGGTTAAGGAGAAATACATTTACTTAATAAATTCTGGCAGTTAATTAATGGGAAAAAACATCTAAATTGGAGAATTAAAAATACACACAGATCCCTAAACATTTTATGTTAACCCCAAATATACACATGTACATTTTTCAATCTTTTGATGTTGAGCCAAGACTTTTCTTTTTCACTGACTGGAATTCAGTATCATCCTTTTAACATAAACCACACCCCATAAGACAACATCTAAGATTTCCAGTTCGAACATATTAAAATAGAACGAGGCCTTAAATATGCATAGAAAACACACTAAATGAATAATTCTGGATGACTTTTTTACTCAATCTTTTAAAGTGAACAGCCAATAGCAACATTTTAAAATATAAATCCCATTTATCAAGTTTTTCTATATTATTCAAATTAGTTTTCACAGAAATCACCATTTTTTCTTTCATATTCATATTATATTGATTTACATAATAATACATTACTTTATGTAATGAGATTGACAAGTCCAACTGATAGAACCAGTTTGCAAACCAGTGCTATTGATTTACTGGTAGAAGAAATAAGAATGCTCACAAATAGTCTAACAGCCCTGAGAGTTCAGTATCTTCTGGACATCAGGCTTTATAGAGGGAATGGATGGTATTGGTTAATTGGAAAAGTTGAATTGGTAGAAATTTATTAAAAATTTTTCCACTAGTATTTTATTTTATTTTTTCATCTTATCCCCTTTTTGTTAAATTTCAGAATATTACAGAGGTACAAATGTTTTGGTTAGATAAATTGCTTTTGTATCATTTGAGTCAAAGTTATAAGTATGTCCATCTCGCAGACAGGTCAGAGTTGTAAGAGAAGAGGAAATTGATGAGCAGAAGAGCTAAACAAAATCTATAGTCAATCGACAAGTATTAAGTGCATATTATGTTCTACACATTGGAGTTACACCAGGGAAGGAAATAAAGTCCCTATTCTCAAGGAGCTTATATTTGTACTAAACATATAAATATATAATTAATCAAGTTGTGATGAGGGATGGGAAGAAAAGGGAACTAGCATAATGATAGAGAAAATGAGTGTTATTTTCGGTAAGGTTGTTAGGAGGACCTCTCGGATGAAGTGAGATTTGAGTAGAGACATGCATAAAGCAATGGGGATATCTGCAGGATGATCTTTCCGGGTAGAGAGAGGAATCAGCTGGCACAATCAAAGACAAATAAAGGACAGGTGTGATGGCTTACACCTGTAATCCGAGTGCTTTGGGAGGCTGAGGTGGGAAGATTGCTTGAAGACAACCTGGGCAACAAAGGAGACCCTGTGTCTACAAAATAATAAATAAATAAATAAATAAATAAATAAATAAATAAATAAATAAAAAACAAGCAAAACACAAAGACAAATAAGAAAACCAAGTGAGCAGAGTGGGGGAGGGACAGGAGACAGGAGCAGTGATTGCAGAGACTGTGAAGGAGAGTAGAGAATGTACATTATGGGAGCCCTTGTAGGAAGATGGGAATTTATTGAAGGGATTTTAGCAGAGCAGCAAAGTGATCTACTTGTATTTAAAAGAATCATTGTTTTGGTTGTGTGGAAATTCAATTGAGGATGGGAACTAAAGATAGTGGAATTTGTACTGGAAACTAGACTCTCTTAAGCCCAGATCCTGTCAGTTTTGTCTCCATCTAGCTCCTTGACATCTTTATGCCTCTCTCCTAGAATTCTTCAAACCTGCTTTAATTCTGGTGAATTCTGTGTCATTCATTATATGGCCTTTTCAAACTGCCCAGGTTGATGTTGATAACATCAACCTAAAATTAATTCCTGATTTATCCCCAGATCACTTTGCCCACATCCAATCACTAATTCCTGTTTTCTTCTGTTTCCACAGTTTGAACTTGTCTAGACTGTCATCTTCTCAGACTCTTAACCAATGTTCCATATCTACTCTTGCTCTAATACATTTTCCACTTAGTTGTCACAGCAAAACTCCAAAGGTGTTAATCAGAGAGTTTGCTAAAATGCATTTCATTCTCCTGCTTAAAATCTTTGTCTGGCTTCCGTTTTCTCCCAAAATAAAGACCAAAATCTTTTTGTGACCCCCAGGGCCCTTTGTGATCTTGCTTCTGCCTACTCACCTTACCTCTCAAACCTCATAGCCCACCACTCTTTTCTGTTTGTTCGGTATGTAACTACTTTTGGCCGTCTTTTCTTTTGTTAAACATTCTAAGATCTTTTCTGAGTTAGGTTGTTCCACTTTAGCATAAAGTAACCATCTCCCCCTGTTCTCTCCTTCTTTCTAACTCTTTCTTCTTTAAATCTCAGTTTTGCTATTGTAAGATTCTGCTGACCTGTGATGTGGACCTGTATTTCACCTGTGTGTGTCCATCACGGCACGTGGATTGACACTTCTGGACTGCAAGCTCCATGAAGACAGATGCTATGTTTCTCTTGTGTCTCATGAATTTGTTAATTTCTGGTAAGTGATAGTGTTTAATAAATATAGGAATGAGTGAATAAATGAATGAGTTGTCCTTTTCATCCTAAACCAGCAGTGTTTAATGATGATCTTTTACCTCCTTCATGTCTGAGAATGTTCATGATACTGTTTGGAAGCAGTAATTCCTTTTCTCCACGAGGAGACCCGAATTCATCTAGCCCTATTCTTTACGAAGATTTTCAGTATGAAATTGGATCCTGAATTCAAGATTAGAGTATATTGGGTGAAGTAATGCAAGTATGGTAATAATTACCATGTAATGAGTTTTCCTCCTCTTCCTCAGGACACCAGAGGAGGAAGGGAAGGAGATAGTTTTTATTCATTTAATTATTTTCTAAAATGGGACCTTCTAGGGAGTCTTTCCTTACCATGTTATTTAAAATTGCTACCCTCTACATCCCCCTTCCCACCACTTTCAATCCCCTTTCTCTGACTTTTTTTTAAATTTACCACTATATGACATATATACACACACACATATATATAGTTATAATATATTCATGTGCATATATATTCCTGTGTGTGTGTGTGTGTGTGTGTGTGTGTTTCCCTGCCATTGCTGGAACTCCGTTGATAGTGTAAAGCTATAGTTATTTTGATCACTGATATATCTCTAAAATTAGAATGATTCCTGGAATACGGAGGATGTTCAATAAATATTTTTTGAATAAATAAGTGCTTCTCAGTAATCTAAGATTCTTGTATTATCCTCATATTCTAACCAGTTCTAGACGTTTTTCTAATATTTCTTCCCTTCATTTAGGTGGAATTTCTGAAATGCTCTGGGCTGTAACTAACACTATTCCTGTTCTCCTAGATACATCTGAACCCCGTTCTCCTCCTTTTCTTGATCAGTTCTCTCTTCAGATCCCAGAACAGGCCTGGAACTTAGTGCGTACATGGAATGCTTTTTCACACCTGATCTTTAACTGTTGATAATAGGTCAGGAAGAACAGTGCATGTCTGCCTCATGTCCTTATGTGTTTCCTTGTTTCTGGCTAACTCCCTTCTCTGAGGAACAATCCTCTCACTCACTACAGGGTTGGCACATTTACACTGGGTGGTCTGTGCACCAAATGTCCCATCAGGGCTAAATCCTGACAGATACTGGCACATCCGCTCTCTGGTGTCCTTTCTAGCAATTTCTGTTGCACTTGTATGTTCAGAATTTAATCCAGTGGTAGGAATTACTCACTGAGTTTATCGTGTGATCCGAGACGTAGGGTTGGAAGGGTTAGCTGGAGTCAATTATGGTTTGTTTGCTGGGGCATATTATGAAGCAAATTGTGGAGGTACATGTGTATGGAAGGGGAGAACAAGCAGATGAGGTCCCTGAAACAGGAACAGAAGAAAGAGTTATTAGGACAATATAACTGGAGGGAATCAACTCTTTGGCCTTAAGTAGCTTTTGGTGGATCACATCTGCATTGTTCTGTAGTATATTAAAAGCATTATCAACTCAATCATTCTATTTTAGAGTGATCTCTTATTTTTCTTAGCAGTCTATTATTGTTTGAGCTCTTTTAATATTTAATTGTTATTAAAGTTTTTATGAAATTATATCTTGCCTTTTCAATTGTAAAATTTTTTGAGGTAAGCTCACCTCCAGCACCACAGTACGTTGCACCTTATCGTGCTCAATAAACATACACTAAATTGATTCAGTACTCTTCTGTGACAATAGTGACTAGGGCGAAAACTTGGGGGGGGGTGGTGGGGAGCATCTAAAATAGATGCCCAAAATTCAAACTGAACACTATTACTATTTCATGTGTGTTTATTCTCACATTTATATATATTTGTACCTGCCTACTAAGAAAGACTATTGAGGACATGACACAAGGTCACTTAGAAAGCAGTGCAGGGCTGGTTGGGAGATAAAATGACTTCATCGTTTTAAAAAGGCAGAGTTTGATGAGTTCAATAGTTTCCTTAAGCACAATTTCTTTTATGATTTTTCTTAACTCTGCTAGTAGAAAATGATAAAAGCAGCAAAGTTTCATTTTATTGCCATACCTCTCATCATTTCAGCAAAAAAAAAAAAAAAAAACCCAACTAGGCCAAATCTAAATTTAGGATAATATGTAAGTGATTCTAACTTGTCCCACAGTAAATCTGTGACCTCTATGTCAACAAGGCTAAGAAATATGAAGCACAGGCTGTTCTCGTTCAAATTAAAGAAGTCCTGTCTCATTGAAAGGTTGCTAACAGACATTTTGTTGAGTGTACAGGTTTTTTAAATGAGAGTTTACCACTCATCCTTCATGATTTTTTTCCTCTCATTGATTTTTTTTAATACCAGAAATGCTTTCAAACTTCTGCCAGAAAATGAGTTTCTCTAAAGAACCACAAAGCTCCTTTGAGTAACATATACAAGGCATTCAACCAAGATGGTATCACTGCCCACAGAGCATCTTTTTAATTGGATATATGTGCATTTGCTTTCTATCACCCTTACCTAATTGTAATGTTTCTGTGCTTCCAAGTAACTTTCTTAAAATTTAAAATAACACTATAAGAGACTTCATTGCAAAGTGAGCTACTGCCTTACAGGATACTTGAATTCTTAACTTAAAAAATAAATGTTGTTAAGGCTGGTGCAAAAATAATTGTGGTTTTAGCATTGTTGAGATTTCCCCTTTGATATTGGAATACATTCTTAAATAAATGTGGTTATGTTATACATCATTTTAATGTGCATTTCTCGCTTTATGTTTTTCTGCTAATGACTTGTTGCTTGCTGTTTATTTTATATTTATTTTAGACTATAGAAATGATGTTAGATAAAAAGCAAATTCAAGCAATTTTCTTATTCCAGTTCAAAATGGGTCATAAAGCGGCAGAGACAACTTGCAACATAAACCACACATTTGGCCCAGGAGCTGCCAACATGCAGTGCAGTGATGGTTCAAAGAGTTTTACAAAGGAGATGAGAGCCTTGAAAATGAGGAGCTCAGTGGCCGGCCATCGGAAGTTGACAATGATCAATTGAGAGCAACCATCGAAACGAATCCTCTTAAAACCACACGAGAAGTTGCCGAAGAACTCCATGGTCATTTGGCATTTGAAGCAAATCATAAAGGTGAAAAAGTTCAATAAGTGGTTGCCTCATGAGCTGACTGAAAATCAAAAAAAATCATCATTTTGAAGTGTCATCTTCTCTCACTGTATGTAACAACAATGAACCATTTCTCTATCAGATTGTGATGTGTGACAAAAGGTGGATTTTATACAACTGGCAATGACCAGCTCAGTGGTTGGACTGAGAAGAAGCTCCAAAGCACTTCCCAAAGCCAAACTTGCACCACAAAAAGGTCATGGTCACTGTTTGGTGGTCTGCTGCCCATCTGATCCACTACAGCCTTCTGAATCACAGTGAAACCATTACATCTGAGAAGTACGCTCAGCAAATTGATGAGATGCACTGAAAACTGCAAGGCCTGCAGCTGGCATTGGTCAAGAGAAAAGGCCCAATTCTTCTCCACGACAACGCCTGAGCACACAACCAACACTTCAAAAGTTGAACAAATTGGGCTACAAAGTTTTGCCTCATCCACCATATTCACCTGACCTCTTGCCAACTGACTAGCTCTTCTTCAAGCATCTCAACAACTTTTTTCAGGGAAAATACTTTCACAACCAGCAGGATGCAGAAAATACTTTCCAAGAGTTTGTTGAATCCTGAAGCACAGATTTTTATGCTACTGGAATAAACAAACTTATTTCTCATTGGCAAAAAATGTGTTGATGGTAATGGTTCCTATTTTAATTAATGAAGATGTGTTTGAACCTAGTTACAACGATTTAAAATTCATGGTACAAAACCTCAATTACTTTTGTACCAACCTAATAATTGGCATATAAATCTGATAAATCTCACTTCAGCAAAAACCTAGACGTTTCCTACCTCCTTGGGTATTATTACCCCCACTTCCATGGATAATAGCTTTAATCACTGGCCTGCTACACTTTTCTCTATTATGCTCTTTTTCTTGGAGACCTCCTTTACTTCCTAAGCTTTGAATTTGCATCTCTTTATATGGCTTCAAAACCTTCATCATCAACCTTAACTTTCTTCAGTGTTCCAGACACAGAGCTATGTTTACCTGCTGGACATTTCTTATTATAAACCTACTCATCACTTCCATTTCAAATGTCAAGAGCCAACGTTAATATTGTATATAACAACCTTGATGCTTTTTTCTTAAATTTCCTAATTATTCTTGATAATAATATTGAAGTATACTGTGAATAAAGATGGTGACGATGGGAGAAAAGGTATACTGGAAGCAGCACAATGCAATCATTGCACAATGGAAG
>CM052440.1:44302131-44337175 GCA_028533085.1 Varecia variegata
AAAACTAAAGGAGGGTCTCAAATAGAGATGCCAAGTAGGGACTAAAGGAAGAATTTAAGGTGCAGAGGTGAAAATAGGGAATCAAGTAAAAATATTCATATCAGTTAACTTTTAAGATGCACACCCTCAACCCCCAAACAAAATGCCAGCACCCTGGTGTTAACTTTTCAGAGTTTCTGAAAAAACTGACCCAGAGAAGAATTCCAAAGAGAAACAACAAATCTTTTTCCCAATCATATTTGATATAATCTTTCCTTCCTATCCCAGAACTTCTAATCAGTTTTTACTGTTTCTTTAGTAAATATAATTGATGAGCTGATGATTATTAGACATTTGATAAACACTTGAACGTGAGCAATGGAGATAACAAATAACCAGAAAAACATAAAACTAGAAGCATCACTTTACAAAATAAAATAAAACTTCCATTCTTTCTAGTTCACTAATATATAAGAAAATCCAATTCTCATATACCTCACAAGTATATAAAATCATTGCATAAATAGAAAATCATATGATTTTATTTCAAATAATAAGAAAGAGCTCTTGAAAGTTGAAAAAATATAATGGTTAAATTTTTAAAAATATATCCAACAGGAAGATTTGGTGAAAAATAAAAGAAATCTTTTAGAAAATAGAAGAGAAATAAATAGCAAATATGAGAGAAAAAAAAACTAAGAAAATGATGTTTTCTGAGAATTGATATCAGAAGAATAGAACAGAGAAAATAAAGTATTTAGCAAATAATAATAGAAAATTTCTCAGGGTTGAAATATATCAGTTATCTGAATGAATGGACACATCGAGAGGTCAGTGAAATGAATGAAATGCACTCATGATTAAGCACATCCTATGAAATTTGAAATCTCTGGGGAAAAAATGAGCATAGCCTACAACTTTCTAGGGTGAGGATGGTTTTTCTCATTGTTTACGGTGAGAGGTTAAATCTGGTCTCTGTTATACCTTCTTGGCTGGAAGTAGGAATTCATCATTAAGTTATTATAATGCAGGTGCCCATCATCTGAATATAGGCACATTATATCTGTGACTAAACAAAAGTTAGGTTTATGAAATGCCGAAAGGCTAGTAGATATGCTTTAGTGCTAGAAAATGCAAGGAATTTTTCAAAGTGGCAAATTCAAAAATGATGTATAGGTTTTCCAAGCATCAATGTTTATGCCCTTCCTATTGTCTTACATGTCTCTTGGTTCCCCTTTAATTAATTGTCTTTTCTCTTTTATGTAATGGGAATAAATATTAGACTATGCCATATATGAAAATATGATTAAATGCCACTTTGATACTATCTATGTATATGTGAAAGTAACTTGCCTTCTTTTGATTTTATTTCATATATGTAGAATGGAGCCCTACTTTCCTCTTTCTCACTCTCTTTTATTATTAGACTGAACAAAGTAATAGTAAGGCTTAAGTAATATATTTACAGCACTTTGAAAAACATAAAATCATTCATAAATGCAATTGATTATTTTTGGAAGTATCAGGACTTCAGTGTTTCTTCCAAGCAAGGCAACTACGGAACATAATTCTTACGTTAGGAAAAAAGATTCTTATATATTTTAGACAATCCAAGCTCTTTTTTTTGTTGTTGTTGTTTTGAGACAGAGTCTTGCTCTGTCACCCTGGCTAGAGTAAATTGGCCTCATCATAGCTCAAACTCCTGGGCTCAAGAGATCCTCCTGCCTCAGCCTCCCAAATAGCTGGGCATACAGGTGCATACTACCACTCCTGGCTAATTTTTCTATTTCTTGTAGAGATGGGATCTTGCTCTTGCTCAGGCTGGTCTCAAGCTTTTGATCTCAAGCGATCCTCCCGCCTTGGCCTCCCAGCGTGTTAGGATTACAGGCGTGAGTCACTGCACCCGGCTGACAATCCACGCTCTTATTCCAAAGTACCCGCTTACCTCCTCAAGCTCCCTCAAAAAGTAGTTTCAGCTAGTCAGAATCCCTTTTGATTCTGATAGTCTTTGTGAGGGAAAGGATTATCAAGCAATTGTTTGGCTTTAGAATCCCATCACAAGAAAACAGACAATCAGCAGACATGTCTATAGCTTGCAGCTTTTTTTATTAACAACAGCCATGCATGCTTTTTGTTAATAACTTCAATATTTAATTCTGTTCATAAGAATGTTGTTGCTTATATCTGATGTCATAAGTTTTCTAACAACATAACTCCCATTTCAGATATTTTAAGTGAGTATGTTTTCAAAGAGTATTCCCTTTAGTAAGGGAAGATAATGGTTAAAGGAAGAATAAAAATGTTTTATTTTATGAGACTAGAATTATACTTGCTCTTGCCACATATAGGCCAGTTGGAAGTAGTGATTATCTTCATTGTGTTACATAACTCAGGAGTGAAAGTAATCTTAAATGCAGGTGGGCATGAGACAGTTTAACACAAAATCTGGTGAGGCTAAAAGTGAAAATATCAAAGTTGCTGCCAGGGGTTATTTAATAAATAATTTTTGGTAAGAGAGGAACACTTTTATTATAGTTCTCAGGCTTTAAGTTACTTTCTACTTAAAATACGGAGACTCTTACAAAATTCCACCAACTACAGTATCCCAGATAAGTAGGTTTGAGCACAGCGCGTCCTCCATAGAGAAGAGCAAACCTCTAGCATTTCATTATTTTCCAGTCTTGGTTGATTATTTGCTACTATGTGTGTCTTTGTTTTGAAGGCGAATCAGAGCAGGTATCAATAAAACAATAGAAATCACATTAACATAGTCTATAATTTAATGCCTAAAAATTGAGTCATTATGAATCATTAGCTTACATGTAAAAAGGAAGTCATATCTATGTTAAAAGCTACAGTGTGTTATACCTTCCAAAACTCAGGTGACTTCTCCTTTAATCCCCAATATAGTATCTCTGGTAAATTCTTAGATTTCCTACACAGTATTTCCCATGTCTGGGAAAGTAGGATCACTCGGATTCTTCACTCTTGGCCAACCCTGGAGAACCTCACGGGGGCACTGTGGCTGTTTTCCACGTGAATGCTGTTCTGATCTCTGCCGTGCCGGTGATGTTGGTCCTGCCTCCCGGGCTATTTCTTCTCTTGTGGCCACCTTAAGCACTCTGCCTGCCATAGATACCCAGGGGTTTCTGTTAGATTTGGTACAAAAATGTTCTTCCCCCAGCTCTGTATTTCTCTTTATCTTTTGGGCTCTACAGCAATACTGTGTGAAAGTAGCTCCTTTATCTTCTGCTCCTACTGACTTGTGGTTGGCAGAATTCTAAAATAGTCCCCAAGATTCTTGTCCCCCACTGTATACGCTCTATGTGACCTCCTCTCCTTGAGTGTGGGTGGCCACAGGGTAAGACAGTCATTCCCATGATTAATTATGCTATATGGCAAGGTGAAGAGATTTTTGAAGACTTAAGTCCCCCATTAGTTAATTTTGAGTTAACCAAAAGGCGATTATTCTGAGTGGGCCTGACTTAGAATAGCTATTAAAATGAGGATCTAGAAGTCAGACACCCTCTCTCCTGCTGGCCTTGAAGAAGTAAGCCTCCCTGAGTTCCACAACTACAAGGAAATAAATTCTGCCAATAACCACGTGAGCTTAGAGGAGGACACCGAGCCTCAGATGAGACCCTGGTCCTAGCCAACACTTTTATCTCACTGTTGGGGAAACCTGAGAAGAGAACTCATTCAAGCTGTGCCTGGACTTCTGGCCTACAGGAAATGTGAGAAAATTAACGAGTGTTGTTTTAAGCCACTAAGTTTGTGGTAATTTGTTGTGCAGCAATAGAAAACAAATGTACCACTCTTCATTCGTGATACCTCAAAAACAATCAAAACCTTAATGCTTTGGAACTTCTTAATTTCCCCACCTGTCCCCAGACTCCTTTTTAAGTACCTTCACACAGAATCATTTGCCCATTTCTGTAGCCCAAAATTAAAAGCATTAATGTTTAACAGCTAGTATCAAGAAGTTCAATTGAGTCAGGGAAACGCAATAATTTCCCCTGCCCCACGTACACCTCACTCTAACAAATACATGTACATGTCCATGCACACACACACACACACAGTCCCAACAAGGACTCAGCCTGGCTCCCTTTGTACATATAAAAACAGAAACTGAGACTACTCTAATGAAAGTGACAAAATCTTATGTGGACTGATATCAATTGATACATAATGCACTAGTTGTCTTAGCTATGATATGGCATAAGAGAACAAAGACCCTTTATAGAATCAGGAGACAGAGATCCATAGTTATTCTGGGTTAAGTTAGAGGTGCCAAATGCATGCTGTCACCTGCCATTTTTATACTCATACCAGCTGGTATTCGTTGCTCTACCATTTTTTCTCAGTAAGCTTCAATACAAACTCAGAATCTTTCTCAAAAGATCAGTCCAATTACTTCCTGTAAATTGACTAGCAAAGTAAGAAAAATTACCTATAAGTCATATTAAAGTTAAAGTTTTCACCCAAACACTAGTAAAAAATTTGTTTACCTCCAAAACATTAATTGAACACCTCTTATGTGATAATGACATATTAGGCCCTGAGTTTACCATGGTGAATAAGAAAGTCCTGAATAATTATGTCCTGAGGGATGCGTTTATTTCATTTGGTACATATATGAATTATTTAATATTTAAAATATATTTTACTTCACAGATTATGATTCCCAACTATTTTTTTCATACAATATGAATTAACAGATATACTTCAGGATTTATAGAAAAAAACATACTGGGCAGATCCAGTTGGCATTTTCCTTCATGATCCAGATGCCCGAGTTGCACAGAATGACTATGCATTAGCCTTGGGAAAAAATGACATTTGAAGGAAACAGGCTGCTTGAAATCAGATGGAAGCTTAAATTCAGTGCTCTGAGTGCTTGCATCAGACACCAAACCATGATGGGCTATATCTACAAGGTAAGTCTCTGTTCTCTTGTACCTTAAATAAATAGAAGCTATTGAAATATTAAGTAACATTAAATTTTTGAATTGAGAATCTGGATTGACAAGAGATTAGGTAACCAATCTTATTTCAAACACCTGTGCCAGAAATATAACTAGGATATTACTGTGTTCTGAGAGCTCTACAAGAAAGAAAATTAAGTAAGTTGTTTCATTTGGTAAATTGAAATTCAGTAACTTCTAAAAAACTTGAATCTCCTCAGTAGCATAATCAAAGCTCCTGTGGCAAACTTGAGGTACAAACAAGAGCAAAAATGAGGGACACAGCTGAAGGAAAGCCTTTGGCATGGGACAGAGGAAAACTGACACAAGCTGATGGAAAGATCACGGACACAGCCATGGAGACTATAGATTAGGATTTCTCGTCCTAAGCACTGTTGACATTTTGGGCTGTGTGGGGTCTGTCTAATGCATTGAGGATGCTCTACTCCCTCTACCCACCAGATACCAATAGCATCCACTACCCCAAGTTGTGGAAACTATATCTCCAGACATTGCCAAATGTTCCCTGGGGGACAAAATCACAATGATTGAGAACCACTGTTAGGGCTGTATAATGTAATAAACTTTGGTAGAAGTCAATGTTGCGGAGAGACAACTTGTGAATAATTCACTTCATGATTAATTATTTATGGACATATTAATTCATTCTTTCATCCAACAAATATTTGTTGAATGGCTTTATGTGTTAGGAACTGTTCTAGGTGATTAGGAACCATCAGTCAACAAAATGGACCACAATTTCTCCTCTCATTGTACTTGATGTCTAGTGTGGAAAGGCAAGCAATAAACAATATACATGATGATTAAATAAATCTTATAGTATATTAGAAAATGAGAGGCACTAAGAAAAAATAGAGTAAGGAGAATTAGGGTGTTGAATTGACAGAGGAGAGAGTTTGTAGTTTTAAATATGGAAACAATGGATTATAAGTCTGTAGAATTAAAATTAAAAGCTTACAGGTAAGGATCACATTATTTTTTTTTTGTATCCCTCATAGAACTAATAGAGTGGCTGACACTTTGTAGAGATTCAATATATTTACTTTTTTATTAAGCAAATATTTATTGAATAATGGCTAATTTTCCAGACACTAAGCTTAATGTTGAAGATACAATGATTAACAAAATTGACATGTTCTCTTCCCTCATGGTATTTATAGTTATGAGAAAGATACAGCAATCATACACTCACAAACTATATATAAAATCATAGCTTGGATAACTCCATAAAGCAAAGGCATATGGAGTTATGAGACATAAATCAGATGGATCTGACCTATTCTGTGAGGGAGGGTATGTGTGAGTAAAGGCTTTCATGAAGAAATGCTTTTATATTAATAGTTGAATTAATTTTGCAAAGTGGAAAGAAGTGCATATGAAAGTTGTAAGCAGAGAGAACAACATATAGAAAGAATAAGTTGTTAACTACAACTTATAGAATAGGGAGGGTATCATGGAATACTATGAAAAATGAGAGGTGAACCTTGCCTATAACATGAAGAACATACTATAAGTTTGCATCTTTATATTAAGAGCAATAAAACACCAATGACATGTTTTAATTGGGAATGGGGAGAAACTGATCTGATTACATTTACCTATTGAAAAAGTAATCTAGATGCAGGGAAGTAACTAGCTTGAGGGAGACAAGGTGGAATGGAATATGAGTCAAAGAGGCTATTGAGGCAGCATAAAGAGTAAGGAATACTTGAATTATTGAGTTGGCAGCTGTGCTGGAGGGAAATATATGGATTCTTGAGATGTATGGAAGGAAAATTGACAGGACTTGTTGATTAACTGTATGTGAGGCTAAGGGGAACAAAAATGACTCTTACTCAAAAAATACTATTAATAGTATTTTAGTGATTTCGTTGGAAAGAACCTGATTTGGAGAAGTTCATGAGTTGGGTTTCAGACCTATTGATTTTAAAGTGTTTTTTAACATCTAAAATAAATGCTTTGATATTGTCACTATCTTCAGTCCATTTTGTAACGCTGTAATGGAATCCCTGGGACTGGGTAATTTATTTCTGAAGGCTGGGAAATATAAGGTCAAGATGCCAGCAGGTTCAGTGTCTGGTGAGGGAAGCCATTCTCTTCCTCCAAGATGGTGCCTTGTATGCTGTGTTCTCTGGAGGTTAGGAAGCCTGGATTCTCACATGGAAGAAGGCAGAAGGCAGAAGGGCCAAGAAACAAAAGGTGGCTGAGCTTGTGCTTTTATAATGGCATTAATCCCACCTGTGAGGGAGACTTCATGGCTGTATTACTCCCTCAAGGTCCCACCTCCCAACTAAAAGGCTATAAGCTAACTTAGTGATAGCTGGCATATTTATATTGTTCAGTTGTTCTATCCAAGAACATGGGATGTCTTTCCATTTTTTAAGTTTACTTTCATATCATCTGCATTCTGTTTATTATTTTATTCCTTTTGAACCAAATTTATGATTTTTAAAAATTCTTTTGCTTCCTGCTATAAACAGTTTGGGTATTCCTTTATCCCTCTAAGTTTTCAGAATAATGATTTCTTTCCCTTTTGCTTCAGATTATTTTTGTAGCTTATTGTAACCTTTTTCCTAGTAATATATTCTGGGAATATTATCTACACATGTTAAATTTATAGTTGAGTACAACATCTAAAGTACTTTTACCACCCCTGTCTATTTGAATAATGCAAATTCATTTGTTCAGATCAAAATTTGGAGGACAATACCTCACCATACTTCTAATGTTTTTCAATTATTTACCATTTGTAGATTAATATGAAATATTTTCCTTCCATGACTTTTAGACTTTCTGAGTATGACAAAATAGTGTCTTCAATTCTTTGGCACTTAAAATCTACACCATTCACAATCATGCCTGAGAGATATGTCTGAATATTCACTGAGTTGTAGAAATATATTAATCAAATATAAATTCCAGGAAGAATTATATCACCAATTGGTCTTCTCTTTCCAAAACAATATTGCATTATTGTAGATGTAGTATTCAAATGGATATAAAAATAACAGAGCTGAGAGGTTGTAAGATACAATGATAAGTCAAAAAAATTGTTTACAGTGCAGTAAAAAAGGGTTTAATTTTTCCATATTTTTAATATTTAAAAAAATGTTCATTTGTATTATAACTCATAGAATATGAAAATAATTTTTATAAAATATTTTCACATAGATAAATATTAAAGTTAAATTTATAAATATGGTTCTGTATATTACCTTACAAAGAAACTATTAATTTTTGCATCTATTTTTTTAAAAAGGTGAGCTTTTTAGAATTCATGAAATATTTGCAAAACTTGGGAAAGACAGATTCCAACATCTATTTATATGATATTTTAAACTCTTCATTTTCTTTATTTAACATACTTTAAAGGAAACTGTAATTTTTAATTACTATGTTTTTTTATAGCATGAATGTTTTCATTATAGAATTCATACCAGATTTAATTTAGATTCCTGCTAACAATGGAGATACAGTTATCTAACCATCCTCCATGAATTGCAAACAGGTGGAGTTGGGTCAGACAGAAAAAGAATTGTCTATCTGAAGGTGTATTTGAATGAACTAAAGGGATGTACGTAGTAATTAGTGAGATAGCATGCCAAAGCCACTGAGGGCAAGAACTGTGCCCAAAGTGACCATATCAACAAGTAATTGTTTGATTCCTGAAAAATATGATCAAAGAATAGTAGGAGGTAAGAAAGATGGAACCTAAGGCAGGATCAGAGAGAGAGGCTTTTTGTGTGGCAAGTGCTGTGCTGCACATGGGTGGGCCGGATTCATTTTAGTCTTGGCATGGGATTGTTAGGGACATACCTTTAATAAACATAAACAGAAAGGAATGAGCTGACCATCTTACAATAAGCAAGAGCCAGATAACTGCCTGAATTGTCAGAAGTTAGGCATGACTTCTCATCGGTAGGTTTCAAGAGTACTTGAAGAACTGCAGCTCAATCTGTTTAGGACTTTAAACTTAGGAAGAAGGGTTTTATTCAAAGCTTGCGTAGTGAAAAGGTTCAGTTGAGGGTGAATTTTACTCCAGAAGGCAAATTTGGCCATGGGGGAAGCTCTCATATGGTCAGGGACTGAGTCAGGTCCCGTGGCTTATTTGGCTCAGGTACTTACTGCACTTTAAATCTGAAACAGCCAAATCTCTGAACACCTGCTGTATATTTAATGGGACCCTTATGATTACAGAACGTCTTAAAAGTCGGATTTTTAAAATTAGTATACTTGAATGAAGATGGATTTTTCTTCAGATATTGGATTTTTTTCTTTTAAGACTTCTAATTATACTTTTGAGAATCTTTGAATTTTTGGAAATATTTTAAAGTCACTGTATTAATTTTGATTTTTATACATTTTAACTACAAACAGCCCTATTATAGTAAATACTATAATATAAGCATATTAGTAGAGTTTGCAAAGACAGTATTAATAAATAGATATTTTAATAGGTTATTAAACAATTTCTTTTTCTTTTAAAAGATTCTATAGAAATGTTGGGACTTAGATAATTTTCATCTATATGTTTAGGAAATAATTTTAATAATGATGGATAAATGTGGGGTGGAAGGAGATATGAAATGTGTTTTTGCAAAGCAAGAGAATGAATAAAGTTCATTGCTTAGTGTGTATGTCTTTCATGGCAATGGAATTCTTTGCATAAGAGTTAGATACTGCCTAGCTTTCCTCTAGATCATTAATTATCACCAGGCTTTTTGCTGGATGACTGTTTAATTTCAATTAATAAAAGATAAAGGAATTCTTATTTACATTTTGGAAAGTTTCCAATAAATAAGCATATTTCTCCTGGCAATTACATTTATTTGAACAAATAAAACACAAATCTAATTTTATCTAGACATTTCAACTTTTGGCTCCTATCAAAGCTATTTATTAGCTAAATCAGCCAATTATAATTTTTGATTTTGTCTTATTTTCCCTACCCACACTCTGGGAGAGATCAAATGGGTACAAGATGGAAATAAAAAAGTTGTATTACTGGACATGTGATTAAAACTGGCAACAGTGATCCAAGTTTCATATGATGTGCAGTAATAAGGCAACTAATGTCAGACTTTTAATATATGCAGTTATGTTTAGGGAATGCAATTTCAATGATGGTGTATTTGATACTATTAATAAATATCACTATTATAATGTAATTGAAATATTATAACCACTAAATATGGTATGTTAAATAGGTATTATAATTTCATTTTGAATTTACCTTCATTAAACAAAAATTATGATTATATATGTGGGAGATAGAAAAACATTTCAAATTATTATTTAAACAAAACTATAAAATTCTAGTAATCAAATTTTCTGAAACACTTAAAATATTTGTTTTTTTTCCCTCTATTAAAAGCATGCTTCTGGGGCTGGGTGTGGTGGTGCATGCCTGTAGTCCTGGCTACTTAGGAGGCTACAGCAAGAGCATCTTTTGAGCCCAGGAGTTGGAAGTTTCAGTGAGCTATGATGAAGCCACTGTCCTCTAGCCTAGGTGGCAGAGCAAGATCCTGTCTCAAAAGACAAAAAAACAAAAAAAAACAAAAAAACAAAAAACACTTGCTTCTGTGGAAGTGACCCTTTCTTACTGGGACCTCCCATTTTCCCTCTCAAAGAACTATCAAAATTTTGGTCCCACATCTAGTGTGCCTGGAACTTCTCTTCTCACCTTTCTCTAGTTAAGATTCTCTTGGCCACTCCTGAGGGCTACAAAGAAGGCCTTTTCTTACTCAGTTTTAGAGGTCATTGCTTGAACAGACCACCTTACACTACACAGTATTCATATGGTTTTCACTTCTTTCTCAAAGGTAGGAGTTCATAACAGTATTAAGAAAATTTCCATTTGCAAATATTGTTTTATTATGCATTGGCTTTGGTTGAATAAAACTAAAATTGTCGCAAAATATATTTGAGAAATAATTAAAATACATTGTCATTTTTGTAGAAAAGTTCTGATTTAAAATGTCAAAGATAGGACATGAGGATCTATATTTTTAATAAGTATCCCAGTTAATTTGAGTGCAGAGAAACACCCAAAGAGGAAATTAAAAACTACAGAGGCAGATGTACTAAAGACAGATGACAATTTGAAAGAGCAAACAGATTTATATACCTTCTATATCTTTGAAGTAATGACAAATCTAGAGCAGAGTTTCTATTTAAACTCATTATGAGTCATCAGCGAAAGTTAAATTATACTTGATATATTCTATTTAATAAGGAAAAACATTCTATAATATTTTTATCAGATTATCTTAAAAAGTACATTTGGAAAAGATTACCTTCAGCAGCTAGAAAATCACCTCATCCAAAACAATGGGTTTTATGCTGGACAAAGTTCTGATATGAGCTACAGAGCTCATGCAATACTAGGCGTATCATTTATAAGGATTTTCAGCCAATCACAGATGGACGGACCTACGTGACATAATAGATGCTGTTGAAATTGAAATATAATGATCTTCTTAGTACTTCCTGGCTGTTGATGTTAGCCATGATACTAAAAAACAGAAAATGTATTGCACCTAAGATGTTTAGTAGTTTGTTTTTAAAATATGTCCTTGGTAAAACCATTTTAGACAAAAATATCAGATTTTAGAGAAAGAAAATAAGATTCAGGTCTAAAGCTTTTTTGAGGGATATAGTTAAATATCAAAGAATACGCAACATTTCTTTGTCTTCTGTTTTCATCTCTGTTCTGGAATCAGAAATACCATGTAATTTAAAATTGACAAAGAGTTAAAATAGCCTTTTGCTTATATGCTTTGATTCTCCCCCTGTATCAGCAGGTGTGTGGTTAGCTTCTGTATTAGAACGCATGTGGGTTAGTTTTAGCTTTTGAATTGTGACCTCCTAAAATAAATTGCATCTGGTGGAGCTCTTGATTTTGTTATTGTTGATGATGATTTTAGAAAAATGGCAAAGTGAAACGAGTCATTCAATGCTAGAGTAGACTTTGGGATCATAGTCTTTAATTCCTGTAATTGAAATAAAAGGAAAATAAATGTATTTATTAGAAACATTTACTCCTAAGGTGCAAAATTGTTGTTTTATTAGTGTTGACAGCTGAATTAACTCTCAATTATGTACAATGGCAGGTAATAGATTGGTTTAGACCAGGGTACCAAATGCATTGAGTGAGTTTTATAGCATCTTTACCAGCTACCACTTCTTTGAAAATAGAGTTATAAAAGTGCAAAACTGTTACATGCATTAAGATAACTAAAAAATGAAGGCTTCTGCAATGATGAAATATTATCATTAGTTTAGACAGAAGGGGCCTGGTTATTTATGGCCAGAAATGCAGAAATTTTTATCTACTCTGTGTTCTCCCTGACTTTTTATTAGAAATTGTAATAAGCATGGAAGAGTTGGCTTGGATGGCAAATAATTTTCCTCTCTAAATGACCCTCTGGAGGAAGTTCTAAATAAACAAGGGAAAGGCCAATAAATAAGAACAAGAACAGCAACAAAAAGAGAATTAAGGGACCTAGATCATTTACAAAATATACAACCTGGTAGACCCTTGATAATAGAGTACTAAAGATTTTATGTTTTAAGCAGGGTAAAGGAAAAAAAAATTTTTTAGTTTATAACAAATATTTTCAAGAAAGGGAGTCTAGAAACCTTTGAAGAAATACGAGAACTTGGTTATTGTGGGAGGAAGTTTATTTAAGAAGGGTGTATGGTAGAGAATATAAAATTATAGATGAAAATTTATATTTTACATTATAGTACATATGGTAAAATAATATGACATATACTTATAGAAATAGTTTTATGTATTTTAAGCATAAGAAGCATTGAAAATATAAAAAAAGATAAAATGGTCTTAGTTTTAGCTTCATGAAACTACAAATACTGGAGATGACTTTGGGAAAATGTTAGCTATTAAATAATTCATGCAGAACAAATTGGTGACATAAGAATGGTTATTTTTAAAAACAAATATAATCATGTACGTCTCCTCCCTAAGATACCTATAACATATATCTGAATGCCTTAATATGGCACAAAAGACTCTGGTATAGACTGTAAGCTTCATGAATTCAAAGATCACATCACTTCTTTCAACACATTGTAGCAGCAGAGACAAAAATGTATTTACACATTAAAATCACCTATGAAGATTTAACAACATTTCCAATGCTCTACCTCTGTCCCATCAATAAAATCAAAATCTCTGGGAGTGGAGCTAAGGTATTTTCTTCCTTTTTATTACAAGACAAAACATGGATACTGAAAAATCTCACCAAAAATGTGTAAGTTAGAGATTATACCCTTGTAACCACCACACAGGCCAAGAAATAGAACATTGTCAGTCTCATCCCAGAAACTCGTCCATATGCCCCATTCCAATCACAACACTTTTTATCCCCCAAAATAACCACAATTTGACTTGCATACTAATCACTTTTTTACATTTCTTATTGTTTTGTCACCCAAGAGTGCATCCAGGACACTATAATTTAGTCTTGCACATTTCAAAAGCATTGTCATTTCTTTTATTTCTCCATTCTTTCTTTCTTTTTTTCTTTTTATGATTTATCTATTGAAGAACCTGAGCTACTGGAGATCGAAAAATAGAGATACACTAATTTAATCATTTTTTTAAATTATTTTCTTACCCAGTAGTAAAATCAACATAGGAAAGGCAAGAGAAGGATTTGATTCTTTCCTTTTATTTACCAGTTTTGAAGATAATGAATTATTTCCCTATCATCTTCCATCATCCTTAAACTAATTTTACCCATACTCATAGATTCTATACTTCTGGTGCCTGCTCTTTATCTCATGCTGTGTCTACAAATTGTGTTGCGTTGCTGTCTTTTTAGTATTTGCTGTATATCATGCTACCAAAACTTCTTAGGAATGTGTATCTTCAGAAAATACAAAGAAAAACAAAATATTTTGCTTACTTCACATGTGAAAATCTTTCTTTTTATGTGGCCCATGTTCTAGCCTTCCAACTTTCTTTTGTTGAAACAAACTCCTTCTGATGGGATAGAAATTGTGAGGTTTGGCTTGGTAAAAAAGGGAAGAAAGAAACCTTTTGCAGGGATGATAAATACTTTATCATTTGTGTCCTCCTTGTGGGCACTAAATTTTACTGATAATAATGGCAAAACATGGTATGGATTGAGAGTCTGATGACATGTGGTCAATTTAAGTTCCCAAGAAAGAGATGGTAGGTCTATAACAGTCCTCCAGGGAAACAGAATAGTACATTAACCAGGACACAAGAGAGGAAAATGCCACCTGAGCTCCCACTCTCTGGAAGCCAACAGCAATTTCAGAAACTTATCCTATGCTGTGGTTTTGTGGAATTGCCATACCAAGTAACAAAAAGAAAAGCCCAGAGGAGCTCTTTGTAAGACTGACACCATCAGAGTGTGTTTGCCAAGAGGATTTCTGTCACAAATCTAAGTGGGGCCAAAATAGACACCAGATACTAGACTCCATTTTCTGAATGTAAGGCCTCTGCCGGGGATGGGTAGCTTGGATCCGGGTCTCGCTTGCAGCTAGGGATGCTAGTGTGTTTACTTTGGGGAGTGTGTGCTCGTCATTAGATATGTTCCTTAATGGTTACAAAAAGAGGTAAGAGATTTGCATGTTATTATCTTATTATTTTTAATACTAAAGTGAGGATGTACACTCATTAAAATAAATTAGGGTAGAAAGGTACATTTTAAAAACTGAAAATTCTCCAATTCTATCTTCTCTCAGCACCCCAGTCCAATTCTGTAGACATAACCACTGTTAATATTTTAAAGTATATCCTTCCAGAGATTTTCTAAGCATATTCAATATATTACTATGTATCATTAACATAAACTTTAAAACATATTTTTTCAGCAATTTGTTGGGGATTTTTTAAGGTGAAATCATATCAAGGACAATTTTCCATGTCAGTATATATACACCTGCTTTGGTATTTCTTAACAGCTGCACATTATTTCATTGTATGGATATAGTAGTATGTGTGTAAACAGAATAATTTCTTTTTGGACTTAGGTAATTTCCAAGTTTTTACGTTTACTGTTCTGTCCTGAACTTCCTTGTGTTTGTCTCTTTGCAGACATATCAGAGTACACCTGATAGATGTTGCCAAATTGCCCTCCAATTTACACTTCCAGTCACAGTATGTGTCCACTTCCTTATCAGTCTTTACAACTTGAGTTGAATGTGATACCCATTCTTGTTTAATTTGCATTTTTAGGAAGGTGGACCACTTCTTCTTGCATTTATTGCTTTTAGGGCAATGTAAAATAGTGGTTAAATGTGCAGGCTTCGGAGTTAGACTGAATCAAAACTCCAGCATTTAATAGCAAGGTGACCACATCCAGGTAACTTCTGTATGCCTTGCCTTTGTCCTGTGTAAAATGGGATGATAGTGGTATTACCTACATCTTGCTGTTGTGAATATTAAATAGGCTAATATATCTAAATCATTTAAATTCCTAAGACATTATAAACAGTTATCATTATTAAATTATTTTATTAAATTTTTGTTTACAATTTTTAACACTTTTATTAACCATTTAAAAAATTTTTGTAAAGGAACTACATAATTATGTTCTTTGCTCATTTTTTTCTATTCAGTTATTTGTATTTTTGTGGATATGGAAGAGCTTGTTTGAGATTATGAACACTAGCCGTCTTTCTTCTTTCTTCAAAATTTTAGTTTCCTTAAGCAAGGACCATATCTCTTTGGATACTCAAGAACCAGCACATTCAAGTACTTTATCAAACTTTCCATGTATTCAATCATTCAAAATGTGTTGAAGCAAATAATTAACTTATTTATTTGCCCAAAACTGTTATGACACTGAGAATACAGAAGGAAAATATAATAGGTAATCCTTGCTTTTCTGACGATGTAGTGGGATGACAGATGCAAGTTGCTATTTTGATGCAATGCAGTGAATGCTGTAATAGAATTAACACAATTTATAATATGTTTGGTTGGTAAAAGAAGAGCCCTTTATGATGCCAATAAAAGTCAAGGGATGGATGGCTTTCAAACAAGAAGGTAGAGTGTTTTTTAGAGGCATGGAATTACTCTCTGATGAATGACAATAGAAGACTCAGTATTGACCCTCTGTAATAAAATGTTTCTATAGGACCCAATTCAGAGTTATCCTTTTATTCAAGTTCATATGGGCACAAATTCTCAGAATCACAAAAACACTGCATCATTATTCAATGAGATGTGGTTAAAGAAACTGAAACTCTCTTAGGAAAAAGGAGGAGGAGGTAGTAACTCTATGAGAAGTTGAAATCACGAAGATCTGTACCACTTCTACTTGTTATTTTTTTTAGTTGTGGAGTTGATGGGTTGTCTATATGAACGTTTAAGTTTTCTTAACTTTTGGCAGCATAAGTTTATTGACTATTTTTCATAGCCTATCATCCCATTTCAGATTGCACCATAATTTCCAGCCATTTATCTTTCAAAAAGGAAAAATAACATATCTAAATTGGTGTGTGCAATTTATTTCATTCAATAAACACCTTTTTTGTACTATGTCAACTATGCCAGTTAGGTTTTAAATAAGCCCTCTTTCTTCAATCTTGGAAAGTTTTTCTTAGGCTTATTACACACATACACAGACACACAGACACAGAATAGAGCCACAAAAACACATCCATATTTATATGTTTACTTGATTTATATTAAAGGTAGCAGTTCTGAACAGTGGAGAAATAACGTTCTTTTCAATAAATTGTACTAGATCACTTGGATATCCATATAAGAAGAATATTGAATCTGGCCCTCCATCAATTTCATATGGATTATAAAATATAAAATAATACAACTTTTAAAAGAAAACCTAGACATTATTTTCACGTCCTTGTGGATAGGTAGAGGTGGATAAAGTGATTGTGATGTATTCATACAAAGATATTTCACAGAAATGTGAAAGAATAAACTACTGCTATATGCAACAATATGAATAAGTTCAGAGGCATGTTGTTGAGTAAAAGAAGATAGATACAAAAGAATATATATTTTAAAATTCCATTTATACGAAGTCCAAGAATAGGCAAAACTTACTTATTATGATATTTCTAATTGACCCTCACAATAATGCCTATACCAAACTTTAAGATCCATGACCTTTCTTGAACCAAATGATGGTAATTAGCTGTGAACCACGGATCTTCCTGAAGGCAGTTATTGGAAGCTCAGAAGTGTAAAATACATTGCCCAAGGTTAGAAAGGCAGTCTTTGCTAGAGCTGATACACGAATCCATCTCTTTCTGACTCTGCATGTTTAACTTCTACACTTTATGGTTGTATAAACATTTTATTTGTATGTGGTTGTCTCTTCCACTATATTAAAAAATTTCTTTAACACAAGGGCTGGGTTTTATTAATCTATTCATCCTCTCCTGATGGACAACAGAGTGTACATAGCCAATGCTTACACACAAGGTACTTTTTTCTTTTCTATGTTTGTGTATTTACTGACAACCACCACAAACGATAACAAAACCTATTGCTAACTGTGCTTGTAAGATAAAATATCCTAGGGTTGAAATGAGTGTGATCACAGTGGTACAAAGAAGAAGACTTCTATGATTTTCTACTGCCTGAATACATCTCATTGAGTATTCTACTCTTCATTACTTTTCTGTTGCCATCTTATTTTCCACTGGAAAGAAAAACTGATGTGTTGCTATGAGAGAAGTATAAATATTAATTATAATTCAGGTTTATATAAAACATTATAATTTATAAAGTACATTGAAATACATTATCTGTTCTATCCTTAAAGTCTAAAGAGTATACAGAGCTATTCAATTTATTCTCATTTTGAAAATATGTAAATCAAGTTTCAAGAAGATTAAAAACTTATCAAAGGTTATGTGACTGGAGAATGGCAGATCCTGAATGAGATTTTTTAGTTCCCATGCAAGAATTTTTTTAATTTCTTTAATTCTTCAGAGGAAATTAAAGCCAATGATTATTGACATGGCATTAATATTGAATATTATCTCGAGAAAATTATGAGTTGCCTGAGGTAAAGACATATACTTTTTATTTAAATATTTTCTTTTTCTTTTTAAATAGAAACTCACCTGAGGTGAAGTTAACTCTATCCCCTGGTCAAGGCTAAATTCCAATCTTGAATTAGCTTTTTAAATTAAATTAAATTTAATGATTGTCTATGATACAATTTGGATAATGATTTATGAGAAAAGACTATGGTGGGTAGGAGATCTTTTGGGAACAGTTCACTCTCATCTAAAATGAGACATACAACATGGCACACACCATCTTTAGAATGCTGTTGTGTATAGATATAATGCTTGGAGCTCCTGTGTCTTGTGATGATGAATGGTATTCTGATGATTCAAGATAAAACTTAGGTCTTTGAAAGTGTTTTTAAGTCTTCAGATTAACCGAACATATACTGACCTTACTTCAGATATTGTGTTGCATGATATAGGAAATAGCTCTTACTGTTTACATCAGTTTGTGTCATAGTTTCTTTATAAAAATACCTGAACTGATAAAATCAAGTGTTTATTGAAGTAAACAGAAACAAACAAACTGTGAACCTTTAGAAACATGGAATAATTCCTAAAAATAAAGTTTTATTTATTTTAGATAGCATATACATTATGATGTACTGGCTGAAACCTCAATGCTGTTACAATGATAAAAAGATTCTCATAAATATCCATGTCTTCCCAGGTTGGTCATACAATTATCATATTTAATTTGAGTTTGGTCACTTAAGTCACTAGACTTAGTGGGATCCAGAAATAAAATAACAAGTTTGCTTTAGTGTAATTTGAGGGCGTGGCTTTTGGTTTCACTTACATTCTTGTACTCATTCATGTTGATGAAGATGTGTATCCTATTTCCCTAAGGACCTTTATATATTTTAACCATTAGCTTCTATTTTTTGTACCCTTAAGATAATTGATAGATTTATTTTCTGCTTTAGTAACAAACTGAAAATATTTGGATATTATTTGGTGTTATCCTCTGTTTCAGTCATCTATAGCTATCTACTCATTTCAGCCATTTCTCAAAATTTTTGCATCTCTGTTTATTCACATCTTACCTTTATTCATTATGATCATTTTGTTAAGATCTTTTTGCAGATCCTATCCACCTGTTGGAATTCTTTCATTAAATTAGTTATTTATGTATACAAAATCTATATGTTTTTATGTATTCATTATGTGATCTTTTTATTGAACTCTTGTACTGTTTATAATCATTTTTTCAGTTGAATCTCCTAGATAGACAATATTGTCATATTCCAATAATGATAGATTTGCTCTATTTCTGCTATTAAAACTGCCATTATTGTCTAATGTTACCAGACAGCAATTCCAATCTTCTCGTCCATGGAGAACTGCATAGCTTTGTTAATCACACTTTTCTGTCCACTGCAGCCCTGTAACCCCCTTGTTCACTGTCATTGGTCCCCTGTCTAGTGTAGCTGTGTCTGACAGAGCTCTGTTGTTTGCAAGTGACATTGACCAAACTGACTTAAGCATGTAGGAGTTTTTGCTCTTGGCAGTCACTGAGCTCTATTGTGAATACAGCTAGTGCAGTCTCTCCTATTTTAAAATTTAGTGGGTCATTTCCTTTAAAGGATGATTCTAGAGTGAGGGTGGAGTAGAGAATCAAATCATGTTTATGTTTGTACTTAGGTTGCCACTTTTCCCTAGAAATCTTCCTATGCTCTTTGAAAAACAAAAACACCTTTTAGCTTTAAGGTGTTGATTTTTCAATTTTTGAATGGTTTATTGAGTTTCCCATTTTGCTAGTAAGCCATTTCATTTACCCTTTCTCTCTACCTGCCTATTAACAATAAACAGAATTTTTAAAAGTTTATAGGATGTTTGTGCTAGTAGGATAAGCTCAAATTCCATGTTCTCAGACAAATATTTGCAAAGCACTGGCTTTTAGACATTATTTTGAAAAATTACCTCACTCAGTATTTTGAAATGTTCTCTCAATTCAGAGACCTCTAAACTCTGAAAAGGTTTTTGGGGCATCTTTATACTTATATTTTACCCTAAACATTGACCTCTCTTTTATAGATTCATAAAGAAGAGCATATTTAATAGCAAAAACAAAAACTTTAATTCAACCAATTTAGCAAAACATAATGACATTGTAGCTTCTGCTACCCATTTCCAATGTGAGGTAGATCAAACTATACCTTTTCACTTTTCATTTGATTTGGTATATTAGGAAACGATCTTTATGATTTATGATGATTTCAATAGAATTTTTGTTTTAGCTTCTGTAATAGATTCAACCCAAGTCATAATAATTATTAAGCATGATGCTAATCATCATAAAAGAACTTAGTCACTACATACTGTAAAGTTCTGAGGCACAATAGGAGAAAATTTTCAAAGTGATTTGTAACTGCGATAAGAGATGGTATGCACATCTGCATATGTTATGTGAAGTAAAAACAATGACAGCATTGTGATTTTCAGCACACCTTAAGTTAGACATCACTTAAGGCATTACTTACATGCAATGCCTCTGGCCATCACAGCAGTAAGTATTCCATTCTGGTCTCCCCTCTATGCTTTTCTGAAGGAGGTAGAGGTAAACGAATCACAGATCTGCCTACAAGGGTTATAGTATTATAGGGAATATAAAGCACATGCACATACAAGCACATATAGCCACATATACTTGTGATAAAAGTATACACAAAGATAGACATTATTTTAGTATTAACATTTGGAGATTGAAGAATTTCCAGTTGAAAAGAGAAGATGTGTGCTAAAGTACAAAGGTAGAAACATGAGATGAGTATAGAAATCACCAAACAATTTGGTTTAATTGGAACATAAAGAGAGTGAAGCAGAGATAAAAGGTTGAAGGACAACTCATGGCCAAATTGTGAAAGCTTTTGGAAAACTTCCATCCTCTACTTATGTTCTTTTTCTTGTTTTCATTTTGACTTTAGAATCATGGACATTTGTCATTCCATTAGTAACATTTAAACATAAATATCTGGCAATCCACTAAGGGACCACAAGGACAAAAAGAAATACTCTTTCATACAGCCAAGAAGACAGAACCCTTTACATACATATTTTCAAGATAAACAATAACTAGTCCTTAAGAAAAAGGACTTGACAGTAACACTTGTCACACATAGTTCATTCTTAGTTTATCTGGTAATTGGGGTGACCATCTGTGTGAGCTAATTTGGCTTAATCCAGAGGAGAAACAAACGTCTCTTATCTTTATGATAGGAGGTAGCTTTGCAATTTGGAGCAAGTCGCTCACTGAAGTCAGGCCCTGCCCTCTCACAGAGACTGGGAGAGAGGGGCTCTCTTCCTGGTTTACATTTCACAGACATGGCTCCCAGGTTCTCAAGAAAGACATTCTTGGGTCATAAAACTAACAAAAGTTCCACTGACAAAAGACTTATCCAATCTTCAAAAGGATTTATATACATTGGCAAAAGATGAGAAAGTACTCAAACTACAAGTTTTCTAAGGTAATGCTGTGAGAAGAAGGAAGGGAATTCTCTTCTCCCTTTTTCACGAGAGGGAATTAAACCTCTTATTTTTTATTTATATTTCTTCTTACAGTATCATTCATTCATCCATTCATTTGTACATTCTAATAGATAAAAATAATAACAATGTTGAATAAAAATGTTAAATAATTAAATAAATAATATTAAAAATTAAAAATAAATTATGCCCCTACTATATTTTAAAAATTCTTCTGGGTGCAAAAAATAAATCGTTAATCTATTTTACATAAAGTTAGGAGAGTAGCAATGATCACAATGCAAACAAAGACCTTTACCTAATATTGACATTTCTGACAATGCTTACTTATTATGTTTTTCAGTTTGCCTTTGAAAGACTCAATCAGGTTCAACTAAGACAATATACGATGCTGACATGAAGTGAGTCCTTTGTTCCTTCTAAGTTAAAAAAAAAAAGAATACAAGGATACCTGATAACAGTGATTTGTCATACTGGAACTAGACACTGTTAGAAAGAAATTAAAAGCCAAATTAACAAATAATAATTTATCAAGCTCAAAAGTAGCGATTTCTGTAGCTCTACAAAGCAAAGCTAGCAGTGACATGCAGAACATGGCTATTTAATTAACACTACATTGGCAGGTGTATTTCTTTATGCAATTACATTTTGCTGAACATACTAAACCTTACTACTATAGAGGCCACTATATAAATCAAATTATCTTGAAATCTATTACCATGTTGCATTTATTAAGCCATTGTTCAATATATTTCAATAACTACACAATTAAATTTCATAAAATAAAAGATATTTTCTCAGCATAAAATTCACCAGAATATTTATAAAGCACTGGAGTCCAAAATATATTGCGAGCATTTATAACACCCATCTATATCATGTGTGTCTTATATGCTGAGCAGTTACCATCTGTTGCTAACTTGTTCAAAATGTATTTACTACTAACATCAAAATACATAGCAATAGGCAAATCATTTGAAATATTTCTTTAAGAGCCTGAGGTTATGCTATTGATACAAGTTTAAAAATATACCGAAAAGAGTATGGAAATACAAAAGCCATTTCATGCTGGAAATCATTCACAATTTAAGTTCTTGGACTGACAGAAAAATGCCTATTTAGTTCATTTTGCTAGCACCATCATGAAGCATAGTACCCTGAACTAACATATTCTCAACAAATATTATTAAATAAATAAAAAATGAATAAAAACCCAAAGTATGGAATAGATTGTTTTAAGTATACCTATGATATGTTCAGGCTTTTATTAAAGTTAAAAACAGTTACAGAATTATCACATAATTAAGCCTATTTCATACATTAAAACAGACAAAAATGTAAGTGTGCAAAATAAGAGAAAAACAATCATCTGAGAGCAATGTTAATTATTAATCTAAGACTTCAAATCATGTTTTGTGTATTTGAAAAATTATATTATTTTTTGACATATTAATAATATCTTCACTGGTAGTCTAATATTTTCATTTTTTACTCAATACAATTATTCTTAAAGGATAATATGACATTGTATCTTTCAGGTAAAAGTATACATGATAATATTAGAAATTATTTAAATCAAGTGTTGTAATCTCAAATGTTTGAACTCCTAAAAGTTCAGTGAATGTGCTTCAGTCAATCTGTGTAATTGTATGCAATATTCTTAGGTTATAAATGTATACACACAAATATACACACACATACACACACTTTTGGGGGGTTGGGAATGTCCATAGTATTCATTATCATTATTTTTTAAATATTTTATCACTTCTAAAAGTTTAAGAGCTATTAGCTCAGTCCTGTGGCCTTCAAACTATTGTCCTGGGACTACCAGCATCAGCACACCTGGGAATTTTCTAGAAATGTGATTTCTTAGGCCTCATCCCAGACCTAGTGAATAAAAACTCTTTAGGTAGAGCCCAGTGATATGTGCTTTAATAAGCCTTCCAGGTGACTCTGATGAATGCTAATGTTTGAGAACCACTATTCTCTAGCTAAGTAATTCATGACTCTAGATTCAAATTTCAATCATCTAGGGTGTTAAAACAGAAATACCAAATCTCAGAACACATGTTGAACCAATAAAATCACAATCCAGATGGGTAAGGAAGGTAAGGCCCAAATGTTGGAATTCTTTTTAATGCTCCCACTGAATTTAATTTTCAGTAAATGTTGAGAACCACTGGCTTGTTAAATATCATTTTTGTTTTAACAGCTAACATTTAAATTTTACTTTGAAATTATCAAAATGATTTCAACAATACCCCCCACTTACCCACCGAACATCAGCAGGCTTAGGTTAACATAATAAATATTTAAATGTCAAAATATGTAAAAGGTACAAATTATCTTACAAACTGTTAAAATCTATCTTTCTTCTTTGACAAACATATCTTCAAAATGAGGAAAACAAAAATATATGTAAACCTGTTTTAAGTTTTTAGTAATATTTATTGTGCACCTACTGCCAAGAGCAACAGATACTATCACAAATTCTGTTTACAACAACTCTAAAAAGTAGGTAATAGTCCCATTTAACTTTTAAGGAAGCTGAGGCACAGAGAATGTTTTAGGCAATTTGCTCAAGGTGAAACTCCTATCAATCAAGCTGCAATTGGCATGGTTGTCCTTAGCTCCCCCTGCCTCTCCAACCCTAAATATTAATAGTAATAATAATAATGATAGCTAACATTTGTTGAGGGGCTATCATTTGGCAAATACGTGCTTAAGTTTTGTTTTAATGTATATCGCATTATCATGTAATCATCATAATGAGGTTATTATTATCATTTTACATATGAGGACACTGAGGCAAAGAGAAGGTAAGTGACTTGCTCAAGGTCTCACACACTAGTTTTCTTGAGGCCTGAATTTAAATCTAAGCAGTCTTAACCTTGAACCTGGGAAACAATTATCTGGGGATTTGTTACTGTGGGATATGAAGGTGCTTTTAAAAAACAGAACACCACCAACCTCCCTCCCTCCCCTAGAGCTGCCAGGTCATTGCTGTCACCATTTTGTACCTATACGCTTCTACAGATGACAGGTAACAAATCCTTTTGATCCTAGATATATGTTTAGTTCTTTGTTGCCATGGTTTTGAGCTCTAATGTTCTCTACTCCTTTCCAGTTCAGGGCTTTTCTTAGAACAACAAAAGATACATCTGACTTCTCACAGGACAGTTGCAGTCCAATGTGCTTCTGCCATTTTGGCCTAATTCTCTCTTGATGTGGTTTAGAATAGGCCATTATCTCTGCTCTTCAGTGATGAATGAAGCACTGATTGAAACTGTCTACTCTTTTACTGTCAGCAGAGTCAAATAGTGGATGTTTCAGATGCTTGGATGGGAATATTTTAATGGAATTTTCTACCATAGCAAGGTCAGTAGTTACTGACTTCCAGTTTCTATATAGTGTTCATAGGTATTTTTATTTGCTAGTAACATCTTTTAAAAGTAGTGTCAGATTAGAAAATTGAGCCTCCAATCTTACAGCTAAATACAGTTGACCCTTGAACCAGTGAGTTAGTAGACCCCCCCGCATAGAAGAAAATCCACATATAATTTTTGACTTCCTAAGAACTTAACTACTAATAGCCTACTCTTGACTAGAAGCCTTACTGATAACATAAACAGTTAAATGACACATATTGTATGTTTTATGTGTTATATACTGTATTCTTACAGTAAAGTAAGCTAGAGAAAATAAAATGTTAAGAAAATAATAAGAAAGAGAAAATATATTTACTATTCATTAGATTGAAGTGAATCATTATAAAGGTCTTTATCTTCATCATCATCACACTGAGTAGGCTAAGGAGGAGAAGGAGGATGACGGATTGGTCTTGCTGTCTCAGGGGTAGCAGAGGTGAAAGAAAATCCATGTATAAGTGAACCTGTGCAGTTCAAACCTGCATTATTCAAGGGTTAATTGCACTAGTGCTTGTACTGATTGTTTTATTGTTAGACTCCACAGGCTAAACTCTTTCTACTTCAGTTTCATAAATTCAATTATATTTCTCTATTTTTATCTTTATCATGCTATTATTTTTCTTAGATATTCTTGATCGCCTACTCTGTATCTTTAATTTTTTAATCTCTTTTAATAAGCTTGTTCTCGCTCTTCTCCCCAGTTCTCCAAAAGTATTCTATAGAATTTATTTTTCTCCTTTTTCTTTCTTGACTTCTGTAAGTTATTTATATCCCTCCCCATTCTTTTCATTACATTTAACCAATCCATTTATTCAAATTTTCCTCTTTCCTGTAGAAAATATCTTTTTCTCTTTCTCTTTACTTCAGTAGCTCTATAGCTCTCCTTAACACATCATTCTTTTCCTGTTTCTTTTCTGTTACAATAATAGGTTATTCTAGAATAGATGAGCATATAATATTATTGTGGCAAAGTGAAAATAACATCAAAAGTGCAATTACTGAGAGCATATATGGGCCATGATTTTTCTGGACCCTTGAAATTGTGGAAAGATGAAGTTTTTGGATCCAGGGTGAATTTTCAGCTGTAAATAACTACAAAAGGATACTTTGGATGAAAGGAGTACTAGCACGCCCTTGGCCTACTTAGCCACTTGAACCAGGAGATTTCTATCTCTATCTATCTGTCTATTATCTGTCTATCTATCATCCAGCTATAGCTTTATTATTCTATCAATCTATCACCTAGCATCTATGTAGCTCAGTGAGTCTCAATATACCTACACTATTAATACCACTTGTGAAATGATTTGAAAATGTGTGGGTACTTTTGTTTTTCACGTGACTGTGGAACACAACTGGCATTTAATAAGCAAGGTCCAAGGATGTCAGAATGCCTACAAGATATGTTATACTAATTTCTATCTCATATTTGAAATAGATATTCAGAAAATGTGTTGACAATTTTTAATATTTGAAAATAAATTTTTACTTTTTTTGCAAATATTTAATCATGTTTTTGAAAATAAAATAAAAATATTAAGTATTTTATAAAGAAATATGCTGATAAAACAAATAAAGGTTGAACACATTTTGAAAATTTGAGCAAAATATTGAAAACAAGAATCCATCACAGGAATGTTTATAAAATTTCCCTGCAAAAAGATAAATGCATCATTACTTCTCACAGAAAGTAAAAATCTTTGAAAAGTGTGGCAATTCACACAGTATTGGGACAAATTCTTTACTTGTCAGGATTATTAGAATTGATCTGGTATGATTGTTGGAAGAAATCAAATGAAACTGAGTGAAAAATTACAACAATTATCAAATGTTTTTCGGTAGATGCTATTAATAAAACTAAGTGTAATTTCTAGAATAAATTATTTCATAAAATGTGCAGTGACAATGGCAAAAAGTTTAAATATCCCATGAAAAGAAAGCTTTGCTAGGAAAATTGTTCATAAAGAGTTTGTTTGCTATCTAATATTTGGTGACACATTTAAAATTAAGTCAATGAAATTTAAATATCAGGGTTGAAATATTGTGCAATAATATGTCATATCCTTTGGATAAATATATTTAAAAAGTTTAATGATTACCTTAAGCTGCAATAAAAGAAATGACTCATTAAAATGAAGGGAACTGTGGGATTTGTAAACAAATTTATACACTTTAATAAAGTGCTTTCTCCCTGAGAATGTTATTTTCCAACATTGAAAAAGTTATATAAGAATAGGCTTAAAATGAATTTACAATGACTTGAAAAAATTATATTACCCCTAATTGGATCTTATTATTGACATGAACATAGAACATACTTGTCAACATTTCTTTCTTTTGAGACAGAGTCTCGCTCTGTTGCCTGGGCTAGAGTGCCCATGACTTGTCAACATTTCTATAAAGAATAAACTGAAAAGAAGAAGAGAAAAAAAAACCTAAAAATCTGTGATGCCAAAATAAAATGTAATCAAATTACCAAAAGTTGTGTATTCAATTAAACTTTCCTTCCAGTTTCTTTTATATTGTTAAAGAAAGAAATATTCAATAATACTGGTTAAAACATGATAAGAAACACTTCATTCTCCATCATTTTGATGGGTGTAGGGACCACTGTAAATGGGATTTTGCAGTGGGGGAGAGAGATTGGGCTTAACTTTGAATACAGCATGGGCAAGTGGGAATTTATAGCCAAGGAACAGGTTGGGAGTTGGTGGACCGAAAATTACTGAAAGTAAACATCAGGAGTAGGGGGGATTCTGGCTAAATTGACCTCTCAGGATTCTTACTGAAGACAGGCAGGGTGGTCAGACATCACCTGGGGGATGGTGAAGGGTGAGAAACCTAATCAGGTTTCAAGGATGATTAGATATCAAGGGTGGGGTGTTCTTGCTAAATTGACTTAGCAGAGTTCTTTGCTAAAGCTGGATTTTACAAGGAAGTTCACGTATGAGCCTAGAAGAAGACTAAGAAGGCTGACTAAATTTTGGTCAAGCAGAATCTTTGTCAGTATCCACTGAATTATTTGTATAATATTCAACTATATACAGCAGGTCCCCAAATAACGTCCTTGCATTCAATATTGTTGATTATAATGTTGGTAAGAGAAAAAAATTGATTCCCAGCCAGGGCCACTGTCTGTGTGAAATTTCTATAGTTCTCCCCACATCTGCGTGGGTTTTCTCCAGGTACTTTGGTTTTTTCCCACCTCCCAAAATGCACACGTTATGTTAATTGGCATGTCTGAATTGTCCCAGTCTGAGTGTGGGTGTGAGTACACCCTGTGGCATCCTAAGCTGCCTACATAGGCTCACTACCCTTTGGAACTAATGTTGGAAAAATGTTCCTCATGATAAGTTCTCTCTTGCCGGTCAAAAATTCACTCAAGGTGTTTCTATAAGAGATAGAAGTCATAGGCAAACTTACAGCATGTATTTAAAAACACCTAAAAAAATCTGCTACATGAAGTGCAGTATGCCTTATAAAGTAAAATATCACAAAATGTTTTCAAATGTAACCATTTCTCTGAGTCTCTTTTTAGCGTCAGGCACCTCATAATATTGGGGTTATAATTGATTATATAAAAGGGAGGCATAGAGCCTTGTGTTTATAGCCGACGGATTAGGGGAAACTGAATATTTAATTCCAGTCTCCCAGTTGACATACGCTCTTCAGGTGGAAGAAGTAAACCTGCATTTTTTTTTCCCATTCCTATTTACTTTTATTCTGCTAAAGCGATTTTTCTCGAGATGGCAGCACTACTTAACTTCTATTTGCAAATAATGATAATAGGATCGAGATACTTGGGGGAATACAAGAGCCTCTGAGCCCATTTGATTAACTTTCTGCTTACCTTTTAGTTTCAATACATCTTGGAGTAAATGAAAAAAGGAGTTTTTTCACATGTGTTAATCAAATGTACAGAAGAGGCAGAAAGATAACTTTCTTTCTTCCTCATAGTCACAGCCAGTTCTGTGAAATAGTTTTTAGATCATCTTCTATGCCAAGGGGCTTTGTGTGATGTTCCTTTTTGTCCTTTGTGACCCTCAAATAAAATGGAAACTTTCTATGTTCATGACTTTCTTTTCATGGTGAGCTCTTAGGGCCATGGGGTCATGCTACCAATATATTTTTAAGCTTCACACAATTACCCTCAACCCCAGTAAAGCACAGAGCAGCAGGACAGTATTTATAACCTATCCCAATGAAAGCCACTGTCTTAGGCAGACCCACAGGAGACCAAATATTATGCAGTGCTTATATAGAATATGAGGGACAATGTGGAGCTAATATATTTAAACATCCCATTACTATACCTTTGAATATCCCTTCTTCCGACCTGGATGGTCTACTCTTAAGTTAAGCAGCGTGGTTCCTCTGCAGGCTGCGGAAGTGGAAATTATTTCTCTCTCCGTTTTTCTACCGCCTATTATTTTCCAAACAAAATTATCATCCTGCATTATATAAAATTGAGGAGGGATGGTTATTAACTTTAACCACACAGATACAAGGACACTTCACAATATTTTGCCACTTTATTCCACTAAACTATGCCATTTAACTTGTTCCGAAGTGAACATAGTTGCATATTATGGCACAGATTTGGAAAGAAAGTTTTAGTTTTCAAACCGTTGTTCCCGGTGCTTTATTGTATTTCAATAATGCTTCACACTTTTTGATTTTTCAAAAAATCAAACAAAATCTACAAAATAAAAAAAATGAATATTAACTTTTAAACTGGCACACAATGTAAGGAATTGATCGAGATGCTTGAAAATGTATTTCTGGAAAATTAAATTTTTTTCTCCAGGATATAAGGGCAACTGTGGTCTGGGGCAAAATAAATAATATATACTCTATACTCTCCCATTTGTCAGATGTGTTTTCTCAACTCAGCTGTTACGTTTACCTTGTGCCTTTCACAGGTGTACTTGATAGCTAGTATCTGTCAAGACTGTCAGTGTGGATATCAGCAAGTCTTATGCAAATAACAAGCCCAATATGGTGCATTTTCAGTCTCTGCAGCTTGCCTTGGAATCTCCTATGAGGCTAAATACTGTATTCTCTCTAACATCTAAGGTGACACTGGATCTGTTAATGACTCTATCTCTGCTGGCTTGTGCTTTTGGATCAATGTCAGCTGCAGCTTGATTAACTACAGGTATGAAGCGTCTGGTCAGGAGAATTTTCTGCATTCTCCCTCAGTCCTTGTGCATATCTTTCACAATTAGTCATAGTAATTCAAAGGCATAATATCACCCGATCAGGAGAAAAGCCCTGCTGTGCAGAATTTGTGAAGATAAATAAAGCAGGGTAAATACACGACAATACAGATTTGGAACCTTGGTTGTTTTCAAACATTTCACCATAGTATCAGAATGAATTATTGATATAATTAAATCACACTTAGAAATCACTCTTTTCTAACAAGAGTATGCTATTTGGTTATAAGATGGAGCTAGATTCTATTATATGATCACTTTAATAGAGATAGCAATTCATGATTTCAGTGTTATGTGAATTGATGATTAAATGCATCCTATGGACAATTTCTATGGAACTGATAGTGGGTTTCGAATTTTAAAAAAATGTATGCCCCAGAGAATATTATTTCCCTTTAACAATATTTTCCTTTTAGATTTTAGATGTGATTTAAGCTTATTTGTTCATAAATAGAGAGTTCAATGTTTTACGGTAAATAGAAGAATAAATTATGGCAAAAATCTAAGAATTTTGTCTTTAAGTGATTGTCTTGTGAGAACAATGAGACAAAGCCAAAGACAATAAAATGCATATGAATACACATTATTTCTCTATCTCTTAGTATCTTTTTTTAAAACCAGATTTAAAATAAGAAACATTCTTATATAAAGGAATATCACCATTTAAAATTGAAATTTAGCCTATTTACAAAATAATAAGTATTTATTTTAGAAATTTCTGATAATATGAGATAAGCACAAATAAATTGTCTCCCATCATGCCGAATGCAAATGTATCCATCACTAACAAGTTGATACCTTTATTCCCGACAATTTTCTATTCAAGTGTATGCATATAAACATTTTTTAGAAAAATGGAATCATACTTTACAAACTGATTAAAACTTCAGTTTCCTCATGTACTCTAAGCCCATTTTCTATTGGCATAAACATATTCCAATGAACATCCTTGTAGCTGCCTCTATTATTATCAATTTGGACTGCATCCTCAAAGATAGAATGTCTAAATTGAGAAACTTGTCTTACAGAAAACTTGCATCAGTGGAGAATGATTTCTTTCTCTGCATCCTCACACACACTCACACACAAAAATGGCTCATGTGTGCATGTGTGTCCATGTGCAAGTGTGCATGTGCAGGAGTGGGAGCTATAGATATGTATATTTCCCAGTTTCAAAGAAGAAAAATATATACCTTTGTGTTTTAGTGTACATTCCCTTGATCGAACTTTTGCTCACGAGATTTTTCTTTTAATATGCTATTGGTCATTTGTAATTCCTTTATAATTGTCTATTGACATCTTTTCCCCATTATTTTTGGGGACTTGGCACTTTTTAAAATTGACTTGTAAGAATATTTTATATTATAATTAAGGACATTAGCCCTTCCCCTCTCATGCTTTAATTATTGGCACATTCTCTTTATGTTTTGCCTTTTATGCTTGTTTGTTTTAAATATAAATTTTTTAAATATTATGTAATAATGTTACTTTTAAATTTATAAATTCTTTTGCACATATGTTCTGAAAGACTTTCTCCAGCCTAAGAACAGGTAAATAATCATGAACTTTGGATTAAACAATTTTGTTGTTATTGTTATGTTTAGAAAAATCTCTAGGATAGATGGCATTGTGAGTTCATGATTTAAATTATTTCCCCTTTGTCCCCAAATGCATGCCCTTGGTAAAGATTAATTTTTCTTTTTTTGATTCAGGGTCTCACTCTGTCACCCTAGGCTGGAGTGCAGTGGCAAGATTATAGCTCACTGTCTCCTTGCACTCCTGGACTCAAGTGATCCTTCTTCCTCAGCCTCTGAAAGTAGCTGGGACTACAGGTGCACCAGCACTCCAGGTTAATTTTTTGCATTTATTTTGTAGCCACAAGGTCTCACTGGGTTGCCTAGCCTGGTTTTGAACTCCTAGCCTCAAGCAATCCTCCCACTTTTCAGTCTCCCAAAATGCTGGGATTATAGGTGTGAGCCACCTCACTCAGCTGGTTAAGATTAAATTAATTAAAATATACTTTATATTTAATTATTAATTTAAGTATGCAGTTTAATATGTTGTATGGTTTTCTTTCTACCAACAGTCAACAATATTATAGAATAATCCATTCCTTTCCTACTGATTTTAAAATGTAATTTTTATTGCATATATTGGCTTCATTTTTTGAAGATTTGCTAATGTTCAAATTTATATTATTACATGGTTCAGATATATACAATATAATTTATTAAGAAAATTAAAAAATTAAGATATAAACTATTTAAGTAAAAATGATGTCAAACACAAAAGCATAAATGGAAAATAATATGCTATATTGATTAGAATAATATAAAAATAAAATATGTATGCAAGCTGGCAAAGTTATGAAGAGAATCTGACATGATACAAATAGAGTTTAATGATCATTACCTTTTTTCAAGAATTAATAAAAATATTAATTCTTACACTCTTTATTATTGTACAATCTCTCCACACACCAGATTTTCTGTGCAATGTCTAATTTGAAATGTGCTGGCTGATAGTCTCTTTTAATCATTAAATAAAATCAGATATTATAATATTACTGCTTGCAGATTCCTTCTCTATTTCTGCCACATATATTTGTTAAGTAGCACAAAATACTTCCTCCAAGAACAATCTTTATTGTATGTATAAAAATTATGAACAACAAAAACAAATATTGGAACTCCTTTCTCCAAATAAGGGACCATTTGTGATTTAATGTAGCATTTGAAAGTCATGCAGAGTGGAACTTAACATGTTACTGTTTGCGGTAAGGTTGATGTGATGAGAACTATTGGAGTTCCAAAACTAAACTACAATTTATGTCATAATCTAAGGTAGCTTAAACGTAACAAATGGAAATTTCAGTTAAAGCATGAGTTAAATTAATTCTGTAAATAATAATTAGAAATTTTAGGCTAATGCTAATTAGTGCTGAGTTTTATGAGGTTTTATATATTTGCTTTGGCTTAGACTTTATTCATCTTCATTATACATCTATAATGGTTAATATTCCGTTAATTGTCCAGAAATGTTGATGGTGCTTAAGTGTAGTTAGCCCTGATTTGAGGGGCTACAGCTGGCATATTTGATCATATGTCAATCTTGTAGTCCTAGTGGTGACTATGTGAAGTTAAATGATTATGTGTTTGTTCTAAAAACAGAGGTGGGGAGTATTGAATGCTATGATAATGAGACACAAAACAGCTGTGTCATTTAAACATGAAATGTCTAACCAAGTAATGCCTAAAGAGGTATGTACTTCCTGTGAATGTGTCTTTCTGCATTTGCTTGTTACTTCTCTTTAAGAGTAAAAGTACAATTTAGAGGGCCACTTTAGTGCAGTTTTATTCTGATGGGAACATAGCTATTAATTTATGGACATGTGGAAATAACCTTCTGATAATGGAACATTTTTCTCCTTTGAAAATTTACCCTAGATGTGAAATGTCCAGGTATTTTAATTCAAGCAATTTCTCCTGCACTATACATCAGGGCACTCAAAATGCCATTGCTCTAAAAATTGATAATGAAAAGAATAGTAGCAAAAGCACTTTAGGTTAAACTGTAGGAAATGTGAGAACAAAGAGTGTTTTTGCAAGCTGTCTGCATGTTATTTTGCTATAGGGAATTGGGGTTCAATAGAACAATAACAAAAAGCCTAATCTAACATACAAAATATCGATGTTTATAGACATTACATGATATTAATGGTTATGGGTTGCAACATTTTCAAGTTAAAATCAATATACTATATTTCACTTTCATAATTTCATTTTAATCTGTCAAGAGATACTAAGAAGAATTCTTAAAATGACAACAATCTCATGATTGACAGGTAGTATTCAGAGAAAGAGGTATCCTGTCTTGTTTTTCAGTTGATTTTTAGCATTGTGAACATAAACAGCGGAGAGATAAAAATTGTGTGTTTGTGTTTGTGGAGGTGCAGCTCAGGCATGAAGTTTTATAATTTCTTGATAACCTAATTTACGTGCAAAACCAAGAAAGTGGGGTGTGTGTATGTGTTTAGTTTCACAAGTAGTTATATTGGGATATAAAATTGAGGCATATTCTGTCTTAGGGATTTGAATAGTTAGGAAAACTTTTGGAACTACTTTACTTTTTGACTTGGATCTTTATCCTGAGCTATCCTGAGGGGTTAATACTTAGTTCCTACTTTCTACTTCTTCCACCTATCCATACACTGCCGTGTTTTTTAATTCTTCTACACAGATGGATGAAAAAACAAAAAGAAAAATTTCAGTACAAAACAATTATAAGTATTGATAAAAATATAATATGTACCATGCCAGTACATTTATAAGTCCATTTTGTTCCAGGATATGAATAGATTTAGTACATTTATTGAGTTTGATAGAGTGATAGAAGATTTTACTTTTCTAACTTTGGCATGATGCTAAAATCATTTGAAAAGTACTATACCCAAAACCTACCAGTTTATAATTTCCTTAAAATAACAATAGGTGGAACAAATAATGCTTTGTATTGAAAAATTTAATAGATCACTGGATAAGAACAAGAAGAGGGGAAATCAAAACTTGGAAATAGAAAAAGAGACAAATCAAATACTAATATAAACACAATAATAGCATAGATAAAGCTCGTCTGGGAAAAGATAAGGGCAATAAAAACTGATTAAGTTAATATTAAAATCAATATTACAAGAATAAGACATTTATTGAGAAAAATCTGTAGCACATTATAGAATATTTTCACCAGGTGCATTGGCTCACACCTGTAATCCTAGCACTCTGGGAGGCTGAGGCGGGAGGATCTCTTGAGATCAGGAGTTTGAGACCAGCTTGAGCAAGAGTGGGACGCCCATCTCTACTGAAAATACAAAAAATTAGCCGGGCATGATGGC
>CM052440.1:44337675-44368119 GCA_028533085.1 Varecia variegata
AGGAAGAAAAAAAAATAGAGATATAGGAACTTAAAAGACTCTACATTTTAGCTCTAGAGATGCAGGTTGACCATTTGAGCTCTGGATTTTCTTTGACGTAATTTGCCCATCAGTTTAAAAATGTGCACAGGAATGGGCCACAATATGTAGCCAGCTGGAGTCCCAGAAAACCTGGCATGCCTTAATGCTTGAAAATCCCATTTTTGGCCATTTCAAATGTTAAATCTTCTTTAGTACACCCCACCCATCCAGGAAGATACTTGAAAGTGTGGCCTCAGCATGTGTTATATATGAAGCCATTCCTTCCTCGTATTCTTCAACTAGGAGAATTCTCCTTCTCCAGAAACAAAAAGTCTCAAGGAAGAACTTACCCCTTTGGCAGGGAGTAAAAACAACTATCTGCATAAAACTCAGGACTATCAACCAAGTGGGGAGGTCTGGGACTCAGGAGAGACTCACCCAGTCATCTGTAACCATAATGGAGCTAGAGGGCCTCAAAGAGCCCATGCTGGTACTGAGGTGCCAGATCCTGCAATGTTTCAGATGATCCTGGGCACTCTGCTCTGAGTCTCTTTATGGTCACAATAGTTGTCAACTGAACAAAAAATAAATCAAGCTTTTAAAGCATTGAAATCAGTTTTGTTCAGAAGCCTTTCTGAGACTTCATATGCAATATAAGAATATGTAAGACACACACACACACACACATACATATATATATATATATAGAGAGAGAGAGAGAGAGAGAGAGAGAGGTAATTCCTATATATATGTAATTCTTATATATGTGTCTTACAAAATTTAAACCAATAACATAAAACTTTTTCTCGCAGGAATTCTTGGGGAACTCATGTACAGTTCTACTGATCAGTAGTTATATATGCAAGATTAGACAAAGCTTTCAAACTTGCTGGACCTCACATTTAGGGCTCTTGATTTATATTAAGTCTATTCTGAAGCTGTGACAATTCTATTCCCATTTCAAGTTATTTTCAATATTTCAATATGAATTGTTCATAAAAACTGAAGAACTCTTTGGAATCAGCATAATCACTCCTGTTAAGTTGAAGTTTCTGTCCTGACAAATGAATTTTTACTTGATTTTCCTGTACTCATTCCCTTTCTTAGAAAAATATCTAGAATTCTAGTACTTCTACAATTGGGAACATATCATTGTCTTACCAACATACTATAGTCTCTTAATCTCCTATTCCATCCAAATTAGATTTCTGCTTCCAGGAAACACTCTAGTTGATTGATATTAGACTTCACTGTTACCAATTCTTCAAATTTTGTTAGATTTGACCAATAGGAATTCTCCAAATCTTAGAAATTTTGAGGGATACTAGCCTTGGATTTATCTTAATGCCTTATTCATTATGTTAATATATATATTTTCATATGCAAGACAATTTGGAATATGAGCTATGTTGCCATGCTCTTCAGAGTACAATTTTTTCTGTTTTGATATTTCTCTCACCAATTGCATCTAAGAATGTGACAGTGCCCTAGTGCGTATCTTAACCAAAGAGATAAATCTAGCTGAAACCATGGCCTTTTGGTTTTTTACTTTGTCATTATTAAAGTTTATTATGTTCAGATGGATTGTGGAGATTTATATAACAATGTTGATTCACTGTATTTTTATTTCTGGCAGATTGGTTCCAAAGAAAAAAAGAGTAGGTCCCCAGATAAAAAATATATATTGATCACTTTTCAAATAAGAAAAGTACCTATTATATATAAGTGACTGTGACACATAATTATGGAAACAACATGAGAAGAACATAATACATTGTCCTTTTTGGGAAAAATAGGTTACATGAGGATTAAAATGACTTATAAAATGTGCTACATTGCTTTCCTCTGACTCTGTAACTAGCTAAAAAACAAGGTGAATAATTTTGCCAAGAAACAAAATAGTAATTTCATTATCTTGCTCATTTGAAAGATGTACCTTGTGCCTTCAGATAGAGGTTGGATGCTTTTTTTCCTGCATCAATTATTTATTGATCATATGTTTATTTTAATATTATTCACTCATTAATTCATTAAATAGATATTGATTACTACTTTGCCAAGCTCTCTGCCAGGTGATGAGTATGTAGAGATAAATTAAATAAGTACCTGCATTCTCAGCACTCACGATCTGACAAGGAGGGAGATACATACATACTCTTTACAAAGACAAGGCCTATTAATAATATGAAAAAGAGGACTAATATTAATTAGGGCTGTGGATTTGATGCTATACATAAGTCATTTCATTTTATTCCTACAAGAACCTGTGAAAGAGGAATTCATTTAACAAACATAAATATGATTTCTTACTATGTGTTTTGTAATATTTTTGGCTCTGGGGACAAAGCTGTTGGTAAAACAGTCAGAAACACCTTCCCTTGTGGAGCTTACTTCTCTCTGGGGAGGGGAACCAAACATAGAAGCAATAAATACATACATAGGCAAACTATATAGTGTCTGTAATTGTGATAAGAGCTATGGAGTAAAGCAAAGATAGTGATACGGAGTTTAGGGTGAGTTTTAGCTGTAATGTAAGGGGTATTATTTTTCATTAGATAATATTTAATAATATTATTAAATATTTATTGTTATCAATATTGAAGCCAAGGTTCAGAGAAGGTAAATTTATTTGCCCAAGGTCATGTAGTATCTAGAGGAGCCCAGATTTAAACTCAGACTGCCTGTTACTGTGATTTCCTGTTATGGTCAATATAGCTTACAATCTCCCAAGTGCCTATTCTTTCTACTGCACCAATTTTACAGAGTTTCTTTAAAAAACATCATTTTCTTCTCCCCTCAAATATACATTCATCAATTAGATTGAAAAGTGGGATATATTACTGAATTGGCTTTCCTTTGAGCAGTGGGAAAACTAGAGATCCTGGATAGCACTGGAGTGAGAGCTCATAGACTTTTCCTGAAGCCTGTCACTCAGTTAAGTGACTGATGTTGGGATGACTTTTAGAAGTCTTGAGTGCAGCACTGTGCTTCTGACATTTTGTGACTGCCTGCTTTTGCTAAGTGTAGCACAGCACTTTGTAAGGCATTTTAAGCTTTCTACCTCCCTGTGAGCCAAAACACATCTGGCAGGAGGACCAATAAATTTGGCAGTCAGCCAGCAAATCAGACAGCAATTTCCTTTTGAGAATCAGCCTGGTGGAACAAGAATAAAGGAAGTCACCATTATGCCTATTTACCTAGCAACCTGCAACACCTTTACCTCCACTTTTTTCAACTCTCCTTATCATTGCTTTATAAATAGGACAATAGTTTCAAGTGGTTCGGGATATTTCCAGCAACTCTTATTCAACCTAGAGATTAGCTTTTTGCTCTGCCCAAAGCTAGCTGCCAGGTCACCACTTAAGTCCCTCAAAGACCTCCCAGCTAATCATTACTGCTGTTTTCTTTGCATTATTTTTTGGCCATGAATCTATACAGATTGAATAAGATCTGTTAGCACAGGATCACTCCTGTGAATTTTTCAAGTACTGCACAGTGCCACATTGTCTTGAATTAGTTAATCCTATAAAAGATTTTCAGAAACCATTTGAAAAACAGTTAGGTGGAACACCATGTAAAAAGAAAGTGCACATTGTCATGTTTTCAGAGGCATTGCTTAAGACCACCTCTGGTATTTCAAATCAAGTTGGGAACACGTTTAATGGGATTATAATGGAAGAGAAAACCTTATTCTTCCATCCCATCTTATTTCCTTCCCTGTGAGAGCTTATGCTTTCTGAAATTTACTAAAGAACTATCTGTTTGGGGGCACAACTGCTAAACTTTCTCTGACAAACTTTGTTACATCTATGTTTTATGTATTCTTGCATTTTTCTAATGTGAATATACTACTACTAATATATTTAAAGACAGGTTTTATAAACCATTTTATTAGCCTAGAAATACAATTTTATAATATGACAGATTACTTAGCAATATAAACTCATCATTTTAGATGAAAGGTCATTAAAAATACCTCAACTTTTAGAGTTTTAGTCAGTTTTACTATCTGTTCTGTCAAACCTCTCAAATTTCTAAATTTCCATAATAATTATAGTTGAATGAATACATCAATGTTATATGTTATGCTCTGAATCCATAGTGATTGAATGAGGAGGTAACAGGCAATAAACCTGTACCCTGAGTGCATTTAAATACTTGCTTTTGATATCTTTATTTACTTGCTTCCTCTCAACTTCCTGCATCCAATGCAAGCTCCTGAAACTTGCCAATGGGAGGGCACTGTAAGCTGCCAGAAATCTGTGTATGTAACCTTTATCACTGTTAATAATGTTAGGCTCTCTTCTCTTCATAGAATTTTAGAATGTCAAAGCTGGAAGTTTCCTAGAGGAGTTATTTAGTACAACTGCCTAATTTTACAGATGGGAAGACATAAGGCTAGAGAAGTAAATCAATCAATGTTACACAGATAAAACATAATGGATGTAGGACTATATGGTAAGCAGAATTCTAAGATGGTCTTCAAGATTCCTACCTCCTGATGTTCATGTGTTGAATAATCCCCTCCCTTTGAGTATGAATAAGTGAAATGATAGGATATCACTCCCATGATGAGGTCACAATATATGGCAAAGGTAAAGGGATGTAGGGAGATACAGCTCTCATGGAGTGCAGGTTCTAGACTTTAACTCTTGAATGATTTTACTCTGGAGAGTGTCTAATCCACTGTTCAGTGTGAAATGCAGGTCTGAGTACTTTCTGTAGGGCTGGTCCGGTTTTTGCAAATTCCATCAGCGATTGCTTGTTGGGGAGGGTCTTTATTTCTCCCTTACAGATGAAGTTTAATTTTGCCATGTAGAGAATTCTAGGTTGGCCATTATTCTGTTTTAGAGGATTAAGGATAGGTACCCAATCCCTTCTGGCTTGTAAAATTTCAGTTGAGAAGTTTGCAGTTTTTCTGATAGGCTTTCCTTTGTAGGTTATCTGCTGTTTTCACCTCACTGCTCAAAGGATTGCTTCTTTCGTGTTTACTTTGGTCAGCCTAATAACTACGTGATGTGGTGATTGCCTTTTCACATTGAGTCTCCCAGGAGTTCTGTGAGCTTGTTATATCTGGATATCTAGATTTCTGGCCAGGCCAGGCATATTTTTCTCCAGTATTCCATGAAATAAGTTTTCCAGCCCTTGTGGATTTTCTTCTTCTCTCTCTGGGATGGCAATGATTCTTACATTTGTCTTCTTTACATAATCCCACATTTCTTGTATGTTTTGGTCTTGTCTCTTGTTTCTGTGTTCTTTTTCTTCATCTGCTTTGTTTAGCACATAGGCATTATGTTCAAGCTCTTAGAGTCTTTCCTCTGCCTGATCTATTCTGTTCTTGAGGCTTTCCACTGTGTTTCAAAGTTCCTTGAATGCCTCCTTCATTTCCAAGATTTCTGTTTGGTTTTTCCACAGTATTTCAATTTCTTTAGAGAATTTTTCATTCATTTCCTGTATAGTTCTTGTGGCTTCTTTATGTTGACTTTCTATTTTCTCTTCAATTCCATTGACTTTTCTTACAATCCATATTTGGAATTCTTCCTCTGTCAGTTTAATCATGTCCTGTAAGTTGGTATTTATTAATGGAAATCAAATATTTTCTTCTGGGGTGACTTTTCTCTGTGATCTTTCATGATTCCTGTGTTCTTTCACTAATTCTTTCTCATTAGGCTGCTTTGTCAAGAACTGGGGATACTGGGGCTGGTTTCTAGATTTAACTCCAAGTCCCTGAAGGGACGTTCCTTGACAGTGCTGGGGAGATGCACTCTGGTCCCGTATTGCCTTAGAGGTGTTTTAGCCCATTGGGTTGCCTCTGACCTGTTGTCTTCACCTCTTGCCAAAGGAGATTAGTGCATTTGGACCCCTTGCTTAGTCTCCAGGTGGTGAATCACTCTTGTGTGCGTGACTCCTGGCCCTCCACTAGTTTGAGGTGGAAGGCACTGTGTTCGGCTATGGTGTTACCTTCTCTTTTGTTGCTTGTAGTTTGCGTGGAGGAGTCAATTATCAAGGTATTCCAATACTTTTGTATTGGGCTCTGAACCCCCAAATGGGGTATACAGTTGCCCCAATCTTTGGGAAATGTCTTGCCACTCCCAAGGGTTACTGGAGCCCTGTTGCTACTTTAGGTGCATTAAGAAGAGCAACAGGTACCTGTGAGCCTGAGACCACATACTTCTGTGGTTGCCTGATCTGATGCTAGGGGAGAGCTGCTAATACGTTATTCAGGGCTCTTTCGCCACACTTGCGAGGGTGGAGGGTGTCGATTAGTGCAATTGCAAGGACTCTGGCCAGGATTTTCCTTCCCAGACCACAAGCCCCAACGCTGGCAGGAGCCTGAGCGCCAAAGGCGAGCTCTAGTGTTATGTTTTTATCATATGATTAAAACCAACCTGCTGGACTGAATCAATAGTCTGTCCTCTTTTGCTTAGTTACAAGGTCTCACAGATTCATGCCAGTCACACAGAGAAAGCGACTTTTCTCCTTTCTGTCTGCCTCCAAGTGCGGAGCCTGCCTTGCCCGGCTGGGGGCGTGGTGCTGCCTGAGGCCACCATGCGTCTCAGCCCAGAAAGCGGCTTCTGTCCTTACTCCGCCCCTTCAAGGGCGATGTTTGAGCTGCTGGCGTGAAAAGGCAAGTGGCTGGGTTGGGGGAGGAATGTTCACAAAGTAGCTTCTCTCCTTATTTCCTTTCTCCAAGGATGGGGCCTGCTCTGCCAGGCAGGGTCAGTGGCTGCCACCTGAGTCCATTGCCTGGGCTGGAGAAGAGGCAGTGCCCAGATAGACAACGTGCCACAGAGTTTTTAGGCTATGGAGCCCCAAAATGGCGGCTGCTCACCCACAAAGACTCAGTACTGGAGGCGACTGCTCGGGGGCGGGGGTGCTGGGTTTGGCAGGCTGTCTAAACGAGCCGTTGGTGTCTCCACTGCTTCCCTGACACACTGTCTCCCATCAGTTCAGTTAGGGGGGGTTCTGTACTATCTGTCCCACCCTGCACCAGCCGAATCTTTGGCGGTTTCCAAGGGCAGAGCCTCCCTTTCAGTGTTCACCTCCCTTGTTCTGGTCCCGGCGACCACCAGAGGCGAGATGCCTGTCTCCTAACTCCCTCCTGCGAACTTGGGAGGGGTCCACTCAGACCAGTCCCCCCCTCAACCCCCGACCCAGTGTGGACCTAGCACAGAGCACTGGAGAGTTCAAAATGTTTCCCACTTTTGTGTCTTCTCCACACAGCCTGTCATCCCATGCTAGCACTTTACACTGACTTCAGGCACTTCCCTGCCTGAGTGGATGTGGAGGTCGGTGGAGGAGGAGTCGTCCTCCTGTGGGTCAGATCACACTGCCCCAGCCGGCAGAGGGGCGCGGCCGTCCCACACTCTGGTCCCTATTGTGTATCTCGCACTCTCCAGACTTAGCGGTGGAATCTCCAATTCACCTTTTTTTTTTTTTTTTTTTCCAGCGCACGACGCTGTTCCTGTGGGAGAGCCATCCACTCGCCTGTAGTTGTCCATGTTCTTCACCTCCTACTCTGGGAGCAGAGAGCCAAGAGGTCACCACTAATCCGCCATGTTCAAGAGCCCCTTCCTTGTGAGTCTTTTTTCTTTCTTTCTTTCTTTTATTTTTGTCCTCCTATTCATCCTTTTCTATTTCCTTTTGGATTATTTGACTATATTTTTAAATTTACCTAAAAGCTTTTTAGCTATACCTTTTTGTAATTTTGAAATGGTTGATTTGAAAGAAACTTTGTGAAGTCATATGTGGGAGCTAAAAAAATCCGGAACCCATGAAGTCTATCCAGTAAGTATTTAATACCTTCTGGTGAGTCCATGTCTTAATTTTCCCAGCATTATTAATGAAGAAAGCCGTGTTTTATTTTGATTTTACTTAAATATTTATTTGCACAGGGCTTGTCTCTATCAATCACATAAATGGATATGCTCAAGAACAAATTCTTTAATCTGCAAGCCTCCATCTTCCTCAATGGTTAAAATGAGTTAAGAATACCTCCTTCCTGACACTATTGTGAAAAATAGGTGTCAAATAAGTTATATATGAAAGCGCTAATGTTAGATACACAAAGGGAGTTTCATGTTTCATTTCTTCCATCCCTTTGTTTTGTTTCTTTTCAATTGGAAGAAGTTTTCATATAGTTTAAAAATATACACAGAGAAACAATATATAGCATATTCTAGAAAGACTATATAACAGCCCACAGGGATAACTTCTTTTGTACAATTCCTTCAATATTGTGTTTTGAATTGCAGAATATATTTACTTAAATGCCATTCTTTTTGGATTTTAAGCCTATTGTTCTTTTACCCTTAATAATAATACCAGTTAATATTTATTCAGCACCAGTAAGTTTCCAATATAATCCTCCCAAAAACCCTACAAAGTTTTCTAAATTTATGTTGCACCCAAAGTAGACCCAGAGACAAGGTCTTGGTCTCAGGTTGTCATTTGGGAAGTGATCTCAGGAAGCAGATGTAAAGAACTGAGACAGGAACAGCCAAACTACTCTATGTGTTAATGAGAAACTACTGCTGTGGTCAGCTGGAACTCAGTTCCATGAAGGACCCTCTGAAATAATGGGGAGAGTGGAGATGCCCTATTACTTGGGGAGTATCTATACTGAAAATAACTCAGAATCATCCACTCAGAGTTGCCAGATGGAGCAAGTACAGAGGATGCCAAGTTAAATTTGAATTGCAAATAAATATTTGATGGTAAATACTTACATGGAAAAAAAAAAACTTATTTGTTGTTTACCTAAAATTCAAATTTAACTGGGTGTTCTGTAGTTTATGGGCAATTGTAAACCAGAGGAAATGGAGATTGGGGCATTCATCCACTGATTCCCATTCCCCCTTAGCGGGGAATTGCACTCTGCCATGTTTCAACCATCTGAAATTTGTCTATGAGCAGCTGAGCAAGCTCCCATAATGCCAGAGAAAATCCTTAGTCAGAAAAGAGGAGATCCAGACATAGGCATTGAAGTAAAAAGCCCTGAATGGTACCAGAAATGTTCACAGTTGCAGGTGAACTCAGGTGGACCCAGGGAATGAAGAGGTGGGACATCAAGTGTATCTGCTACAGAAATACTGTTACTTTTCTAATTTTGCAGATTAGGAATTTAGGCATCTATGTGAACAAACATTCTTAAGTCATGAAAACAGTAAATAGCGCAGATAGGAGTCAAACCAGGTCTGTCTGACTGGAGCTGTGACACCCAACCGTTACATAGCTTCCAGCTAGATGGAAAATCCTTTGATGGCAGTGTGCCTTATCTTTTATTGCTTGGCCTATATTATTTAACACTTAGAATGCACTTTTAAAATATTTCCTATCTGAAATATAAAGGACTATGACAAAGAGCATTCTTAAAACCGTAGCTGAAATCAATGGTTAAGAAGCTTAAATATTTAATTATACTGCAGATATCTGTAGGTAGGAGAGAGAATAGAACTTTTTAGAAGTAACAGCTTTGTAAAACCTCTAAGGAAAATCATATCTTGACTATCAGAGTTGAGGGGGCAAGCGTGACTAGAGTGGGTTTTATGGAGAACAGATTGATAAGAAACAGAGAGAATAAATATAAATTATACTTTTAAGAAATTTTGTTGCAAAGTGAAGCAAAGAAACCGAAAGTGTAATCAAGAGGTGATTTTTAAAATTTTGTGGTGATAATATGATATCTGTAAGTTGCTGAGAAAAATGTAGTAGAGAATGAAAATTTCATGTTTTATGAGTGAGAGGAAAGAACTGCTAGAGCAATGTCTTTAAAAGGGAGGGGGAAATGGATTTTGTGCACAGGTGGAAAGATTTGCTTTCACCAAGAGCATGGCTTCTTGATCTGTGGTATAAAATACATTTATCTGAAAGCATTATGTGTCATAAATCTGGAGTCTAATCAGAATGAGTATATATTTTTGCAGCCACATTCAGCTGCATAGATGCAGAAATGAAAGAAGTACAGTTGGATTTACCAGGGACATTGAGTTTCTCAAGTCAGTAAGATGCAAGGAAAATCAAGACAGTAATTATAATAATTAATTATAAAATATAAGCTGAATAAGAAGAAAATGGAAAATATCAAGAGTATGAGGTATATAAAAAGTTGGTAAGGTGTATGGATGCCCTAACATGACTGAAAGAGGAATAAGGAAAAAGGTACTTGATGGAGTAAGGTATGAATGAAGTTATCAGAGGGTTGAATTAAATTGAGATTATGAAAATGTTGCAGGCTATTTTTGTAATTACATGGTCTAGTCATGCTCATTGCATGAATGGAAGGGGTAGGATGACAAACAAGTTCTTCTGAGAACAATTTATAAATTTAGAGGCCAGGATAGTGGACAAATCTTTAATGTGTATACTGAAATTTTAAGAATTATGTCAGTTGTGGTGTTAGAGACTGAGTAGCTATAATCCAGGGGAAATGTGAGACTGTTTATTTCAAAGGTGAGCATGTTTAGAGGGTAGCAGGGGAGAAATATGGGCAATCTGCAGTGAAAAGCAAAATGAACACCTACCTCTAAGTCTAGTAATACATAGGGAGTGGAAGAAAAAAAAATCACCACTTTAGAGGACTGCACAGAAAGACATGTCTTCAGGGAGAATTAGGTTTAGAGCAAGGGAATAAAAAGAAATTTCAAGATGACATTAAGGATATAGTGCATATTGCAGATGACATAGCAGAATCAGGGTTTCAAGATTTGGGAAGGAGTGGTACAATGGGATAGGTTAGGGAATAGACGTGGTCTTAGAGAAGTAAAGTGTAAAAGATGAAAACTATATGAAAGTTTACTTTCTGTTTTTGAATTTTATCTCACATAAACTAAGATAACGGGAATAATAGATTAATCCTTGGATTCAATGAAGAATTGATGGCAAGGCTGTGAGTTTTAGGAGCTTCCTTTCTCACCAGTGATGATAGGGGAGGCGAGGTTCTGAGACATAGTGTTTAGATCTTTCCTTGATCCCCATAATACTGGTAAAAGGCCTGGAGACTATAATTTAGACCCAGTGCATTCATTGATTCCAGATCTCTGTTGCAAGAAAACTAATCTTGTTGTCAGTATTGGTTCAAATTTGATTCTTTCTGATTGACCATCTTGAAGACTTCTGGGAAAGCCTGAGTGGGTCAGATATACAATTATTTTTGTATTCCAGCTCTGCCACTTACTAGGTGTATAAGCTGGAAAATTACTTATTGTCTTTGAATATCCTTCCTTATCTCCAAAAAAATGGGAGTAATGATATTTACCTCCCAGAATTGTTATGAATGTCATTTCTAGCTATGGTATTTGGCATATATTAGGTGTACAGTAAAGTTACATTAACCTTTTGTTCAATCCAACTCTGGACTGTGGGATTGCCTGTAGGAATTACCAACTTTTTCCAGCAATAAGGTGGGATGTCTTTAAGGAAAAACTTCAGTGTTCAATGCATTGAAGATATGTCTGTGCTTTGGAAGAATTTTGAAAAGTGCAGTTACCCAATGTCCACTTATACTGGCTCTTATAACATTTGTTAATAATTTTGATCATCACTTCCAAGCAGGGAGTTCTCTAAGGAAGCACATCTGCAAGATGAGGTAGAGATAATTAAATATGTGAAACTGTTAAATAAGATGCAAAACATGGCTGTGAATATGATATTTTTGACTTTAGTCTAATTAATATTCATTCTTTCCTATTTTAAACGAATTAATACTTTTCAGTAAATATATACTTGGCATATATTATAAATTAGACTATATTAGACTAGCAAAATACAAAACTATAATTACTGTATTCTTTATGCCCTTGAGGAATTAGCAACTTGATTGTTTTTCCAGATGAAATTGCATGAGGCCATTCCAAGAACATGATCAAAAGACCATGCTATCAGAATATAAAAGTGTGCTTATCCCCTGCTTTGCTAAGGTGAAAGGACATGCATTTAAATTGTTCACATATGAGGACAAAGTAAATAGAATAGCTTAGTATATCTCTTCCTCTGTTCTAAAAATGATAATTTTCTTAACATAGTCTAGGCCTGCACTTGCTGGTTTGGGGGAATATATCACCATGTCTAATCACTGGGCTTACTGTTGACTAAAGTCGCAAAGGTAATTTTTTTTTTCTTATATCTTCATACATGCTGATGCTAAGCAACTTTTTCCCATTTCCTTCTTGTGCAATTGGATTTCAGTACATTCAGCCATGGTTTTATTCTTAGAGTGAAAACCAAATAGATCACTGAATAAAAGATTTCAAAATATCTTTTTAGATGAGACATACAAATTAATTAATATTCACAGAGAAGAATAACAGTGTTATTGCTATGCAAAGAAAGATCAGCTCTTTGTATATGTATATGTCCCATGAAAATGAGCACATGTGATCTTGAAGACAGGTACATACTAATGTGCTTTTCTGAGCTTTTATGAACTGGGGGTGCTTGTACTACTTAAACAAGCTTTAAACTAATTCATGTTATATTTTAGGTGAAAGAGCAGTCTTTCTGAGACATATGCTGGGTAACTGATTTTTTCTTATGAAATGTAGGCTATTCCTGCATATTCTGATATATTAGTTAAAACAATAGACACACGAAGCAGACATAGAATTGTGTTAGGAAATTAGCAAACCCTTCTCTTAGTATATTTCTCTTGATATGTCTTTGATTAATCTTGATACATTGAATTATGTCTATTTCTCAGGCAAAACATTGGCTAGAGGTTTAAAAATTAAGAATTCGAAGGTCTATTTAGAACAAAAGTAAACTTACACTCCTTTTAACTCATTTAAATAATGGGTTTTAATGTGAAATTATATCTAGAGAATATAAATAAAGATATTTAACTTGAAACAAAAAATAGAAAATAACTTTACTTTGAATTTTGGTTTGGTAAAACATGAAAATTTCCCACACTTAACATATCTGTTAAAATGAGCAAATGTCCTGTTCCAGACTTTTAATTCACTATAATTTTTCCTGTGTATGGGTATGTGTGTACATATTTATGTATTTCAGTGCATTAATACAATTGAAATTACTGACAGACAAGCTACATTTCTGCCCCTTAATATGCCTTAGAAAATACGCACTGCACGTACGTTCTCAGATGCTGTGTCTATGTGCAGTAAAAGTATCTCTAAAGATGATGTAAAATTTTCAGACATGTTAATAATAAAATTTTCATCCATTGATGTAATGCATTATATGTTAGGTAAACTGTCTATTAAATGTATAAACATTTCAAGTTGACAAATAAATTCTGTAAGTCTCATATACTGATTTTTCTCACCTGAAGGCCCCACTCCATTGTGTGTTTGACCCAATTCTGTTTGAGGCATAATATATTTTTAAAATTTAATTTGTTGTACCTTCCCTTACTCCTAGTCTTATTACAATTAGCCAATAAGTATGTATGTTGTCATTATTTGTTTTAATTCTCCAAATATTGATACTCTGAATTCCTAGCTGTTTGGGTTCAAAATCTCAGTCTGCCCAACCATCCCTACTGTCATCAGTCTTACCTAGTTGTTTTTGAATCCACACTGGTAGAGATTGTTTTTCCCATTCACTTTCAATTCCTTGTCACATTGTCTTTGCTCTGTTCACCCTCAGTAGGGCTTTAATTTCTATCTCTAATCTGTATTTTATGATGCACTCTGGTATTTTCTTTTGTGTTTTATTTTTCTATAGTAATTAATTCTTTCTTTATTTCAAAATATTAAGAGAGTGTAAATGTTTTTGTTACATGGATACCTTGTATAATACTTAGGTCAGGGATTTTAGTTTACCCATCACCAGAATAGTGTTCATTGTACCCAATAAGTAAGTTTTTACCCATCACCGCCCTCCCATCCTCCACCCTTCTTAGTTTCCAATGTCCTTTATGTATCTGTGTTCATGTGTGTTGTGGTGTTTGTTTTTCTATTCCTTAGATACTTCACTTAGAATAATGTTTTGTAGTTACATTCAAGTTGCTGCAAAAGACATTATTTTGTTGGAACTAACCTATCAGCACTCGTGTGCCTAGACGGAAGTAAACTTCAATAGAAATCATGCAGGTGGGAGGGGGGAGGAGGGGATAGATGAAATCATACCTAACGGGTACAGTGTACCGTTACTCCAGTAGTACAAAAGTAATCCATGTAACCAAAACATCTGTGCCCTCATAATATTCTGAAATAAAAAATAATTGAAAAATAAAAACACAGAAAATCAAACAAAAAAAATAGAATAGAATAAAACAGAAAAAAAAATTGACCTTGCCTAATGCAAGTTCTCCAACTTTTTTCTTCTTTTATAAAATCATTTTTACTATTCAAGTTTTAAGGAATTTTCATAACAGTTTTTAAATCAGCCTTAAATTTTTTTTACCAAAAAAATACTCCTTAGATTTTTATTGGAATTGTATTGAAAGTATGGAAAAAATTGACATTTTAATAATATTGAGTCATTTGTTCCCTTAACATGGCATATCTCTTAATTAAAGTCTATTTCTAGCAGTATTTTTAGTTTTTATTTCATAGGTCTTACACAAATTTTATTACATCTTTCTCCAAGTGTTTCTTGTTTTTTTTTTTTTGTTTGTTTCTTGTTTTTTAAGTAATTGTGATGTTATTTATGTTTCACATTTTAATTTTCAAATTTTTGTTTCTAGTACATTAATAAACTTTTTTAAAATATTAAAATTGTATCTGGAGACACTGTTAAGCTCACTTATTAATTAAGTACATTTCTTGTAGTTTCCTTAGGCTTTTCTACGTAAATGATCATGCATGCTGTCTACAAACACCCACACACACACCCACACACACATATTCATTCCAATATTCATAGCTTTTATTTATTTATTTATTTTTCTTGCCTTTTTTACTGGCTAGAACTTTCAAGATACTGTTACATAAAAATGGAATCTTTCCTTGTTTTCAATCTTAGGGGAAATACATTCAGTCTTTCACCATTAAATACAAAGTTTACTGTAATTTTTTGTAAATTCCTTTTATCAAGTTGAAGACTTTCTCTTCTATTTCACAGTTGATAGTTTTCTTAATCATAAATTGATTTTGATTTTTTCAAATGCTTTTCTTTATATGTAAAAACAAGCAAAGTTATTCTTTTTTTAAATTCCTTATGGTTAATTATATTTCATTGATCTTTTGTGGTTTAGATTTCTTTAGTCAAAAACTCAACTGAGTCATAATAAATTATCTCCTTTTATATTGCTAGATTAAATTTTCTAATATTCAGCTAAAGATTTTTGCATCTGTGTTTATAAAGAATACTAAACTCTTTATGGGTTTAGTTAACATTTTTGTCAGGTTTTGGTATTTTAGCCTAAAATAATTAATTGGAAAGTGGTTTTTTATTTCTATTTTCTGTCAGACTCTGTGTAGAATGGGTATTTTTCTTTTCCAAATGTTGGTAGAATCCACTGATAAATCCATTTGGGAAGGTCTTTTTGGAATAAGCATTTAATTTGTGTGTGTGTAGGTGTGTGCACACATGTGTGCTTAGGTAATCTATCTGTTCCTGAGGAAGCTTTGATACTTTACATCTTTCAAGGAATTTTTTTTCATTTCATCAAAGATATTAAATTTACTGGCAAACATTTCCTTACTAGACTTTTAATGTCTTGTAAGATCTGTAATGATGTGTTCTCAACCATTCCTGATATTATTTATGTATGTCTTCTCCCTTTTTTCTGATGAATCTGGCTAAAATTTTATCTTTTGCTCTTTTCAAAGAACTAGCTTTTGGTTTCACTTATCTCCCCTGTTACTTTTCTGTTTTTAAGTTCATCTGCTGTTATAGCTTTATTATTTTCTTCCATTTTGAAACAAAAATTGTTTTAAAGATTAGAAGTGAAAGTTAAAAAACTGTCATTATTCACAGATAACATTATTAATAGATGATATGGTTGTCTAAACCATAGATCAAAAAGAACACACAGTTAAATTGTTAAAACTAATGAGAAAGTTTAGCCATATTATTAGAGAGAAAATTAATATATAATCTTCAGTTGTATTTTGCAGATTAATGACAAAAAGAAAACTGCAATTTGTAAATATGCCTCATGTAGTAACCAAAAAATGAGGTACATAAAACAGAGTCCAACAAAAACATGTACAAGAACTTTATGCAGAATATTTTTAAGATTATTAGTTCATTAAAGAATACTATACTGATGGAGATTTATAAAACCTTTATGACTAGTTACATTAAATATTATAAAGATATTATTACTTTACAAACTGATTTATTGACATAATATAATTCCAATAAAATTTTCCATCAAAAACATGAATTTTCCTAAGATATTAAAAATATGATTCTAAAATTTAAATAAAAGATTAAAAAGCCAAGAATAGCCAAGAAAATTGTGAAGAGGAATATATTTTAGAGTAAAATTTCCCTTAATAGATACTTACAGTTATTTTATCCATTATCCCTCCCAATTTTTGATAGTTGCATTATATCTATGTAGCAGAGCATATAACATTTCCATATCATTTTTACATATTTACTTTTATCATACAGTCTTAATGCTACCCTTAATTATATTCAAGGTTTATCATCTGTCCTTATGCCACAACATCTATGATTTTTTGGTAATCTTTAGCTACTTTCTCTAGTAGCTTGTTTTGTAAATTAGGCTAAAATTTCTTCCCTATTATTATCTGATTTTTTTGGTGTGCCTTCATTCATTAGGTAATTTTCTTCCTTTTTCCTGTAACATTTTGGTATTAACAATTTTTTATGTTATTCCCATTTAAATTAGATAGTTTCCTATGTAGGAGTTGAGGGTGTGCCTGAGTGTCTTCATTAACTATTTACATTTAAGAGCATTTAAAAATATGCCTGTTTGTTCAGCCTCCTCTGCTTTTCGGAGATCTCTGTCCTTTGGAACCCTTTTTCCATCTTTTTTTCTAAGCCCCAATGTTTCTGCCTGTTAAAGTTGGATTCTACCTCCATTAGATTTTCCTCAGTGCAGTTTTCAATCCTTCTGAAAATGTGTTTTGGTAGGTTCCTCTGAAATCATCAGGGCTTTTATTGTGCCCCTGTAGTCTTTTCTACACTAATCCCAATTTAGAGTAATCAAATCAAAAGTATCTCTTCAAGCGTATTTCTTATAACATTACATTTTCATTGTTAGCATTTAGATATGTTACCAAATCAAAAAAGCTCCTTATTAAAGTAACTCAACTTACAAGATAGTTTAATTTATGACTTTAAGTGAATTTGTGTTGCCAAAAAAATCATGTTTTCTATACTTCAAGTCATGCTTTTAGCTAATAATGTTTTCTTTAAGGCTTATCTTCAATTAAAAATTAAGTGACATCTAACATATGGAGTTAAAATATGTGTTTTACTGCACCAAATCTTCTTTTCTGAACCTAGTACATTGCAAGGCATGCATATTTGTAGAATTATGTGAAAAATATCACTTAAAGTACCACTGCTTATTTATTTATGCCAGGGAATAAAATCTTTTCATTCCTTTCCCCAGATTTTATTATTCCAACTAGTAGACTGAAATAATTGTTTTAATCTCTTGGGTCCAATAAAGCAATTTAGCTCTTTAATGAATCTTGTTAAATTTGAAGATCAGTGCCTTTTTGGGATTTTTTTTTTTTTTTGCATTAGTAGTACATTACCTGCTGAGTCATCAGCATGGAAACCAGAGGTTAATTTCCTTCGTACTAAACGAAGCAGATAATCAGCCATCAGAGAATGGTTCCTATGCTGTAAATAAGTCTTGACAAGCTGAGGGTTGGCCCAATGTATCACTCTGTCCTATTCATGCCATCTGTCCACAAATTAAGATGAAGTAAAGATATTAATTCGTTACATTTCAAAAGCTGTACTGACAAACCCATATGGACATTTTAAATGGCAATGGATAACTGAAACACTTTACTAATATTCCATTGAGTCATGGGTTATAGTTTTGCAAACTTCCTTTCCAGCAGCCAACATGTGGAAAGCATTTTTGACCAGATGTACAGCTAACGACTATCAAAGCAGATGCTTTCCAAAGCATTACACAAAGGAATTTTTAAAAAACCTAAGTTAGAAGTGATATCAACTTGATGGCATAAAATTTATTCCTTTTATTGAAAATGAATTATACAGGCAGATGAGCTTGCCAAAGAAATTGTACTTATGAAATACTTCTATCTCCCTCAAAGAAATATGTGTCACAACCTAGAACAAGGAAATTGCAAAGGTTGCCTCCTCTCATGTGGGAATAACATGTCAGACAATAGGCAAAGATTCAATTCAACTTCCTAGATGGAAGAAATCAGCAGGTAGGTTATAGGAAAGCGAATAGCCATATAAATGTATCTTCTGTTTGTCTTAGATTAAAAATAAATGTATATCTGTTCACATATGTATATTTGAGACAAATTGTGTGACACATTGGCAAAAGTTCTGTTTAAGTCTTTTGAAAGCGTAACAGTAATATGAAATATATCACTATATGAACAGACTTTGATAACATATTTATACAATTAATGTGATAACTGGCAAGACACATTTTTATTTCTTCCTTTGAATGCCTTTTATTCCCCACCTTCTATTTTTAACTTGACTGGAAAGATGTTACCAAGAAACTTAATAGTTTATTCTTTTTACTACCATTCTACATAAAGAGGAGTGCATCTAAGAGTGTTTTGTGTAACGCATCTCCTGTAAAATATACTTTTTTATTTACTCATTTTTATTTATTTAATTTTTAATCATTGTAACAATCATCATTACTTCTTATTTAATAGTAGAAGACTGTATCTGCCTTGAGTCAACATCAGTAATATATGTGATATAATTGGAATTGGGAGGAGATTTAACTCTATACTATTAATCTAAAAATACCAGGAAAATTTTTAAAAACGTGCTCCTTTACTATCTTTATGTTCCTTCATCAAGTTTTCTTTTCAAATTGTAAGAGACTACAGAGGTTTAGGAATAGTTGGTACCAGGATTTGCTCATTTGGGATAGGAGTTTAACATGTAGGTTAACCCTCAATAAACCAGACTCAAAATGAGAGATAAGATGAGTGAAAGGATGAGGAAAAACTAAGTGGACATTTAGAACTCACTCAAGGACAAAGCCAGTAGTCGAAGCTCAGATTTCAGATAAAAATAAGGTGAAATCCAAAAAGCCAGTCACTGGGTAGGCCAGATGGTTAACTGTACACAGATGGAGTAGATTTCTTCCTGCTCCTTGTTTTCACTAACAGCAATCTAAGAAAATAGTATAAAATCAAATTTCAGCAATTCCATTCCCCAAAATGGAGAGGGCTAAGGATCATCAAAATTTTAGCAAAGGAAGTAATTTTCTAGAACCAATAATTTCATGACTACTTGGACTTGTTCTATATAACTATTCCACAAACATGGGTTTGATGCAATAGTATTGTTTCAGAACTTATATTTGGTCACGGCAATAGGAATGACACCTAAAATTTAAATTCTGTTTTTGATTTACCAACATTTTTAAGCCTAGGCCTGTGTTGTATAGAATGTCAATCATTATAGTATTTAATGAAGGTAAATGTTAATAACACTAATATTATCTTAATGAAATTTGCAGGACTTGTCACTAAAGGATTAAGTAACCCAAGGCAATTCATATGTTTTCCTTCTTCATGTGTTCTTGTTTTTAACTATCTGCAGAGTTTTAGAAGCAGCCCAGAAAGATTTATTCCTGTAATTTTCTTCAAACTGTTCATATATCTTTCTTAAGCTATTACAAGAATCTATGCTGAAGTTGCTTTTATGAACAAAGCCATATTCTTGTCATGCCACATTTTATTGTTAATATATACAACTTTAATGAAGATACATCATAATTTTTTTTGCTAGACTCCAAGTTTTACTAGTTTTTTATTGTATTTATGTGGGACTGTATTTTGTCTTATTGCATTTTGATATCATGTCATCAAGGGGCTATTCAGTTGGAGAAGGTGGCAACTAGTCTGGAAGCAACAGGCAGGAGATACTAACATCACATTTTAATCAGTCCTTTAATCTTTATCAAATATTAACCCTAAAACTCACCTAGGATAGCAATATTAAACTTTTCTTTAAAAAAAGAAAAAATATCTTTTGGAAATAACATTCCAAAGATGATTATTAGGAAAAAGTATATGGCATAGTTTTTATTTTAAAACAAAAGTACATATGGGTTTAACAATCATGAAAATAATTTCATGAATATAATAGAGGAACATGATGTGATTATACATGGTTTAACTTTCTGTTCTGTATTTTTGATGTTTTAAAATTTTCTACATGGCCCTTCTACATTTATAAACAGAAAATCTATTACATAAATAACACTGCCATTGTTTACTTATAAAACCAGAATTTTACTTTCAAAATTGACTTTTAACTATTCTGCTGTTTTGAAAAAGTTTGGCCAATTAACTTAATATTTCATTGTGCGTTTAGAAGTGTAGTGGAATCTCTAAAGATAGAGAAAGCACCTAAATAACTTCATTATATTATTTCTGACAGATATTGTATAGTTCTAGTTAACATGAAACAATCTTATATATTATTTCCCCCATCATTGGATTATAAACATCTTGAGTCCAAGAACTTTCTAATATGGCACTTCCAAATTATTTCCCTAAAGCTCCTAACACATGTGATTTATATAGTTTGACATAGACTAGCTGAATTGTTTTGGGTAAATAACTTAATACTTCTAAATATATTTGTTTTATTTTAACTGAAAAATTAGGATAATGAACGTATAAGACATAATGTATTGACACAATTGAGTAAGACAGTAAGGATGAGCTATCATGCACAAAAGCATAGTGTTTGGCACATATTAAGCATGCAAATAGTTTTAGCCATCAAGGTTACTTACCAATATATAATTTTATAGTCTCCTATCTTTTAAAGCAGGAGTTAGTAATGTATGATCCTCATACCAAATGTACTTGCACATATTGTAATAAATAGAGTTTCCTTTGGAACACAGTCATATTCATTTATTTACTATTGTCAATAGCTGCTTTCATACCTATAACAGCAGAGCTGAGTACTTGTGACAAAGATCATATGCCCAATAAAGACTAAAGACTAAAATATTTTATATCTAGTCTTGAAAGAAATATTTTATATCTAGTCTTTTATATCTACTGACTCCTGTCTTAGAGTATAAAGTCAAATACCTTAGTTTAGCTAACATGACCCATCATAATCTGGCTGCAATTTTATGTCCTGGCCCTTCCCCATAAACACCATATGCTTTTGTTCTATAGAAAATTTGTTTCCCAAATTCCTCATGCCATTCAGGTCATAAATGATTTACATATTCCCCTATACAAGTTTCTCTCCCATTTTCTCCCTTTCAGATGCATAGAGCATAGTCTTATTTGTCTTTGATATCTTTATTCAGATGTGACCTCTTTTGAGTTCTTCCCTTACTCTGAGGGACTGTGATAATGACCCTGCCTTCCATGTATCCTTGGCCCACTTGTGAGCTCATTCACTCACTGTGTCTAGTTAGGGTCTACAGTGTTCATGCTACAGTGCTCACTAGTGTAATTAGGAAGGATAGCAACATGCATTCCATATCCTCAAAAGTTCACTTGCGCTACAGTTGAGAATATGTCTCATTACTTTTTACAGTTTCCTTTTTTATCCTTTGCTTCCTATTTGAAGAATTTTTTTCTTAACCGATTCACTTAAGTCAATGATGTATGTTAGTGACAAATTCTCTTTGTTTTCTTTTGTCTGAGAATGTCTCTATATTACTTTTAATCCTCATGGATATTTTTACTGGATACAGAATTTTGGCTATACATTTCTGTTTTTTCAGCATTTGAAACATGTTTTGCCACTTTTGTCTATACTCCATGATTTCTGACCAGAAATCTGTTGTCATTCTAATTATTTTTTCCCATAGGTCGTATATTGTCTCTCTCTGGCTGCTTTCAATAATTTTTCCTTTATTTAATTTTCAGAAATTTGATGATGATCCTTTGTAATGTGTATTCCTTCAGATTTAGTCTGTTAGGGGCACTATGCTTCTTGAATATGTAAGCTTATATCTTTTGACAAATTTGGGAAGATTTCAGCTATTATTTCTTTGAATTCTTTTTCAAATCCACACTTTTTTCTTCTTTTCGATATCAATGACATAAAAGTGGTTTTGTGTGTGTGTGTGTGTGCACGCGCGTGTGTGTGTCACTGGTTCCTGAGCATTTGTTTCAGTATATTTACTGTTTTTCAAATTGGATCACATCTATTGATTTATCTTCAAGTCTACTGATTGTTTTTTTTTCTATCACCAACACTTTGAGGTTGAACTCATGTGGTGTTTTATTTAAATTATCATATTTTTCAGTTCTGAAATTTTCATTTAGTTTATTTTTTACAGCTTCTATTTCTTTGTTGAGTCTTCCTATTTTTCACTTTTCAAAGAGATTTTATAATTGTTAATGGGAGTATGTTTATGTAAGCTGCCTTAAAATCGATGGTAGGTAATTCTAGCACTAAAATCCATGATAGATAGTTTATCCTAGTATTGGCATCTGGTAATTTTCATTTCTCATCTGAGTTGAGTTTTCTCTGGTTCTTGATATGATAAATAATTTTCAATTATATGCAGAAAATTTTAGGTATTATGAGACTCTTGTTCTATTTAAATCTTCTATTTTAGCAGAAAATCAGTCTATTTAGGTTCATAAAACATGTTGTGTCCCACTTTTATGTGCTATGATTCAAATGCCAATTTAATATTTAGTTTTTGCTGTTATTCTGGTCTTCCCTGCTTGAGTGCTACCCAGAAGACAATCTGAAACCTGGTCATTGTGCCACTCTGTAGATCACTCTTAATTCTAACTGGTTCAAGCCTGGGTCAGTTGAGTTCTGCTAAGGGTTTAATGCCTAAATTCAAAAATTCTTTTCTCCAGCTTGCTCATCTCTGTCATCTTTCCTTACACTCTAGTTGCAGCAGAAGGTTTGCTGCCTCATTACTGAAGGATAAGAATAAAATTTAGGTCTCCATATACAATCTCCATGATGTATTTACTTATTTTAAAAAAGAAGCATAATCTCCATAATGTAGTAGGATATTTTTAATATTTTGTAGTGATATAAAAAATGAACAGTAAAATTTTTCTACCAAATTGAGTTTAACTAATTTTCAGTAAACTATATTAAAGACATTGTTGATCCTAAGACACTACTCAATTATCCTTTACATATAAGGGAAAAAAATCAAACAAAATGTTATTACTAAAACTTTTGAAAAGATACTTTTGTTATATAGAGAATATTTTAAATCAAATATCTAGAAATATTCTAATTTTATTGAATATATATATAAAATATAAAACCAGAAAGAACTTGAACATCTGCACACTTCAAGAGTTTAAAATAGCATCTAACGATTAAAAATCTTCCAAGTAAAGCAGATTATGAATTGAATTTCTAAAAGTAAAAATTACAATAATTTGGTATATTCTTAAAATATTTTTATGATGTAATTTTGGTCCTACTAATAGTCTTTGAGTAGATAAACAAAATAAGAGCAAAGATTTTTGTGGTAACTTATGCATAAGATTAAATAGTTAAGGGGAAAATGCATAGTAATAGGGTTTTAATATTTCTAAATCCTAGAAGTGCAGAACCTTTGCATTCAGGGCTGTTTTTTATCTAGAAAACTGGATGCCAATGAGAACTCTTAACCTGTGTAGCCATGGGAATGTTTTGATGCTACCTATACCTTCTGTGTACAGGTATACCTCCCAGATATTGTGGGTTCAGTTCCAGACCACTGCAATAAAGTGAGACACACAAAAATCTTGGTTTCCTAGATATTTTTGTGCATATAAAAGTTATTTTTATACTATACTGAAGTCTATTAAGTGTGCAATGGCATTATGTCTACAACTATCAATGTCCACACCTTAATTAAAAATATTTTATTGCTGAAAATTTCTGACACAGAGACATGAAGCGAGTACAAGCTTTCAGACAAATGGCAATGATAGACTTACTCTTGGCAGGGTTGTCACAAACCTTCAATTTGTATTAATAAAAACAGAGACTCTGCAAATCACAATAAAGCAAAATACAATAAAATGAGATATGCCTTTTAAAAATAGGTGCCCCCTTTTAAATTATTTTATTGCAATCTTCAGTAATAACCTTCTCCTAGCCCCCAGTAATAAGAGGGTGATTAATACAGAAAGTCACTAAGTTTTCATTTGTTTTGGGTGGGTGAGGAGAGAGAGGATCTCTCTATGTTTTCCAGGCTGGTCTCAAAATCCTGGGCTCAAGCAATCCTCCTACCTGAGCCTCCTGAGTAGCTGGGATTATAGGTGTGGCTCCCATTTCCAGCTTCCATTTCTTACTGAAATCTAAAATGCTCACTGTCATCAGTGTAATTTGAATTGTACAATAACACCTTGTTTTAATTTGACAGGCACAGTGTGGCTCTCTTTAATCAGCACTAATTTAATTAGAAGCCAAAAGAAAAAGTAATTAAATTATATTTTTGCCCGTAATAAATTTGTCCTGGTACATTGCGGCAAATCTGCACTCCAAGGCAAGGTTAATAAAATTTTAACAGAGAAAGTATAGATTTAGTTGAACTGAGAAAATATTAGAGGTAGGTTTTACTACATAAAGAGTGCTGTCAGTATATTGGGCAAAAACATCCTTGCACAAAGGCTGAGATTAAATAGAAAATGATCCAACCTGATGTATTAGTCTTTTTTATTTTAGTATAAATAAACTACTTTTTCCAAATATATACTTTGTATGCACTTTATAGTTATCCCTCCTTATCTGTGGTTTTGTTTTCCTCTGTTCCAGGTACTCATAGTCAAATATGGTCTGAAAATATTAAATGAAAAATTCCAGAAATCAACAATTCATAAGTTTTAAATTGTGCACTGAGTAGTGATGAAATCTTACATGATGCACTATATCCCATTCTGAACATAAATCATCCCTTTGTCCCTTACATTCCCATTCTGTGTAACTTGCCTATTAGTCACTTAGTAGCCATATGGGTTATCAGATCAACTGTGGCATTACAGTGCTTATATAAACTTTATTTTACTTAGTAATTGCCCCAAAGTACAAGAGTAGTGATGCTGGCATATTGTTATAATTATTCTATTTCATTATTAGTTGTTGTTAATCTCTTATTGTGTCTAATTTATAAATTAAACTTTATCATAGGTAGGTATGTATGTATGTGAAAAAACATAGAGAGTGTGTGTGTGTGTGTGTGTGTGTATGTGTGGGGGGTGTGTGTATATGTGTAGTCTGTATATATATGCAGATAAGAGTGTACTACTGTATATACAACCACGGTCCTTCCTATTAGTGAATTTGTACTGAAGAGAAATCTGATCACTTATAATTAGGGTATGATGTATTTGGGGATAAATATGACTGTAAATATTCTTGTAAGTGCACCCACCAATTCTTGAAAGAGGTGGGATCAGGAGTATGATGGATTCTGAGAGAGGAATTCCAGCTGTGCTACCTGAAGCTTATTCTCTGAAGCAGCTTGGAGCAAACTTGTTCAAGACCTTACAAGCTTCTAGGGCACCACAAAGCAGGTCACTTAATTTGTCCTATTTAGAGTTTAATTATAGAATTACCACTATACTTAAGGCAAAAAAAAAAAAAAAAAGCTCAGTACTTTAAAAGCTGAGGGTAGAATTTTATGTTATAGTGGTCAAACCTTATTACTGACTGTTGCCTCCACAAACTTCCAAAAAGTATTAAATAAAGTGAGCTTGAGGTGATTATACTTTGACAGCTAGAACTAAAAGACATTATTTCTCAGCTTCTTGAACCATTTCAGTATAGCTGAGCTCATGCTGTCCATGGTGAATTATTAGGAGTCACTCCATGCACTCACTTTCAAAGAAAAATGTTCATTCCACCCAACCTCAATACCATTGCTTTGTTTGGTTTTTATAGCATCTAACAGATTTTGTCATCTGGAAATTTATATTGCTGCAAAACTGGCAGAAAAGTACTGAGAAAAGAGTATATGAGGCAGTTTAAAGTAACTCTGAATGATGCAAAGCTCAATCAAAGGAAGACACAGGAGGCCTCACTCATTTACTACCTTGGTCGGAACTATTTAAAACTTGCATCTACACTGAGACAGTGGCACATCTCACACCCCCCCCCACACACACAGAATAGCATGATTAGTTACATAACATTTGTAGGAGTGGTTCATATAAGTCAAAGCCATATATATATAAATATATATGCATTTTTTTCAGCATGACTAAATTTACAAAAGAGCAATCAGCCCATATTTCAGTAAAGATACACATTAATTATGTACAGCTTCATTATTATGTAATGATATTAGAAATACTTTTCAAGTAGGCACAATTTATTCTTTCCTTCAATTAATATACATGAAGTAGCTATTTCATGCTAAGTACTATGCAAGTGCAGAAGACACTACATGAGCCTGATCCATACACAGCTTGTAAGAAATGCTAAAGGAAAGTCTTCAGGTTGAAACAAAGAACTACAAGTAACAATGTGAAAACATATGAAAATTTAAAACTCACCAGTAAAGGTAAATATATAATCAAATTCAGAACACTTTACTACTGTAAAGGTGGCATATAAATCATTCTTAACTCTAGTACAAGTTAAAAGACAAATGTATTAAAAACAACTATAGCTATAAACAATTGGTTAATAGATACCCAATATAGATAGATAAAGTATGACACAAATAACATAAAATATAGTGGTGGAGGGAGAAGTAAAATTGTAGAGTCTTTACATGTGATTGAAGTTAAGGTACTATCAGCTTAGATTAGAACAATATAATAAGATGTTTTATGTAAGCCTTATGGTAACCACAAAGATGAAAACTCTAGTAGATACACAAAAGATAAAAAGAAGGGAGTCAGAGCATACCACTATAAAAATACAACAAATAACACAAAAAAGACTGCAAATTTGAAAAAGAGGAATAAAAGATGTATAAAAGAGTTGGTAGTAAAAGAACAAAATGCTAATAGCAAGTTCTTACCTACCAATAATTACTTTAAATGTAAATCTATTAAATTCTCCAATCAAAAGACATACAGTACCTGAATGGATTAATCAAAAAAAAAAAAAAAAACAAGATAAAATATGCTATCTACAAGAGACTCACTTTAGCCTTAAGGACACACATAGTCTTGGTAGTGAAGGAATGGAAAAAGATATTCCAGGCAGATGGTAACAAAAAGATAGCAGGGGTGGCTATACTTAGACAAAATAGACTTTAAGTTGAGAACTATAAAAAGAAATAAAGAAAGCCATTATATTATGATAAAGGAGTTAATTAGGAGGATATAAGAATTTTAAATATATATCCACCCAACATTGAAGCACCTAAATATATAAAACAAATTTTAGTAGATCTGAAGAGTGAGATAAACTACCATACAATAATAGTAGAGGATTACAATACTCTACTTATAACAACAGACAGATCGTCCAGACAGAAAATCAATGGGGAAATTCTGGACTTGAACAACACTTTAGACAAAATGGACCTAATCCAAATATATAGAACATTCCGTCCAACAGCAGCAGAATGCACATTTTCTCAAGGGCACATAAAACATTCTCCCAAAGAGATCATATATTAGTCCACAAAAAAAGTTTTAAAAAAATTGAAGAGATTGAAAACACTGCTTATGGCTCAATCCAAAGAGAAAAGGAAGCTATATTTCATACACCAAATTTGATCATTATTATTGTTGCCAGTGCTGTCTAGCAGTATACATTGTTGGTCTAGTGTCTTTTAATAAGAAGAAAAAGGAGGAGGAGGAGGAAAAGCGAAAACAAAGAAGGATGCTACATTTGAATTGCAGGTAAACAAATCACTAATAATTTGGTGACCCTCAACTTCCCTATGTATCATGTGAATAAAATCATGCTGGCTCTGGCCATCTTGCTTGATTGTAGAAAATATCAAACACGGTAAAATATATAAAATGTTTAAACTCAAATTTCTATACTCCATTTAAATAGTATTATGATTATTTTACAAGTGAATAGATGTGCTTGTTGGCTGGTCAGGATGCATTAATTCATATGTTTGATCAAGAGTTTATTGTTCACTTTTATAAAGAGTAATAGTTTGTGCTTCTTCTAGATCAGAATTTCAGAAAGGGCCAGTTTCCATATTTTACAGCCCCTAGTGTAGAAAAGCACATGAAAATAAAATGAGGCACAATGAAGATTTTAAGATGCTCTATTTCCCATTTAATTTTCAAATTCTAAAAGGCAAATAGATAATATTTTATGCAATACCATGGTTTAAATATATGAGACCATTTAGATGCTTGAAACATTTGTTCAACATGTTCATGTATTCTTTCATTCATTGAATGGATATTTATTGCAAACCTACTGTGCTAGTGAGCAAAATTCAGAATAAATTTAAGAAAGTTTGTTGCTATTTAGGAGTTTGCAAACCAACCCAAATTTTTATGTCAGTCAACAAAGATCAAACTGTGACAATGTGATGTAGTGGTTAGGATCACAGGTTTGCATGCAAACAAGAGGTTTGAACTATCCTAGTGTGGCAATGTATTAGAGCACAATCTCAAGCATATTATTTTATCTCTGTAAGATTCAAACTCTTCTAGATGGAGGATAAATGCACATGTCAAATGGGGAAAACTAATAATATATATCTTAAACAGTTGTCAAAATTAAATGAGGTAATAGATGTAAAGTGCTTTACACAGTATTTGACATACACTAAGCATTTGATAAATGGTAGTTATTATTTTTATATTATATCAAGCCCATATTTAATCTTTTTGTTCTTCTTGGTAAAAGGGAATGTTATTTTAAAATGAAGAATAATAAATGATGACAAGAAAAAATTCAGGATAATGGGAAATATTAGAAATTCTTTCTATGGTTTAACAGTATGTTTTATTTAGATGTGAAAACTTGGAAAAAATTACTTCACATGATTATATTGTTCCCTCTTCTAATAAATAGCATAATTACATGTACTCCTGGAGGTTGTAGAAAGTCAGTGACATAATATTGGGAAGAACCAGAAATTCTCATAAAAGGAAAACAGCCTGTATTTGAAAGAAATGCTTAAATAAGTATTTTGAGGTAGGAGGGTATATGCTGAGGATTGAACTCTCAGCCATGCCCCACCCCTCAATTGTTTTCCTAAGAAAAAGGGAAAAACTTCTATTTATTCCTGAGAAAAATTTGTATTTATACTCCTGAGAAAGTAGAAAGGGGAAACAATGGTGATGGACAGGAGAAATGAATCGGATATAAATACAATAAAATGTTTACATCATCAGATAATGATACTGCTATCACTGTTATTGTTGCTGTTAATGAGATTCTCAGTTTCCCTAACTTCTCCCACTTTATTGATGATGACTCTGTATAATTTTGTGGCCCTTTAATTAACTTTAGAGCTCTCAATATACCATGCCTCTATGTTGTGAGGTTGTAAGATGCAGAAATTATAAAAAATTTGAAATGCATCCCTTCATTAATGTAGCCAATCAAATCTAGTTTACCTAATGGAAAAATAGTATTCTTGAAAAGTCTCATTTAATCACTCACTTCTTGATTTGTCTTTATGTTGTCAAATCAATGAGTTTTAGATGATCCCTATACTACATCCCATTGGCTGGGCTTAGCATTAGCTTAAACAAGGTGAAAATCTAAAATCTTATTTGTATTTTTACTTGTAGTCAGTAAAAATATTTTTGGGTCAAATAGAACCCGTTTCAACAAATTTGATTTGTTCCATTCCATCTGAATGATGCTAACCAAAGCATATATTGGGAATGTCCAAAGACTTGTTAGGGTCACTGGCACCAAAATGTAATTTGAAAATCTTCAATTTAGTTGTGCCACTAATCCTTGTCCTTAATATTAGTCCCTAGGGGCCTTTGCTCCTTTGTTGTTGTTGTTTTGGTTTTTCCTTTGGAACTCAGAGTTAGTTGTTTGCCTGGCACTGGCATAAAGACAGACATAAAGACCAACAGAATAGGAAATGGTGGGAATCTAAATTAGTACAGCCATTATGGAAAACAGTTTGGAAGTTCTTAAAAAAACTACAGATAGTACTTACTATGTGACCCAGCAATTCCACTGCTGGGTGTATATCTAAAAGAAATGTAATCATTATATTAAAAAGATATCTGCACTCCTAAGTTTATTGTATCATTACTCACAATATCCAAGATACGGAGTCAATCAATCTACATGTTTTAAATGGATGAGTAGATAAAGAAAATGTGGTGCATTTATACAATGGAATATTATTCAGCCATAAAAAGAATGAAATCCTGTCATTTGCAACAACATGATCAGAACTGGAGAACATTAAGTGAAATAAGGCAGGCACAGAAAGACAAATCT
>CM052440.1:44368619-44392757 GCA_028533085.1 Varecia variegata
GCATGTAAACGCAAGCACAATAATTGGTAGCAGTTGTTTCTCTATATTTATGTCACTCTTTTTAAAATATAGTACATTTACAATGACCATTATACACTGAAGGAATCTATCATTAGTTACAATGAAAACTTTAAGATTGTTAATTGGATTCTGAATATAAATCAGCATTTTGTATGTACTCTACTTCATGTGGAATAATGTTCCAAATGCTTTAGGGGTGGTAAGTGGTGTAGATGTTCAATGTCTTGGTTTCCTAGTTATCTAGCCTCTCCGTGGTCACCCATTTTTGATTTTTCAGGCTAATAATTTTATTAAAAAGCTCATGGATTGAGTATTCCTATGCCACATTTTAAATTTCCAATATTAAAAATAATAACTATAAGAAAAAAGTCTTCAGCATAGTAAAATTTTGAAAGACATGAAAGTAAGTACATTAGAAAGTTATATCTCCCCCAGCAACAGTAACTCTGCCCTTGTGCACTGATGGAAGATTTTGGCACTGCATATATACTCTAATGTGTATGTCTTTATATATATACTATATGTAGCCTGCCAGAGCTATTTTCACTCTGGGAACCGTAAACTGAAATTTTCTGACCCATGTGTATTAATAATCAAAGTCTTAAAATCATAGTAATATAATTTTTGGCACACACTTCCTTTTTTTGCTTTATTTTCAAAATATATGGAGAAAATAGTGGCATTGATTTCTCAGAGAAATAAAGGTAGTTTTGAATAAATGTACATTCATAAACTTGCATTTCATAACTGCTTGACATAAGACATACAGGTTCTGCCGAGGGCCCCATAACTTGTTATTTTAATAAAACAATAGTAAAACTACATGCTTTATGACTGTAGATCCTTGTTCTCTAATATTTTGTGACCAAATTGTAGCAGTAATAATAACTCTTATTCTCTAGCTAATAGAGAAGTGGTAAAATTTGATCTACACAAATATTCATCCATGAAATTATTCTACTTTTTTCTATTTTTTATCTTTGTAGACATGAAATAGATAAAGTATTTATCAGACTCCAGAAGGAAAAAAGTGACACTTTTATTGGGAATTTTCTTTCCTGAAAGCTGATTGATTTTCTAGAGTGTTATATATCCCAAATATATAACCCGGATAGTGTTGAAAAGCTTTGTTTTCCTTGACTAAAAATTATTATCATTTTGGTTGGCCATGGTTATAGCCTTACCATGAAACTCAAGAAAGTGACATGATACTGTGAGTGATACTAAAATAGCACTATCTTATTTGATCACAAATTTAAGACTTGAGCATTGGAACAGTAGTGTGCTGGTAAATGTTCAACAACCAGCTCTCTGAGGAAAAGTTTTTCAAATCTTGGTTTATAGTATTTGACAATTTCCATGGTGTAAATATTCCCACCACAGTGGATTTCAAGCTACAAATGTCAACCAACTTCTAAAATTCCTAAGCATTTAGCAACTAGCTCTTGTTAGCCACTATATGCTGGTTCTAGCAGTCCACTGCATTGGCATCCCTCAAGATGGTATAAAATGGTACATTTTGAATAACATCGTTTTAAGTCAACCAGATGCCATAAACAACACTGCTGAGAACAAAGTAATATTTAATCTGGCCTAGTTGGTCTTATGCATTCGATATTAATGAATCATTTTTTTCTTCATTTATAATATCTGAATATTAAAAGCTGTAAGAAAATTTATGTTGTATGTCTATTTAGACTTTCATATCATCCCTATATAGTATCTAGGGATAATTTTTATCTACATTCACCTGAGCTAGCCTTTTGATAAAAAAATAATGAATTACCTTATAATGACTACACACCATGAATATTCTTTATGAGAGTACAGACCTTTTGGGGGCAGGATCCATGTGAGGTTCTCTGTAACCTAGTTGGTATCTAACAAAGGGTTCTTAAGTAGTTAGCATGTACAATAAATTTATTCAATTATGAATAAATAATAGAATGAATGAATGAAAAATTGTGCTCTTTGGCATCTAAAAAACAAACATATGAATACAAGTATGTTACTTGTACAATAAATCTGAAATAATTGATTTTTTTATTTCATCATTCTGACAGAGGAAAAAATTTAATCTCTGATCTTTTATTTGTTTTAAAAATGAAGAATAATTTGAAGTCTGTAGACACTGCAGTGGTAAAGACATTTGTAAATAGAATTTGAACAGACTAAGGACTTATTGATTTAATAATCACAGTTTTGTTACAGTCGGTGGAATTGAAGGTCTCCACATTAATGTTGTTTGATGAAGAACAATAGGAAAGTAGACACAAACATTGCTCTACAGGAGTATATCTTACAACTTTTCATGTATAGAGTATTCTGTTAAAAATTCAGAGAGCTATGCACATCATTAGACATTCCTGCTGTCAAAACGAGTCACCTTTGAACACTCTGGTGCACCCTGACAGGGGGAGCTCAAGCTGGCTGACTTTCCTCTAAATAAAGATCTGCTGACTAATTCACATAAACCTCTCTTGCATTTCTAATGGGCTCAGAGAGACTCCTTTTTAAAAAGCGGCTCCTGAAAATAAGACATGCCCCTATTTCAGGTATTGCTTCTCAGTGGAAAAATTTTGGAAATGTTGGAGGGAGTTTCTTATTTTCACAATAACTGTTATTTAGCTTCATGGACTAAGACATAGAGACACAGTTGGTAGGAATGATAAACGTTCTTGAATATACAGGATAGTCCTGCTCAGTTAATAACTGTTCTGCCCAAAGGTAGATAAAATGTCTGTGGTGGCCAGCCTCCAAGATGGCCCTCAAAGATTCTGATCTCTTGATATTCACACACTTATATATTTCCAACACACATATCGTACCAGTGTTGGTCTGTATGATCAAGAGAATGCGGCAGAAGCAATGGTATGTCATTTCTGAGGTTAGGTTCTAAAGGATACTTAGTTGTGTGCGCTCTCTCTCTCTCTCTCTCCCTCTCTCTCTCTTTGATGATTTCTCTGGAGGAAGCCAGCTGCCCTTTCATAAAGATATTCAGGCTGTCTAAGGTAAGGTCCACAAGTCAAGGAACTAATGTCTCTAGTCAGTAGCCAAAGAGGAACAGCAATGTGAGTGAGCAGGGAAGCCGAGCTTGTAGCCCTAGATGAACATTTGTATGATTGAAGTCCTGGCTAAGAGTTTTACTCCAGTCTCATGAGAAATCTTGAGCCAGAACCACCAAGCTAAGCTGCCCCCAGATTACAAATCCTCAGATCCTTAGAAACTATGTGAGATGACAAAGTTTGTTTTGTATAAGCTGATAAATTTTGGGTTAATTTGTTACACAACAGTAGATAACCAATACAATGTTGACAGAGTCTGGTGGCAAATATTTTATTGATTTACCTCAGAAGTCCTACATGTATGAATAAGTGGTCTATTTGTATTCTTTACAAAACTTAGAATGCTTCCTCCTGGAAAGTAAAATATTGATACTTTAAAAAAAAACAATAGATTTAAAGGGTACAAGTGTTTTTTGTTACATAAATTGTATAATGTTGACATCAGGGCTTTGAATGTACCTATCACCACATAGTCTTTAGTATAGTTTAGAAATTATATCATATGAAATATTTTTGTAGTCTACTTTTCTTAATAATGCTGTAATAGTTTGAAAAATTAAATGTTACATACTAACTTTTAAAATATTAATTTTTCCCTTGGTTATTTGAAGGAATTATTGAATGTTTTAATATGTTAATTAAAAATCTCCTCAAATATCCAATTTAAAACTATTCTCATTGATGGAATAAATTGCTATGGACTGAATGTTCAAAACTAATTGAATTGGTGGTGGCACAAGGGAAAATTAGAGTATGAAACCATTTCATTTCATATAAACCTTAAAATCATGTCTTTATTATTAAATAAATGGTTTAAAATATCACCTGTGTTTTAAAAATCTTTTACTCATTTGTTATATTGAAATATTCATGTATCACTTCACATCCTACATTGATATCGATAATCCCATTGATTAAAATCAGAGTCATGAAGATGACAGTGGAGAATTTTCCTATATTTAGAACCATTTTCTTAGATCTGTATTATGGAGGAAGACACAATAATCTATGTTTCAACATTGTCCTCTGTAACTTGGAAATGTAGAAATTTACATGGCCTATTTTGTGGATAAAGTTCAATTTCACTTTTTTCCTTCACTTTTTCCCTATTTTGTGGATGAAGTTCCACTTCAGTTTTTTCCTTCTGGTCTTGCCCCTGGCCAGTCCTAGGAAATGATAGGAGATAAGAGATTTTGAGAATTCAAAGAAGGGGAAAAGAGATGAGTGTTTTGGCTCACACCTGTAATCACAGCACTTTAGGAGACCAAGGTAGGAGGATTGCTTGTGGCTGAGAGTTCAAGACCAAGCTGAGCAACATAACAAGACTCTGTTTCCATTAAACAATACAAAAATTAGCTGAGTGTGGTTGGCATGCACCTGTAAGAGTTACAATCAAGAGTCTGTAAATAAGTATAATTAAAAACTAAAATAATCATCCATGAATATTGGCCAATACAGTGTAATCAGGAAAGTGCTAATAATTTAAAGTCTTATCTTGACATACTTGGTCCTATGGGTATCAAGTCTAATTGATGATTTATGATACTAATTCACAAAAGAAATATAATTTGTAAATAATGTGTGGGTTGCAGTATTAAAATGTATTTTAAAACACTAATTATTTACTGAATACTGTTGTAGGCACTAGGAACATGACAAAGAACACAAAAGAATAAAAAAACAGTTTCTGTCCTCATTAATGGATTCTGGAGTGGTAAGGTAATAAATAAATAAATATATAACATCCTTTGTACATCAGGTGGTGTGGTGGTTTGAATAGTGTCTCCCCAAAATTCTTGTCCATCTAAAACCTCGGGATGTGACCTTATTCGGACATAGGGACTTAGCAGACATAACTAAGCAAAGATGAGGTTATACTGGATTAGGGTATAAAAAACCAATAATGCATGCCCTTATGAGCAAGGAAAGGACACACAGAGACACAGAGAAGAGGATGATGTGGGGATGGAGGGAGACACTGGAATGATGCACCTACATGCCAAGAAACACCAAGGACTGCCAGGAGCCCCAGAAGCTGGAGCAAGCAAGGAAGCAATCTTCCCCAGAGCCTCCAGTGGGAGCCTGTCCCTGCGGACACCTTGATTTTATAATTCTAGCCACCAGAACTGTGAGAGAGTATTTCTGTTGCCATAAGCCACCCAGTTTGTAGCATTTTTTAAAGGTAGACGTAGGAAACTCTTATAGGCGATGATTAGAATCATACAGAAAAATAAAATAGAAAATGTGTTAAGGCAGTACAAGTGGGGGAGTGATGCTACTTTAAATAGGGTGGTGTAAAGGCCTCCGTGATGAGGTAACATTGAGTGAATTTATTATTTTGTCTTCTTCATAAGGCTGACATTAGACCTTCAAATCTGTCAGAAGGCCCTTTTCTTCTGTTAGTGGCAGGGGTAATTTGAGAAGACAGTAGCACAGGCAGACCTCTTATCTACTGTCTGGGCTTTCAGTCCTCTCAATTGTGTAGAATGCAAAAAGAAAATGTAAATGATTTATAACATATATAATATGTAAAAATAGTTACCAACAGAGACAAATACTTTTATACCAAAAGAAAATCAGGCCAATAAAAAGAATTATTTGCTAATTTAACAAATTTCATTATTTTATATGTAATATTTAAAAAAAATAAAGAATATAAGTAGAGCCCGTGTAAAGCTGCCTTAATGAGAAGTGGTAAGTGACAATAAGGGTACCTAGAGGCAATGAGAAAAGGTAGCTACTGCCTATTGAGTGCAGATGCAAATAACCCCGCACACCAGGTGGAACCTGAGCACAACACTAGATTAAACGAATATAACATTTTTCAGATTGATCGATTCATTACATCTTTCATCTCCTCCTTACTTTCTTCATTCATTCAAAAAAATTTCTGGCACATGTCTAATACATGCTGCAGGAATTGTGGGCCTTATAGGACACACGTTTATAGTCACAGGCTAACTGGATTAGAAAAATGTATACAAGGGATTGGGATACTGTAATGTGTGCTTTATTATTTGGTTAGTTTTAAGTGCCATTAGAAAAATAATGAGAATAATCAACATAGCCTGCATTGTTCTAGGAAGGTGTTGCGGGGCACTGATATTTGACCTGGACATCTCAGGATATGTGAGTTAGCCCCTAAGAATGAGTATGCAGAAATCAGAAAGTAAATAACATGAGAACAGACAGAAATTCAAAACATTATCTGATAAATTTTATTTTAAAAATAGTTATTTTTTATTAACTAGAACAGTTACTCTTAATTCTGGCTGTACGTTAGAATTCCAGGAACTCTTTAAAAGAAACTTATACTCAGGTCCCACTTGTGACTGATTAAATCAGAATCTCTGAAGATGGAGCCTGAGTATGGTTATTTTTTTAAAGCTCTATAGCCTCTTTGAATGTGAAGCCACCATTGACAATCATTGCCTAAAAGACACTCAAAATTGGAGGACTGATGGAAGCTGATGGTAGGAAGCTACATTGAGGGTAGGTGATGAGTAACCCTAGTGTTACATAATGGGGCATCTGGGCATGATGTTCACAATCATAAACCTAGATAATCAAGTAAATTACTTATATTAGTACTTCCAATTCAATTTCAAGATAAAGTAATGATTTAAATAGAACTAGTAAGAGTCAGTTATCAAAAAAATATAACTTGTGTTAAATTTCTCATTCTTTCATTGCAGTATTTTTCTCAAACTGGAGTCTGTGGACATATGTTGTCCCTTGATTTATTTTCTGGGGTCTGAGAACCCTCAAAATTTGTTTTCCACTATTGTGTTTTCATTTTAGTTATAATTACCAAAAATATATGAATGCATTTGGTATTATCTGGATGACTATGCTGTAAATAAATATTACACAATTATCTGTACTTAGTGTCATATTGGAACCAAGTAGAACTACTTCTGTTATCAGTGGCTAACATGAAAGGAGAAGAGGCAGCTGCACAAACATTAACTAAAAGCCAATTGGTGGCACAGCACAGCATAACGTAGGAATGCTGATTTTATATGTTTCAAAGAGAGACGAAAGGTGGAAAATTGAGGTGCTGCATAGTCAAATATGGATTTAGGCATGTAGAACCCAAGTGAAACTGTGCTATTAGCAATCAGTTGTATATTCACATTGTGAGCAATGATTATTAAAACTAAGTCACAACTCAGTCATTTTAACTTGAGCTCCATTTTAATTTTGTATTTTTCTTTGCAGATATTCTTATTAACTCTGTTTTTTATCATCTTTGAAAGTGATGACAGAGCATGCCTAGTTTTAGTTTTATGTTTGTACATTTTAAAATAATATTGTACTTTAAAAATGAATGTTAACATCCACTTTTCAGAAAAGAAAATTACTTTCATACAGAAATTATTTCTATTTTTAGAAAACACACATCAGAGGTTTTTAAAATATTGCCTTAGAGGTAGGAAAGTTGAATGGAAGTAATATGGAAGATGAAATTGAAGATTCTGTATATTACTAGTCTTATTATTTGTTAGTTTTGTAAATTTCATAAAACACTTAACTTCTATGAGCCTTGGTATTTGGTTTGCAAAATGAGATTAAGAAAACATTTCTGCAGGGTCATACCCAGAATTTTGTGAATATCAAATAAAATTGCTTACATAGAGAGTCCAGAAATTAGTAGATGTTAGATAAACATTACTGGCTTATAAATTCTTCAAAACTATTTGCTGTAACTCCCCCTCCCCTTTCTCTCTCTCTCTCTTTCTGTGTGTGTGTGTGTGTGTGTGTGTGTAACATAGTGGCAAAATGGTATACTGGAAAGGCTCCCAGAGCCTTAGAGCACTTACCTCCTGTAATCTACAGCCTATGAGTCTCCTGACAATATCAGGAAGAAGCAATGAGAGGGGTAGTGATTGATTGGGGAATACTCAGGCAGGAGGGCCCTGTGCTGGGGCCAAAGCCTGCATATGGCTTTGGTCTTAATAACTTTCCATTACACACACTTCCTTTGGCACCAGGGAAACAAGGTTTGATTTATTTTTGATGGATCTTCTCCACATCGGAACTCCATTGCTTTCAAAGCTGTTGCTGCAGCAACACCTGAAGTGATTTTTATCACTGCCATAAAAACATTAAATGATTTCAGGTGCCAGAGACCTTTTTCGGGTTCTTCTGTTGGATAAGTGAAGTCAGTTGTTAAAAAATGTTTTTCTGCTGCTTTAACTTTTGACATGCCCCTAGAAAATCTATATTCTGTACCCAACAGGATGTCTGATGCTTTATAAATGTGGGGGAACACTGATAGATTGAGATTTGTGAGATATTTTTGATATTTTATGCAGAATCACTAACGACATTTTAAGCAAAATTATTGACGTCATGATTGTTACATGCTTGTTGGTGTTATTTATTTGGGTTAGGTTGGATTTAGTTGGCTTTCATATGGTTTTAGCAAGTAGGGTCTGTTGGAAAGAAGGTTGTGAAAGGATTCTGTGTGCTCTCTTTTCTTACTCTCAACTTAGAAAATTAGAGGCTAATTGTTCTAGTACATCCCTCATTCATTAGACAATAATATCTAAACCAGCAAATATTCCATTCGACTCTAATTTTAATGTCCTCTGGCACTGATTGTTCAATGTCCTACTGAGTTGAATTGTCATGTCCCTTCATACATATTAGGTCAACTTTTAAGGAGTGATAGTACAAATCAGTGCCAAGATGTAGAGTTAGAGAAAATTAACTATATAAGGACTTCACAAGAATTGGTGTAGTCACCTGGCCTCATTATAGGCTCAGACTTAAGACACTGAAAGTAATATTTAGAGGATATGTCTAGAATGGAATTAAATAATTGACTCTGTGTTAGCAGCTTTCCCAGAAGATGAGATATATATTTCTCCTTCAACATATAAATGTTACTCTGAAGTCTATAGACTTTCACAAATAATTATTTCTTAGTATTTCAAAAAAATTTAAAAGATCCTGACCTTTCTAAAGTTTCTTTCTGTTGAATTAAGCGCACCTTCTTAAAATTTTTGAATAAGTTCTTAATTATTTAAATTCATATTCTTGGAACAAATAACAGACATTATAATTAGATTTGACAAAAATTCTATCAATTTGACCAATATTTACATACTGAAAAATTCAGATCAGTCCACTTTTACTTCTGGTGCTATATATATTTTTTTCAAAATAGACAAAATGGACAACCTACAGAATGAGAGAAAATATTCACATGCTATATATCTGATAAAGGACTAATAACCAGAATCTACAAAGAACTCAAGCAAATCAGCAAGAAAACTCAAAACACCCCAGTAAAAAGTGGACAAAAGACATGAACAGAAACTTTTCAAAAGGAGATTGACAAATGACCAATAAACATATGAAAAAATGGTCAATGTTATTAATCATCAGGGAAATGCAAATTAATACTACAATGAGATATCATCTTACCCTAGAATGACTTTTATTATATAATCCAAAAACAATAGATGCTGGAGTGGAAGCGGTGAGAAAGGAACGCTTATACACTGTTGGTGGGACTGAAAATTGGTACAATCTCTATGGAAAACAGTATGGAGTTTCCTCAAAGAACTCAAAGTAGACCTACCATCTGATCCAGCAATCCCACTACTGGTTATTTACCCAAAGGAAAAGAAGTCATTTTATCAAAAAGACACCTGTAATTGTATGTTTATCACAGCACAATTTACAATTGCAAAGATGTGGAATAAACCAAAATGCCCATCAATTCATGAGTATATTAACAAAAATGTGGTATATATACACAATGGAATACTATTCAGCCATGACGAAGGATGACTTAATGCCTTTTGCAACAATTTGGGTGGAAGTAGAGATCATTATCCTAAGTGAAGCATCTAAAGAATGGAAAAACAAACACCATATATACTCACTTTTAAATTGAAACTAACTGATAAGCACACATTGTGTAGATGGAAGTAAACCTCAAAGGAAAGCAGCCAGGAGAAGGGGGGAACAGAGGGTGGTTGAAAACCTACCTAAGGAGGACAGTGAACACCAGCTGTGTGACAGACAGACTTTAACCCCAACTCAAGCGTAACAAAAGTGATCCATGTAACCAAAAACAACTGTACTTCCATAATACTTTGAAATAAAAAGAAAAATAAAAAGTGAATGAAAATTTTAGAACTGAAAAAATCCAATAACCACAATTAAATACCCACTGCTTGGGCTCAATAACACAGTGGAGATGACAAAAAAGAAAACTCGTGAACCTGATAATACATTAGTAAAATACTTCATCTGAACAATAGACAAAATAAACTGAAGAAAAAAAAAGAGAGAACAGTGTCTTAGGGATTTATAGGAAATAAAAAATATCTAAAATTCTCATAATGAAATCTCAGAAAGAGAGGAGAAAATACACAAATAATATGGGTTGAAAAAGTATTTCAAAAATAATGACTAAAAATTTCACAAATTTGGCAAAAGACATAAACCTAAAGATTCAAGAAGGTGAGTGAACCCTAAATAGAATAACCACAAAGAATCATGCCAAGACAGATCATAATTAAATTTCTGACAACTAAGAACCAATTTTAAAATCAGCCAGAGAGAAATGTTAAGTGAACACCCATTTGAATGACAGCATATTTTTTATTTGAAAATACAGAGGGCAAAAAAAAGACAAAACATTTTTCAAATGCTACAAGAATAGAACTGTAAACTGACAATATTAAATATTGTTAAACTAAGCTTTAGACATAAAAGGGCAATAAAGACATTTTGATATGAAGGAAAATCAAGGATTTGTCACCGGTAGATGTATCCTTAAAGAATGGCTGTAGAGCAGTCTCCAGACAGAAAGGAAATGATAACAAAAGAAGATCTGGAACTTTAGGAAGAAGAGATGAACAGTGGAATGGGTAAAATAGAAGTAAATATAATAGTCTATCCTCCTCTTTATGAGATTCTTAAATCACTGTATTAAATTGTATTAATTTGCTACTGTAACAAATTGCCAGAATTATGGTGACATAACATAAATTTATTATTTTACAATTCTTGAGGTCAGAGTCTGAAATGGGTTCTCCAGGAATAAAATCAAGGAGATGATAGGATTGCACTCCTTCTGGAGGCTGAAGGGGAGAATTGTTTCCTTGCTTCTTCCAGCTTCTGATAGTTTCCCATATTCGTTGGCCTTCAGATGGGAACTATTAATACACCATCAGTTCTCTTGGTTCTCAGGCCCTTGAACTCTCACTGAAACTAAACTTCATCTGTCCTGGGTCTCCAGCTTGCTCACTCACACTGCAGATCTTGGGACTTGCCTTTCTCCATAATCATGTGAACAAATTACTTTTAATAAATCAATCTCTCTCTTCTCTCTCCTTTATATATCTCTGTATAACCTCTCTCTCTTTATCTATCTATCTATCTGTCTATCTATCTATCTAGACAAACACACAATCTTCTATTGTTTCTGTTTCTCACTGATACAAACTACTAGACAGAAAATTAACAAGATAAAAACTGAAAAGCACCATTAAACAAGCTAAACTAATTTTTAAATATAGAACAAGAACACTTCATGAAACAAGAGCAAAAAAATATATTCTTTTTAAGCATTCATGAAACATTCACCAGATGGACAATATCCTGGGTCATAAAACAAACCTCGACAAATTTTATAAATTAAGATCATACAGAGTACATCTAATGATCATAATGGACTCAAACAAGAAATCCATAACAGAAAAACAGCAGGAAATCTACAAACACATGGACATTTTAAAAAACCCACATATTTCTAAGTAATTTATATGTCAAAGAGGAAGTTTCAAAGTAAGTTTAAAAATTACTTGAACTGAACTTACATGCAAATATAATATTTCAAAATATATGGAATGCAGCTAAAGCAGTGGGTACATGGGAATTGATAGCACTAAAATTCTTACATTGAAAAAGATAAGAATTAAACATTAATAAACTCAGTTCTTGCTTTAAGGAAAATAAAAAAATGAAAGCACAATAAACTCAATGTAAGCAGAAAAAAGGAGGTAATAAGATCAGAACAAAACCTAATGAAATAAAAAACAGAAAAACAATCCATAAACTAAAACCTGTTTTTTTTTTTCTAAATCAATAAAATGGGTAAATCCCTAGCAAGAATGATGGAGACAAAAATAGAGAAGACACACATCAATCAATAAGATCAGACATGAAAAAAGAATATCACTATAACTTCTGGAGACATTGAAAAGATAATGAGGAAAACTATGAGCAACTTTATGCTCATAAATTCAACAACTTAGAAGAAATTAATCAATTCCATTAAAAGCCACTTACTAACCAATTCTACACAAGATGAAATAGGTAACCTGAAAATTCCTATAACCATTAAAAAATGAACTCATAATTAAAAGTTCCCCCCCAAAATCTTTAGTTCTGGAGGCCTTCGCTGAAGAATATACTCCACATTTATAAAACAATCAACACTAATTTTAAATAACCTTTTTCAGAAAATAAAAGAGAAAGAAATGCTTCACAATTCATTTTATGAGGCCAATATTACCTTGATACAAAAATGAAATAAAGACTGTGCAAAACAAACAAACAAAAAACTAAGAAATGACTGTAGTAGTCTCCCCCAAAATTCATGTTTGCCTGGAATCTTAAAATATGACCTTATTTGTAACAGGGTCTTCATTGATATAATTACATAAGGATCTTAAGATGAAATCATCCTGGATTTAGGGTGGATCCTACATCCAATTGGTGGTGTCTATAAGAAAAAGAAGGAGATTTAAACAGAGAAGGCCTGTGAGGAGGGAGGAAGAGGTGGAAGTTATGCTACTATAAGCCAAGGAATGTCAACAGCTCCTAGAGAAGTTGGAATAGACAAGGAAGGAATCTGTCTGAGTCAGCTCAGGCTGCTTTAAGAAAATTCCACAGACTATGTGGCTTATATAACATAAATTTATTTTCTCAGAGCTCTGGAGCCTAGAAGTTTGAGATCAGGATACCAGAATGGTCATGTTCTGAGGGAGACTCTTTTCTTCGCTTGCAGATGGCTGCTTCTCACTGTGTCCTTACATGGCAGACAGAGAAAGAGAGGGGGTGAGAGAGAGAATGCAGTCTCTGGTGTATCTTTGAATAAGGACACTAATCCCATTGTAAGGGCCCCACACTCAGAATCTCATCTAAACTTAATTATCTTCCAAAGGCCCCATCTCAAAACACCACCAAACTGTGGTTAGGACTTCAACATATGAATTTTCAATTTTAGTTCATAGCATTCCCACACAGCCTTTAGAAGCATGGCCCTGTCCACTTAATTTTGAACTTCTTGTTTCCAGAACTGTAGGAGAATAAATTTCTGTTGGTGGTAATTTGTTACAGCAGCCCTAAGAAATTAGTAAAATTATAGGTAAATATCTCTTGTGAATTTAGGTACCAAAATTCTCAACACAATATTAGCAAATCAAGCCAACAATGTATAAATAACAAGAATTATGCACCATGACCAAGGGTGATTTATTCCAAGTATGCAGGGCTGGTTCGGCATTTCAAAACACTAATGTAATCCACCACATCAACAAGGTGAAGAAAAATGATATAATTATATCAATTGACACAAAAATAGTATTCAACAAAATCTAATACTTAATTGTGATACAAACTCTCAGGAAGTTAGCAATAAAGGGGATCTACCTCAATTTGCTAGAGGTCAACCAAAAAAAGTACAGCTAACATCATAATTAATACTGAAAATGGAATAATTTTCCCTAAGATTCATTGCGAGGTAAGGATGTATGCTCTTATCACTCTTTTATGAAGTTCTAGGTATTGTAAAAAGTAAAAACAAAGACAGAAAGAAAGTCATGCCAAAGAAAATTGTCCTCTTATTCACTATAAACATAGAAAATTATAAGAAATCTATTAAAAAAAAACTAATAAGTGAGGTCAACATAACAGGATAAAAGATCAACACACCAATAACCCTCACATTTCTATATGCTAGAAAATTAAGTTAAAAATTATATTATTTACAAATTGCTTGAAAGAAAATGAGATAATTAGTTATAATCTTAATAAGATGTATATAAGGTTTGTATATTGAGTATCATAAATTATGATGAAGGAAATCAAAGGACTTAAATGAATACAAGGATACACGGTGTTCATGGATTGGAAGACTTAACATTGCAAAGATTTCAATTTTCCCCAATTGATCAATTACTATCCAAATGTCAGCAAAGTTTTTTGTAGACATAGAAAATGTAATTCTAAATTTTTTTATGGAAAGACCCAAGTTCCAGAATATCTAAAATAATCTTGAAAGATAATTAACTGACAGGAATCACTCTGCCCTATATTAATGCTTATTACAAAGATACACTAATAAAGACAGTGTGCTATAGGTGGGATGCTAGACACATAGATCAGTAGAATAGAATAAAGAATCCAGATATACACCCATCTAAATATGTAAAATTGATTTTTGACAAAGGTGCAAAAGCAATTCAGTAGAGAAAAAAAAAACCTTTAAACTAATGGTGCTAGGGCAATTGAACATTCTTAGATAAAAATAAACAAACAAACAAACATGAACTTCAACCTAAATCTCATACCTTACACAAAAATTAAAATTAACACAAAATGGATCATGGACTTAAACATAAAATGTAAAGCTATAAAACTTTTAGGGAAAATCATGGGAAAATATGCAGGATCTAGGATTAGATTGACACCAAAAGTATGATCAATAAAAGGAAAATTGGTAAATTGGACCTCATCAAAATTAAAATCTTTTGTCCATTGAAAGACAGACACTACTGAGAGAACGCAATGACAAGCTATAGACTGGAAGAAAATATTTGCAAACATAAAGCTAACAAAAGACTAGCATCTAGAATATTTAATTAACCCTTCTGAATTTAATAGTAAAAATAATCTGATTAGAAAATCCACAAAATACATAAAATATATGAATGGAAACTTCACCAAAGAGGATTATACAGATGGCAAATAAACATATGAAAATATGTTCAACTTTATTATCCATAATGGGAATGCAAGTTAAAACCACAATGAGATATCACTACCATTGTATCAAAATTGCTAATATAATAATAATAATAGTAATAATAAAAGGATAACAAATGTTGGCAAAGATGCAGAGAAACTGAAGCACTCATACATTGTGGTGGAAATGTAAAATGGTACAGCCACTATGGGAAATAATTTTGCAGTTTTTTATTAATATAAAACTAAGCATGCAATTACCATCCAAATCACAAGTTACAGCCTTGGTCATTTATTTCAGAGAAATAGAAATTTATGTTTACCAAAAAAACTGCACATAATGTTCATTGCTGCTTTATTTGTAATAATCAAGAAGAGAAAAAAAAATCCAGGTTTCTTAAAAGGGTGAATGGTTAAAAAAAAAACAAACAAACTGTGGTACATCCAGGCATGAATTGCCTCTCAGCAATGTAAAGAAGCAAACAATTAATGATATGTAACAACTTCAATAAATCTCCAGGGAATTGTGCTGAGCAAAAAAAGGCAATTCCAAAAGATTACCTCACTGTATAATTCCATTTATACAACATTCTTGAAATGACAAAATTATAGAAATGGAGAACCGATTAATGTTTGCCAAAGTGTATTAGTCAGGATTGTTAAGATTCTCCAGACAAAAAGAACCAATAGATGGTGTGTATGTATGTATGTGTGTATTTCAGGGTATTGACTTACATAATTATGGAGCTACCAAGTCTAAAATATGTAGGCTAGGAAAGCTGGAGACCAGGGACAAACCAAGGCTACAGTTCAATCTTCAGGTTCAAAGGCTATCTTCTGGCAAAATTCCTTCTTACTCAAATGTCAGTTGTCTTATTTTGGTCTTCAGCTGATTAGATGAGGTCCACCCATATTATGAAGTCCAATTTGTTTTACTCAAAATCCACCAATTTAAATGTTAATCCCATTCAAAACACCTTTAGAGAAACATCCAAAATAGTGCTTGACCACCTATATGGGCACCATGATTTAGCCAAGCTGACACACAAAATTGACACAGGGGTAAAGATCAGGTGGTGTGAGCCTGGGAAGGAGCTATGTGTGGTTGTAGAAGGGTGACATCAGAGATCTTTGTAGTGAAGGAACTGTTCTATATCTTGATATACAAATCTATATATGTGATAAAATTGCCAAGAAGTAAATATACACAGAGACACACAAATGAGCACAAATAAAATCTGGGAAAGCTAAACGAGATCAGTAGATTGTGTCAATGTCAATATCCTGACTGTGATATTATCCTGTAGTTTTGCAAGTTATTGTCATTGGGGGAAGCCAGGCAAAATGCAAGGAATCACTATATTATTTCTTAAAACTACATGTTAATCTATAATTATCTCAAAATCAAAGGTTTAATTTAAAATATAAATATTCATTAATCTCCTCCAAAAATGATTTTTGAACTTTCTATTTTATCAAGATTTGGGATATGTTTGTTGCCCTTGAATTTGATTTTGGCCTTGCTATAATTAAAAATATATACTGTCTGAAATTTAAAATTCTTACCTAGAAAGTTCTTTGTAGGTCAGCACAGTATTTTTACACGATCTTTGAACATTATATATTACTGATTTATCTCTGTGATTCCAGAGCAGAGCTCTATTCCTCAGCTCTCAAAACCAGCTTTTGATCTCCTGCAAATTAAAATATTTTGACATTTCCCTTTAAAAACTTGGAAATCCTGTTCTATGCATTTGGAGATGTTCCTTTCTTTAAAAAAAATAGTAGATGGATCAAATATTTATTTTTCAGTTCACTTAGTGATGTTTGCTTTGCTATGTTCTTTGTGTGTTATTTAACTTTCTTTATTGCAGAAGGATCAGGACTGCCAAATACTAAATTAAAACTCTTATGTAAAACCTCATGTGTTCAATAAGGGATGGGAGAGGAGTCTGAGAGACAGGAAAAGGAAGGGAACATATGTGAGCAACTGAAAACTTCTAGTATAGTCCATGCATATGCCTATATTTTCTTGTTTTCTAGTCTCAAATCCCCAACTCCAAAAGTTAAATAATATGGTTATCCAGATGTATTTGGCACGCATTTTTCCCAACAATGAACCAATAGCCTATAGCTGAAATAAAAACAATTGAAAATAGTTTTGTCAGTGATAAACTTTGAGCCTTCAAGTGAAAATAAAAATTCTGAAAAACTTATATTAGTCACTGTGGGCTTGAAAGCATACAGATACCAAAACACTGTACTGACAAAATCAATTGTAATATTAAAAATATGGCTTTTGTTATCATGTAATAAAATATATCAAACATTTGAAAGATCTGCATAACTCAATGAACCAATATTTCCCAAATAGTTAGTGCTTGATGTTATAGAAACCATGTATGAATAAAGGATCCACACAAAGAAATAGCAAGGGATTTTACAAAGTAAAACAAGTGCATTGATTGTTTTTTATTTCATATTGCAATTAAACTTTAAGAAACTATAATTTGTTAACCTTTACTGTGCTATCAAAAAATTATCACATTTCTATAATTATCAAATTTTTAATTAAGTATCCATGTGAAACTGGATTTTCTTTATTTATATGAACCAAAGCAATGTATTGTTACAGATTGAATGTAGGAGCAGATATGAACAATCAACTGTCTATTAAGCCAGACATTACAGAGATTTGAAAGTATGTAGAACAATGCTATTTTGCTTACTAAAGTTTTTTGTTTGGAAATTTTATATTAAAAATTTATTCAAACTAGCATGTAAGTTTGCTATTTTATAATGATTTTTATAAATATTTCTTAATTGCTCAGTTTTAATTTTTAATATGATAAATATTAATAGCTATAGCCCATGTGAACAACATTTCTTTATGGTCCTCAATAATTTTTAAACATGTTAAAGGCATCCTATGGACCAAAATGTTCAAGGATTGCTGTACTAAACTGTTATTAATAATAAAGTTATTAGTAGATTAGAGAATTAACATTTTCCAGGATTAGGAGAATTTTCCCTCAGTTTGGTTAATGTAGTTGTTCTTGAGAGAGAACACCACTTCTTATCTGTGTGTTTTTGCTAAATAATGGAACCATAATCCCTCTTCCCATGAGTGGAATGAAATGAGTGTCCACTGTTTGCTTATTGAATGTCAATAAGTATGATTAGGTTCACATGGCTATAATGAGTAACAATCAAGTCAAAAATTATTATTTTCCCATGGATCTTGGCCCTATTTCTACTCTGGTTCACTTCCTGGCTTCTGGCTATTTCTCTCTTCCCCTGTTTATCCCTTTCACCTATTTCTTTTTTTATTTTGTTTTCAACAATTCTTCCCCTTCCTCCTTCCCCCTCTTTTTCCTCCAACCTCCATCCTCATTCTTTTCTCTCTCCCTTTTTTTCCCTAACCTTATTGAAATATTAGTGGATCCAGTTGTAAATGGCTTGTCTTCATAATCAGATTCTTAAGGAAACATTGCATTTTTGGAGAATATTTTAAACATATTGTCTCCAACATTATCTTCAACTTTAACTGGTTCCATATAATGGTGGAATAGGCAACTCAAATAGCAATAACTATATCATATAACAAATGTTTGACAGGAAAATAACATAATCCTTTTGAAGCATATGGTAGACTCCCTTGTGTAGACAATGAAGAGAGGAGTGCTCTTCTAAACTTGATTTGTAATAGAACAATCCACATTTAGAGCATAGGAGACTGGTTAAAAAAATATATTCACGTAATGTGATTCAGTGTGACCATTAAAACATCTTTATATTCAAAGAATATCCAAGACTAATGTAATATTCGCATGATATGTAAGTGGCAAAATGGCATGTATATTCAGAATGTATATGCATACAGAAGAAAACACACTAAAAGTGAAGAAAATATTCTAAAATGTGCCAGTTTAGGGGTTGAATGTTTAGAAATGTGGTAATTATTGCTTTTGAAATCTGAGAGAAAAGTGACAATAAATACTTTTAAAAGAGAGCAAGATATTTAGCAAGATATTTCACTGTCCAGTTGGCTCTGAGGCAGTGTTTTTTAATCTGAAAGAAAAACTGGGGACCTAGTTCTTTGCTATCTAGTATATCAGAGTTGCAGGCTTAATGTGCACATTAAAATCATTTCTTCAAGAAACTCCAAACTTCTTCTCTTGTTTTCTTATGTATTTTTTTCTATTTCTATTAAGGCATTGGCATTTTGTTGTATTTATTTACTCCTCTGTTTCTTCTAGCTAAGTTTATATTTATCATGTTTTTAAATTTCTTATCATCTTATAGGTTCTCTCATTTAATCTCCGAGTTTTAAAAATTCTGTTTAATGTTATTCTTCCACATTTTATGATTTTCTTAATGTATGTAATGTGCTACTTTATTTTCAAGAACATAGGGCTTTACAATTATAATCTGATTGTTGAACATGTCTTTATGATATGGTTTCATTTTCTGTAGAAGTGTTCCTTTGCATGTTATTCTCTTATTTTTTAGCAACTATATATGATTTGTCCTCAATGATTTTCAGTTGTTCATTTTTCATGAAAAAGTTCCTGAACTTTTAGAAGGAGGCATAGTTTAGGGTAGTTTTTCAAACTTTAAAGAGGTTCCTGTTCTGCTGTTTTCATTTAGTATTAAAAAACAATATGGCGGCCTACTCTCTGATATTTCCTGGGGGGTCCTATGGCCCTCCATTATGTTACTTCAGAGGTTATGTTGCTTCAGCTCTGTCAAAATCACCCCAAAACCTGCAAGCTGCCCTCTAATGGGATGGAGGGAACTCTCCCAGTTACAGCTGCAGTTCTCAACTCTATTCATCATGCTTTAAAACCAAGAAATGCCTATTGCCTATTTTAGGGTTCTCCTGCTCTCTTGCTTGTTGCCTTGCTTCTCTCTGCTTCTTCCTACACAGATGCTGAGGACATATCTTGGTGCTATGGGTACTTCTCCCTACCTGCCTGTGTTTTGGAGTTTATGTGGTTCATTGTCACCTATTCTGTTTTACATGTTTCCATGAAATTTGGGGTTTTCTATTTAGTTTCTCTGATTTTATGTGAATGTTTAGGAAGTCTCAAACATGATGTTTTTGCCATTTTCCCCAAATTGGTTATATATATAATTTAGCTTAATAAGTTACTTGAGAAATAAAATTTTAGCCCCTTGTCAGAAAATTTCTTTTTATAGAGACAATGTATGAAGATATTGTATTTTAATTCTTCCAATCATACTCAATAGATTTTCCATAATTTCTGCCACATCCAAAGTAACACATTTTATCTCTATCATATGAAATGGATTTAACTATTATGAAAGTGAATCCTGTGTTTTTCTTTCCTTTTGTAAATAATGTAATGAATTAGTGTGGGCATATTCCAAGATGAAGCATGAAATACTTATGTTTTCTATATAAAATAATGGATGTGGCCTGGCTCCACCAAAGTTTTTTCTAGGTGGACAGCTTCTATACAGAAACAAAACATTTTATTGAGAGAGAGAGAGAGAGAAAGAGAGAGAGAGAGAGAAGCGTAGTTGGCAATAGCTTCATGGTTTCTAGTGACCTATAACAATGATACCCCACTCCTCCTCTTAGTCAGTAGGATGGCTGTCATGGTATTTGGATCCACATACAACATGTAAAGTCAGTATCACTTACCTTCCCTTGATGCACAGAACTAGAGAAATATCCATAGTAATAAAACTGTTATAGCACTCTTTATTTCCAATATGCTTTTTGAAGTAAGCAGCTGCTTACATTCTACTTATTTCACCTTCTTTAAAGAATCTCACCAAATTACTATTACTCTTACTTATTTTTCTTCAACTTTTAAAGTTGTATTTTGAAAAAGACATAAAAGATGGTGTTTAGAAAAATTCTGACCCATAAAATGGCTTAAATTTTTTCTTACTTTTTGGGAGTTTCCTTACTTATTCTTTCTGCATTCATTTGATTTTTTTTTTTTTTCACTTCTTAGTCATCCTCTTTTCAGCATCAGGGCTCATCTATTCTCCACAACCACTTTAAAGTATGTGTAAAGTAGCACTAAGAAGAAAAATGCATTACATTTATGTATACATTATGAGAACATAATGTAGTTGGACATGGAATAAGTTGGTATTTATAGATGAATTATGAATGAAGAAGAAAGAAAATAAAGTGAGGCAACATCCAGGTAGTCAATACAAGCCAATAGTCAAAGGAAAGGTGAAGAGACAGAACTAAGATCAAAATGTTGATTGTAAAATAAGGACCAGGATACAGAAAACTCTTAGACTGAATTTCAGGAGGCAGGGCAAGGCAAGCTATTGACAGGAACAGGTATATCAAATGGAAAGAACAGAAATCATAGACATTATGATAAAGTAGATTATCAGAAGTTTAATGCAATCAGTCAGGAATCTGATGATTTATAAAAACTGGAGATGAAACCAGTTGTTAAAAACAGTGCTATTGAAAACAAGGAGTTATGATGAATGAGACTTTGTGCTAACATATCAACAGGAAGTATATTTCTATAATATAAAATAGATTCTGATGTTTAGTCCTGCTTGATGTCCTTAAAATGACAAGTTTACACCTGTGAGATGAATCAAACTACTCATAAGGTCAACTTTTTTGTTAAATATGGCCTGAATTATGAACACTGTTTGGTTTAAATCACACACGGTACTTGCCATGTTACAATTACAGCCTTAAGCATTTTAAAACATGAAGTCATGTAATTCCCATAATGATTTTTTAAGTTTATTTCACTCTCCAGTTCCCAACCATTTTTTGAAATTAGCCAATTTCTGGCCTTTCTTTTTATTTGCTTAATTATTTTTTATTGCTGCTATGGGTTGGACCTATGGCTTCTGTGTTCACTCATAATCCATACTTCTCCTTTGAGCATTCTGTGATTGACTGTTCTTGGTAAATCTCTTTCCCAATCCTTGATACCGAGGAACATGTAGCTTGGCATTGTGTTTCATGACTGCCAAGCTGCACTGGCTCTGAAAATAAAATCAAGTTGATGATCAAAGGTTCTTCAAAAAAACTTCTGTTATTTTGGTTTTATCCTGAAATAAAAGAGATCAAAAGAACCATTCCAACAGCCAAGACTTCTTTTTGGAAATTTTTAACACATTCAATTATATGCACCAAATGTTTATTAGGCATACAATATTTATGAGAAATTTTGATGAACTGTGCAGTTACATTGTTAAAATAATCCTATGATCTTAGAAAATTAAAAAGAAAACACTGTTCTGAAACAAGAAAATCAATTTTGAAGGAAGTCTATGAGACTTTGTTCATGTTTATTCATTTATCTATGTTTTTAGAATCTTTGAAGCTATTAAAAGTATCTCTAAAGCTATTAATCATGCTTCTTTCCTTTTGCTGTTTAACCATATATATGAAACTTTAAAAATTAGAGTTTTCTCATAATTTTATCTAAAAATTATTTAAGTCCTTATTTAATGCCCCCAGGATATTAATGAGCACAGTAAATATGCTTGTCTGTTTCATCAGTTACCATAGTGCTTTTTAGAGTACATAGTGCATGACAAATATAAAGAAATAAAATACTTGAGTCAATAGCATCTAAAACAGTTTGGTGGCTCTATAATTTCAGCCAAACATATAATAGCTTGGAACTAATCAATTCTAATACATATTTCTAGGACTGTTGTAACAGATTAAAAATATCTTTTGGCAACTGTTTAAAAACCTCTAAATAAGAAGTTCTATGAATTTATTAATACTGAGTTAAATAAAATAGTCATTATACTAGACTTTACTGTCCCTCGATGATTCTAGCTTCCCAGTAGTGTCTTTGTGCTGTCCCTCCTCATACTGATTTTGGCTTTAGTCAAATGACTGGCTTTGGCCAAATTGTCTCACATTTAATAGCTGTATGAATTAAGAGAAATTACTTCAATTTGCTGAAGTTCGGTTCTCAACTGTTAAAATAAAGAAATAGTATTTATCTTAGAAATATGGTATATTTAATTATTGCATATGGAAACTCTTAAAATAGTGTTAATTCTTTTGCCCTCAGTACCTGAATTACTGACAAGCATGATTTAGACATTGGGAAGGACTGAGTACAAACCATTAAAACTTAAACATTTTTCCTCAGCTAGAAAAGAATTAACTCAATATACAAATATGAATTGATTCAAACATTTAATTTGAATACTCTGGTATGATTGTTACTTTTATTTAATTATGAAGTGTTGGGCTAAGCTATATTAGTTCTTTTACTGTGTGTTTCTTGAATGCATACAATGTTTCAGAAGTTTCTTTATTTTTTTGTTTTATAACTCTACAGAGAATTATAATAGTTGATAACATTATTGGTATAAAATAGGCCTGAATCAGTGACCCTTTAATGAATTTAATGAATTCTGAGTTTCTGATTGAAAGTATGGTGTTCTTATAAAAATGGAGGGAGGGTTACTGAAGATGACTGCCAAGGTGATGGATAAGAAAAACAACGTGTTCACCAAAGCTAACCTGGATAATATTTGATGGAAGCTAATGTCAATATTACTAGAGTAATACTAAGTTTGATGGGGTTTTCACTAAAACTGTCAATCCATCCCGAATCCATTATTAAAAATAAAACAAGTGTTCTTAGGATAGATAAATGGAAGGATGCATTCTCTTTTAAGGCACTAATCAATTTCTACCTGGAATATATTTATACATATATGTCTATACCTATTTTTTTCCATATACCAAACAAGTAACAATTTGAAGGCAGGTATTAGTCATTTCTTTTTTTTTAAAATTTATTATAGATTATTATGGGGGTACAACAGTTCTGGTTAAGTATATTGCCCATGCCCCTCCCAACCCCCCGAGTCTGAGCCTCAAGGGTGTCCATTCCCCCGACAGTGCACATCGCACTCATCATGTAGGTATACACCCATCCCCTCCCCCCACCTCTGTCCGACACCCAATTGGTATCATTCCCAAATGTGCACCCAGGAGTTGATCAGGGAAACCAATTTTCTGGTGAGTACATGTGGTGCTTATTTTTCCATTCTTGGGATA
>CM052440.1:44393257-44449387 GCA_028533085.1 Varecia variegata
TTTTACTAATCCATTCATGAATTGTCATTTCTATATCCTGTAAAGACTTGCAAATATTGTATATATTTTTAAAATATTACAAAATATTATGAAAGTAAAAGTGTAAAGAACTAGAAAAGGAAAGTTATGGAGAGAAGAAAGGAGAATACGTATATATTCTTTATATATCAAAATATACGTAGGCTAATGAAGAGATATAGTATTTTGTCCAATTCATTGCATCTTTGAAAAGTTGCCTAGAGCTAAGCAATTAGAATCAAAAAATTGAATTTAAATGTATGCATATTTTATGGAATAATCCACCTCTAATTATAAAACAACCTTAGACATATTCATGTTCATTGGTCCTATAAAGCTATTTCTAAATTTAAGAAAATTGTTTAAGTTGAAAGTCCAATAATGTTTATTGCAGCATTTTTAAATAGTATATATGGGAGGAAGAAAAAATAAACTCCATACCCAACAGTAAGGGGTAAATGTAATATAAAAGGACATGAGGCCAGGCACAGTGGCTCATATCTATAATCTCAGCACTTTGGGAGGCCAAAGCGGAAGGATCCTTGAGTTTGAGGTTACAATGAGCTGTGATTGTACCACTGCACTGTAGCCTGGCAGACAGAGCTAGATCCTGTATCTTTAAAAAAACATAAGGACCTGAAGTACGCAATTGAGCTGTATGTGGCCATAATATAAAGTCTTAGATGAATATTTAGTAATATGGTAAAAAAAGAATTTGAGACCTAGTAATTAAAAGACATTTTACAAAATAACATATCCATATATAATATGACCTACATTTTATAAAAATAAAATATGAATTCATATGCATATGAGAAAAAGACAAGGATAGTATATGACCAAAACATTTACTGTGTTTTTTGTGTTGGAATTTATGAGAACTTTTATTTTCTTTATATTTTTTGCATATGCTAAATATTCTACCAGGCATTTTCTACCATAAAATGAGTACTTTTTTAATGCCAAAATTAAGTGAGAGCTTGTCATGAAGAGGTACTCAAAAATACATCCTCAGATATCTCTTACTAGATAATATATCCAGCTCAACACAACCTGGGCTTTGTGGCAGATGAGTGGTGACCATTTTCTAAAATATTTTAAAGAATTTCAATTCATTAAAAAAAGCTGTCAATTTTCTTATTCCTTTATATTTATATTTGATATAATTTATAATCCATTTAGAATGGTGTACTACATGACTGTCATCCATTCTCAACCCCAAACATCTCTCTAGCCTCCAATGGGAAATATATTTGTTATTATTAAAGTCCTATAGAGATATAATGTGTCAGGCTTTAATTTCATACTGGAAGATTTTTTATTTTTTAAACCCATTAAAATCTACTCAGATACCATTTCTAAGATTTCTTTTTAGGAAAAATAAGACTGGACTCCTTTTTTTGACAAATGTTAGAAGTCAGAAGTTTCTTTTAACTTTCTTCACCCAAAGATATAGTTTTCTTCTGCTGATAATGAGGTAGATGCTCCAGGAGACCACACACTATACAATGGGTGCTCATACATTGTTACATGGGAACAATTATACAATAAGATGAAATGAAGTCTCTGAAAATTGCTGGTATGAGTAATTTAGACAAAACAAAGCAGATGCTTTCTGGGTTACAGGTTGTCCATTCACTAATATTGAATGATAGCAAAAAAAAAATTGGTTTTAATCAGCAACTTCAAAAGAAGCAGAGATCAAATAACAAGTATAAAACTCCCATTATTTCTCATTTTCTTGCATTCATTTTCATTTACTCTAAGTGGACATGTTAGGAGTCCTAGTCTGCACATAACTTTTCTGAAAGTAACAGTTGAAAGGCAAATGTTACTTTAACTATATAGACAAAGAAAGTTACATATAACCATTTCATTTAATAATGCCTACAAGAATTGTTTGTAATAAAGGAATCCTAGGAAAAAGATAGGTATATTTGGGGAGGGTGTACAAGGAGTGGTCGTGCTAGGGTGGTGGTGGTGGTATTGTTAAACAAAAGCTTTACATTCAGATTGCTTGGCGTGGCATTGTGTCCCAGTTTTCTCACTATGAAGTTATGAGATTTCTGGACATTTTTATAATCTCTTTAAAGCTTCAGGCACCTCATTTGTATGCAATGTACCTACATCCAAAAGCATTGTGAATACCCAATGACACATGTATGTAATCCAGGCACAAAACAAGCACTTATTCAATATTAACCATGTTATGAGGACTGATACCAATGGTAGTAGTAGCTAAGTTCCAATAGTACTGTCAGGTTTCAGTCTGAAATGTCGATTCTTAGCGTGCTCATGGCTGAAGAATGACCAGATGCACCAAAGTAGGCAAGCACATAAATGAGGGTTATTGAGGAGAGAAAGATGGGATTATAGAGCAAAAGCAAGATATAGGTTTACAGAGCATGATACATACGCCACAGATGATGATGAGACCCACTGTTGCAGCAAAGGGAGAGCAGAAGGAAGGGGCCCAAAAAGGGATTGGCTATGGTCTTGGTCTTGGTCTTGTTTTACAGTGCCCAGACTGGGACCTCCCTATAGCTCAGACATCACCATGGAACCACTTTGATTGGATAGGTGGGAGTTGCATGACCTGAGTCTTAACTGTGTATGTTGGTTGTACTAGTTCAATTTCCAGACTCTATGGTACTTATGCTTTCAAAGGTTTGTTAATCTCTAAGAGGCTTTAATTAAAAATATTCTTTATATCAAGGAGTCATATTTTGGGGTGAAATTTCCTAAGCTTCTTCACTATCATTAGGAAGAAATTGAGTTGCCTGAGCAATATCCACATTTTTTACATAATAAATCATGTATTTTATGATAAAGTTAACTAGAAAAATCAGTAAAGTGGGTTTTCTTTTGAGTCACAGTCATTCTTTGAGAAAAATTAAGGCCATTACACTCAATATTTGAAAAAAAATATTCTTAAGACCATGTCAACAAAACAACAAAGTTTTTAAAATAGTTACTCATATCAAATAATTTACTTTTGCTTTGATGTCATTTATTTTTGTAAAATATATTCTCTTGCCTGATTTCTCTACAGAACAAATATCTTGATTTAGGGCTTCCTGCCCAGATGACTTCAGTGTCATCCTGGAAGCAAGCCTTGACCTTGTTATGCAGGAGGTGAGTTTTATGTTAGAAATTGATCACAGAAGTGCAAAGGCAGTGAAGGAGCACAGGAAATTTCACCCCAAAATATGACTCCTTGGCATAAAGAGTAATCTGAATTTCAGGCCTCCTGAGAAGAACAAAGCATTGGAGGGGCTTTCCCTTTATCTGCATAAACTGGACTGTCCCCTCATCAAAAGATCAAAGGGGACAATGATCTTCCCTTCCTCTCCTGGCACCTCAATGTATTGCAGGAAAGAAGATCAAGAATGCAGACCTGGCCCAAAGTATTTTAAGAACAATACCTGTCTCTCAGGTTAATTTAATTTACAAAGTAAACCATTTATAAGTCTGTTTCTCCCATCTATTCATCCTCCCTAGCAACCATTTATGGCCCCTAAACAAATTACCTATACTCCTCATTTTCCCCCATCCTCTCTAAAAGGCGTGTATAAAAATATCTGAATTTCATTGGGACATTGGGTAATCACTATGTGATTCTCCCATGTGCATGGTATTGGTAAATAAACAGTTCTCTTATTAATCTGCCTTAATTGTGAATTGATCTTTCAGCAAATTTGGGGGGAAAGGGCAAGTTTCCCCCTCACCCCTACAGCAGAATATTGTTTAAGCTCTGCTTGAGTTTGGTCAAAGCAGTAAAGAATAATGTTGTAATTGTACGTTTGTGTTTCTTCTTATTCTAATGCCATTAGCTGTATTTAGTTAGGCTTTCTATAGGGTAAACTTACACTGTGCTCTAATTGCATCAATATTCTTGATATTTTTCATTCTTCCAACAGAGTTATTTACCTCCTGCCAGCTATCACAGCTTTAGACCTAAGTAATCTAATGTTATATTTTCTCTTTGAAAATCAAATAATATATGTTAGGGTGGAAATCTTGGTAGGTTCTCATGGCACAGGTGAAGAAAGATTTCTCATGCAGAGATTAAGATATATAAAATTAAAAAAAACTTTATCTTCTTAAGAGGAGAGAGAGAGAGAGAGAATGAGAGAGAGAAAGGTGAAACTGCCCTTCAATAACAGGGTGCGAGATGAGAACTGTGGTAAGGGCCTACCTAAAAATAATGATAATAATTAGTAACTGTACCCCAGTAATTGCCACTCCAAAGTCACACAGCTGGTGGTCATGTCATAAAGATTCTTCTCCCCATAGCTGATGTCCATATTCTTAACTTTCTTCATGGATAACATTGCCTTTTCGAAACCTAAAGGTAGTTTTTAGGATAATTTCTAGGCCCCATTCTCCTACCCACACCAGTGGCCCATAGCAAGAAACTGACTCAGCTGGAATTATGACCCCAGAGACTGGAGCAACACAAGCAGATGATTTCTACATCCCTATAATTTTGCCCCAATTAACAAACCTAATTGCTTAATCTCTTGCCTGTCAGACTATCCTTAAAAACCTTGTCTCCCAGGTTCTCCTCTCCCTGCTCAGAATTATGTGGAATAAAGCCTCTTTCTCTGCCATGAAACATGCTGACTCAGCATATTGCCTTCTTGGGCAACTGGCAAATGAACCTGGTTGGGCAGCAGCAAAGCGGGGTGGAGAAGAGAGCAGGGAGACGGTGTGGCATCCCAAAGAAAGAGAAAGGGGTGCCAGCAGTGAGGCCAAGTGGCTTGCTGATTTTAAGGGGGATGAAGAGAAGAAAAAAAAAATAGCGATGGCTATCAGTTGACAATAGAAGCAGCAGCAGGTAGATAACAAAAATGGCAAGAATGTCAAAGTCCAAGGGTTGGTTTTCTGCCTTTTCTTGGAGAAGGGATTATCACAGGAGATGTGACTCTGTCCTGGAGATATGGTTGAGGCTTGGAGCTCATTCTGCTGTTTACTCGGGAACTCTGCAAAAACAGATTCTCAAAAAAGAAAAACAATTTTGAAAGAGAGAGATTTACATCTCTTTTCGGTCCATTCAACTCTTTTCAGATGTTGTGCAAAACAGAACTCCTGCAGGGTACCTGTTAGTGAGAGAACTCATAGGATTGATCTTTAACTGTTATCTGGGAAATTGTGGGATTAGGTGTTTTCCTGTTATTTTTGCAAGGCTGTCCCTTTCAATACAAAAAATGTTTCGGAATATTCTGAAAAATTAGTGTCCCTGGCATGATAATTTGATATAATTTAATTTAATTTAAATCAGTTTTTGACTAGTCACCCCCCCCCCCAAATATCATGAGGAAAGATATAATATCCTGGTAATCTTTATTTAGTGCCACTCCACACTGTTATTTGTGCTGGTTGCTTGTTCAGGGCCTAGATGTCAGCAATAAATAAATTACTCCCCAGCTAGTAAATCACAAAACTCTCCTGAGCGTCTCAAAGAAACAAAGCAAAATGATGAATCTGTAACCCTAAGAGGTTTATTCATAAATATCCACTTTATTTAAGGTGTTGTGAGTCTACTCGATGGAAGATCAGTTTTCTTCCATAAACCACGGGACAAGTGTTAATCTAGAAAGAAACACAAATGAAATAGTATTCATTCTTTGATATCTATCAAATTTTGGGATTTCTTTATGAATTTAACAGTAATGGGAAAAAAGTTTGGCTTATTTTTGAGTGGCTATTGTAAGTGAGAACAATATTTAAAAATCACACCCAAAGAAATGATCCCCTTCTTCCAACAAAAATTGAGATATCCTTGATTTTCTTTCTCTCTTTCAGCTTTTCCCACTTTAAGAAACATTCCCAGATTTTCTGGGAAAGGAATAGCTGTTGTTTGTTCATATTTGAAGTGAAAAATAGAGAAAGCACTGGTAGTCAGGGCCATATATCTTAAGTGACTCAGATAATAGTTGTAGTAAGTACCTTTTTCTTTAGAGATTCAAGCCCAGACTGGGAGCAACTAAAAGCCCTTCCTCACTGACAATTTCCCCAGATTCACTAGGGAAATATATTCTGTCACTGTGAACTTATTCCTAAGTGGGATAAAATTTTCTGACTAGCATTCAGCTGCTTAAAATTCAGTTGACTAGATACAATATTTTATGATTGCAAAGCATAAATCATGTCAGTCTGGCAGCCCTAGGTATTACTGTATTAGCTATTTTCCAGTTTTTAAAGAGGAGCAAATTGTGGAGAAATTACAGAAGATATTTTTACAAATAGTTTTTATAAGTCCATTATATCTAAATGTACAAATACTTGGAAAGAAGTAGCTAGCCATGTAATATAAAGATGATGTGAATTAATTTGTGTATTACATAGCCCAGTGACAATGTAGAGCTAACTAGTTTTATTCTGAGGACTTTATCCCAAGAATATTTCAACTGAAATAAATCAATACATTTTTATAGGTAAGTTTTTCAAAAATCTGAACTATTAATATTTTATGTCAACTTAAATGAAATATTGATATTTTATTTACCTTAGAAAGGTTATAGGGAAAGGAAACAAAGAACTATGTATGATTTTTATTGTGCATGTTGACAGTATTCTAAAGATAGGGAACACATGATTAAGGGAAAAGAGAGCCCAGCTTTGGGTTCTTGCATATATATAATTGTATAGATTTTAGTTTCCATTTTCTGTGGATATATACTTTTTTCTGTGCAACAATATTGATGAGGTAGTAGTTTTGTTCTTATGTAAAAAACATATTTGCAGAATTTTTTGCTGTTTATTTTTTTTTATTTCATCTCATGAGTAACAAAAGCTATAATTTTCATAAGGAAAAGGCCACTGTCAGCTTTAAGTCAAGGTCGGCATGCTTTATTCATGGTCGCTGAATAAAGTGTTTACGTTTCCATTACAGCATCAGTTTTAGAACACAACTGAGTCATTTCAGAATTGAAATCTCAAAATTCAGTTAACCACATGTAATTTCTGTTTTATAAAGGCATATTCTAAGAATATAGGACATGCCATTCGACAAAGACCCATTAATTTTGCCAAGACATTTTATTGGGCCCTTGAGAAAGTCATAAAATTAACAAAGATATGGTCTTGCCCTCAGAAGTTTGTCTGCAGTGGGTTCAACCCTGTTTATACATTGGAATCATCTGAGAAGCCTGTAAAAATGATGCCTAGCCACTAAGAAGGACTCTGATCTGCCTTGTGCACAAGCCAGGCTGAGAACTACTGGTCTAGAGTTTCATACCTGAGTATGCACATGAATCATTTAGGGATATCGTTAAAATGGAGAATCTGAATTAATAGATCTGAGATGGCTCCTGATACTCTGCATTTCTAAAAAGATGCCAGAGGATGTTAAGAAGGAAAAGTTCAGAAAGATAAATACATATAAATAACTCTCTCAGGCACCCACTAAATGAATATAAGCAAACCTACATCAAAGATAATTAAGTCTTTACCTAGTGAAATTTTTAAAAAAGAAAAGAAGGAAAGCAAGACAAGATTTTTTATGTTCTGTAATTGATATCAGAATGACAGGCCACAAGGGGAATCCAAAGTGATGTAAAAGAACAAAGTGGTCAAACAACAAACAAACAAGATAGAAAAATAAACAGGTGGAAAATATTTTTTTACTTGTTGGAACTGTGTTTCAAAGAACACCAACTGTTATGAATTAAGATATTTATCTCTTTTAAGAATATAATCAAAATTATAACTAGCCACTTATCTTTAACACAAAAATATAATATATTAAGAATAGATTTTTTGGCAGTAGTATTCCTTTGGCAAAATTTATGACAATATAATGAATAAGTAGTAAATTTTACTTTTTATATTTTTTAAAGCTGAATATGAAGTTGATAATATTGCAAAATTATTTTAACAATTTATCAGTGAATCCCCTATCTCAATTTTTAGCTGGTCTCATCACCACATCTACATGTGCCCAAATCTCTATGTGTAATACAATCTGTTCTCTGAGATCGCATGGGTAAATTTCAAGATATCCCAAAACTTTTTCAGGTTTTTGCAATTTCTTTTTGCAGCTGTTTTTGTTAGTATACTTTTTTCCTCTATTTCTGCACTTTCTCCAAAGCAGCTAGAGAATGGTCTAACATAACTTATTTGGAAGATAAAGGTAGATTTCAATGTTAAATGGGAGGAGAAATGGTTGAGACGGATTGGTTTTCTAAGTGGTCCAGTTCCCAGTGAATATTTTTAGTTTCATTACAAGTTTGGTTCCATCTGTGCACTGATATTTGCATGACCATGCATGTACTTTTCTGCCCTAATGTTTCCTTATTCACATTCACTATTAATTTCTTGCACTGTGAATTCACTTATAGCAGTGAGCCAAGTGCAAGAAACCAGTACATTAAGACGTTGCCAAGAAACAGAAACTGTAGGGTAAGGCAAGAGGATGTCCTTGGCCCGATTCCATCAGGCCTACTTTAGTAACTCACTTTGTCTTTGCTTTCCATCTTTGTTGAGATCTTTGCAACTGAGTGAGCTTTGATCTCTGTTCTGCAGATTATACAGTCTATCCGACAATGCATGGATGCTCCTAAATGTTACTACTGCTGTCTAGTAAGAGAAACATTATAGGCAATCCCTAATGTAATCAATTAGGCTCCCAGAAATCTCCATACCTGCATTTTTGCATTTGACACTTTCATGTACTCTATACTTTCTTAAAAGGTAAGATCATTGCTCCTGTAGTTTATCTGTTTCTCTTCATTTTTCTGATTTTTTTAAAAAGCAAGCCAAGTATATGTTTGTACAACCCTAGATTTAAATTATAGAAGAGATTTTGTAAGATAAATGGTAGTGGGTTTAATATTCCAGATATTTCAAGTTTCAAAATGGGTTTGGTTTTTACAAACAAATTTTTTTTCTAATTGTCCAGAACGTGTCCCTGTATCTTCATTTCTATAAGCTATTCATATTACATTATACATTTAGGAAGTAATAAACACATTCTAGAATGTCAGGACAGTACAGATAATCTCCATCTTAGAATACAATAATAAAAATGAAGTCTTCTGAGGAAAGCAGAGAGATGAGCAATTACCTATAGTCATTTCTAGCCCTAAAGCTCAATTTTATAATGTACCAGGAGTACTAAATAAGTAGCATTTTAATGAACCTTTACTAAGTGAATAGTTTATATGCATTCACATATAAAAACATAAACTACTTATAAAATATTAAAATATTGGTTACTTTTGAATCATTATGTTACTATGTTTTGATTGTTTTTTCTCTTTTAATTGGGAAAATGCTATACCTTTAAGACTATTTATAAATTTTTCCAAGTGCTACACACAGTATCATTTTTTTCTAATTTTTAAAAATTATATTCATGAAAGGCATTCTTTTTTCTTCAAATTCCATATATTTTGACTTCTATAATCATCTTTTTTATTAGCTGAGATGACTGCAAAAGTTTCTAAGATCATGATTTGTATATATTTACATATTATTACTGTTTATCATTTAGTTAAAATTCATATATTAAAGCTTGCAAGTTTTTATAGTACTATGTTTAATTATATCCATAATTGTTTTCTGAATATAACTCTTAGCTCTCACTGAATAACTCAGAGAACTTCTATCCTTCTGTCTTTTGATTTCACCTTTCATAATTTAAATAGATTAAATTTTGGCTGTAAATGCCAGAATCCTAAATAGTTCCAGGGTTCTCAGAATCACATCAACAAGCAGAGGCATTGACTGCAATAAACCAGTAGTTGACTGAATCTCAGGAGTGCCTCTTCATCTGATGGACCTGTTTGTGAGGTCTGCATTTGTTGTTAAGCCATCAATTATAAATGTGGTCTCCATCTTTAAAATTGCAGGAGATGGATTTAGAGCCTGAGAGCGATGATTAGATTAAGAAGTTGGGAGGCAGAGGACCAGAACAAAGTTGTTGTATCAAAGAGAAGAGCCTGCTGACTCAGCCATAATCCATCGACATTTTCCTCATTGTTTCAAGTGCTATTCAGTTTTTCCACAAAGCGATTCCCTTTAGGTGGACTAAGGGAATAGAGATATCTCTTTATTTCTTTCAAACTAGCTAAGTATTAGAAAATAAAACAAGATGATAGGAGTAATATTTCATTTTAAGGCTTTAATAACTAGCTATATGTTTTTCAATTTTTGTGGCCACAGTTAGATTTGAACTATCTATTATAATTAGATTTGAGCTATCAGTTGAAAAAATCCAGGCAGATTTGAGCAACTGCTTACCCTTATGCCATAATCTTCTGCATTAAAATAGTGAAAGAATTAAAATTATTGACAAGAGTGATATTGTTAGTTTAATGTAGTTCAATATCATTGTAAGAAATATTGGTGTCAGTATTAAAAAGGCTGAGTCTCAATCCCAGTTACAAAATAAATCTTTACTCAGTGAAAAAGTAATCAGTTGACTTTAGTACCTGATATAATTAGAAAACTGGGGGGAAAAAATGACAACCACAACCTTAAGATCACATTTCTATTAAAAAATTTTTGGACTGAGCCTCAAATTGTTTTATATTTAATGACAATATCATGGACCACTTTCTTTTGGCACTGAAATAAAAGCCAAGTACTATTACTACACAATTAAATAGAAATTAGAGCTATAAAATATCACTTCAAAACCTATGCAGAATTTTTTGAAGGTTAAAAAGAGATGTGTCTCTCAAATTCTGTATTTGTTGTTAGGACCTAAATTTTTTAACATAAATTTTCTAGCTATGAAGACAATTTGCTCCCAACTTGAAGATTTCCCCAAATGACAAAGTCTATTAAGACTTGTTTTAGGTGATATTATTTAAACATACTATTTGATAAATTACTTGTTACCCATATTTTTGCTAAGATTATATTGTATAGTACTCCTTTGACTGAAATCTGGGTAAACAAAAGTGTAACTCCTTTCTTACATTATCTCAATATTTTATTTCAAAATACTGATATATTTTGTACAATCTTTCATTCTATATTGAAAGCTCTGTAATAATCTTAGGTGCTGAGTCAATTTTCTATTAAGAATGTGATTATTTTCTCTGAGAAGATATTCTATGACTGTCCCCCAAATTGACCGCATGCAGAAAACCTACTGGCTCTTTTAGGAAAAAATTTTTATGGATTTTTGTGTAAAGATTCCATTTTAGCTAAGGTTGCTAGGGAAATTAATGGTCAAAGTCAGGGTTAGCATTGGGTTTAGGACTAAGTGGGTTAATTTACTGGATACTTTATGTTAAAAATGTTCTTTGAGCCTTGTTCATATCATCGTACATCTTGGGGCCTCATGTTCTTTCTCTGGAAAATAAGAATGGTATGAAATTATTTATTTGATTTTCAACTTATATAGTAAAGTGAATTTAAGAGGCCACACTTTTATCAGCATTACAAAAATCTAAGTGCATAGGATTTAGAATAAAATAATAATTTGCATTTATGTCCTCATCTCACTGCTTAAATACTACCTGAACCAGAATGTAGGCTCTACCTCTCTGAGTCTCTCCTCCTTCACCTCTAAAATGAGTGTAGTAAGTGAACTTTAATTAATAATTCTTAGAGTATCCTCAGTGGTGTCTTTGGATGTATTTTGTACAATTTTAAGTGTTCGTTGATTTTGGTCTTATTTGGCCTTATTGTGATTTTATCATAATTCTATCATTTTTAATAAAAATACCTTGGTGTTAGATAAAATCCATCACAATTCAGTTTTAAAATATAAAATGAAAAGAAAATAGATAATATGGGATATATGAGGAATCAAGGTAAGTATATAAGATTGTGGTGATAGTATCTTAAGGCTTTATTTGTATGTCATTTTTAATGTTACATCCTTCACCAGCTCCTCAAACTGTGAAAAATTGATTGTCACGGCAACTTGACATAGTAGAAATTTGTAGTTGAGGCAGACCTCTTTTTGTTTTATGCATTTGAATACCTGTAAGCATAATGTGTATTTTTCAGAATTATATTCCTTTCATGTGTTGGCCATAGCCAGATCTAGACTAAAACTTATATTTATGATCAAAATCAATAATATTAGTATAGTGTTAACCACTAGGAAAATAAATACACAGATAAATAGAATGTGTGTGTGTATACATCTGTATACTTATATATATTACATACAAACTCATGTATAATTAAATACAGTGCAGCAAAAACTAATGTTTATTCAGCATTTAGTAGTGTCAGATAGATTTGACTTCTGCATGGTTTCTTGTCCTATCTGCCTGCCAGGAGCATAGGATGGAGCAGTAGGGATGACTATGCCAACAGATGGAAGAAGCATGTTTGAATATTCACATAAAAACTGCCCCCCAACTGGAAATGTCTATATTGGACTTCATGTGTTCCAAAATAAAGTGGAATTTTGTTAAGCCATTGGTAGCTGGGACTTTGTTATATATTACAATTTTATTTTTATTTTTAGTTGGATGTCAGAATAAGCAGAGATTTTAATAAAAGTGCTTAGTTCCCCTTTCCAAATCCCAGAATGTTTTCACTTTGAGAAAATACACACTGGGTTTCAGTTTCTGTAGCCAAAAAAAAGTATGATTATATGAAATAATATAAATGTCTCCTTCCAGGATTAATATTCTGTGATTCTGTTATTTGTATATAAATACAATTATTTTAATGGATGAAATCTGTGGACAAACAAAATCTTGTTTAGCATAATTATTGTCCATTTTCTACATTCAAAGTCCTTATTTTTATATTAAATTGGTTGGATTCAGACTTGACTAAGATATTAGCTGAACTCCTGTTATTTGAAAAATCTTTATGATGGATAGTTACCACTATAGCAAAGAAAATGCAATTCTATAAATAAAAGAAAAGAGTAAAAATAAAATATTGCTAAGGCTGGATTGGCAAAATGCATTGAATGCCCCTTACTTGACCTTCTAAATGTCTAAATTTTCAACAGAGGTGTTAAATCTGATTTGCCACAGGGTTGGTGAATAGATTATACTGTGCAATTATTAAAAATCATGTTTTTACTTCAAATAAGCTCTAAATTTCAAATACTACATATTTAACAGACTTGGGCTATACAATCTTGTCAGAATATTTTTTTAATTACACAACTATTTTTTTACTATAGCATTTTAATCCTGGCAGCATAGAATTAACTATAAAGCCAAGACCAAAATATCATATTATTGCATTGAAAAATAGAAACAGAATGAAAATGGATTATGAAGGTGCATACAATGCACATTTTTCTAATTTATTCTAAGAGAGAGAAATAAAAAAAAAGAAGTGAGAGAGACCAAAATAAAGAGAAAGATTAAAAGATTTTTATGATAGCTTTAGTGCATCCTATTCTGTTTTGTCATGCTGCTATCACAAGACTATTCATTTAAAACATAGAATAAAGAAAAAAAGAGTTAACTAGGTAATTCTGTATTTCATCCTATTTCTTAAAATAAATGACATTAAATCATAAAAAAATTGTCCTCGGTTCTATGAATTTACCCTTATTGCCTGCTGTAAGAAAATTCAGCTGATCCCTTCATTTATTTGTTTATTCTTTCTAGTTTGCACAATGGTGGTAAGCTTTCTCCATAAAGGTCACAGAAGAGACACTGCAGAAACAGAGTTTTCCCTCCTGGTTCTGGTGTGTTCTGTCAGCTTCTCCAGCACCAGCTAGCTCCTGCAGTGCTCTTGTCTGCCTGACTCTTGTGGCACAGACAGCATCTTCAATGCCAAGCTCCTACACTGTAGGCAACTTCTCCAGCTTCCATCTCCTAAAATGTATGTGCCTTTCCAAATAACCTATTTCAGTTGCACAGGTAGCTTCTCCAGCAACCAGCTATGTGGGATAAGAAGGTCAGCAGTCCATTCTGGCTGGTACCTTCCCCCATCTTCCCCTTTGGAAAATTACATAGTTACATAGTGGTGTGACTCTATCAGGATACCTCCAGACCACCTTTAGAGTACAATGTTGAACAAGACTGATAAGAAACAATCACCAGAAGCCAATAAGAGGTAAGAAAAGATGCTTTTCTAGAACCTTCAGGGAGCATGTCCCTATTGACACCTTGATTTTGAACTTCTATTCTCCAAAACTGTGAGAGAATAAATTTCTGTTGTTTTAAGCCACTCAGTTTGTGGTAATTTGTTACAGCAGCCATAGGAAACTAATACAGAGGGAAATTTCTTCAACTTGATGAAGAATATTTACAAAAACCTCCAGCTAACACCATACTGAATAGTGGGAAACTGGATGCTTTTATCCTAAAATCAAAAATAAAGCAATGACATCTTTTCTTATCACTCCTGTTCAACGTTTTACTCTAATTCTGAGCTATGACAATGAGATGATTAAAAGAAGTACAAAGCATACCGATTGGAAAGGAAGAAATTAAAATGTCTTTATTCTCAGTTGGCATTATTGTCTTTGTAGACAAAACTCAAAAAGCTACCAAAATAAAATAAAAAACTTCTACAACTAATAAGGAGCTAAAGAAAGGTTACAGGTTACAAGGTCAATTTATAAAAACTAAACACTTTTCCACATGCTAAAAAAAGGAAATTGGAATTAGAAATTAAAATGACAATAACACTGTCAATCACGTCTTTCCTAACCCATAAAATAAGTAAGCATAAAACTAACAAAGTATGTAAGGATCTGTATGTAGAAAACTTAAAGAAATGCTAATAAATGGAGAAACATCCCATATTCATGGATTGGAAGACTCAATATCAATCTGATGTCAGTTCTTCCCAAATTTATCTATAGACTCACAATCCCAATCAAATTTTCAGTAAGCTATTTTGTAGATATCAATTAAATGATTTTAAAATTGTTATGGTCTAGAATAGCCATCACCATATTGAAGAACAAAGTTGGATAATGCACACTTCCTGATTTCAAGACTAACTAAAGTTACAGTAATCAAGACAGTATAGAATTGACAAAATAGTAGATACATAGATCAATGGAAAAGGACAGAGCCTAGAAATATAGTAACTAAGATATAGGCAACTCATTTTTAACAATGTTATAAAAACTACTTGATGGAGAAAGTATAGACATTTCTTTCTTTTTTTTTCCTTCAGTATATTATGGGGGTACAAATGTTTAGGTTACGTATATTGCCCTTGCCCCATCTGAGTTGGAGCTTCAAGCATGTCCATCCCCCAGACGGCGCGCACCGCACCCATTAGGTGTGAATATACCCATCCCCTCCCATCTGCCCAACAACCAATGAATGTTACTACTATATGTGCACATAAGTGTTGATCAGTTAATACCAATTTGATGGTGAATACATGTGGTGCTTGTTTTTCCATGTTTGTGGTACTTCACTTAGTAGAATGGGCTCCAGGTCTATCCAAGATAATACAACATTGTTTTTGTGGCTGAGTAGAACTCCATGGCATATCTATACCACATTTTATTAATCCACTCATGTATTGAGGGGCACTTGGGTTGTTTTCACATCTTTGCAAATGTGAATTGTGCTGCCATAAACATTCGAGTGCAGATGTCTTTTTCATAGAATGTCTTTTTTTCCTTTGGGTAGATGCCCAGTAATGGGCTTGCTGGATCAAATGGTAGTCCTACTTGTAGTTCTTTGTGGTGTCTCCATATTACCTTCCACAGAGGTTGTACTAGTTTGCAGTCCCACCAGCAGTGTATGAGTGTTCCTATCTCTTTGCATCCAGGCTAACATTTATTGTTTTGGGACTTTTTGATAAAAGCCATTATCACTGGAGTTAAGTAATATCTCATTGTGGTTTTGATTTGCATTTCCCTGATGATTAGAGAAGTTAAACATTTTTTTCATATGTTTGTTGGCCATTAGTCTGTCTTTTGAAAAGTTTCTGTTCATGTTCTTTGCCCACTTTCTAAAGGGATTGTTTGATTTTTTTTTTTTTTTGCTTATTTTCCTGAGTTCTATATAGATTCTAGTTATAAGCCCTTTATCAGATGTCTAGTATTTGAATATTTTCTCCCATTCTGTAGGTTGTCTGTTTGCTCTCGTGATAGTTTCCTAGACTGTGCTGAAGCTTTTTAATTTGATCAGGTCCCATTTGTTTATTTTTGTTGTTGCTGTGATTGCCTTTGGGGTCTTGTTCATAAATTCTTTCCCTAGGTCAATGTCTATAAGAGTTTTTCCAAAATTTTCTTCTAGAATTCTTATAGTTTCATGCCTTAGCTTTAAGTCTGTTATCCACTGTGAGTTGATTTTTGTGAAAGGTAAGAGGTACGGATCCTATTTTAGTCTTCTACATGTGGCTATCCAATTTTCCCAGCATCATTTATTGAATAAGAATTCTTTTCCCCAGTGTGTGTTTTTGTCTGCTTTGTCAAAGATTAGATGGCTATATGAGGATGGTTTTATATGTGGATTCTCAGTTCTGTTCCATTGGTCTACATCTCTGTTTTTGTGCCAGTACCATGCTGTTTTAGTTACTATAGCCTCCGGGTATAGCTTGAAGTCTGGCAAATTGATGCCTGACAATTTGTTCTTTTTGCTTAAGATTGTTTTTGCTACATGGGGTCTTCTCTAGTTCCATACAAAACATAGAATTATTTTTTCTAGATGTGCAAAAAAATATGTTAGTATTTTAATAGGGATTGCATTGAACTTGTAGATTACTTTGGGTAGTATAGACATTTTAACAATGTTGATTCTGCTGACCCATGAGCATAGTATGGTTTTCCACCTGTTTACATCCTCTGCTATTTCCTTCCTCAGTGTTTCATAGTTCTTTTTTTTAAATAAATGCTGCTGGAATATTGGATGTCCATATTCAATAACAACAACCATAAAAAAGGCTAACCCTTATATCTTACACAAAAATTAACTCAACATGGATTTTAGACCTATACGTAAACTGCAAACCTTCAAACGTCTAGAAGAGAACATGTATACTAGAATTGAATAATTAGGTAAATGAATTCAGGTGGTGAGAAATATATTTTCACTGTTGGAATAGGAGGTTATAGACAAGAACAGGAGATGCCTGGAATGATTCATATGGAAGTGAGTTAGAATGAGAAACGTAAGTATAAAATAATGCATAGGTTAATATACATCAAAATAGACTTGTGTATATACATATGTGTATATACATATATATGATTTAGAGATGTGTAATTGATTGACAGTAGAGAATTGACTGGTGGTTTGCAATTGACTCAAACTTCAAAGAAATTTCACACCATTCAGTACCAAATGACCACATTGATTGCCACATTAGAAAAAAAAAATTTTCCTTAGGGCCATGGTGTTTTATTATGAAAATAGAATAAAAACTTCAAAAACAAAATGATTCTTTCTAATTCAATGAAAAATTTGTTAACTTTTAGTGTTTTATGTGCATGAGTTATATGCAACTCGAAAAATAGTTCATAAGGGTAAAGGTAAAGAGATGTGTGAGTTGCATATGTTTCACAAGGTCCCAGGCTCAAAACTAGCATAGATTAACTACAACTCACATGGAAGTTAATGTATACTTCTTGAGAGTAGGTGATATTACTGGTACAGGGGTGGACTCCCTTTCTCTGTTCTCCGGTAATTTGTGTCTCCTAACTCTACATAGTTTATAATAAGCATTTAAATAGATGTTTGGTGGGTCATAGCTGTTAGTGTATTGGTTTGTGATTTGCAATTTTTATTAAAGTGTAGTTTTAAATTTTTTGCTTTAGCAAAATTAATAGCCAGAGAAATTCCAGAGGAGAAGTGCAATGCAATTTATTACCAGAGAGAATTGACTGGTGCAAGTATTGTAATGTTTACAATTCCCCTCCGGGAAGTGAAGCATGTGGTTATGAGGACCACTTGGCAAAAAGGAAGGAGGCAGAACTGGTGAACTAAGTTATCCCTGGTCCCTAGGGTTGGGGGAAGGTAACTCTAAAACATATAGAGAATTTGGGGACAAAAAAGCTTCCTCCTAAGCCACAACAAAGAGTCCAAATATTTTGTTCTATTTATTGCATAAAAAGGAAATAATTTTTTCAAACATCACTAATTGATTTGAAGCTTTTGAAAAGCCTAACAGATTGGTTTGAGTATTGATCCCAAAAAGCAATGCTCAGGAAGCCTATTAGTAAAAATGACTGATTTAACAAGACTGTTATCAGGAAGAAAGGAACAGAATAATACTCAGTGTAGGTACATTTCCACTAAAGGTGAATTGTTGAAAGGGTTGGAATCTTAAACTAAAACTCAATAGAAAGTTCCTCCCCCCAAAATTGGGAATACTAGGAAAACAAAAAACAAAATTTGTTTTTTTAAGTCATCTTCCTTAGTAGTCAGCAAAATGCAAATTGGCAAAATTGAGATTTAATTTTAAGTCAAGAGTTAGATGATTTTAATTTGTTGTTATTACTGTTGCTTCAGTGATTAAAAAAAAATCCAGAGTTAATATTAATGTAGACAAAAATTCTTTTTACAAAACACTGATGAGAATGTGAAATTATAGAGATTTCTGGGAAAATAACCTGGCAAAACCAATTAAAATTTAAAAACCAAAACTCCTTAACCTATCCAACATACTCCTCTATATCCTGTGCAATTTTGTACAATATGCATACATTGTAAATAATAATAATATGCTGTATAAGAACACATACAGAGGCAAACATATATAAGCATACAAATATAATCATGGAAAATAGTTAAGTGCATACTTGTTTATACGATCAAAATTAAAAAACAAGCAGTCTGGAAAAGTAAACATGTCAAAGTAATAACAAAACAAGGAAACAAAGAAATAAAACCATCCCTGAGATAACACAAAAATAAAACAAATTGCAAAAATAATGTCATAGATTGTCTACTCACTCTATTGACTATTTCCTTTGCTGTGCAGAAGCTTTTTAGTTTAACGTAATTCCATTTATCTATTTTTGCTTTTGTTATCTGTGCTTTTAGGGCCATATTAAAAAAATCATTGCCCAGACAAGGTCATGAAGATTTTTTTCCCTTTGTTTTAGTAGTTTTACAGTTTTAGATCTTATATTAAGTCCTTCCTTGATCTATTTTGAGTTGATTTTTATATATGGTATCAGATAAGGGCCTAACTTCATTCTTCTGCTTATAGATACACAGTTTTCCCAATGCCATTTACTGAAGAGACTGCAATCAATAGAGTGCAATTGATTGGGAGAAATTGATTAAAATCAGAGAAAATATTTGTAATCATTCATCTGATAAGGGATTAATATCCAAATATTTAAATAACTCAATAGCAAGAAAAAAATAACCCAATTAAAAAATAGATTCTAACACTTTCAACAATTCTATTTCAGTGGTAATGCACCTACTCTAATTCAGACAAAGGGCCTGAATAGACGTTTCTCAAAGAAGACATACAAATGGCTAACAAGTTTATGAAAAAAATGCTTAATGTTACTAATCACCAGGAAAATGTACATTAAAACCACAATGAGATATCATCTCACACCTGTTCGAATGGCTTTTATCAGAAAGTTGAAAGATAGCAAGTGATAGAGAGTATGTAGAGAAAAATGAGCCCTTGTACATTGTTGGTGGGAAAATAAACTGGTACAGCCATCATGCAAAACAATATGGAGTTTTCTCAAGAGAATTAAAAATAAAACTAGCATGTGATCCAGCTATTTCACTACTGGATATATATCCAAAGAAAATGAAATCAGTACCTCTAAGAAACATCTGTACTCCCATACCCTTTGCAGCATTATTCACAACAGCTAAGATGTGGAATAAACCTAAGTATTCATTAACAGATGAATGGATAAAGAAAATATAGCATATATACACAATTATATACTATTCAACCTTAACATAGAAGGAAATTCTGTTATCTGTGACAACATGGAGAGCATTATTCTAAGTGGATAAGCCAGGCACAGAAAGACAAATGCCACATGATCTCATTTATACATGGAATCTAAAAAAGTTGAAATCATAGAAGTAGAGTAGAATGGTGGTTACTAGGTGCTTTTGGTCAAAGATAATTAAAAAGTGAGATTATCCTTATTTATGAAATAAGACTGCTATGATTAGATTTTTCCTGATTATTCACCTATGTATAGTAAGAAGGGTAATTCAGTACATAGGACTTTTAAGTTTGCTATGTTAGAAATTTTCTTAAGGAATCTCAGATTTAACTTTTGAAAACCTTTTGAGAATGTTAGGGTGGAAACTGACTGAAGAAAGAATTCTTACACCAGGAGTAGAATAGTTTTAGGAAAGAAGGTTTATTTTACTTTCTTGAGAAAGAGAGAGAGGGAGAAAGAGAGAGAGAGAGGCAGCCACAGCACTGAAGAAAAGGTAGAGGCTAGTGAGGGGCAGCTGAGAAAAGTTGCTTGGTGCTTTTAAAGAGTAAAAATGGATTTTTTCCCCTCTGCTTCAGCAGACTGATAACAGAAGTGGCCGTGAGATGTCAGGGAGATCTTTATTTATTTATTTTTTTCTTTCTCTGTGAGGCCAGGTTTGCTGAGTCCTTGGAATCTGTTTTTTTGGTTTTTTTTTTTTCTTTTTTTGCAGGAACTGAGGCAGAGAGCTGGAGCAGGGAGTTTTTACCCCTACTGTCTGCTTACAGCTCTTCAAGGCTGAGAAAATGAAGTCTTAGAGATAATAAGATAGACCGCAGGTGTTTTAATTAAACAAAGCATAGTTGTCCTGTGAGTTTATTTCTCTTACTTTCCTTTTGATAGTTTATTTTTCCTCTGTTACATAGTTTATTAGTAAGACCACCTTGCAGAAACTAGGAAGACAACCCAAGAGCTTATCACCATACTTCACCACAGTATCTATATATTTAAGTGAATTTCTGTCTTTTCAAGGTCTCCAAAATTTCAAGATTCTGAAACCTATCAAGAAATAACCTTTCTTACCTACCTGTGAGTCTGTGAACACTTTAAGCTGGGTAGTAGACTGGTTTTTTCCAAGATGGATGTATAAGTATTGGCTCTATAAAGTCAATCTTAGTTCCTCAAAACTCTGGTGGTATATGGTGTCATATCTTGTTCTCACATATGACATTCTAGTCAGGGTCTTGGCTAATAATTTTTTCCAATTTTCTACTGTTACAAGGAGGATAGATTCTTATTGATCATATATAAATGATTATATTGTCATGAAATACTCATTATATTGTCATTAATGCTCATTAATAGTTTCCAAATTCTGGAGGGATCTAACAGAAATAAAAAGATAAGTGTTTTACAAAAGATAATCTACTAAATTTCTATGAGTTATAGATAGCTTAAGAAAAAGATGTTACATATATCTAGAAGGTAGTACAATAAAGCATTTGCAATATTCCAAGCAAAAGCCCTAATCATCATTCCTTAGAGCATTCAGTCCTATGTAATTAATTCTTGTTCTGCTTGATCTTGGGTTATCAGTTTTATAAGACCATGAGTTTCTTTATTAGAATTCTGGAAATCCCAAATCACTCTAGTGTTATGGTCCCAAATTTATTTAAGCAATTTTATCAGAAGACTGTGCTCCAGGGTGCCTGGAACATTCCTTTTCAAGGGTGTCTGAGACAGTCTTTTTTTATTAAAGACAAGCACTCTGGCCTATAGCTGATTCCATGCACTTTCAGGGAAGTATCAATGTAAAACACAACGAAACAAAATAATCTGTGAATTATCTGTGAATCCCAAACACCTTAAAATGGCCATGATTAAAAATCTGATAAGAGTTCACCATAAAAATAATAAAATTCATCAGGAAATTTGATTGGCATACATCATTTAAAAAATTAACTAGAATGATGACTGATAACATTATACTATATGTTTATTAGACCAAGCAGCACCTGGACTTGTCATAGACAGTGAGAGCATTGACGGATTTCTAGAAACTTTACATAATTTCTGAAATACTTATATTAACATCTGACCCTTACAAATATAATGGAGGGACGATTAGACATCTCTTTCTATTTGGCAACACTTTCAGCAATTCATAATATCAAATAAACCTAATTATTTTTAATATCACTCTTTTTATAAAATGAAAGAACAATCCTTTTGAAATTTTAAAATTAGTTTGAGATTAATGTGTCACTTAGCATTTAATTTTGGAAAGAAAAATATCAAAAGTTTTCTAAAATGTCAAAAGCTTTGACACCAGAACTACCATGAAGAATTGCTCTGGATGGAGTTAAACAGGAAAGAAAGACTGTTTAAGACTCTTGCAATGGGGAAGAGAGATTTAATTCAACTCCATATACAAAAGGCCAAGTGGGGACTTATATAGCCAATATGCAGGTTGAGAGAACATGGATTAAAAATTACTAAGAAAACTTGTTTAGGTAACAAGAGTAGGGGGATTCTTGCTAAACTGGCTTGGCAGGATCCTTGCTGAATTTAGCATGCCAAGGATGGGAAGGTCAGGGTATCAGGCTAAAGGCAACAGGCCAAGGACAAAGCATGTTCAAGGAGAGGGTTCAGAGGAGCCTGACTAAAGACTAAAGTTTGGTCAAGGAAGGAGTTCTTGTCAATGACAGTACACATTTATTGAAATTTACACAGAAAGAAGTCTCTAAATGAGGCTGATGTATCTACTGGGTTGCCGGATTACATTTTAGATAGAATTTGTATTCCAACATCAGACTCCTTTGTTAGAATACTGGGTGCTTCATTCACTCACTTTGAACTTCACTTTTGGATCTTCATGACTCAGTTTTCTTAACTATACAGTGAGGTAATAAGGCTCCTGTGGGGGCTAAATGAAGTAATTTATGTACACTATCTGGCACTTACTAAACACTACATTTAAACAAATAATATTTAAAGCAGAGAAATAACTTTACTAAATACATTTCTGCTTGAATTTTAATGCTAGAAAAGCAGAAAAATTTCATCTAACTCAGTGAAGCTAATTGGTAGGTAACACTCTGGATTGTCATTCATACTAATTTCTCCATTCAGTAATTTTTTTTCAGACACTGAGATTATACAAGTTATGGTATAATAATTGTATATACATATAATCATATATGCATATAATTATAATATGCATACATTTGTTGATTACTATAAAAATCAGAATCACACCACTCCTTGCCCACACACACAGACACACACTGCTCAGCAAGAACAATTAGATTTGTGTGAGTTTGGTATTTTACCGCCTTCCTTAACATTACTTTAGTTTCCCAGGATGTTGTAGGCCAAGATATGGCTTAATTGCTCATTACGGGAACTTAAAGAATGTTCCATTCACTCTTCAGTGGAAAGCATGAACAGAGTGATCATGACCTAAAATATTTTGAATCTTCTCACGTCAAAATCCTCACCTTGCAGTTTTTACTAATCCCATTATTGATTAGGATTGATTGCCCAATCCAGTTCACCTGCCTCCTCACATTCAAAGACTCTCCTTATGCCACAGTTCCAATTCTTGGTAAATTCAGACCTTGCCTTTCTCCCATGCAGACACTGCCAAGGCTTCCCACAGGTGGTGTTCTCCTTTGCCCTCGTAAGCAATAAGCTCAGCTTTGTCTCATCAACATGTTATGTTGGTGATGTTTGGTGAGACAGTATTCAACAACTCTGTGGCAATTTGGAAAAGAAAACAATCAGATACTGTAGGATATTTGTCAGAGGCAAAAAAGGAATATTTGAGTTCTGAGGGAATAAAGAAGAAAAGTATAACATTTTCCCTGTAGGGGAAAAAAAACAATCTTTTCCTCAACCTTCATAAACCCTTAGTTACCATGGACCTCTGTCACAAAAGACAAATTAACAAAAGAAAAACAGAAGATTAGTAACATGTATATTTCATATAATGTAAATGGAATGAACAGGGAATGAGCAAGTCCCAGTGATGTGGCTTTAAATTCCAGTTTATAGTGAAAAATGAAAAAGATAAGTCAAAGGAAAAGGACTTTGAATCTCTAAGGGTGGTAAATTAGGGGAAGGCAAACAAAGGGCAGGTGAATGCTAGTTAGTAAAGTTTATTCCACTGTTGTAGTCTCCAGGCTGATAAAGGTGTAAAGTTGTCTTCAGTGGCTAACCTTTGTCCTCTTTGGTGAAGGAGAGGGTTACCTTTTCTGTTTGTTACTCTATATCTTGCTTTTAGACAAATGGAGGATAGAGCGCTTTCCACATTTGCTGCTTTTTAATTTCTTTCAGCCAAAGAGACATATGTTGGGGTGGCATATCATGGTCTCCCACATCCCTAAGTGAGAGTATAGACTTCACTGACTTTACAAAGCCCTGATTGTAAAATACTACTTTACCAGAAGCAACCAGAAAAAAAAGTTTTAGATCATATATTGTTGCCACCCAACCAGGTTCACTTGCCAGCTGCCCGAGAAGAAGCCAATATCCTGAGTCAACAGGTTTTATGGCGAGCAATCTTTATTCTGCATAGCACTAAGCAGAGAGATGGGAGAAATTTCTCAAATCTGCCTCCCTAAGAATTTGGGAGACAGGGTGTTTAAGGATAGTTTGGCAGGCAAGGGATTAGGCAATTATGTTTGTTAATTGAGGCAAAATAATAGGGGTGTAGGAATCATCTTGTGTTGTTTTGTTAGGTAGATAGTGAGAGATTCCAGTCTTCTACGGATGAAAATAGGTGCTCTTGCCTCCATCTTGGTCCTGTCCCACCCTAATTCTCCATACCTGTGGGAGGAGGAAATACCCTACAAATCTGCCAATCAGAACTTGGTGCAGTCAGCTGCAAAAGAATGTAGAGGACTCTCTAGCCCAGAGGCCAAGCTGCATAGGTACCATAGAGTCTGGATATTGAACTAGAATAACCTGTGTGCCTAGTTGAGACTCAGGTCATGTGACTCCCATTTATCCAATCAAAGTGGTTCATGTTGACCTCTGAACCAGGAGGGCGTGTCCTATCTGGGCACTATAAAATGAGACACAGACCATAGCCACTCTCTCTTTTGTGATCTTCCTTCTGCTTTCTGCCTGCTGCGACAGTGGGCCCTATTGTCATCTGTGGGGTATGTACCATGCTCTGTAAACCTGTATCTTGCTCTTGCCCTATAATCCTATCTTTCTTTCCTCAATAACCTCATTTCGTGCTTGTCTAACTTTGGCGTGTCAGGTTATTGTTTGGCCATGGGCGCGCCAAGAACCGACATTGCAGACTAAAACCTGACAGTTTTAGGCCCTGGGGGTCACAATTCCAGTTGAGTTAGTTTCTTGGTATGGGCCGCTGGTCTGGGTGGGTCAATCAATCCACTGGAATGCCGGCCAAGAAGATATCTTAAAAACTTCCTTTGAGTTTCAAAAAGGTGATGCTATTTATGGGGAAAGTTGAGAATCTTTATGGACACCAGCTATGGGGAGAAGTTAAGAATGTTTATGACCACCAGCTGCGTGGCTCTGGAGTGGCAATTATAGAGAAGCAAACAGGGAGACAGCAACAAATTATTTTTAGCTAGGCCTTTACCATAGTTCTCCCCTTGTACCCTATCTTTGAAGAGCAGTTTCAATATTAAGGTAAAAATTGTTATTCTTGTGAAATTTAGCCACAGATTTTATTACCAAAAAGCAAGCATATTAATTTAGATAAGTTGTATGCTTTGTTTAATATTCACAAATACTAAGCACCAAATCCTAAAGCATAAAAGGACAGGTTCATGTAGAAATTTAATTCCTTTCCCTAATTTAGTTATTTTTCAATTCTCATTAAGCCTATGGGTGTCTTTATTTTCCCAAATATTAAGCAGTGATTATGGCATATATTGGCATTTTATCAGGTGTTTAATCATAGAGCTTTTATATAAAAAAAGTCTCTCCACGGGTGCATAATTTTAGCTGGTCAACAAGTTATAATGTAAATAAGTCTTTACATTTATGAAAGTTTTCTAGTGCATTATTTATGCGTTTTGATTAGAACTGTCTAAATTTAAATATAGAAGCATGCAAAACAGCTATGCTACTTCCAGGAGTGCTGTATCATAGGGGAAATAGAATGAGCAAATTTACAAATGGTATTCATGAAAATATAGTGGGAGGTTTGGGGATTAAAAGCAAGAGACTTATTTTTATCACTGGCAATTAGTAGGCATTGTGAATTGAGGGTACCCGGTTAATGCCTATTTGTTCTCAGGAAATTACAGCTCAGAAGGAAGGCTGGCACCTTTGATTTGCTAATCTGCATGGCTTTGTGTGCTCCAGTCTTTCGACCACAATCAAATAATCATTTCCTCTTGTTTGTCTTCATTCACTTCCTGCCTCCTCCATGGACTTAACTAACAAATGTCCTTTGCTTTTGACCAGAGCCTCTTCAACAAAAATCCTGTAGCTCCTGACATCGTTATTATTTTGTAAAAAGAAGTGCCTGGGCATAAACTAACATAAATAGTTTCTTTTTCTTGATCACACACTGATAGCTTATCATTGTACCAGTATTGTTGCATATTATATATCAGACTTCATTCCAATGTAACATTATGAAGGTATTTAAAAAACAGGAGCTGTAAACAGAAAATTAAATTGTGAATAATATTCTTTTGATACCTCATAAAGTCTGAAATCTTTATTTACTATTAGGTTTTTTTTTTTTTCAAAGCAACCTATAAGATATATATACATATGTATTTCTTTGTTTACCTATTTAAAATTTTTGTTTTTTAGGTTTTTTTGTTGCTGTTCTTGTTGGTAACAAGATTTTGTTCTGTAAATATCCACTTTCCAAGTCACAGTCCCTCCCAAGAAAACAATCTATAAAGTAGAGAGGGTTGTGTTTTAAAAGTAATGTGTAGGAGGTATTAGCACAAATCCTGTTATACATGAACAGAATTTTTGCACAGAACTCCCTCGCAGTTCTTTAAAAATGTATCCTATTTTATAAAAACATCTGCTTGGAAGCTAACAAACCAGAACAAACTTTTTTTTCCCCCCTTTTTTGGTGCTGTCTTGTATTTGCAATTCAAATTAACCTTTCGTGTTACTCACCTTTGAAAAATCTGCAATAGTTCAAGAATTGTATATATGCATGTTTGTTTATTTTTATGTTTTATAATCTACAAAAGTAAAGTTAGCTCTTTAAAAATGTAAGTGCAAATATATACTATGTCTTTTACTCACATAAAAATGTTTCCTTGGTATTTTCTTGTATTTATATTCTGTTTGAAATGTAAAAACAGAGCAAAACATAAAAAGCATTCCCAGTGCTTCACATATTTTAGACCACGAGGAAATATTTTCTTTCTTTTGACCAGTGAAGACATCTAATCATGATTTAATAACTATAATCTTTTACATGTTATGAGAGTCTCAGAGGAAACATATTTGTAAATATTTTCCAAAAATATTTAAAATCAAAGAGTGGTTGTTGTTGCCCAACCAGGTTCATTTGCCCGCTGCCCAAGAAGAAGCCAATATGATAAGTCAGTAGGTTTTACAGCAGAGAAAGAGTCTTTATTCCAGTTAGCGCTAAGCAGGGAGATGGGGAAATTTCTCAAATCTGCCTCCCTGAAAATTTGGGAGACAGGGTTTTTAAGGATAGTTTGGCAGGCAGGAGGTTAGGGAATCAGGGCAGAATTATAGGGGTGTGGAAATCATCTTCCTGTGTTGCTCCAGTCCCTGGGGTCACAATTCCAGTTGAGTCAGTTTCTTGGTCTGGGCCACTGGTCTGGGTGGGCTAATCGATCCACTGGAATGAGGGGCCTGGAAGATATCTTGAAAACTACCTTTCGGTTACAAAAAGGTGATGTTATTTATGGAGAAAGCTGAAAATCTTTATGGACACCAGCTGCATGGCTCTGGAGTGGCAGTTATGCGGGGACAGTTACTAATTATTATTTTCAGCCAGGACCTTACCACAGTTCTCACCTTGCACCCTGTTATCGAAGGGTGGTTTCAAAATTACAACATCAAAGAACGTTTATGGGATAGCCCACATGCCATGGTAGGTGTATCTAGATGGTAGGTTTCAGCATTGGAAGCGTAATCTCTTAATAGATTAACTCAATACCCTATGTATTGTTTATGTAATCCAGCTGATATTATTGGTAAATGAACAAGATGTTTGCCAGCTTTTTTTTCCCCCCAAAAGTTCTAACAGTTTTTCATGAATAAAAACTTCTCAACTTGTTGATTTCCTTTCATACACATTCAGAGCTTTGAATGATTATTTGGGGCAATTTCATTTTGTATATTCGTTTTGGGGAATAAGATTGACTGACCTCTTTGTGTCTATCAACTAGTTGATTTTTGATAGTCTTATATACACACACATTCTTGAGTTGCCTATTTAGTATAACATCTGGGAAAAAAATAGTATTTTCCTTTGAATTTTTTTGTGTGCCTGGTTTTGGGACTTCAGAACATGATACCCCAAAGTATGGCACCTTGGCATGCTGAGCCCTGTGAACTAAAGGGGATTGGAAAACTTCAGAAAGTCTTTCTGAACGTCTTCTGCACACCTGTCCCCACTCTTCTTTCTTTCCCAAAGCAAGCCATAAAACCTAAAAAAGTCACTCTCGGCCAGGCGCGGTGGCTCACGCCTGTAATCCTAGCACTCTGGGAGGCCGAGGCGGGTGGATCGCTCAAGATCAGGAGTTCGAGACCAGCCTGAGCAAGAGCGAGACCCCATCTCTACTAAAAATAGAAATAAATTATCTGGCCAACTAAAAATATATATAGAAAAAATTAGCCGGGCAGCATGCCTGTAGTCCCAGCTACTCAAGAGGCTGAGGCAGTAGGATCGCTTAAGCCCAGGAGTTTGAGGTTGCTGTGAGCTAGGCTGACACCACGGCACTCACTCTAGCCCTGGCAACAGAGTGAGACTCTCTCAAAAAAAAAAAAAAAAAAAAAGTCACTCTCTCCCTTCTTTCTTTCTTGAAGATCCTTATTCCAGAGGGATCCTGACTTATATCTGCCCCATACTTGGAAGGAATGCTGCATAGAGAGGCCAAGAAGAACCTGCACAGGTCTTGCAGGGTTTCCCCCCTCAGTCTATTACCATTAGACCTGACCCTTTGACCAATCACAGTTCTACACAGCTGTTCATTCTCCATGTCTGTAAAAATAGACAGTTTCCCCTGGTTATTTGAGTTTTCATTTTTGAAGACTCTTGTGTCACATAAAACTTTGATTAAATAAATTTGCTATATTTCCTCTTGTTAACCTCTCATTTGTTGTAGGAGTGTGGCCATGCCCCTTACGATAGGTAAGAAAGGATATCACACCTTTCCACACTTAACATAAGCAAACATTTCTTTGAGCACTAAATGAATTTTTAGAATTTTCAACACCAAGAAAATGGTCTATTCTTTCAGAAATATTTTCATTTTCCTATTAATTTAAATTATTTTTCCTGTTGTAGCTGAAATTTTTGGCATTGTCACTAAGTTTAAATATCTACACAACCAGTTCAAAGGCTACTCTTGCTCTTATAATACCTCTTCTTTTTTTTCTTTGTTTCTTTCCATTTGAACTGTCAATAATGAACTTTCATTTGAAACATTCCAGGGCTCCAGATATAATGAATATAATAGACATTGACCATTTTATTACCATTCAGTAACTGAAAACACTTGTTGTTTCAGTGGAATTCTCTATTGTGTGGGTCTTAACAGGAAGTAAGATTTAACTCTATCTAATGCCAGGAAGTTAAGACACACGAATCTGTCCTGGGCTCTGTGGATTATATGTTTCTTCCAAGAACATGAATCCAGAGGAGTAATGAAAACATACAGAGAGATGTAAAATTATTCACTTCAGAATGTGGTAATAAAGTATCCAGTGGAAAAAAATATATAATAATCATATCATCGGACTGATTCATTGGGTCTTTCCCTGCTGCCTAAATTTTTTTTTTCTACCCATTTTCTGAGCCTATAAATTCCTGACAATTCTGTGAGTCAACTAATATCCTTCCTATGGAATTTGTTAGAGTTTGGGATAATGCAATAAATAATTTTGAGGCTAAGCCATACTAGAGCCTAAGGCAAAAGGAAAAATTAGCAATACTGATAATTTTTTTTTGATATTTTGTTCACCATGGATTTTTTATATTATTAAAAAATGTATTATTATATTATTGATCATTTGACTTTTTTGGTGACATCTTAAATTTGGTGCCCACAGTGAGTGTTTTACTCATCTCATCCAGGTCTCAGCTCTGGTGAGGTCCGTTAAATGCCAGTAATGCAGCAAACAAGAGGAGTAAGGATATTGAATGAACACATCAGAGTAGAACATACAATAAATTGAATGCAGTAGTAGAGGTTGGAAGTTGTTACAGGCCAAAACACAAATTCAAAATACTGAATATACTTTGGCTTAGTGTATATTATTTTTCCAGAACCCATTTCTTATTCATTATTCAAATGTAATTGTATTAGAAATTAAAATCTATCTGTGTAATAATTCTGTCATTTAGAGATAATATATCTGTCGTGACTCCTGGACAAAATATCACAAAAGTATTCTGTTACCCCAACTTTTGATAATAAAAAGAAACATTCTAATCTCATTCGTGATAGAATTATAATTAAAGGTTTGAAAAGGTTTTTAGTGGCCCCTTTAATAAAAATAGGCTACAGTGTAATTGTTAGCATGAATTTAACAGATTTTTATAGTTTTGTCACTTTAGTGACTCAGACTCATAAACATGAAGTCTTCACAAGTCAATAAGGTGTGGCCTTAGTGGGAGACATTTAGCAGACTATACGAGAACTCAAAGACTAGCATTTTAGGCACACACACACACACACACACACACACACGTGCAGGTTTCAAATTTATTTGTTTTCAGTGAGAAATATTTTTGTCATGGGAACTTAAATACGTCAACCAGAAGAAGCAATTGTCACCTTGTTACCAGATACATGCTGACAAGTCAACAAGAGAAGGTTGTCAGGAACCATGAATCCACATCACCACCACAGTAAAAGATAGGCATTTGCTTACCATACGGTTTGTAATACACAAAAATAAGATTGTCTTTTCCCAGTTTATTAATGAGATGAGCACAGTGAACATTTGACTCTAATTGTTTTTAATTTTGTGCATAAGACTATCTGATTAATGCCATTTTTGCTCATATGGAATTGTACATTAATTTTGGCTTCAGGCAAGCTTATTGGCTAGGATGGATTTAGGTCTCTATAAATTGACTTTATTTAGTTTTTATGTATAAGAACAAATCTTATCTCTCAGAAAAAGTATAGCAACCATATTTTGAAAAAATAAAATAAGCCTAATGCTTAGTTTATAAAATTTCAAAAAGTAATTTTTAAGGGAATTAACTTCAAATTATATATTACATGCAAAGCTAATTGTACAACTTTTCTTATGTAATTTATATTGTTTTTGAGAGAATAAGTCGAGTTACTAACAATAAATTAGTTAAAAAATTTTTACATATGCAATAATTTCTGGGAAAATTTAATTCACTTATCACTTTTTTCTTTTTCTTTTTAGTTGACAAATAATAATTGTATATATTTATGGGATACAATTCAACATTTTGAGATTATATATATATATAGTAGAATGATTAAATTAAGCTAATTAACAGATTCATTACCTCATATACTTGACTATTTTTTATTCTGAGAACATTTAAAATTTATGCTCTTAACAATTTTGAAATATCCAACATGTTACTATCACTTTTTATAGCTGGTTTCTTTTTATTTCCCTTGTCTAAATATAAAATTTCAACAAATTGAGTTTAAAGATTTAATTGGCTTTTACTAGCAATTCAGGAATTGGGCAGCATTCCATTTTATCATGCTGCCTCAGGTTGTCTAGAACCTTTATGATTGGTTGCTGTGAATCACTTGTTTTTTGGAAAAACGGCCTGTTTCTAAGTTCAGTTTGATCATATGGCACCTAGCCTGAGCGATTCTATTCTGGTTTGTTCTGAACTGTTGGGGCCTAGTGCAGGAGCTTAGTCCAAAACAGTGGTCTCCCGTACATTTTATTTAACATGCCTAAAGATAAAATTTTTCATCAGACCTTGAATTACTGCTATTAAATACCTATTTCCAGCATTTCAGAATCACATTCCAAAAACATCAGCAACTGCTTCAGATTGTCTAGCAGGAAGCTGGATCACATCTATTCTTGAGCTATATTTTTTTCCTTTTTCTCCTTTTCTCTTTCTCTCTTTTCCCTCCCTCCCTCCCTCCCTTCCTTCCTTTCTTCCTTCCTTCCTTCCTTCCTTTCTTCTTTTCCATTCTTTTGTGCTGTATAATGTCTAACTGTAATTCAATAACCTCCTATCTATAGACAGATTTTCTTATATTTGTGCTTTAGTTACTTGGGCTATTAAGTTTGGTTATATTACTTGGGCTATTTATGTCAGCTACAGCTGACAAAAGAGGTGTCAAAGGATAGAATCAGGACATTGGTCAGTGATCTTTGTCCTCTTTCTATAGATGAAACAAAAATCTCAATTTCAATTCAGTTATTCAATTATAACCACTGAAGACCTTTGGAAAGGTACTAACTTGGAATTTTGATAAAGTGGAGAAGTCTTATATTATTTCAAAGACATAGACTTTTAAAAATAAAGATGGGTTTTCTGGGGGTTCTTTCAATACAGTAAAACATGGAGATAAGTTGTATTTCCTAAACCAGAGTATAAACTCTTGGGTTAGACTCCTTCTCCAACCTTGTAGTAAGGAATACTAATGAGGAGGATTTGCATAACAATATCCATGTCACAAGGAGGTTTTGTTATTATCGATAAAAACAATAGCTACTACTTACTAAGTGTATATAATATGCCAGGTCATGTGCTTAGTTCTTTGTATATAATAATTATAATTCACTTTGGTTTCCCTGTGATGATAGAATATTTTTATTACTATTGGGTAATACTGAATTGTAATTCACTTAACTTCCCTATAAGATGATAGAATATTATTATCACTATTGGAGGGAAAAGGAAACTAAGATTTAGTGTCTTAAGCAAATAACTGTAAATAGCAAGTAAAGGGACTGATACTTGAATTTAAATTTGACTTCAAATGTTCTCATATTGCTCTCATTATCTGTATGTTCCTCTTGATTCCCAGTGACTTAGTGCTTAATATTTGATGGGGAAAAAAAGAAAGATTTCATTAATATATTTTTGGGAATATGAACTGTGGAAATATGCTTTTCAACTCTGTCTTTGGAGTGAGATAAATTTCATGGTAAATAATGTTCACAAGTTAAAATCCTTCCACTTAATGAGTTGGTTCTAAAAGAATGAACTATCCTCCTTTAAACTAGGATAGGATGTCACTGGAGGAAGCCATGATTGATAAGTTATAACCTAGTAATTATCATTCATTTCCCTCTCTATGGATGCCTCAAGGCAACCTCTCAACTAAAGGAGACATAGTTCTTCCAGACTAAGAAAGACTTAGTTTTAAGTCACAAAAAAAGATCTCTGGAATTTGTTCAGTGAAAATAATTTTGGTTTATTAGTTTAGTTACTCCTTCCTTACCAATTAAACTTTCCCGACAGCTAAGAGAAAGGGTAGGAGTACTCTAAATGATTTTCTTATTCAATGACAACTATTACACTTTCATAAACACTAAGTAGCAATTAAATAATTGCATGTAATGTTAGTAATCACATTTACTTAAAATTTCTAATTAGTTTCTTAGTGTAATCATAAATATTGCCTAATGTTTTCTACTAGCTTTCAATAAATGGACTCAAACTTAGAATGATAAATATAACCCAATTTGAATATTATGATGTATATAACCAAAATTTCAACTCAGTGCTGTAAAGTACTTACCTTCTGATCATTCTTCCTCATTTATTTAGTCCTAGCCCTTAATCTTATTAGTTTTGTTGAATTCACTCTTCATATGAATATCTTAGCTTCTAGCTCCTTCCCTTCATCTATTTTAATCATTTTCCATTCTAATTTTTCTCATCTTTCCCCTTACACAGTTAAATCTTGAATCTGGTCAAGATTTAGAAACAACAGAATCTAAATAATAATTTAAAATCCTACACTTTGGCCAGAGTGTTCCATCCTATTAACTAATTTATTCCAGTAACCTATTGTCATAACATCAAAGCCTTTTACCCACTGAAATCACAAAATTCTTATTATCCATAGTCTCTTTCTGTATTTGTCCAGCCAGAATTCCATGATGTATTATTTTTATTATTATCATTCTATTCATTAGAATACACTCAATTTCTTTCCCCAGTCTTTCTATAAACAATTATCCTGACAAAAGCAAACTCTGGAAGAATAGGCAACTTCTCCATGTCTCCTGAAGCAGTTGATTATTTTTGGGAAGAGAAATTACATAAATAGTCCCATATACTTCTCAAATCAATTTCAGATTTTCAGTTTAACATCAAATTTTCCTACAAATGTTACCTGTACATCCTGTGTCCTCTTTGTCACTTTATTATTCATGCTCCTGCCTTCCAAATGGGACTTCTATTCCTGTAACTCTACCTTCCTGGCAAGGTCTCAGAGACTTTATGCTACTAAATCTCTATTTTTTAACTTACTTCACAATGTACCGGTATTTAACTCTTTACTTAGAATCAAATTCAACCTCCTTTCCCTGGCTTTCAAACGGCTACAGTGATTTGGGTCCTACTTCCTTATTCAATATTATCTCTTACCCCTATTTTCAATTATCCAGCCTCATTGGTCTTCATTTTTCAAAAAAACTAAAATCTTTCCCATCTGAGGAAGCAAATAGGTATTTCTGCTGACTTATTGTAAGATTGTTCTTTTTTAAGCATCAAAGAAGGCAAGTAAAGTTTCATCTTTCTCTGCTGTACCCTTTTAATAAAAGGATTTGTTCTGTAAAATTTGGATTCAGTCAAAAGGCCACACTTAAGGACCTAGAAGGCCACATGTTTTAAACTTCTCTATTTATTAGTTAAGTGTTGCCTAACCACCTTAACAAGAATAAGAAAGCCATGAGCACTGCCTTGGTCATACTTTACACCCAGCATTTAGTACATAGGAAGCCCTACATCAATTAGACCATGAATTAACTCTACAAATTCATGTCATTTCCCACCAATCCCCACATGTGCTATTTTTAAGACATTGGCCTTAAAATTTTTATCAGTTCTTTAAGCATACCAAGATTAGGTTATGCTAGATCTTTTTATATGCTATCCCTTCCACCCTGAATACTCTTCTCTTCCTTACAAAAGGTATCCCCTTTTCAACTTTTAGGATTCTCTTTAAATGTCACCACTTCAGAAAGAGCTGGTCACCCTATCGAATGTGGAGTTCTTCTTCCTCCAAACCTTCATTCTTTTAAACCTTCTTTCTTTCATTCATGTCACTAATCACAACCTATCTTGTTTGTTCCTTATAATCTCTACTCATTTATGTTTATTCATGTCATCCTACATTTCCATTAGAGCAATAACCATGTCTGGCTAGCTAAAATTTTCTTTTTTGATTGTGGATAAAAAGGACATGTAACATAAAATTTACCATCTTAATCACTTTTACATGTATATAGTTAGCTCAATTTTTTTGTTCCCTTTTTCTAGAATGTTGCCTGACACAGAAAAGTTACTCAATGAAAGATTATTGAAAAAAATGAATGAAACATTTATAATTTGACCATATTTTTGTCTTTTTTAATTCATGATTTTATACAAGCCTAAACTTCAATTCTTTGAGTTGGGCCAATAAGAATAATCAGTTTGTAGGGCTCTTTATATCCTTGAATCTAGTGCCTAGATCTGTCTGTGTCAAAAATTTCTTGGATTCTATTTCTCTTTACTCTCTAGGTCACCCTTATAGACTGAAAAGACAAAACAAGTTTTGTGCTTGTGTTTTTTTTTTTTATTTTAATTTTTTTTTCTAGGTTGGATTCATTTTGTCTTTTGTGCTTCAAAATTGATTTGAATTTGAAATAGGGAAAAAAATCATAAGTACTCCTTATTATTTTCTAAGTATCATTCCATAGAAAATAAATTTACGAGTAGATACTTCTAATTCAACTATTGATTCATTGAGTGCATATCTGCTGATCACTTGCTACATGGTGGCCTCAGGGTATGTGTTGCTGAGCAAGACACAGTACTTGAAAACAGGAACAATTTATTCTGCTAGTGGATGCAGAGAACTAAAAGAGTAATTATATGAGGATGTGAAACATTTTTTTTAAGTTTAAGAGATCTATTGTACAATATATTTACCATGGTTGATATAACGGGGGTACAAATGCTTTGGTTACATATATTGCCTTCACACCTCCGGAGTCAGAGCTACAAGCGTGCCCCACCCCCACACAGCACATATTGCACCAGTTAGTTGTGAATTTACCCATTCCCTCCTCTCCCTGCTCACCTGCCCAATGCCCGATAAATGTTATTTCCATAAGTGCATGTTAGTGTTGATCAATTAGTACCAGTTTAATGGTGAGTACATGTGGTCATAGTTTTCCCATTCTTGTGATACTTCACTAAGAAGAATGGGCTCCAGCTCCATCCAGGATAATACAAGATGCATTAGTTCACCATTTTTTTTATATGGCTGGGTAGTACTCCATGGTATACATATACCACATTTTCTTAATCCACTCATGTATTGATGGGCACTTGGGTTGTTTCCACATCTTTGCAATTGTGAATTGTACTGCTATGAACATTTGAGAGCAATGTCTTTTTTATAAAATGACATTTTTTGCTTGAGTAAATATGTAGTGGTGTGATTGCTGCATCAAATGGTAGTTCTACTTGTAGCTCTTTGAGGTATCTCCATATTACTTTCCATAGAGGTTGTACTAATTTGCAGTCTCACCAGCAGTGTATAAGTGTTCCTATCTCTCTGCATCCACACCAACATTTGTTGTTGTGGGACTTTTTGATAAAAGCCATTCTCATGGGAGTTAAGTAATATCTCATTGTGGTTTTTTATTTTTTTAACTACTTTTTTTTAAATTTCAGCATATTATGGGGGTACAAATGTTTAGGTTACATATATTGCCCTTGCCCCACACCCTGAGTCAGAGCTTCAAGTGTGTACATCCCCTAGATGGTGTGCATTGCACTCATTATGTATGTATATACTCATCCCCTCCACCCCCCTCCCACCAGCCCAACACCCAATGAATGTTATTCCCATATGTGCATTTAGGTGTTGATCAGTAAAACCAATTTGATGGTGAGTACATGTGGTGCTTATTTTTCCATTCTTGGTATACTTCACTTAGTAGAATGGGTTCCAGCTCTATCCAGGATGATAATGATTTGCATTTCCCTGATGATTAGAGATGTTGACCATTTTTTCATATGTTTCTTGGCCATTAGTCTTCCTCTTGAAAAGTTTGTTTATAGGCTTTCCCCACTTTTTAATGGAGATGTTTTATTTTTTCTTGCTGATTTTCCTGAGTGCTATGTAGATTCTAGTTATCAGCCTTTTATCAGATGTGTAGCATGCAAATATTTTCTCCCATTCTGTAGGTTCTCTGTTTGCTCTCGTGATGGTTTCGTTGACTGTGCAGAAGCTTTTTAAATTTGATCAGGTCCCATTTATTTATTTTTAGTGTTTCTTTGATTGCATTGGGGTCATCTTCATAAATTCTTTGCCTAGCCTGATGTCTGTAAGAGTTTTTCCAACATTTTCTTCTAGAGTTCTCATGGTTTCATGCCTTAGCTTTAAGTCTATTCTCCACTGTGAGTTGATTTTTGCAAGTGGTGTCAGGTGTGGATCCTGTTTCAGTCTTCTACATGTAGCTATCCAATTTTCCCAGCACCATTTATTGAATAAGGATTCTTTTCCCCAGTGTATATTTTTGTCTGCTTTGTCAAAGATTAGATGACTATATCAGGATGGTTTTATATCTGGGTTCTCCATTCTGTTCCATTGGTCAATGTCTCTGTTCTTGTGCCAGTACCATGCTGTTTGGTAATTATAACCTTGTAGTATAGCTTGAAATCTGGTAGATTGATGCCTCCCAATTTGTTCTTTTTGCATAAGGTTGCTTTGGCTATACAGGGTCTTCTCTGGTTCCATATGAAGCATAGGATTATTTTTTCTAGATCTGTGAAACATTTTGTAATAAAAAGTAAAAACAGAGTTGCTTTCAAGTACATAGGAGGAAGCATTACTGAGTGTTCTGATTCTATTTTACAGATAACTTGGTGAATGTATTAAAAATTCTAAAAGATGGCAAAGCCAGAATTTATATATTATTCTATTTGACTCCATAATTTAATTTCCTAATAATGGCATTATATTGTCTTTCCATATAAATTGAGAATGTGTTTCAGATTATATATTTTATAGGCATTATCTTATTTAATTCTCACAAAACCCCTTTAAATAGGGAAGATTTAGGTTTTCATGAACTTCTATATGAAGATACCTACCTTTAGGGGAGACATATACTTGCTCAAAGTAGTAAAACAAAGGGATACCTGGATCCCAGATTTTTCTGACTTCAAACTACACAATTTAAAAAAAGTTGCTATTAAAACAATAGAGTTCAAAATACTTGTTATTTTCTCAAGTTCAGTTACAATATTAATTTACCGTGTTCTGAAATCCAGTGACTTTTGGTTTGGAAGCCTCATGGTAAAGTATGCAAAGCACTCTGGGGTTGAATATTCAACAGATGTATGTATTCCATATTTACACCTTTATTTATGTCCATATGTATTTTGCATACATGTATTAACTGGCATTTTTTTCTTTTTCTTCACATTTAATTGGGGATATTCTTAGTGATTGGGATTTTGTCATTCTAGCTCAACTTTCTCTCCTTTACATTGCTCAATACAATGTTTTATATGTGGTGCACATATGGTAGAATATCCGTGGTCAAAATACACTTGTGTGTGTACATATGTGTGTGGTGTATATTTATCATACTGTATTCAAGGATACTGCAGGTCTCTGTGGAAATGGATATAATTTGAGCATGAAATTCAGGTGGCATGTTAATTTACTGGTCTATTATTAAGGAATTTTGCTCTAAAGATTTGTAGAAAGGTCTCGTGTGTTTTGCCCTTTTATCCATATTTTCCACCACATGCATGACTGGGCGTCTGCCCAGACCCAGCCTTGGTCTCTTTGGGGTCAATATGAGGAGACGTTAATTTAATGCAGGAGGAGATGAAAAGAGCTTTGCTTCCTATGAGCTGATAACCATGGTATATTTTTATTACTTGAGGCATATTGCAGTGTTCATCAAACAGGACACTAATGAGACTGAGTACCTCCAAACCTGTGATAAGCATTTGCCATCTTTCCTCAGAAAAGAGTGGGTCTATTTTTATTCTTAATGTGAGAAAAGAAATCTCCAGGGAGGGGGAAAAACTATGCTGGAATAGCAATGAAGAAGTAGTTACTCTACATGACATTTTATTTCTAGATGGCTAGAAAGATCAATGTTCTTGCCTGCAGCTCATGAATTAATATCCTCAGCTATCAAGGAATGAGACATTGTACACAGCAACTTGTTCTTCATTGCTAACTTCTTGTCATAAGTAAAGCAATAATAAGGCAGCTTCAGAATAGGTGTCGCCCTTGGGATATAGCATTACTGTGTCTTAAAATTCACTAATAACTGTAACACATGGACTTGACTTAAATTTTCCATACAAATGAGATAATTTCCATTAGGCATATGGAAAGCCAAGTCTCTAAGTAATTCAGGCTTTTAGACATGTATTTCTATATCTCCAGAGGTCATCATCATTCCATCTGGTTCAGTGAGGAGGACTGGGCTGGGGTTCTTGAATATAAATTTCACTATTACCTTACTCTGGTACACAATTAGCCTGTGCCTCTCTGGTAAATCATTTACAAAATGTCCATAGTAATATCTTCACCAACTGTTAAAGTATGTTGTGGGGACAAATCCATTTATGCATTCATTTATTTATTCAATGATCATTTATTAAATGTTTACTAAGGGCCAAAATTATGCTGGATATTATTTATGTAACTATCATTTCAAATCACTTTAGAGTTAGTATGTATGGTGTCAATAAGAATATGGCTATGTGACAAGCATAATACCATGAGGAAATATAACTAATTGAAGAAAGAAGTGTTTTTTTGTTTTGTTTTTTTCATGAAGGTAAAATCAGATTCATAGCACATAGGATGGCAAAGGTGAGGATATACGATCTGTAACTCAATAACATCTAAAGTTTGCGGTACCTCACATACAGGTTGATATTCTAGGAATATGAATTTGCCTAAAATCCTTCCTAAGATTCCAGTGATACAATGAGATTGAATGAAATAAGCTCACAAAAACAAAATGAATGGGGTTGGTGTTCTGGGGGACAGTAGGGTATAAAAGGCTACTGAGGTTTCAATAACATTTTTGAAGAAGAAATTGTAGGAGGGTTGAAGGAAACAGGTGGAGTAATACACAGCCCTGGCTGGTATGAAGGTGCTTCTTGGGGAGTTTTCATCATCATCTGCTCTTTTAAGAATAATATACTTGAACAGTTTTCTAATGGTAGAATGTTTTCTCCTTATACTTCACAGTGGTCTTATGAGGTGAGTAGAATTATGTCTACTTTGAAGGTAGGGAATCTGAGAATCTGATATTTCAGGTCAAAGATGAGTGGAAAGTGTCTTTAACGGACTTGACTTTTCTTTCACCAATAAGCATTTATTGAACACTTACCACATTCACTGACGCTATTCTGCACAGTAGGGATGTTATGGTAAGATAAATATGATTTCTGCTTCATTGAGTTTATGATTTTCTGACTTTTATCTAAATATTAGCTACAAATATGTTGTAAAGACAAAGGAGAAACAATCAGGATAAACTGATAAATGTAAATAAGTACAATATACACATTTGTGGTATAAAATCCACACATATCCCTGTAAGGATAGGCTAAGTGATCTATATAGTGGCATCACTAAGAATTATTTCACTATATCAATCCCAACTACATACAGTATAGTGTGAGAAATGAAGAAGACACTATGCCTAATACATAATGAATTTCTAACATGTCTCATTTGGGTTAAAGACATTCTGGGCAAATAATTGCATGACCAATTTTATTTGTACATGATATCACCATATGTGGTTACTCTTAGTCTTATTTTCATTTGTAATTAAAGTTAGTAACTAAAAGGAATTCTATGTAATTTTTAATGATATTCAGATTTTTTGGGTATGTTTTTTGATCTTCTATTTCTTTCCTCTTATTTCTCTTGAACCCAGTTCAATCAGACATTCATTTCAGTCCTCACACTGAAACTATTCTTAAAAAATGTAACAAGGATCTTCTCGTGGCTAAAAGCAAAATCATTCCACAGTTCTCATCTTAACCTGTCCATAGTTTTTGATAAAGTTGATCATGTGATCCTCCCTGAAACACTTTCTTCACTGACCTCCAGGGCGCCACACTTGTCTGATTTTCCTCTCACCATTAAGACCACTCTTTTCTTAGCCTTTGTTCCTGGCTCCTTCACATATCTCTAATCAATAATGCTGGAGGGGTCCAGAGCTCCGTCCTTTTACCTTGTTTTCCCCTACTTTTATCTAGTCCCATGGCTTAACTACAACCTACCTGCCAATAATTTCCAAATTTATCTGGATAGCCCAGAACTCTCACCTGACTCCTGACTATCTCCTTCACATCTTCACTTGGATATCTAGTAGAATTCTCACACTTAACATGTCCAGGCCGGGCGTGGTGGCTCACGCCTGTAATCCTACCTAGCACTCTGGGAGGCCGAGGCGGGAGGATCGCTCGAGGTCAGGAGTTCGAGACCAGCCTGAACAAGAGCGAGACCCCGTCTCTACTAAAAAATAGAAAGAAATTATCTGGACAACTAAAAAAAAAAAATATATATATGTATATATAATTAGCCGGGCATGGTGGCCCATGCCTGTAGTCCCAGTACTCGGGATGCTGAGGCAGGAGGATTGCTTGAGCCCAGGAGTTTGAGGTTGCTGTGAGCTAGGCTGTTGCCAGGGCACTCTAGCCTGGTCAACAGAGTGAGACTCTGTCTCAAAAAACAAAACAAAACAAAACATATCCAAAAGGTCTTAATAGCTCCTGATATTTCCCCTCCAAATCAGCTCTGCCCCCAGTTCTGCATTACTTGCATCGTTATCCTGGACTAGTTCCCAGTGGCTGCTCTAACAAATTACCACAAACGTAGTGGTTTAACAATACACATTTATTTTCTCATAGTTCTGAAGGCCAGAAGTCTGAAACTAGTATCATTGGGTCAAAATCCAAGTGTCCAGGACTGCATTCCCGTTGGAGGTTCTCAGGGAGAATTTATTCCTTGCCTTTTCCAGCTTTGGGTGGCTGCTGGCATTGTGTGGCTTGTGGCTACGTTATCCAGTCTCTGTTTCTGTGGTTATATTGCTTTCTTCTCTTATGTTTGTGAATAAAATCTCTCTTACCTTCTTTTAAAGAACATCCATGATTGCATTTATCACTTAAAGCCCACTTTGATAGTCCAGGACAATTCTACCGTCTCAAGATCCCTCATTTAATCACGTCTGCAAAGACATTTTTCTTTCTTTCTTTTTACCATGTAACATAGCATTCATGGTTTCCATGGATTAGGGCATATATCTTGTGGCGGGGAGTGTGTATGCCGTTTTTTAGCCTATCACAACCTTCTTCGGGTCTCTGGAAATCCTTCTGTGACCACGTTATTTACAATCTCCCACTCACTACCACCAATGACCCTGAACTCCCTATCCCCTTATATTTTTATCCTCATAGCCCTTATCATAATCTAATTTTTTATGTGTGCATATATAATATTCTAGTTCTTTAATTTTTATTTATCTTTTCTTACTAGAATTGTAAACTAAATAGAGATAGGGGTTTTTATTATTTATCCTTAGCCCATAGATTAGCAATGCATCTGTATAAATATACAGGTTAAATTACAACTTTTGTATATATAATTACATCATTTTTATTGATCTTAATTAAATGTGTATATCACACCCACACCCAAATTTATCTTTGGAATTGTTACTGTTAGAGCTCAGTCCACAAGTTATAACATTTGCTTTTTAAATTTTAATTGGTACTGCTAGACTATTTCCCCAGATGGCTGTATCAATTCACATTCCCACCAGCATTGTGTAAAAATGCTTTTACCCATGTTATTGATACATTTTATTGCAATCTTTCCTCTTCCATTTAAGCCATACTGATATTTTTATTTGTGTATTGTGTTTTATATTTTAGTCTTTGTCATTGTTCCCAAAAGCCTTTCTAAGTTCTCTGGGTTTTTCCTTAATTGCAGTATTCCAAACTGGAAAGGATACTCCTGACAGCTCTTAATCATTGCTAAATATTTGATACTTATCTCATAGATCTTCATTAACAGTCCTCCTTTCTTGTTGTTTGTTTATTGTCCCCAAGAATTTATTACTTTGCTTTCTACTTCATTCTATAGAATACTACAAGAACTGGTATCATTTTTAATTGAGACCCATCCCCAAAAGATCTACTTGCTCTGTTATCTGTGATATCATCATCTACAGTATCTTTTATGACCATCATCAAAGGATTACTGAATACATATTTTAAAATACTTCTTTACAATCCAGAAAAAAACTACAATATTTTGCATCATCAACACTGACCCAAAAATAATGTAACATATCTCTGTTTGGCTATAGATCTATCTATTTGAACCATTGGTTATCATTGTCTTGGGTGAGAATAAACTAAACTTCTTCTATATTGTCCTATAACTCTCCTAAAAGATAGGAAATGTGTACATGGAAAGTATGAAATATAAATGAAGAGAGATGAAACTACATGACACATCTGAGATTTCCTTTAAGGAAAAGAAAATTAGATATGGATCTAGAAGCACTAAGGAAATTTTGACCTAAAAGTTTCCAAATTCTGTCTTCTGCATTATCAGGTTTATAGCCCCTTGCATGATTCATAACTGATGGAAGGTTGGAAGTTACCATCTGACAAAGCAGAACTCTTCCTATTATAGTTTTATATTTACTTTGTCCTTTGATACTGATTTTATTTTTGTGCTAAGGATTGGTTAATAAAACTATTCTAGTTGATAACTATAGAGAAAGTCTTATGTTAAAATAACATTAAAGAAAGTATTTATATATACTCACAGAAAATGAGTAGGAGACTGTTTTTGCTGGATCTTAGCTTTTACATAAACACAGAATGAACATTATCAGTCACCATATTCTATGTATACACTAAAAAAATCTGTCAAATGAATTAAGGCAAATTCTTATGCATAAAAATTGTTATTTAATCTTTACAATCTGTTTGCCACTCATCAAGATATAACCATATACGTGCATTAAATTAAGTAAATGTGGTTTTTACAGCTTACATTTTGAATCAACACTGTAAGCCAAGCTTCCTCAGCCTTGGCACTATTCATATTCTGAGCCAGATAATTCTTTTTGGTGTTGGGGGTAATGTCCCTTGCATTGTAAGATGCAAGGCATCTCTGCTCTCTACCCACTAGTTGCTAAGAGCATCCCCACAAACCCATCATTATGACAATTTCAGTGTCTCAGACATTGCAAAAATCCCTGCCATAAGGGATTGAAATCCACTTATGAAATCCACTGCCATAAGTTAAGAAATGTTACTATGTAATATCATGTAACATTTATACCTTACATTTGAGTACTTTTAGATTAGATTTCTAATTATCTAAGGTCACAATTGTTTCTATATACCATTAAAATATTTAGAGATATAAATTATTAAAATACTATACCTCATATTAACTGCCAGATGTAAAGATAAATATATCTCCAATGGATATGATAAATTGTGGATTATTTTAATAATCCAATAAAAGAATATCTAGCAAGCATTATTTTACTTATTTTATCTCTCCATAGAGCATAGCCTGCCTCATTTAAATATGAACAAAATTAAAGTAATAGATTATTTGTATAATCATTTGTCACTCATTATTGATTGTAAATATTTAATGAGTCCAGTTCTATATTTCATGACTTGTCACATCATTAAATGAGAAGGCTGCCCTCTATTAACATTTCACTATTCTGCATCTGTAAATTTATTAAACAGGAAGGGGTTTCTTTTCTGCTGTGTTCATGTTACATTTGAAAATATACCTCTTTATCAAATTTCTATTTTAATATCTTGATTATTGATAATCATTAATTATTAACAATTTAAATAATGCTTCTGTGTACACAGTGGTATATTATGAAGTCAATCTACAGTGGAAAAAATAGTGTACCCCTTTATCAAAATATTAGGCTGGTGCAAAAGTAATTGTGGTTTTAGCATTCTTGAAATTTGCCATTTGATATTGGAATACATTCTTAAATAAATGTAGTTATGTTATACATCATTTTAATGAGCTTTTCTCGCTTTATTTTTTTTGTAATGACATTACTTGCTGTTTATGTTTATTTTAGACTATAGAAATGATGTTAGACAAAATGAAATTTAAGCGATTTTCTTATTTGAGTTCAAAATGGGTTGTAAAGCAGCAGAGACAACTCGCAACATCAACAACACATTTGGCCCAGGAACTGCTAACAAATGCACAGTGCAGTGGTGGTTCCAGAAGTTTGCAAAGGCGACAAGAGCCTTGAAGATGAGGAGCACAGTGGTCAGTCATCGGAAATTGACAACGACCAATTGAGAGTAACCATCAAAGCTGATCCTCTTTACAACTACATAAGAAGTTGTCGAAGAACTCAATGTGGACCATTCTACGTTCATTTGGAATTTGAAACCAATTGGAAAGGTGGAAAAGCTCCATAAGTGGGTGTCTCATGAACCAACTGAAAATCCAAAAAAATCGTTGTTTTGAAGTGTTGTTTTCTCTTGTATGCAACAAAGAACAATTTCTTGATCGGATTGTGACGTGTGACGAAAAGCAGATTTTATATGGCAACAGGTGACAACCAGTTTAGTGGCTGGACTGAGAAGAAGCTCCAAAGCACTTCCGAAAGCCCAACTTGCACCACAAAAAGGTCATGGTCACTGTTTGGTGGTCTGCTGCTGGTCTGATCCACTACAGCTTTCTGAATCTCAGCAAAACCATTTTATCTGAGAAGTACGCTCAGCAACTAGATGATACGCACTGGAAATTGCAACTCCTGCAGCTGGAATTGGTCAACAGAAAGGGTCCCATTCTTCTCCATGACAATGCCCAGCCGCACATTGCACAACCAGTGCTTCATCCACCATACTCATCTGACCTTTCACCAACCGACTACCACTTCTTCAAGCATCCCGATGACTTTTTGCAGGGAAAACGCTTCTACAACCAGCAGGATGCAGAAAATGCTTTCCAAGAGTTCGTAGAATACCAAAGAACAGATTTTTACGCTACAGTAATAAAAAAACTTATTTCTCATTGGCAAAAATGTCTTGTTTGTAATAGTTTCTATTTTGATTAATAAAGATATGTTTGAGCCTAGTTATAATGATTTAAAATTCAAGATTGGAAACCACAATTACTTTTGCCCCAACCTAGTGTTATACTGTGAGTAACTTGTAACTATTTTGATTCCTATACTTTTTACCAGCTCTGTTAGAATACTATTCACAGTCTTAAATACATCATAACTAAATTTTTTATGTATCATCTAGATAGTAATTTTCTTAGTTTGAATAGTGTTTATATTTTCATCCTTCTCTTACTACCCTGCACATAGTAAATGTCCCATAAATAGTTTTTGCCTAAGGAAACCACCTTACTTAACAATTAGGTAATCATAATGAACAAATAAACAGAATGTATTTTATAAAGTATATATTTTCTATTACATGGATTTCTTTATAAAAAGTGATAAAGATGTTAAATGTGATGTGTCTAACTAAATATTAAAAAAAGTGATTTTTACTTCAAAAATTACACAAAATCACAATCATATTAGAAATCCTGAAATAAATATTATCTTGCTGATTGTGGGCAGGTTATACTTCTTGTCTGTATTGTCAATGCTCACTTCTTAAGAAATTATATTAGTTTAATCTGGAAATTTTACTTTTATTTATATCTAATGAAGACAAAATATATTAATATATTGTAAAAGAGTCTGTTGTTAGTTATACTAATAAAGCTTCATTGTAATAGAAGTGGACCATTCTTAATAAATGGAAGAATTATAATGTTAAGAAAAAGTACCCAAAACAACAAATATTCTGAGTTTACAAGGATACCTGTATAATCTATTCAATGTCACTGTAGAACATTGCCCAACAGATCTACTCAAAGATTGTTTAATTGTCCAGCAAAATTTAGCTTTGTTTAACTTGCTATTTACTATTGATTTGGGGCCAGATATTATTCAGTTGTCCATTTTTTTCTGGAGGAGATTCAAATGATTTCTGTATGGTAGAATAAAATGGCCACAATTTGTTTCTGTTTCTCTGAGGTTATTGACTGGTTCTTAATCTTAACTTTGTGATCTCTTTCCAACCTTCTTTCTTGAGTAATGAAATACTACAGTCTTCAAATGTTCTTTGACCAAGTTTTCCAATTTTTTTTTGGTTTCAATTTTGAAAATCATATTTTCACAATAATTATGTTTGTTATAAGATTCTAAGAATAGGCTGGGCATGGTGGCTCACTCCTGTAATCCTAGCACTCTGGGAGGCCGAGGCGGGCGGATTGTTTGAGCTCAGGAGTTCAAGACCAGCCTGAGCAAGAGGGAGACTCCGTCTCTACTAAAAATAGAAAGAAATTATATGGACAACTAAAAATATATATAGAAAAATTAGCCAGGCATGGTAGCGTATGCCTGTAGTCCCAGCTACTCGGGAGGCTGAGGCAGTTGGATTGCTTGAGTCCAGGTGTTTGAGGTTGCTGTGAGCTAGGCTGATGCCATGGCACTCTAGCCCGGGCAACAGAGTGAGACTCTGTCTCAAAAAAAAAAAAAAGATTCTAAGAATGTTTCAAAGACACAGATATCCCTAAGTATACTGACCTGAACATCAGCTGATGTTAGATTAACCTTGGTTGTAAATGATATTCTTGAAGCACTAAAAGACCATTATAAAAGGGTATTTGGTTCCTGAGTGGCATGTGGGTCAATTACTATTGATTGAGAGAGGGAGAGGAGAGGATGGTGGGGTGTGGGGAGTGAGGAGATAACAGACTTGAGTTTATTTTGTAATTTTTACAGGGATAGATTCTGATAAAATTAAACTTAAAATAAAAAAAAGTCACAGAAATTTCTGTGGCTTTAATTTGTTCATGCACTTTAGGTTAAACATTAGAAAAAATAATTAAGATTGAAGAGATATAAAAACCTTCCTAAATCTCTCCTATGGGAAGAAATTACTTGTAAGTAGGAGACAAAAATATTCATACTTAGAATGTGTATCTATTTACAGCTGTCACTTTTGGGAGTATCTCCCTTAAACAGGAGAAAATATTTGTACACTGTTGGAGATTTCTAGGACTTATTTTTGCCTCACATTTGTGAAAGACATTTTATTTCTAAAGCAGTGTTGAGTAGAAACCAAGTTTAGCAATTTAATACAAAACAATTTAGGGCTATTATGAGTGCAAATAACAGAAAAAAGGCAGTTAGAACTAAAAGATATCTAGTTGAAAAATTTTCCTTCATGCAGTGGGGTCTGGGTAATTTAGAGATCTTATAATGGCTTAATAATGCTTTAAAAAAATCACCTCTGGGCATAGAAATTCAAGCCTTACATTTTATTTTTGGAGACTCATTAATAAAGAACCACTTTACACTGGTTTTGTTAGTAACATGTATTAAATGATTTATTTACCTAGATAATTCAGACTGGATGATGCATGATGTGGGAAAATTAATATTAGAAATAATCGGAAAAATCATAATATTCAGTTTCCACAGACTTTGTGTTAAACTGGTACTTGTAGATAGGGTCTCTGAGTAAATTAGCAGAATGCCATGTATTTTGGCAGGCACAGAACCACAGTCATGGTGCATGTAACACCGAAGCTAGTCACTGGCTCATATTCTCCATTTGCTTCTTTATGGTTCAAAACCAGTGCTGAAATGCTAAAGGATCACCATTTTCTTCCTTGTATGGTTAGGCTCTCCCTGCTGGACCCACAGATATGAGCAATATATGGAGGCCCACTAATATTGCTTGTGTGATACAGACACCGATATCAGTACCACGTCTATCACTACTGTCCCTATTCAGGGTAATGCTATTCAGGTGCTTTATAGGTGTCTTTCACTTTGAAATAGAAAGTGAAAGGTAAAATCCTTATAGGTAATGCTTTGTAGGTGTCTTTTACTTTGAAATAGAAACAAGAATCTCTCAGAACTGCATAAGTTAGGCACAATTAGCGATCATCAGTATAGAATCACATGAGGTCTATTGGCACAATGTTAAACATTCAGGGCTTTTGAAGATATCCCAAATTATTACCTACTTATGTTCCACTTGGAGTCTAAAGAAGTGTATCTGTTTGAAGGAAAAAAAAAAAATCTAAGGACCTAGAAGTGTTTATACTGTTGATAAGCAGAGTCTGTCATAACAGATATGTTGCGAATGGTGATTTTCTAAGCTGAGACAAATCACACTGAATTTTGAAATCAAATGATGCAGAAATATCACATTATGGTAGATACTGGAGTTTAATATGGTATAGTGCCATGTAGATCTAGATGAGATAACCCCCATTTCTTACTATTTCTACCATTATATAAAAAGAAAAAAACATTGATTTAAATTCTCACTTCTTCACTTTTTCTAACACAACCACTGTTAACTTGGATCACAGTATAGTCAAGCACATAGAGATGATCAAATTACATAAAAGCCCTTCTATTTATGGAAAAATGGGGACAAGGAGAAAGAGCAGAAGAGAACACTGAAGAGAATAGATCCCAGAGTCCGATAGCTTGTTTTAGAATTCCAAGTCCAGTTTGCTAATGTGTACATTTGCATAAGTCACTGAGTTTCTGCCTCAAGTCCATCATCTGTAAGTTGTCAATAATAGTACACCATAGTGTTGTTGTGAGAATTAAATGAATTTATGTATGCAAAATATTTAGAACAGTGTGCAGCATATAGTTAGTTCTTTACAAATGTTTGATATAATTATTGTTATGCAGTTTGGTTTGTACATTGAGGGACACTGTGTTTCAGTGTAAATAGGCCAGACAGTACAGAGTCAACACAGAACATTTCTGTGACCCCAGATGTGTGGAGGTTGTTTTTTCACACACCAAGCAATTCTCCAGTAGATACCAGCCGGATGTCCTTTAATTAAATTCAATTCTGACTCTATTTACCTAGAGATAGTGTCAGACCTCATATATTGAGGACTCAGTCCTACAAGACTGCCCACCACTTCTGGTGCCAGTCACAAGCATAGGTTGTGACTTGTGCTTCTGACCTACTGGCCATAAATTGAGGTTCCCATGACTCCTTCCTTGGGTTCAGTGAATTTGCTAAAGCAGTTCTCAGAACTTGGGGAAATACTTTACTTGCACTTACTGGTTTGTTAATAAAAGATATAATAAAGGATACAGATGAACAGACAGATGAAGGGATACATAGGGCAAATCTGGAAGGGTCCTGAGTGCAGGAGTTCCATACTGTGGAGCTGGGCTGCACCACCCTCTCAGCACATGGATGTGTTCACCGCTCGGAAATGCTTCAAATTCCATAATTCAGGGGTTTATATGGAGGCTTCATCATGTAGGGATGATCAATTATTAACTGCATTTATAGTCCCTTTCCTCTCTCCAAAGAATGGGGGTGGGAGCTGTAAACTCTAAGCTTACAATTATAGGTTGGTCTTTCTGGATACCAGCCCTTATCCAGGAACCCACCAAGAACCACCTCATCCTAACAAAACAAGCTCCTATCACCCAAGGAATTCCAACGTATGTAGGAATTCTGTCTTAGGAATGAGGGCAGAGACCAAACATTAGAACAAAAGATCCTCTTATTGATCTAGTCACTTAGGAAATTACAAGGGTTATAGGAGCTGTGAGCCAGGAACTGTGGACAAACCCCAAAATATGTATTTTGCAATATCTCACACTCTTTCTTTTTTTGGAACAGACTGAAAAATCCCCCCACCAGTATCCATTGTCCCTTTCTCTTTCTAGTAATAGAATCTTTCCCACCTAACCAAGTTTTAGCAGGGAGCAAGCTGGAGACTACTTTTTTCAGATTCCCTTGCAAATAGGTAAAATATGAAACTTTTAGGTCACTTTCTTTACTGCTTGCCCTTTTCTCATTTCTTATTTCCTAGGGCTAGAATACAGATATGGTATTGGTGAACTAGCTTCAACCATGCAAATGAAAGAAACACTAGGAGATTGTAGAGAAATGCTATTGAAGAAAACTGTGATTCTCTATAGAGGATTTTGTGAATCTGAGCCATCTACTGACCCTTAAACACCCACGTAGGTTTTGCGTGTAAAATAAAGGAGAAATAGACTTCAATTTTGTTTGAACATTTTGGTTCATTCTTTCACAGCAATTTAACCTATACCGTAGCTGAGCAAATCATCTCTCTCTCTCTCTGTTTCTCCAATAGAAGTTTAAAAGATAATTAGTTTACTTGTAGGGCTGTTATAGTTGAAAGAGAATAATACTTAAAAAATATGTTTAACATAGAATATGTTTCCTAATTTTTTCCTAAATGTAAGAAATATTCTTATTATCATTAGATCATTTGACTATGTATATAAAATATTTTGCATGACAGCTTTGTTTTCTGTAGGCTCTTCAGTCTTTGAAAGTGTATCCTCAAAACCAGAATAAATGAAGTTGTCAATTATATGTTATGTAATGTGATATTGTGTGAATTTTAAAGATTATTTCATCCGTTTCTCATAAATGAATCTTTATAAACAACCATGTTTTTGGTCAAGTCAGTTTAGGAAATTTTATAAACACTTCGCCTCACCCCCATTCTTTTGAATTTTTCAGTTATTGTTAATGTATCAAGGTCTGGAAAATTCCTACAAAAATAAATCTGCTTTACTATTTGATATATTATGTGCTAAATGTAATGCTTGACCTATGAGCACATTTTCTTAATGTAACACAAATTAATATCACACAGGAGAGTATTATTAGGAACACAGATTAAGATGAGATTATCTGGTCCAATGGACCCTTGGAAATATGTAGAAACATTTCATTTTTCTGTTTGTCACAATGACTGGGTAGTTGCAATGACATTTAGTAGGTGAAAGAGACCCTTAACAAACTAGAAGAGGGACATTCCCATACAACAATCTTCCCCCTCCTTCTCTTACCCCCAATTACTGATACTGTGTGGCGAAACGTGAATTTCTGCTCCCCTTCTTTTAGGGCATTTGTAGACATGTGCTGAGCATTATTGATAAAAGGCACGTGTTGGTCCTTGAGTTTAAACCCAGATTAAACTCCTTATCTGGTACTCTCTCAGGGTCAGATTTTCTGATTCAGATGTTCCCGTACTAAGTAATATAACTGAGAGTGAATTTAAAATTCCTCATGATATGTATTCTCATTTTACAAAGTTATATAACCCCCCCACATTAGGATTGCCCTTAGTTTTTTTGTTTGTTTTTCTTGAGTTATAACATTAATCATGAGGTCTGATATTAAATGAAAGTAGAATTGTATTCAGAGGAATCAGAAAATTTCACATATTGCTCCCTTGCCTACTGACTGCTGGAGATATTTTAAGCCAAAATAATTCTGAATGTTTGGGCATCTGTATTTTCTTTGTTTTTCAATTATGCAGCTAAATGAGGTAGAATGCCTGAGTTTATCTAAGTAGTATTATAACTTGAATATTTATAGTGCACTGTCAACATGATAAAAATTCAGCATTCCTGATGCTCATGATTGAGGGTTAGAAAGTCTACAAAGGCAAGGTATTCCGTGTTTAGGGAGGTGCTTAGGATCTCAGAGTGCTGAGAGTCTGCAAATGTATGATAAGATCTTGGAATCTCTCAGCACAGGGCAAAGGCCGCAGCAGAAAACCACTATTTATTGTTCTGTCTGCTTGAAAGGCTTTTCTCTTAGTATTTGCTGAGTTTTTCCTTTTCTCATAATTCAAATTTCATATAAATGTTGGAAAGGGCTTTCAGGAACAGTCCTATGGGCACAATCCCATTCTCCTTGCTCAATTTCTATGTCAGGACTGTATTTTATTTCTTCCTCAATGCACTTTACATAGCATATTTGATTAAAGTATTACCTAAATATGTTTTTGTCATCATCTGCTATGCTATTATATTATACATAAGATTGCACAATGAAAACTATCTTGGTCATAGTCCTTTCGACCAAAGTGAACAATCTCTCTTCGGTGCATTGTTTTGAATGAATAAACACCTCACATGATAAATTTACTTATAATATTAGTAAACATGATAAATTTTCTTATAATATTAAAACTAATACAATTTTGATGAAGTTAACTCTTGCTATTTTATGTTTCTTCAGGGGTTTTCCCTCTCAAGGTATAGAGGGAATGTAATGCAAATTTCTACTATCTATGTACAATATTTTTATATCCTGATTCTTTGTTATGCTCCTAAAGTAGAAGTTGTGAATACAGTGGGGGGTGGGGAGAGGGTAGGACTGAAGTAAAGAAAGCAGAGAATATGTACAGTGTAACTCAACAATTTTCATCAACCCACAATAACTCCAAGTAATAAAAAATTTAACCATTATATTTAAAGTTTTGTAGATGTAGTTCAAATTTAGGTGTATGTTTTATTTTTTAAAAATAAAACAAAATATTTTAAATATTTGTATCTAAATTATTCTTCACTTATGTGATTATATAACCAATATTAACATTTATATGTAAAATAGCTGCACAAAACCTAAGATGGCAAATGATAACTTTGCAATAATTCCTCAGATAGCAATGACTTTGCTGTGACTCAATGACAAAATGAAATGGCTTGTCTGATAAAAGTATCATAGATTCTTCACCTTCCACAATGTTATATATACCTGCAAGCTTGGTTCACCCCATCCTCCTCCTCTTTACAACATAAAACCAACTGACAAGTTAAAGGAATGATACACCCATAAAATATCCTGAAACCCTGCTTACCATTATTAATAGCAAATGATTCCTTTTGAAATAAAAGGGGATGTCAGGCTATTGTTGGCTATCCTTACTTCTTTTCAGTACTCTTCTAGAAAGATGGCTTTCCAGGGCAGGTTATTAATGAAAGGGCTTGAGGTTTTCCCCTTTCATAAAACATATTAGAGAAAATTTCTAGGAGCTATACTTCCTAAAATTATGAATTAGTGACACTTTTACACTGCTATCATTTATAAATCACAATTTCAGGTAATAAGGCAATATCATAATTTTAAGCAAGGATTAAACATTAGTAATGAGGCCTATAAAGTACCTAACATTAACGGAGACTGTTCTTTTGACCTAGGGCCTCAAGCTGTTCCAAAGTCAAAATATAAATCAGTTTTCCCTTGAATTGTATGAATGAAAACATTTTATTATAAAAAGGGGAAGGTTAGAGATGCTTGCCTTGCTGTATAGTTTCATTCCAAGTGAGGTGCTAATTTGCCTTAAAATAATAATCTCCAAAGGAACTGCACAGTCATGATATTGATAGATTCACATCACTCACCCTTGATCTTTCATCTCTGTAGCCCTTAGTAGATTTGATTTCAGTGTCCTCACACTGATCATTTTCCCATCTCAGTTGGGGGTACAAGTTTATTGTACATTATGTGCTAAACAACAACTCAATTATTAATACTAGGTAGAAAACTCAGACTCCCATCAATTGTAGAAGGGACAGTATAATTGGGTAGGTGTAGGGAAAAATAAAAACATACACCTAAATTATTTATTTCCCATTCTAAGTTGTCTGGTTTTATTATCCAAAACCACAATTTGCTTTTCACCCTAATGGCAGTCCTCCTCACATGTCCATCATTAGGGAAGAAGGAGAAATTAAATACTTAAAGGTTCACTATGACCCTTTTCATTTGTAGAGCCTCATGACAGAAGGACACATTTTTACATAGAAATGAAGTTTTAACTATGACTAAGAATTAAGAAGGGAAATTTGCCACCTCTACCTTCTCTTATTATGCCTATTTATTTTATTCTCATGCCCTCTTTCTTCATAATCTATCATTATGTTGGATGGATGCCTCTAAATGACACACCAAGAGCTATTATAAAACTGAACAGCATTGGAATAAATAAATCCTCTTCCACAAAATGAAGCTATTAAAGGATGCTAGAAAATAGTGTTCAACTAAATATGAGTGCATAATATATTAAGGGCAAGTTTGTGCCACTGCAATGTGTATATTAAGCATAAGTGTCTATCAATCTCCTCATTTTAAAAATACTTTTTGGTGAAGTGATGTATTCCTTGTATTCACGTATCTATTAAGGCCATTTGTTTTTTCTCAGTTGTGTATGTTAAACACTGGGATAAAAAGTATGAAGAGCAGTACAAATGGAAAGATTAAATTATTTAAATGTTTATGAAATAATTTAAATTATTACAAGGTTTATATAATGTTGATGGGGTCTGAAGAGACCCACGACGAAGAATTTAAACAGCATAGAAGTCTTTCTTCTGCTCAATGATAGATTTTAATGCAGAGCTTTATGACAGAGGTCAGAAGTGGAGGCAGAACTGAGTTCCGTCCAGGAACTCTGCTTCACTGCTTTACTAATAATGGAAGCATGTGTGGCAAAATATTTACAAGTAAAGACATCATATATTTTTAAGTGCGGTGACAATTGTTACTAAATAAAACCTTTGGGTGAAAAAATAGTCATTTAATCATTTATTAAAAAAATACTCTTAAAAGCAAAACATAATTTAAAGATCATTTTGAAAGAAAGCTACATTACTCTAAGGTTATGATTCATAATTTTAATATCCATTGGACAATTTTATTTATAAATATATTCCTTAACACCCTCACTTTAAAATTTCAAATTAAACTATTTTTGACTTTGGACAGCATTCATTTCATACAAAATACTACCAAAAGCATGATTTATTCATTAAGTTTTAATTTTTATACTCAGATGTTACAGAGACCTTATGTTCCACAGGTGACAACTGGAGGGAGAGTTTTTCTGGTCATGGTGGTGTCTACCTGTCTCCACCTCTGGTGGAAGTCTATGGCTCCACCTCATTACTTCATAGTTAATTGGACCATTTTCCTCTAGTACTCAATTTCTGATTCCCAAGTGTTATTGTTGCACTTGAGGCAGTCAGAT
>CM052440.1:44449887-44485870 GCA_028533085.1 Varecia variegata
TCAGATGTTACAGAGACCTTATGTTCCACAGGTGACAACTGGAGGGAGAGTTTTTCTGGTCATGGTGGTGTCTACCTGTCTCCACCTCTGGTGGAAGTCTATGGCTCCACCTCATTACTTCATAGTTAATTGGACCATTTTCCTCTAGTACTCAATTTCTGATTCCCAAGTGTTATTGTTGCACTTGAGGCAGTCAGATACTTCCCACTTGTTCCCCAGTAATAAATATGTTAAAGTACTAGTTTTGCAAAACAGGATGATACCTCAAACTCCTTACCTTTATGCAGAGAAATATACTTGAAAGATCTTCAAATTAATCAGCAAATATGCACCGAGTACTAGTTACATGCTTGAGCTTCTGCCAGGCAAAACAGAGTGAAGATAAGGGTTGAAGGAAGGAAGAGATATTCACTTGGTTAGCATATGTATTCTATATACTATAAGCCTTACTACTTGTAATGAATACCCATATAGCATATACTGTGTTTCAGGTACTGTATTAGTCACAAAGGATCAATTAATGAATAATAGAGGCTACCTATATTTAGAAGTCTGTGTTTAGCAATTGAAAATAAAAGTACATTCATAGCAGTAGTTGTTAAATATAAGTGTTACTGTTTTGGGGCTACATGCCAGGGTCTATGAAAATGTTTTATGGATAGATATACCTCTTTTAATAATGAGGGGGATACCTAAGGGCTAATTAGGAATAATATAATAAAAGTGGATGTGCTTGTTGGAGGTTTGGTCGGGGAAGGGAAAAAGCAGAGGATTGTATCTCTGAAAAATGGACATCTTTTTGAAAACCGATATTTTAAAAATATTTATTGACTTTCCATGTTGTACCTGTCACTGTTGTATGCTCTGGGAATACAGCAGTGAAGGGGACATGAATCCATGTCCTCATGGCAATTTATATTATACTCAGCAGATGTGTACAGACATCTATGCACATGTGGAATGAAAGACCATGATAAATGCTCCAGAGAAAATTATAAATGAGAGAAGAGTTTAAGAAGTGGCAAGGAAGTGGTTATTTTAAATAGCATCATCAAAGAAAGACACACTGATAAGGCACCATTTGAATGACCAGAAACAAGTGAGGGTATAAGCCATGTATCTGTCTGGAGGAAGAACATTTCAGGCAGAAAGTGCAGGCAAGCTCTCAGGTAGAAGAAGCTATAGTGTAAAAAGCAGCACAAAAATGAGCCAGACTGGAGCCAAGTGAGCTAGTGGGAGGCAGAAGGAAGTTGGATTAGAGAGACCACACAGAGTCACACTGCACATGGCCTTTGAAGCCATTTTGAAGACTTCGGTTTTTACTAAAGTAATAGACCAAAGAGAGCCGGGAGACTTTGTGAAGTTCTGAGCAGAGTAGAATCTTTATCTGACTTATGTTTAAATAGATTTAGTCTAACTTCTCTGCCAGCCATGAGCTATGGTGGGAAGGAAAGGGGCAAGGGCAGGAAGATCATTGAGGAGGTTATTACAGCAATTCAGGGAAAAGATAACTGTGGCTTTTATCAGAGTGGTAGCAGTAGATGGTAGAGTTGATGAGATGAATGTAAAAAACTTCCAGATAAGAGAGAGACTGACTTGTATGAAAATTTGAAAGAAGCCTTAAATAGTTCTAATATAGCAAGAGAGAAGCTAGTAAGAGAAAAGGCTGGAGGAGGGGCAAAGCCCACTTGATGGAGAGCCTTATAAGCCATGCTAAAGATTTTATTCTGAGGGTCCTATGACCTCATTACATGGGCAATATATCTATGCAGAACTTTTGTACCCCCATAATAAGCTGAAATAAAAAAAAAATAATCAAATTGGAGTTTTGAAATAGGCCCAGGGATCAGTGGTTATGATGACAAAAAATTCTTAGTTGCTGATTCTCAGTCACTCAGTCCTATAGATTCTTGCTTAATGTGCATGAAGGCATCAGATAATAATTTTGTAAGGAAGTGTTTATAGGTTTGCTCAGCATAAGACTTATTATAGTACATTACAAATAGAACAGGTGGTACAAATGCGACGATTATAGCCACCACAATAATTCTAACTTTCATCAAAGAATTCTTAATAAAATTGTTAAAAAATATTTATTTTCTTAGCAGAGATGAGAGGGAGTCAATGGTACTCACTGGGAGTGGGTGGAGATTGTCATATGAAGACCAGGGAATTGGAATTCATATATGTGGCTTTAGTTTAGTCACCTCCTTTATATCACACAATATACACTCTTCCAAAGACATTGAGAGAGTGAAATGAATGTACAGAATTCCTAGTCATTCATCAAGTGCCCTAGGTTAAGCTCTTCTTGATTTCTGCGTTTTATTTACAATGTAAATTGGGGTCTCTGGTGTTCTTAGATGTTTCTAGAAGAACAAAGCAGAAGTCCTTAGGGAAAGTCAGGCTCCACCTATGGTCCCATCTCTTGACTCAACCTTTAGAACAATAGGTTTTTCTGGTTGAAGAAATCTCTTTGGGCTTAATTTCATGGGGACCTGCAACAGTTAAACAAACATATTGAGAAGCAATGAATGAAGGAAATGAAGAAAATATAGAAGAAAAGTAGAAAAGATACATTAAGGAAAATAATGCTTTGCAAATTTATGAAACCTACTTTTAGCATCATGTATCTTGGATTCTGTATACTTATTCTATAAGCTGTGAGAAGATTGGATAGTGAAAGCATTCTTCCATCCATCATTTAATACAATATTTATTGAGCACCTATTTTGTGCCAAGTCTGAGACAAACTCCTGTTGGCTTGAGTTTTTTTAAATTAAATTTTATGTCAAATGAATGAGTCTTAAAAATTTATTCCAAATTCTTAGGCATTACAGCAAACTATTTTTGAACAGCCATATGATGGTCATTTTGTATATGTTGAATTTTGCAATGTTCTCCTGAGTAGGTATTAAACACTTAAATCACAAAAAAAAAAAAAAGAAATACTTAAAAAAAAAGAGTTAAATAACTTAGCTTCTTACAACAACATGCATTTATTATCTCATATCTTCCATGCATCAGGAGTTCAGGCATGACATAGCTAGCTCCTCTATTCAGGGTCTCACAAGGCTGAAATCAGAATGTTGGCCAGGCTGTGATCCTGGAGTTAGAGCTCTTCTTCCAAGCTCATTCAGGTTGTTTGCAGAATTGCGTTCCTCACAGATGTAGTACTGAGGCCATTGGCTCCTAGAGGCTGGCCCTCTCTCCATTGAGGTTTACAACATAGCTGCTTGCTGCTTCTTGGCTGCCAAGAGAGTGTCTGTTTTTTTAAAGGGCACCTGATTAGCTCAGGCTTATCCAGAATAATCTCCTTTTTATTATTTTATAGTAAGCTGATTAAAAACAAAAATTTATACCTGCAAAATCCTCTCACCTTTGCCATATAATAACATATATTATGAAGACCACTGGTAAGACTTGGAGGGTAAAGAAAAGGAGCAGAATCAAACAAGACTGCTAGGATTCTGACATGGCAATTGAGTGAATATATGGTATTTGATGATGTAGAGAATACACAGAAAAGGTAGGTACAACTGAAGAGATGGTGGAAAGAAAATAATGAGTTAAATTATGTGCATATTTAATTTAAGGGTCCTGTGGGATATACAAGTGGAAATATCTTTTATCTCAGAGAAGTAAAAAGTAAGGAAATTAGTCACCACTACACTGCTATTACAAGAACTGCTCAAGGAAATCCTGCATCTGGAAATGAAAAGATGATAAATTCCATCATGAAAACACACAAAAGTATAAAACTCACTGGTAAAGCAGATACACAGAGAAGAGAAAAGAATCAAACCTTATCACTAGAGAAAACCACCAAACTGCCATAAAAAAAAAAAATAAAATAAAAGAGGAAGAAAGGAACAAAGAATTAAAAAACCCAGAAATGATAGGGTAAGTCCTCACCTATCAATGAAAACCCCTTTGAACAGCAAGAGTCAAGAGGTTATTACCGATAAGGTAATCACTAACCACAGGTGGCTGATGAGCACTTTAATTATGGTGAGTCTGAATCCAGATGTGTTGTAAGGGTAAAATATACTCTGGATTTCAAAGACTTTGAATGATTAAAGATAAAACATTTCATTTATAATTTATTCACATTGAACAGATATTCTTAGATATATTGATCTAAATAAAATACATTATTTAATTTCACTTTTTTCCCTAATTTTAATGTGGCTACTACAAAATTTTAAATTTATATGGTACTCACATTTTATTTCTATTGGACAATGTGCTAATCTAAGGAAAAGAAACTTCATATTTTTATTGCCTTTATTATGGATTTCAGTTCTTAACATTTTGTAATGTATACTTATCCATCTTTCTGTTTCACTTTAAGAATATACAAATCATTTGATTCATGTTGGAAAGTAACATTTTATTCCCTTTCCAGTCTCCTCCATTAATTAACCATGATGTGTGAGGCACCCTATGTAACTTTCCTTGCTTTATGGCTCACAAGTTAGTTCAGCTATTTTATTGTGTACAAGGGACACAAAATACTAAAGTGTGAGTTTTTCCACCCATTTTTCTTTACTTTCTGTGATAATTTAAGTACTTTTCTTTCTGTTCCTCCAATTGAGAGATGCAGTCCAATTTATTTTGTCTTGAATTATGTTAACATTAGTGACTTGCTTGACCAATAAAATAAAGGAGAAGTGATTTTTCGGATTTTTGCAGTGAAGTCACTAGAGGCCTTGTAGTTTCCTTTTGAAACTCTCTCTAAACACTTGGCCTTGAATCCATGTAAGGATTTGACTCCCCAGCTAGACAGAACAAATGGAGAGGCCCTGAGAAGAAGAGGATCTTAGCTTAGCCAAGCCTTCCAGTCACTGCTGCTAAGGAACCATATATATATGTAATCAAATACTACCCAGACTCTGCAGACTGGACCAATCACTAGCTGAATACCACTGAGTAACCTCCAGTTGACACCACATGAAACCAAAGAATCGCCCAGCCATAATGTGTCTGAAATATTGGCTCACACAATGTATAACTGATTATTGTTTTAATCCACTAAGTTTTAGGGCAGTTAATTGCACCCCAGTAGCAAAACAGAACATCATTTTTGAAGGAGGGTGATGTTTGTTCTGCTCAGCTACTATGTTTTTATTTCACTGGGCAGCATCGTGGGTAGATAAACAAAATTTGAGTAGCTGTAGAGATTGTTTCTACATGTGAGAAAAGATGAAAGAAAAATAAAGGGAAAGACATGGAAATAAGAAGTAGATCTGAAAGAAAGGGCAAGCCAATGAGTAAAGTTGAGTGAGAAGGGCAGACAGATGGAGAAAGAATGAAGAGGCTGCCATGATGAATAGAATTTGGGTGAGAAGGAGAAATTTTAATGACATTTTAAAAGAAGTTATGCTATGTGATTTGCTAATGTTATCTCCTCCTTAGTATCCTGACCAAAAAAACTTTAATAAAGATTTTCATAGCTTTCAGTACTTTTGGAAGAGGATGAATTTTTTTAAATGTGATGATATGCTAAGACTAAACTTAACGCAAGAGCAAGAAAACCATTTTATTTGAGTTCCATTTAATATTGTGAATGTGATCAAGAATCATATATAATCTGAAACTCAAACATTTTCATAGAACATAGAGTTGTAAAGTCATACTAGAACTTAAAGTCAGAGCCTTCTAAAACAACTGTTACTTATGTTTAATTGATGCATCAGAAGTGCTTCGCTTACTGTCTTATATATAGCAGGAAAAAAATATATATGTACATTTTAGGTACACATGTATATATGTACATTACATGCATGTATAATTTTCAATTGCATTTACATTTTTCTTTGAAAATTTTCTTTTTCTCTAGTTATGTCCCTACTATGACTTAAATTATGACTTTAAACAGAATAACGATTACAAATATCATGTAAATAAGCATTTATGTTTTAAGATTTGTCTTTAACTTGATAATTTCCAATTTTCTATATTTTAACATCACTTTACTTTTATTCCACTTTATTTTGACCTATCTTGTCCTTCTTATCATGAATATATAAAGCTAATTATTGCATCTGAGCAAAGGGAAATATATTTTTCCTGGTATTCCATTGGTTAAAACCTTGCTCATCACACCTGTTCAGCTGTCATGGCCCATCCTTCTTCCAACACACATTCATCTGCTGCCAACTTATCTCTCAGAGCAGCTTCACCTCCCTTATCTCACCTAGAAACCTTGCCTTTGGAGTCTGCTCTTTTACCTATCCCCATTTAACTATATGTATAATCATCAGGAAGGGTATAGATTTAAAATGTTTTTTTAAATAATCTTATACACATGCAACCTGACAAAGATATCTCTAGACATAGGAATCATGAAGAGAAATACACACACACACAGCGGTGCACAATTTCTGCATATTGCTATTTCATTTAACAATTTTCTGGATTTTAACTTCTTTCAGTTTTAAAACCGGGATCTCTGTCTGGTTGGCCTTTATCTTATGCTTTTTCACCCCATCAAAATAGGAAATAGAGTACTTGCAAAATATAATAGTAGCTGTTCACTACCTGCTTCATGATGGATAGATTGATTAAGATTTATGCTTTAAGGAAAAGATCTGTTGAGAATTTGGGATGGGTAGAAGGCTATACAAAAATATTTTTGAGATTTCTTTTAGAAGATCATAACTTATGAAGTCAAAATGATACCACAATGTCACGTATTACTAGTGCTAGTATATTCCTGGCAAAGCAATTATCCATGTGTATCTCACATATGTACATGTAAAATCTGGTACCTGAAAACTATCTCAAGGGTCTATTTCCTGAGGCTACTCCTGGTACCAACCACTGTTTCAATCAGGATCCAGCCAGGTTCAATGATGGAAGAGACTATTTGACAGAGATGTAGGAAGGTTAAGAGAACAGCAAGACTATTTGAAAGGAATTTACCTTGCCTAGAGTGGAAGGAACAAGGGGAGAAAATTGTATACAAAAGTCCACTGAGAGCTGAAACAGTGGAAAGGGGCAGCCTGGTAGAAAAGTAATTCTTAGAGAACGCAGCTACATTTTAGAAAGGCACTGAAACAGGCATGTTGAGATAGTTGCTTTTTTTTTTATTTTCACCTCTTTTAAATTGAGTCACAAGTTTCAGATGGTTTTATGTTGTAACTAGCTTTATTTCAAATATATCATTTGTTGAGCATCATGTGACATAGTTGGATGAGAATAAGATATAGATTTGATATAACTAATTATTATTTCATATAACTCATAAAGAGACCTAAAACAAAATTAATTTTGAGGGTGATTTTTTCCCTTTCTTGAAAAATATTGGTAAAATTTCTAAATATATGTAATTTTTTGTACATAATAGGATTGTGTCATAATTTTATCAAAATACTTGAAAAGAGGACAGCATAATATTTTAATTAGTATATGAAATGGAATGTAATTTGTAGGGGGTGGCCCTATCTTGATTTATAGAAATCATTAATAGGTAGAAAGAAATGAACATTCTTTTTCAAGGACTCCTCTTTTAATTCCCTAGAAACAGAAGGCTTTACAAATGAGATCAACATGACTCTTTCACCCTTTTTCTTTTTTGGACCACAGTTGATATATTGAAAGATAAAAATAAATATTAATATGTAGAGACGGCAAAGTGCAAAATACAATTGCCTTGTCCCTCAAAATCCAAACATCTCAATAATCATATCTTTTTATATTCATTTACTCTCACAATGTTTTTTTAAAATGTGAATGTCTATGAATATTTTTCCACTAAATAAAAAAAGGAAAATTTTTATTTTTAGACTATAAATGTACAATATGTTCTAGAAAAACAGTATTGATCCTGAAATAACTTAAGTGAGTTTTAGTTCACCTAACTTGTTTACCTCACTTTAGGACGAGAACGAAAAATACAACTTCTTTAACCAATAGGTAGACTTGCCTAAAAGAGAAAAACTGGTAAGCTGATAAAATTAGAAAAATTTTACCCAATCTTAAAAGCTAATTTTCTGATGCATTCTTTCCTTTTGTATAATACACACACACACACACACACACAGGCACACATAGTTTAACTCATACATCTTATTCAATCTAATTATTCAGTTATGTGTTCAGTATTCCACATTGAAGACAAAGATTATACTGAGCAGTCTTTATATGCAAAGCACTGAGCTGGTCATCAAAATGCGGAAAAATTCCATCAGACTAAAATTAGTTTAATTATAATAAAATGAAGTTGGGTTTGTGTGTGTTGTATCCCTAGAATATTAAAATTTGTAGAAGTCATTTTTTTACTTGTTTAAATTCTTCTGCTAATCTATCTGTGTTTCTAGAAGCTCATCTATCTGCCAAGGTACGTTACTTCTCATATTCTAACACTCCGTGTTTACCAGAGTGTGGTAGATATGCTGCTGGACAAAAGCAGAACTTTCAGTTTAGTACACTTTTCTAAGAAACTTTCTTATACCAGCGTCTGAACAGGCCTGAGAGCCATAGGAGTAAAACCGTGTTTGATTTCTCACTCTCTCCTGTGACTTTGTCATCCCGTCCATCACTATCTTATAACTTTGCCCTTTGGGACATTTCTGAGGTCTACTCATTATTCACACTGCCACAGTCTTTATCTGGAATTCATTTACCCTGTGCCAGGGCTACTGAGAGAGCCTTCAAGGTAGAGCCCATCTTCAACCTTTCTCCTACCCTATTTATTCAACCCTCGGCAACTGGAATTATTTCCCTCCAAGCAACATGACCTTCTTTGTCATTATACTGAAGTAGCTGCCAATCGAGTTTCTCCTTAAGTGTGATCTTTTGATCCTTACCTTTAAGGTTCTTGACCTTTAAGTCCACTATTGCCTTACCTATTTCATGCTGGCTTATATGGTCAGCTCTTTCAGGACAGACTTAATGTACCAACCTCTAGGCACCTACCCCACTTTGTAAGGTATTTGCTTGTCTGTTTGGAATTGGCTCCTGACTGTTTTCCTCTATCTTCTCTTTTCCTCTCACAAAATTCTTCCTTAGGCTCAGTTTCTTCTTGTTGCTTTCCTCCAAAAGGTTTGCTTAGTATAATAATTTATTGTTTTCAAATCTTAATTTTATATGTGTCTCTAAAAAGCTCATTACTAACTTCCCTTTATATATACTGAAGAAACGTATCAATAAATGGGAGTGGGGCCAGCATGGGAAATCTAACCAGATTTGCTGGATTTTAAACAGCTACTCATATTGCACCACAAAATAATTTGTATGGTCCTATCTACACCTCGAAACTGGATCTTTACCCTAATAACGTTGGAATACTTCACATTTTCTCCTTCTGTCTGTTTGTGAAACTTTAATTTTAGGGCTTTGATGCTGATATAGTACCTAACAAGTATCCATATATCTTGATGGGTCTGGCATCTGTTGATCGGGCTTTTTAGTTTTGTTATTAAGCTCCAGACAGAAAGTTACTATTTCAGATATGAGCACATGAAATAGCATCTTTCGTGAATACTCATCTGTGTAATGTTTTTCAGGGATGGTACATGTATAAAAAATTATGCAGAGCTTCTCTGCCCTACTTTCGTCTTCTTATTTCCATGTTCTGAGCTAGATTCAAATTCTCTAAAACTAACAACACAGGTTAAATATTGAAACTCTTCTACAAATTTGAGTGTCTTACTTAGCAATCCAACCTTCCCTCACCTCAGACTCTGATTTTAGGTTTTTAGAGCAGCCTAGAAATTGAATAAGAACTCTTTTATTTTTTGTGTAGTATAAGGTGATCATACAGTCCAAAGCAAAATTTGAGAAATGTTCTTCCTGAGGAATCGTATGTTATGTCTGGCTGTGAGTAGCTAAGCAGGGTATTTTGAATAATAATGATTCTGATGATAATAACAATAACTACCATTTATCTTTCACTTTCTGTACATGGCTGACTTCCCATAGAGAGTTTTACAATGAAGGTTTTTGGCATTGCTCTGTGTGCTCTGCACAGATTACAACATTTAAAATCCTTATAAAAGTCCTAATGAGGCCATTTAACAGGCAAAGAAACTGGAGTGTTGAAAGGTTAAATAAGATTACTTAAAAAAGATTGCAGTGTAAATGCTTGAGCCAGGTTTATCTGACTTCATATCCTGGGTTCCTAAATAGTATACTAGAAAGCCAAAATATTGATCTTCTCTGAATATGATGATTTATGGGGAGAATAGAAAAAATTCTTGGAATTTATCACTTCTGGAAATCCTGAGCACTTGGTAATAGTATCTGAATAGCATAGCAATAAATAACTCAAAAAATAATTATGGGCTTGAGGGGGAGAAATACAGCAGAATGAAACAAAATAATGGATTAATTGGTCGTCTTTGTTTAAGAATGAGATTGTACTTTATATTGACATAGATATACACATATAGCCAACAAAATATATAAAGTTCCTAAAATATACTTAAAAAAATATGCCTTTCTTTCAGGGGAGTGGGAGTAGCCCTGTGTAGTGCTTCTTTGAGACAATAGATATTATTTCAACTGTATATTGAGTACTCAACCACACTCTGCAAACATTTGGTTGATAATGACTGATGCCCAGAAGTATAATTCAGAAGACTGTGAGGATATTTTATATACATATCAATGTTTTGCTTAATATTTGCTGTCAACAGTTATTGATGAAATGATCCGTGTTCTTAATTATTGGAAGACTGCATTAGAAGTACATTGTTACAACTGCCAGATTAAATAAGAATCTCAGGAATGACTGGGAAGTAGAGATGAAGAAAAGAAAGAGTAAAAATATTTACCCCAATATTACTTTTTACATACTGTAATGAGAAATGAAACTAACTATGGCATCTAATTTACAGTAGCAATCACTCTATTCTACTTGAGTCAATTATTATGTGTCCTATGTATAAGTAGAGCACTTCCGTGTTACATTTTATTCATGTCAGATTTTAAAATGAAACAAAACCCAAAAGTGAGGAAGCAGTGATTCTGTATTCTTTGACTCCAAAGCTTAGAGATGATATAGGATAAAATTGCTCACAAACTTAAAATAAGTAATCATTCTTCTCAGCCCATTTCTATGAGTACTCATTCACACATGGACATGCAAAATTTATAGTCATTCAAAAATTATCATGAATTATAGTAATGGAACCTGAGTTGCTTTTATATCCCTTAGTTGATCACCATTTCTGTTTCTTGCTAACTGATTAAAAGTTTTAAAGTCATAATTGATAATCATTTTGTTTTCAATTCCTGGATAAAATAAACCTATCTATTGCAATGAAAATCTCTCCTGGTGCTCCTCCCTCTCCCCTTTCTGTGTGTATGTGTGTGTGTGTATGTGTGTGTGTTTAAACAAGAAAACAACAAAGATTCTATAATCATAAAAAAGTATTTCTTTTATTAAAAGTAATTAAGTCAGCAGGACAAGACAGCCATCTCTTACTGGACCATCCTGGAGGAAAGATAGATACTCTGATAAAGGGGAGAGTAGAGGAGATGCAGAGCAGGTATAGATCACAGAGAGATGTGCTAGAGCCTGCCAGGGGTCTCACTGAGGAAAATTGTGTTAGAGAAAAGCTAAAAGATAAAGGAAAAAAGATATCAGCGAGGATCAAACCCAAAGAGGCTCCAAGCCTAGTGAAAGGGCAAGGGGTGGGGAGTCCCTATCACCCTTCCATAAGCATTCAGTGGCCAGTGGGCTACCAAGTTTCTTGGAGGCTTTTCCACCCCCATGAGCCCAGGCATGGTGGCAAACCCAGTATAGTGAGGAGAACTTGCATGATCCTGGAGCTTGGACACTCTGTGTGTGGCTCCCTTCCATAGAGAGTGTCATGAGAGACCAGAGACCAGCTTTCTTCCATTCAGATGCTTTCTTCCCTTCAGATGCTTTCTTCCCACTAACCCCTCTCCCACAAACTGCAATTGGAAAAACAGTTTGGGCCAAGAATATGACAAGTGCCGCCCCCTACCCTGGTCGCCAGTGGGCATGTGCTACAAGCTCAGGCTTCTGCAGAAAGTGGGACCCATGCCTTTCCCTTTGGGGGCCTGCAGTGGAGCCAGGGTGCCCAATTCAAGAACTGCCTACCTGATGGTGTTTCACAGAGTAGGACGCCAGCAGGTCAGACAAGTAGGCTGGACCCTGTGTCTTGTGGACTCTAGCGGATTCTTGGGGACACAAGAGGGAGGTCTGTGAGTTGGACTTGGATGGCAAGGAAGCCTCTATGAGCAGCTCTGACAGTACAGTAGTGTGGGGTTCTGAGATGGGGTGAATTGGAAGAATACCCATCCTCCCAGCAGAAAGGCTGCCTTGATTGACTGGGGCAGGTTCTATGGCAAGGAAGAGCACAGCCCCAGGTGCCGTAGCAACCAGACATGATTCATTGGGGCACATGGGCTGACCAGGAACAGTGGCCATTCACCCACCCATTCTAGCTCGGAGAGCACTGTGTGCTAAGAATTTGGCAATTGGCTCCCCCTCTCCAGCAGGTGCATACTCCAGGCTGAGGCCCCCACAGAGAGTGGGGCACATGACTCTTCTTCTGTAGATTTTTGGCAGACCCAGGGTGCCCAATTTGGGAGCTCCCTGCCACCATCAGTTGACAGAGACACATGCTGGTGGGTCAGACACCTGGGCCAGAGAGAAGTGTGAGAGCTAGAAAGTCAAATTTTGAATCTCAGATGGCCCTGTCTCCACAGGCAGACTTTCTGGCTGGGTGGGGCCAGTTCAGCCACTACCTGGTGGCTTTCCCCAGAATCAGGGAGCAGACCTTTGAACACTGATAAAATAGTTACCTCATCAGCTTTTGTGGAGCCTGAGGGAAAGCCCACACAACCCAGTCCTGCCCACCTCCACTCTCCACCTCCCTCTGCTGAGGCAGACAATAAGGACTCACTTGGAAGTTCCAGGGCCCTACCCACCACCTGTGGCACTTGAATGCTCCTCATGAGGGACTAGAGCCAGTCACAAAAACAATACTACAGCCTGTTCCTTCCAGCAAACACCATCTATTGACAGAGAGGTCAATCTACACAGCCTTTTACAATATTTACTGACTCAATCATACAAGGTGAGGTTGTTTCTCACACACAAGCACCACCTGCTGCCTCAGAGATTAAACTGGGGAAGCCATTACAATTCACACAACTAAGAAGACCATGGCACTGGGGAAAGAAAAGGATTTCAAAGGCCTCCATCCCCTCTCGTCAAAGAGAGACAGGGAATCTGCCCATATACATAGCTTATCACTGTGACAGCATACAAACAACTAGCAACTGGGAAAACAAAACAAGAAGGAAAAAAAAAAAACAAGAAAAAGGAAATTTCAAATGGGAACTACCAAACACATGAGCATCACCTTTAGAAATTCTTTCTCTTCTTCTTAACTTTGAAGATTATCCCACTCCTCATTTAATTAGTGGATTTTTTCAGCTTTTCTTGTTTACATTCAATCAATAAAATGCCAAGAATTTATATTATTCAGCTTCTATAGTACATATTTGACATACAATAATACTACTAGTCTTCAGCTGAAAAGGACTGAGTACATAATCCATGAAGAAATATCTCTTATATGACTTCACTTTTATTCAGATTTGCCTTTTCACAAATGCAGTGTGGTAGCCCTACATTAACCTCAGAGGTTCTATTTTGTAGAATGTAATTGAAATCACTTTTTTGTAGTCTCTGAATTGAGCACAAGCCTAACTTTCTTAACATCATTTAGTTACAATCCCATAAAAATAGCTAAAAATAAAGTTATTGAATATCTTATTCTGGAAGACACAAGCCATATTCTACAAAAATAATTATGTAATAGTATGCAATATACTTGTATCTGTTAGACATTCTATTAAAATTCATTTTAATAATATTGACAATAATCAAAGGAATTTTCATAGTATGTATGTTCTTTATTCTTATGAAGTAGATTAATATTTTTCTGCATGTAATCAAAGTACATGAGATTTATTGTTATATTGCCATTTTTAGAACTTTTAGGATTCTTGTTTTAATAAACGAGATTTTTTCAAAATTTAAAATGCCTGTTATAAGAACAAATATTAATTTTTCAATTACATGCCTACATTTTTTAGAATTGTACATGACATTCATAACTCAGATAGTTGAAAACCATAAAAAGGGCAAGGGGACAACTTGATACCCCTTCCCTGAGATTTTTCTCTCACTACTGACCTTTTCATGAAAGAACATGGACCACTTTCTAATGATCCAGTGAAATGTATCCATTTCAAATGCTGTAACTCCATGATCAGTAACTGTTGTAAAACCAAAGAACTTTAGATTGCTGTTAAAAGAAGAAGAAAATGTGTACATTTTGTATTCTAGTCTTAGTCTTCATTTTTTATTTCTGAAATCTCAACTATTATTGCAAATGTATGGAATCACATGCATCTGGTTTACATTTAGTGATGAAAATAACGACTTTTCTTTATGAGTGCTCTGCAATAAAAGAAATATTATAGAAAATAGAGATGAGAAAGAACTTTTAGTTAAATCTTTTTATTTTATGAAAACTTTTAGGATAAAAATTTCATACTTTACAAGTGCCTTTGGATCATGGCATGGTATTAAGAATATGCTTCTCAGAAATCATTTTCTGTAGGCATATTAAAGAGCCTACAGGGTTAGGCACATCAGAAATACAATAAACAAAGTAGCTGAATGACACAAATGTATAAGGCTTCTGCTATTGCTTTAGTAATGCCATAATTGAAGTATTGTTTTATGCTTTTAATATTATTTTTTAACAACTCAGATTCTGATGTTTTGCAAAATGTTGATGTAATGTTTAACTTAACCGAGTTAAACATTATATAAGTAAAGTTAAACATTAAAATATGAATTAAAATACAGCATATAATTACATATATAGGAATAAAGAGGACTTCTTTTCTTTTTGAACATTTAGAAATTTTTTTATATCAGAATATTTTAGGGGTACAAATGTTTATGTTATATATATTGCCTTTGCCCTGCCTGAGTCAGAGCTTCAGGCATGTCCATCCCCCAGATGGTGTGCACGGCACCCATTAGGTGTGTATATACCCATCTCCTTCTGTCCCCTCCCATATGCCTGACAGCTGATGAATGTTATTACTATATGTGCACTTAAGTGTCGGTCAGTTAATACCAATCTGATGGTGAGTACATGTGGTGCTTGTTTTTCCATTCTTGTGATACTTTGCTTAGTAGAATGGGCTCCAGCTCTATGCAGGATAATACAAGAGGTGCTGTGCCACTGTTGTGTTTTGCAGCTGAGTAGAACTCCATGGTATACATATACCACATTTTCTTAATCCACTCATGTACTGATGGGCACTTGGGTTGTTTCCACATCTCTGTAATTGTGAATTGTGCTGCTATAAACATTCTAGTGCAGATGTCTTTTTTGTAGAATGTCTTTTTTTCCTTTGTGTTGATGCCCAGTAATGGGATTCTTGATCAAATGTGTTCTGGGTTCTGTTCCATTGGTCTATGTCCCTGTTCTTGTGACAGTACCATGCTATTTTAGTTAATATAACCTTGTAGTATAGCTTGAAGTCTGGTAAATTGATGCCTCCTAATTTGTTCTTTTTGCTTAAGATTGCTTTTACTATATGGGGTCTTCTCTGGTTCCACAAGAAGCATAGAATTATTTTTTCTAGATCTGTAAAAATCATTTTGGTATTTTAGTAGGGATTGCATTGAATCTGTAGATCACTTTGGGTAGTATAGACATTTTAACAATGTTGATTCTGCCACCCCAGGAGCATGGTATGGTTTTCCAGCTGTTTACATCCTCTGGTATTTCCTTCATCAGTGTTTCATAGTTCTCCCTATAGAGATCTTTTACCTCCTTAGTTAAATATATTCCTAGGTATTTAGTTTTCTTTGTTGCTATTGTGAAGGTTATTGAGTCTTCAATTTAGTTCTCAGTTTGACTGTTGCTGGCCTATAGGAATGCTACCGATTTCTGTACATTGATTTTGTAACCTAAGACTTTGCTGAATTTGTTTATAAATTCCAGTAGTCTCATAGCAAAATCTTTGGTGTTTTCTAGATAGGAGATCGTATCATCAGCAAAGAGCGATAGTTTGACCTCTTCTGCCCCCATTTGTTATTCATAGTAAATACATAGGTTCTGTTTTAGTAGGTACTGTCATAACATTTTACAAAGTGCACCAACTAATGATACTTTTCATGGTTTTACAAATAGCTATTGAGAATTAAAGTTGTTCTATAACTCATCAACACTTGTTTTTATTATTTTAATTTTTTGCCATTTGGGTAGACATTTTTAATATTTTATTGTTTTATTTTATACTTTCCATAACTATACAGATTCATAACCTTTCCATACACTTATTTAGAATATCCTCTATAAAGAATTGCATGTTCAATTTTTTGCTCATTTATTTTTCATTTTTGAATATCAGAGTTGTCTGACATCTTATAATTCATCTATAGGAGTTATTTACATATTCTTCATTATAGTTGTTTGTCATATATATGTAGTACAAATACCTTCTGCTCCAAACACCATCTCTTAATGAGTCTTTTTATGAATTGATGTCCTTAACTTTAAAATAGTCAAATTAATCAACAGGTTTGATTAATAGTTTCCATTGTGGTTAGTCCATTTTGTGTGATGTTAAAGAAATATTTGTCTTCCCTAAGAATAAGAAGATATTCTTCTGTTTTTTTTCTAGGATATGTGTCATTGTACCTTTTATATTTAGATTTATGATCTATTCATATCTATTTTTATATGTTAGGGATAAAGATTCTTTTTTTTTTCCAGATTTACTATTACTATGCTTTGAATGCTTGTCCTCTCCAAAATATATGTTGAAATGTAATGCTATTGTAACAACATTAAGAAGTGAGACCTTCAAGAGGTGATTAGGCCATGAAGATACCACACTTATGGGTGAGCTTGGTGCAGTTATAAAATGTCAAGTCTAGCCCTCTCTCACTCTCTCTTGCCCCTCTGTCTTCTGTCTTAGTATGATGCATCAAGAAGGTGTTCACCAGATACTGGCACCTTTATCTTAGTCTTCTCAGCCTACGTGTGATAAAATAAATTTCTGTTCTTTATAAATTATTCAGTCTTAGATATTTTGTTATAGCAGAACAAATGGACTAAGATAGCACCAATTCATTCAGCAATGCTTACTCAAAGACCTTACTTCCTACTGCATTGCTGTGTCCTGTAGTCATAAATCAAGTAATCATATATATGAGTTGGTTTTTGATTTCTCTATGTTTATATCCCCATTTGTTCATTATTGACCAATATCACATTGTCTTTACTATTGTAAATTAAATCTTGATGTAGAAGTGTAAATCCTGAGTTTGTCATACTTCTTTAAAACTAACTTGTTTAATTTTGCCCTATTGTATCCCATACAGACATTCAAACATGTCAATTTTCGCATATTAGAAAATCTGAAAATACTTTGATTAGAAGCATGTTTATTACATAGGTCAATTTTAGATAAACAATATCTTTGCAACATCGAGTCTTCTAGAACATAGACATAACATACACCACTACTGATTTGGATCAATTTTGATGTTGTTATTTGTATGGAGTTTATTATTAAGAGGTATTCTACATCATTTGTTAGATGTATTCCCACATGTATGGTATTTTAGGATGCTTGTTTAATGATATTTCTTTTCTTATAGATTTTCTTTTCTCATATTTGGTGATGATATATATAATATAATTTTCTTTACAACATTTCATTATAAAAATTTTTAAATAAATGGCAAGGTTGAAAGGATTTTGCAACATATACATAGACCCTACCTTTAGCATATTTCTGTTATTATCACCTATCACTTAGATTATACCAAACTAGATTCCACAGATTAAAAATAAAAACAATACTAAAAAATGTCAATGGAATAAATGAAAGAGAAAAAAATCCATAAATACATCACAATGGAACTATGAAATACTAAAAAAACAGTCATATTAAAATTAATCAGGAAAAAATGTTACTTTCAATTAGTGGGTAACTAAAAACTGAGTCATCAGAAACAATGGAAGCCAAAATATGTGATGTAATGCTTACAATGTTCTCAATAAAAACAGTATGCCATGTCATTTTCAGAGCACAAAATCAAAGAAAGCTTGACACATGTAAGTTCTCATTGAAGGAAACTGTAGATATATAATTTACCAGGAAAAGAAAGTAATTTCATGTGTAATGCCCAAGATGTACAAATAATAAAGAGCAAGAATGTGATAAGAAGGTATACTTAAATAAAATTAACCAGAATTGGATGGATAAAACAAGAAAAATATAGAAAAACAATAATACATATAATGAAATTTAAAAAGTACGAATTAAAAAATATAATAATAACAGCATAAAAATCTGGACAGAGTAAATAAAGTATTCTAATGTCTTTATATTATTCAATAAGAGATTGAAGATACTAATTATCTCAGATGTTGAGAAGTTAGTTATTCATGATCAACTGTGTAGGAGAACATCTAAAAGAAATAGAATGTTAAAGTCCCCAATGAATATGAGGAAACATATGGGGTATTTTAAAAAATATTTAAAAATTAAGAAAAAAGAAAAAGAAAGCAATATTCCAGTGGTGAAAAAGAGAAAGAACAAATAGTAGGCACCAAAAAATACACGCATACAACTATATCAATGAATATATTAATAATTATAAAATGATGTGATGCTCCATTTAAAAGACAAGGAGTTTGGCTAAAAAAAATCCAGTAATCTAATAAAAACATTTCCAATATTAGGAAATAGGAAGGTTCAAGTAAAAATATAAAAAATGATATCCCAGGAAAATTCTAACTTGAAGCTGGATTATCTATATTACAGTGTAAAAAAAATAGACTTTAAGGCAAAAAAAAAAAAAAAAAAAAGCAATAGTTATACTTAAGGCCAGTTCATATTGATTAAATATTTATTAGGTGTGTACCTAATAAACTAGCTTCAATGTTATGTAAAATAGAATTTGATAGAATTAAAAGGAAAGACATGCTAAATTATTATAAGTATGGTTTGTGTTGTTCATATAAATTAGTATTTATATAGAAAGTTTGAACAACCTAGTGAATATATTTAACACACTTGACATAAAATACTGCACAAACAATATTATTCATTTCAAGCATACATGGAACATTTACTAGAAAGGCCATAAAGAAAATTCAAACAATTTCAAACATTTAAATAATATGGAATATATCCTCTGATCAAAATATAATTACTTCATAAGGCAATGACATAAAATATTTACACATAAAATGCTTAAATATTAAATGCTTAGAAAATAGACTTTTAAGTAGCCTATGTGTCAAAGAAGAAATTATAATAAAATTTAGAAAGTATTTTAAGATAAAATTTAATAATACATACTTTATATAAAAGCATTTTTGATGCCAAAAATATGAAATAGATTGCAGCAGACCAACTATCCCATTAAGAACAAATAGAAAAATCTAAACAAATTAGAAAAATTACATATTTAAAGGAAATAGATTATTAAAGGATCAGTGAGGACTTATGAGTGTAAACCTCTATACAAGGAATGAGGGGATGTTCTGTAGCTCTCTATAGAAGCAACCTACATGTTCTGCCTATTCTGATTGTCTGTTTTGATGATGGGGAAGAAGCTCTGAACCTAAGCTGGACCCAAGCACAGAGTCACTGAGAAACCAGCCAAGGTTTTTGGGGGTCACACAAGGCTGGATTTATATAGTGGAGGATTGAGGAACCTAACACACTTGACTGACTTCCATCTCCATTAGAATTGCTAGGAGAAATTCAGGATACCCAATTACATTTGAATTTCAGATAAATAATGACTTTTTGAAATGACAAGATTCAAATATTACATGGGACATACTTGTACTGAAAATGTATTCATTATTTACCTGAAATTCAAATTGAACTGGGTGACTTTGTTTTTTGGTTCTTTTTTCCAGTTTGCTTTATCTGGGAACATTAATCTTAAGATACTTGCTGAATTTCCAAGGGTTGGGGAAAGAAAGAAAAAACAAGTGGCAAATAGAAAGCACCAAATAATAAAATCATACAGTAAGTATAAGAAAACTATTTTTATTATTTTTTGTAATGCCTGAAAGTTTGAAATTACTTCAAAAATAAGTATAAAAGAGGAGAGCAAGAAGAAAAAGTTGTTAATCAATCTACAAGTTAAAATTTTATGTCAGTATTTCCATCTTAATAAACATACCCCGGGTAATGTCAAGATTAGGCATAATAAAAATGAAAAGAGAGTGAATATATCTGAAGGAAAAAAATTCTTCTATAAAGTATAATAGCTGTTAAGTTTCACTCACATTTCTGTGGAATATAAAAATGGAAATAAAATGAGGGATATTTTGCTATTTACAGAATTCTGCTAATTATCCGAGATAGAAGTCTTCATTGTGATTTGTGAATAAATTTAAAAAATTAAATATTGAACTATTTTTTATTTGAATAGAATTTTTAACATAGAAAACAACTTAATGGAAATGAGGCAGTACTATATATTTGGGAGCAGAAAGCATCTGACTTTTATTATCAGGAAAAATGTTATCTTCATAATATTTGATTTTTCTCATTCTCTAAATACCTCAAATGTAGGACTCCATTCTTCTCTGTAATAAAAGCAAGAGTATCAAGTTTAGGTTCTCATAATAATCTTTATATCTTATCTGGCATCTTTTTGTACACACATACACACACACACACACACACAGAGCAAAAAAATTATAATGACATAGAAACTGCCAAGTAGGAACAGACTAATCTAAATGACCTTGGACTACCTGTTAACTGTAGTCCTACTCACAGATTTACACAGATAGACCACTCTTCCCAGTGACAATTCTAGGAAAGAATAGCATATATTTAAGCCAAATTTGAAGAAGGCAGGTTGTGTCTTACTAGATGCTTGGTATTTAATGTGCTTTTATATTGGGATCAAAAATAGGTTTGTAACAAACATCATGTACTCATTAGATTTTCAGGAACTATTTTATAGCAATCAGCAACAGAAACTAATGAGTAAGATGTAAAGTCAAAGAGTTAGGAAAATTGACAGATTACTTTGAAAATGGATCAGAAGCCAAAGATCAAGAAGTGAAGAAAAGATCAAATTTCTGAAAAATTACCTTGGAGCATAGTTTGTTTGGTAGGGCTAACGTTTTGAACATATAATGTGCAATTGTAATGCCAAAAGTTACATTGATATCAATTATCCCTGATTTATGCAATCTAAGAAAGATAACCTATGATATTTTTCAAGGCTATTCTATAATAACACATTTCATTCATTAGTTTCTTTATATAACCATTTTTTGAGCTCCTCTCACAAGTGAGGCCCTGTTGTGAGCCCTGAGGTCACAATAAATAGGTCAGAGAATGTACCTGCCTCCACAGGCCCTTTCCCAATGGAGAGAGACAGACATTAAACTTTTATATATATGATTGTATTTGATAACTTCTGAAGTGAAGAACACCAAGAAGAAGAGCTTAATGAGATAAAGTCCTGGAGGTGGGGCAGGCATGGGATATTACTTTAGATAATGTGTTCAGGGAGACTCTTCAGAAGCAAATTTCGAGTTGAGTACTGAATGATGACAGATGCACAGCCTTAATAATTAAAGGAAGAATTTGGGGGCAAACAACTTGTCCTTAGATAATGAAGTTGGAATGGTCTTTATATAAAACCAAAATTGTTCTACCTTTTCACTAGGATATTCATTTAAGAATATTCACTTCTGATAGTTATTACTACTTGATTTCATATAAATTTTGAGGACTCTGTCTCTAGAAATGCCATTATAATTCCTACAGTGGCAGCTGCCTTGTCTCTCCTGCTTTTCATCAGCCAGTGTGTCTTGTCATGATGACTGATTGCTTTAAACAATACTGGAGGAAATTTCTGTACTAAAGAATCATAGAATATCAAAATCCATTTCTATGTTCCGTATAAAGACATTTGAAATTTGAGAGAAAAGAAAACAATTATAAAAATGAAAGAGATGGCATCCTATAATTTATTACAATTTTTACTTTATCATTTATTTTGTCTTTTGTTTCTTAAATGCCTCTGTTTTTTCAAGGTGCTTTTTATTTAAAATAAATATATTTCTCATTTCTTATAGACAGTACTATTTAATGGTTGGAATTCTTTTTTTTGAGACAGAGTCTCACTCTGTTGCCCAAGCTAAAGTATGGTGGTGTCAGCCTAGCTCACAGCAACCTCAAACTCCTGGGCTCGAGCGATCCTTCTGCCTCAGCTTCCCCAGTAGCTGGGACTACAGGCACGCGCCACCATGCCTGGCTAATTTTTTTCTATTTTTAGTTGCCCGACTAATTTTATTTTTTCTAATTTTAGTAGAGCTGAGGTCTCACTCTTGCTCAGGCTGGTCTCGAACTCCTGAGCTTAAGCAATCCTCCTGCCTCAGCCTCCCAGAGTGCTAGGATTACAGGCGTGAACCACTGCGTCCTGCCTAGAATTAATTTTATTTAACTTTAATTTGTAGGTGTCATGCATACTATATTTATAGACATAATGGACAAATCTATTTAGCAACCTCTATAGTTTTCAATAGAAGTGAGTATAAGTATCCATAATAATGACAATAATTTTTTAAAAATGGCAAAAACCTCATATTCCATATATTTTCTAATCTCTTCTTTAGTCAACAAATTTATATAATCTCTGACTTCAATGTTTCTAATTCAAACAAAAAGAATTACAATTGAAAAGAAGAAGAAAAATAATTTAAAAATAGGTACAATCATAAAAAGATCTGGGAAAATTATCATAGATGTCATTACATAATATAAGAGGAAAATCTTTTTTCTAAAGCTCACTCTGTGCCACACACTCATACATATGGAACAATAATCAGTAATGTGTAGGGTTCTTTAGTTTGTCAGTGTAATTGAGAAACTCGTCAGTTTTGACTCTTGCTTTTTCTCTCCCACTTCTCACATGTGATTATCAATTCCTTAACATTTTCACCTCCTAAGTTTTTTTCTTTGTCATTTTTTATTTATCCTTATTCTAATTGCCCTTATTTAGGAACTTATCATCTCTTGTCTATTGGACACTGTGCTTCTGGTGGTGTCATCTTACCTCCCAATCCCAAATTCATTCTCCATAGCACTCTCAGAGGAGTCCCTTTGTGTAAAATCTCATTATGACCTATTCTTGCTTAAATTTCCTTGATAGTTTCACAAAGTCTGCTAATCAAATCTAGGCCCTTTCCTGTGAAATACAAGGCTGCTTATAATTGTACATAAGCATTACATAGATGAATTATTTTTCTTCTCATGATTGCCTATTGTCCCCTTAATATTCACAGGTAAATTCTCAGAGGTCTCTAAGATCTAGGAAAGTTATACATTTTCTAGATGACAACTTAAAAACATGTATTGACTAGAAAATTCAATGTCTCTATCTGTGTAACAGGGGGTATATGTCAATGACAGAGTTGGTAAAATTATTATGGGGACACAATTATTCAATTGATATTTCAGATTAAAGAAGTCTAAGATGACTTTTGGAGAGATCGTGTTCAAGCTGTAATCAAAAGATATATAGAAATTAGCTAGATAAAGTAGGGAAATTGAGGTATGATGGAGCATGTTCTAGAAAAAAGAAAAACAGATTGGGGCCAAGATGGCAGATTAGAAGCAGTTTGCACATGCTGCTCTCACAGAGAGGATCCAAAGTAGGGAGAACATATTCACCTTCAGATGGGTTGTCTAAGAGACAGCATTGTGAATCAACAGAGAGATGGCAGGAGGCAGCCACAGTGACCCTGTAAGCAAATATGGCAACAACAAAAGTAAATAAATTAGACTTAATTAAAGTAAAAATTTTTGCACAGCAAAGGAAATAATCAGCAGAGTAAATAGACAACCTACAAAATGGGGGAAAATAGTCACAAATTATACATCTGACAACAGGCTAACATCCGGAATCTGCAAAGATCTCAAACAAATCAGCAAGAATAAAACAAATAAGCCCATAAAAAAGTTGGTAAAAGACATGACATATTTTTTTCAAAAGAAAATATATAAATGGCCAACAAATGAAAATATGTTTAACATCACTATTCATCAGGGAAATGCAAACTAAAACTATAATGAGATACCACCTTACCGCTGCCAGAATGGAAATTACTAAAAAATCAAAAAACAATAGATGTTGGCATGTGTGTGATGAAAAGGGAATGCTTGTACACTGTTGGTATGAACGTAAGCTAGTGCAACTTCTATGGAAAACAGTATGGAGATTTTTCAAATAAATAAAAGTAGACCTACCATTCAATCCAGCAATCCCACTGCTAGGTATCTACCCAAAGGAAACAAATTCATTTTATAAGAAGACATCTGCACCTAAATGCTTATTGCTGCACAATTCACAATTGCAAAGATGTGGAATCTACCTATGCGACCATCAACTGATAAGTGGATAAAGAAATGTGGTATGTGCACGTGCACATACACACGTACCATGGAATACTACTCAGCCACATAAAGGAATGAAATAATAATGTCTTGTGTAGCAAGTTAGATGGAACTGGACACCATTATCCTAAGTGAAGTGTCTTAGGAATGGAAAAAAAAAATACCACATGTTCTCACTTATAAGTGGGAGGTAAACAAGAGATATATATGGTCATAAAATGGTGTAATGGACAATAAACACTAAGAAGGGGGAGGGAGAAAGGGAAGTGAGGGATAAAATTCTATGTATTGAGTACAATGTACACTGTTTTGGTGATGGGTATAGTCTAAGCCCTGACTTCAGCATTATACAATTCATCTATGTAAAAAAAAAACAAAACAAAAACAAAACACTTGTAACCTCTAAATCTATTGAAATTTTTAAAAAAAAGGAAGAAAAAAGAAAAAATGATATTTTTGATTAAGACTTCACTATTTATATATGTGCACTGGTTGCTTTTATATTTACCTCTGCAAATTTACCTTGTAATAATCTGTATTACTGTTATATAATTATAGATTAAATGTTCAAAATTTCAAGCATTGGTTAGAGAAAGGATATGTAAGTTTGAGCTCAAGTCCAACCATCTTCTTGTAAAATAGAATAACATTACTGAAGACTTCTTACATTTTTCATGTTATGAAATACATTTCTAAGTAAAATTCCCTGGTAATAAAATGTTAATATATTTGAAAATTGAAAATTAAAACAATTAAAAAATCATTAATAATAAGCATGGCAAGAACATTTAAGAATTTTTCAAAACTGAAAATATTTCTTAGTTTAATAAGGAGAAAGTTCATATTTTTCTAGTGTGTTATTACAGAAACACTTTTACTTTTGTACTCCCATCTTAATATCTATATGAATTTTTAAAATTTAATTGTACTGGTTCAGAAGCAAAGTTATAAGCAAATATTTAGAATGAAAGGCAACCCAGGAAAAGAAATGTGAAATGTAAAAATATTTGGTGGTGGGAGGAGAGGTCTGAAATAGAAAATGAAGAAAAGTCAAAAACAGTTAAAATAGACTTTGCCTTTGGAGGGACAGAGGGTTTGATGAAGATGGTGAAAACACAGAGAGGTACAAATGGAAAAGAAAAGAGATTTGTAAACCAAATAATTTACTTTTCAAATGGAAACTAATTTATTTTATTTAAAGTTCTCAGGCAGCTTTCTTTCACTGGTATTTGTTTTTCCAGCTCATTAAGTTTCTGAATGATTAATCTTTGCTCTTTAAGGGGAGAGAATGAGATTATTTTGTGAAGTGTGGGAGAGTTGAACCCCTCAGGACATAGTTTAATCCAACCAGAGGAAACTCAAAGCTAAGATTATCATGACATTGTTAATTTTAAAAAAAAGATATTTCTGACTTATTTTTAGTACATTATAAATGCAGAATGAGACATGCCATTTATCTAGTGGTCTGTAATATATATTTTTTCAATATAATATACTTTATTGCCTCATTTTGGTTTTGAAAAACCAAGGCAAACTTCTCTAAGAAAATACACAGAACTAACATAATTTATAGGTATGCCTATTTATGGGAAAAAAATCAGGAAGTTTGTTTTCCCCCCTGTAATTGAGGCCTAGATCTGTAAGTGCCATATAAAAATACAATTTTGGAAAAAAAATATTCCTGGTATAATATAATGTGCAATGTGCCTTCTTTGACAAATCATAGTGAACACATTCAAAACATATTGAATAATTAGAAGTTAAAGTCTTCCTACATATAGTTAAAGCCCACTTATACCTAGTTATTTTCTTACCCCTAAGGTTATGGGGATATGCAAGAATGTAGAAACCCTCAGCTAAATATAAATATATATTTAACTGCTACCTTTGTGGTGGTCAAGCTGAGAACTTTTCTTGCCTGTAAAGACTGCTATGACTCCTTTAAGCCAAAGACATTTCTCAAATAAACAGTATACTCTATACAAAATTTTCTACCTGAAAGTTTCATGACTAAGCACTTTTACAATATAGGACCCAAGGATTATTTTCTTTAAACTGTTAACATCCAAAAAGACACTAAGTTCCTTGAGATTTATATAAAAAAGATTATATATTATTTGAAAAACCATTAAATGCCAGAAACTGAATAAGTTGCTTTATACAAATTAACACATTTATTAAACATAAAAACTCTATGATAAAGGCCTAGGTGACACTCAAAATATTAATACTTCCAACTGGTATGACATTAGGTAATACATCTGAAGAAGGCATGGGCCACTCAGAGTGTATGATAACTATAAATGACTGGTGAAAACACATTGGCTTACTGGCTAAATTATCCACTAATGATAGATAGGTCTTGGTATTATCCTTATTTTATAGGTGAGAAAACTGAAGCATAGAGAGATGTGTTTTTCCCCAATGTCCAACAGCTGACAAGTGGTAGAAAAGGAATTCAAATGAGGCAGTCTTATCCTAGAGCCTGTACTCTGAATCCCCATGTTAGACCTATATTCTCCTTTCTAGATCAGCAGAAGCAAGGGTTAGATTTGGGCACTGTTTTATGTCCTCCTAATTTATACAAAAAAATCGTATTTATATTAGCTTTATTGACTGATAGCACCTTTCCTTATTAAAGAAATAGGCTTAAAGAGCATAGTGAATAAGGGACATGACTAAATCTCATTTCAAAACTTCTACTTTTTTTCTGGATCAAATGGACCTACTAGTCTATGTGATTCTATCCATGAGAAATTCCATACTATTGACCTAATGGATGGGGCAAGGAATAACTGCAATAAAGCATATTTTTTATTGTGAATATCCATAAATAAGTCTTTTAAAGGAAAAAAATTAGAAGAGAGAAAAATATACGAATAAAGATTTTATGTACTCGTAAACCTGTATATGCTTGCATTCTTGCATACTTTAAGCACCCTTATTTATCTCAGTAATTTGATAGAGTATCAATTTGAACTATACATGCAATAAGTTGTATGACTTTGACAGTTTCTCAGACTTTCTTTGTTTTTGAAAATATTAACAGTTTTACAGAGTTTTGATCAGTTATTTTGAGGAATATCTCTTAATTGGATATTTTCTGATTTTTTTCGCATTGTTAAATTGAGGTTACACATTTTTGGAAGGAAGACCCTAGACATAAATTGCTATTTTCATTACATAACAAGTGTATATACTATCAACATGATTTATCATTGTCGAGGTAAATCTTAATCACCGGGCTTTGTTTGTGGATTTAATATATACTGTTTTCAAGGATTATTATTGTTAAAATATCCGAATTACCCAAAGTGACCTGTAGATTCAATGCTCATCCTGTCAAAATTCCAATGACAGTTTTCCAAGAAATAGGAAAAGAAATCCTAAGATTTATATGGTGCCAAAAAAGACCCTGAATAGCCAAAGCAATCATGAGCAAAAAGACAAGAGTTAGAGGCATCACTTTACTTGATTTCAAAGTATATTACAAAGCTATAGTTATCAAAACAACATGGTACTGGCAAAAAAAAAAAAAAAAGGTAGACCAGTGTACAGAATAGAGAGCCTCAAAATAAATCCATGCACTTGCAGTCAATTGATCTTAGACAAAGAAGCTGAGAATATACAATGGGGAGAGAACAGTATCTTCAATAAATAGTGCTAGAAAAACTGGATATACATATGCAGAAGAATGAAACTGGACCTTTATCTCATACCATTTATAAAAATCAACTCAAAATGTATCGAAGACCTAAATACAAGACCTAAAACTATAGAATTCTTTGAAAAAACAGGAGAAAAGCTTTTTGACATTGGTCTGGGCAATGACTTTTTGAATATGACTCCAAAAGCAGTGGCAACAAAAACAAAAATAGACAAATAAGATTGCATCAAAGTAAAAAGCTTCTACACAGAAAATAAATCAATATAATGAAGAAGTAACCTATGGAATAGAAGAGAATATTTGAAAACATACATCTGATAGAGGGCTAATATTATAGAAAGAACTTAAAATATTTTTAAAATTTTCTAGAGACTTATGCTTTCACCTATGTGATATTCACAATTGCGTTATTTAATCTCCAAATAATTGAGGATTTTCAGATATTGTTATTGATTTCCAGTTTAATTCCATAACTGTTCTTTAGTGGTTTGAGTAGAGACTTTGTATGGTTTATCTTACTTAAAATGAATTAAATTGTGTTTCATGGCCCAGAATGTAGTCTATTTTAATGACTGCTCCATTAGGGTTTGGGAAAAATGTGTATTCTATTTGTTTTGTACAACATATTCTATAAATGTCAATCAGAGTAATTTGATTGATAGTGCTGTTCAGGTCAACCATATCCTTGCTGATTTTTTGCCGTTGGACCTGTAAATTACTGAAGGAGGAGTGCTGAAATATCAAAGTATAACAGTGAATATTTCTCCTTGTAGTGTTACAAATTTTTCTGTATCTATTTTGACTTTGTGGTTAGGTGCATACACATTCAAGATTGCTATATCTTCATGGAGAATTGACCCTTTTATTATTATTGAATGCTTCTTTTCATCTCTGATAATCTTCCTTTTTCTGAATTTGGCTTTATCTGAAATTAACACAGCTACTTCAATATCCTTTAGCATAGTATCTCTTTATTTCTCTACTTGTAATATATCTGTATTTTTATATTTAGATTTCTTGTAGATAATATAATTGGATCTTTTTTAAATACATTCTGACATTCTTTGTCTTTTAATTGTTGTATTTAGATCATTCACATTTGGAGTGATTTTTGATATATTTGGATTATTTACCATGTTGTTTGTAAATGGTTTGTATTTGTTGCTTTAGTGGATTGTTTATCCTCCTTCCCCCTTTTTTCCTACCTTATATTAATTTGCATATTATATGATGTCATTTTATTTCCTCTCTTATGGTTTTGCTTAAACTTTAAAATTTTATTTGTTTCCTTATTGTTTCCAATGTACATCTAAATATGTATATGTGTATATATATAATGTGTATGTGTGTATGTGTGTACTTATATATTCTTGTTTCAGTGCATTACCTAGGGCTTCACTGTGATTTTAAATAGGAGAAATGAGAGCAGATATCCTTGCTTTTCCCCCAATTTTATAGAGAAGGGATCTGGTTTCACACCATTAAGTATGATGCTCACTGTGGATATTTTTAGATGGTCTCTATCAAATTGAGGAAGTTCCCTTCTGTTCCTAGCTTCCTGAGAGTTATTATCATGAGTGAGTGTTGACTTTTGTCAAATGCTTTTTCTACGTCTATTACTATGATCATATGATTTCTCTTCTTTAGAATGTTGATGTAATTGATTACGTTTTGAATACTGAAACAGATCTGCATATTCAGTTGAGTTGTATAATTCTTCCTATTCAATGTTGGATTTGATTTGCTAATACTCTGTTGAAGATTTTTGTATCTATGTTTATGAGAGATAATGGATTTTTCTATTCTTTTTTGTAATGTGTTTCTATAGGGTATTGGGATAATTTTGGCCTCATAGAATGACTTAGGAAGGGTTCTGTCTGCTCTTATTTTCTGGGACAGATTGTAGAGAACTTGTATTATTTCATTTTTAAATGTTTGGTAGAATTCACCAGTGAACCCAGCTGATCCTGGTGATTTGTGTTTTGAAACTGATAATTGCTGATTAGAATTTTTATAGATGTAGACCTATTTGGATCACCTGGTTTTCCTTGTGTGGGTTTTGGTATATTTTGTCTTTCAAAAAACTGATCCATTTGATCTAAGTCATCGACTTTGTAGGCATAGAGTTATTTATAATATTCCTGTGTTATTGTAATGTTCATGAAATTAATAATGATGTTTCCTCTTTTATTTATGATATTAATGAATTGAAACTTCTATATTTTTCATTGTTTAGCCTGCCTATATGTTTGTTGGATCATGATCTTTTGAAAAAAACCTGTTTAAAAAAAAATTATACAAGTATAGCAAATACTTGTTCTATCTGCTTCCCAGTATCTTAACTATCTCCTATGTTTAGAGAATTTCACATCTTAGGAAGAATGCTACTCAACTACAGATTTTAAATTCCATACAGTAAATTTTTCTGCTCACATTGTAGCTTGAACATACAACTGCGTTCTTGCTAATCACATATGCCACTGCAGAATTTAGTCTAAATTTGCAGAAGTAAACATATGGTACCAAATAATTATTTCATTGGTTAGCAGGTTTTTTTTCTAGAGGTGACAAATGGTAGCCAGCACCCAATAATGTGCTGCTAGTGTGAGCATGTAGTATAAAGGGGAAACTACTAGAAGGCTTTGTCCTCTCCTCCTAACAACTGTGCAGAGCTTAAACAGATAAAAATAAAAGTCCAAATTTCCAATCCTGGCTAAACTCATATACTGGCAATCGAACTTTACATTACTACTGTGCTACACGAAACCACAATTCTTAGGCAGCCTAAAATCAAACTCAGATTTTAATCCTGTATATTGATGTATTTCAAAGACATTTAAATTCAGCTCTAGGTCTCTAATATGAAATGTTCACATTTATTGGCAAAAAAGAATTTAGTTTTCAAAGTGTTTCTTCAGATATTATGAATCGGGAGACACCAATTCACCAATACTATGCCTATTCAAATATATTTTATCTATTTCATGTATTTTACTTATAACTGGTTGTAACCAACAACTCTTCCAATTCAGAGAATATCAAAATTATTTGTGTATCTTCCTAAATAGCTTAACCACGTATTCAACTGATGTTTGTGAACTCTCTTTCTTTTGTGTGGGTCAGGGGCTGAGAGGATGGTTTATGGAATCCCCAGTTATTGTATAAGTGTTAATAGTTCTCCACATAGAACTGCTAACAAAAAAGTTTTATGGTATAATAATAATTATTTCTGCCAGCAAATTGGAGGTGGTAGTTGATAAATAAATGTTCTTTGCATATACTGATGGGTGACTGGACTGGTTTAAACCTTGGACACAGATTATGCAGAGTTTTTACATCTGTGGGAGCTAGGCAGTCAATGACTATTCCACAGCTTCTTTTATTGTCAGTGACAATTTCTTTTTTCTTTCACAGAAACCATAGGTTCTGGTTTTCATATTTTTCTTACTATGATCTTTTGGTAAAACCATTTATCTGGCTAATCCTGGGTCATCAGCTGCCTCACTTCTTGTACAGCTTCCCCAGGGACTGTTCATAATTCCAGTAAGTCAAGAGGTAAACTTATTACATACAACTGAAAATCTAGAACCACTTTCTTGGAAATTGTGGAAGGCTTAATCTTCAAAATCTCCTAGGAGTACAAGGAAAACATTTGCTCATGATTTTACCAATACAAGAAAATGAAGAAAAAATATAATTGTTGAGTTTTTATATTAGGGCATTCATACCTTGCCACATGTCCATCCATATCATTAACTCTAAATCCTCTTACAGCATCTCTTCACAAAGTACAGCATAACCCAGGTATTAATTTTTACAAATGTATATAATATTCCTAAGCTATAAATAGCAAAGAAATTAACTGCAATCTCCGTGCTTTGTGTCAATACAAAGTAGTGATACTTTTTTAGTTTTCCTTGACATTATTGAAACTCAAAGATCATTCTTATGCATAGAACAAAAAACAGTGATTCAATTTTAATTATAACTACACTATAAGGAATGATTTTTCTCAAATAAATCCTTATGACTAGACATACAAAAATGCCCATCTGTTATTAATTAATTAAATCTACCAAATTACAAAAATATTTTTTGAGGTTATTATGGATATTAAAATGTTATCATACATTGTTTTCCCACACAAATGCAGAAAAAAAAACAAAATAAAATAACAAAGCAGACACCTAGTATACCTAAATTGTTAAAAACATATTTTAATAGCTATTTATAAATTAAGAAAATACAATAAACTTGAAATTACAAATTGTGCATAATTTAGTCTTACATAGGCAGAGTAGCTACCAGGTCAGTAGTGCTGACTTAACCATTTTTATGGCCCTTTTACATAGATGTTTACCTCTCCATTGAAAAGAATTAGTAAAGGCTGAAGAAGGTTATCAATAATTTAACAGGGAATTTGCCTTCTTTATATATTTGTGGATAGACTATGAAGCTAATAAAGCCAATTTGAGTTCTTTTGTTCTGTGATGCCTTGCATATTTATTGTGAACAAGAGTGCCTACAGGAATTGAGAACCTTCCTAGTAAATATAGGTATATTAGTTTCAGGCATAAAGCCAGGGGATGTTTACTTAGACATGTCACAGCATAACTAAAAGTGAAGCAGTTAGCAATAGCATGCATATAAATAATGGAAGACTGTTTGCCCACTCAAAATATACAGAGAATCATCTATTATCTTTTAAAACTCTGTTTGTCATTAAAATTGTCTCAGCTTTAAAGTTACAAGCAAAACTAAAATAGTTTTAGATTTGATTTTTGGGACTTTGTAAATAAAAAGGAAGTGTGGTATCTAGTCACAATTTTATCTTTTCTGAGTGTCATGAGACATTTTTGCTATTAAGGTATTTTAGAAAATGTGTGTAAGTCAGATAAGCCATACCTGATATATGAAGTATATCTATGTGTTTGTATGTGCCCACACAAACTATATATAACAAGACAATATATGTGACATGTCATCAAGTGATCAGTACCTTTTTGAACCCTCAAGTAAAAAGAAAATTTAAAAAGGTGAAAGATAACCCCCCAAATTTTTATTATAATAAATGATCTGAATTTGTCAACACAAATCAAATACTGCTAAAGAAGAACAACAGTAAAATGGTAAAATCATGACTCATAACAATGTAAAATAAGCACCTATAAAAGATGTTACTTAACTCTTTAATTAATGAGGTGATACATAAGATATACAACTGGTCAAAGGAAAATTAAAATATCACACATGTAGGCAAAAAAGAAATACTGAAATGAATATATTCATAGATACAAACAGATTTCTCTACAGGGCAATAATTAGTATACTGAACACAACTAATTCGCTTTTCTGTAGATATAATTCATTTGCATTATTTTCAGTTTTTCAGAATTTACAGAGTAATAAAATAGATCAAAGATAATGAGCATGGACATAACCTAGACAGTCTCTAGGTACCCTAGAAAGTACCCAGTTTTCCAACAGAAGATACCAAATAATCTTTTTGGAATATTCCAAACTCTTTCACATTTTTTTCCTGACAATAAACAAAAAATATTATTTCATTGCAAAAGATCATGCTTTGAAAGAATTCTTTTGCACTAAGAACGTATGTTTTCTTAAAATATTTTTATCCCTAGACTTAATAATAATCCAAGGTTTTCATCTATTCCTCATGGATCTGGATGTGAATCATTTGTCATATTATTATGATTTTTGATTATTATATTTATTTAACTATCATATCATGTTGACAAATAAAATCCTCATGAAAGCAACTTTGTAATAGATACTTTGAATGATAAACACAAAACACCTTCCTCTTGAATACATCTCAGAGGAAGATGTGTTGAATTCTTTAATAACCAGGCTTGCTGTCCAATGAGTATGAGAAAGTGAATGTTGGAAAGGAATAAAAAACAGAGCTGAAGTCACAGCTTTAGCCCAGAATCAAGGTAAGACTTTGGTAAATGTATCTGCAGAAAGAGAAGAGGGATTCTCTTTATAAGATTTCAAAACTTTGGATGGCATTCATTAAGCCCAAAGTTGGTGAGTAATACATCAGCAGTTCTGTTCTTTACTCTCTCTGCATCTTTTGTAATCATTCTACCCAAGCAAATCTTCCTTCCAAATGTCTTGATTTCTGCTCGTACATCTCTTAAAGAAGCCAATTTTTGAATTTAGCTTGAAATTGTTCATTTTGGGGATTTCAAGGGTAGGCAGTCAAAATTAGGGTGCTCCAATTCAGAATGCCCAGATTTACAGTGACCAAAAGAGTAGCTTGAGGAGTTTGAGTGATGAAAGTATCTTACACATCACCTACTCTTATTTAACAGAGCAAAAGCCAAGGCTAGTATAGTATAAATGTCTTACCTCATGTGTCCTAAATTTCAGCTTAATTTCTGCTATACTAAATCAAATTAAAAGAATTTTCATTTGAATAACCATAGAAAATTCCACAAGCCATGTATAAAAAGAACATCCAGAAGCTATACTAAGTGTGTCCAGTTTAAAAATAACCTCAATGTTATAGAATGCTTCTCTTCATAAGACCTTGAAAAATATGTATTTGGAGGCCAATAATTGAAATACATAAGCTAGGATATGAGGTGAACCATGACAAAATTTTACAAGTGAAATAAAAATCATACTATAGAATTTAATGGAGATGTCTATAGTTTCTTCAGATATAATTTTAAAAATTGATTAAATCCCTTATTGAAATAAGCTTATAGATAAGGTATCTGAAATACAAGAATATCGTTTGATGGCATTGGATTGAATGTTTGGATCTCCATAGTTTCATTAATTCTATGAGTTACGGTTTTCACCATCAACTTTTTCTGTGGAACTTATTTACTTGAATATGTTTGGCTAATAATTCTGAAAACTGAAAAGAAATGTATAATTAACTTTCAGAGAGGAAAGTCAACAAACATAGGGAACTCTGGGAATAATAAAATTACATTAATTTTTAATTTTATTTTCTGTCCATTTAGAATCTAAACTCCACTTAAGGTAGAGACTTTTGTCAAACTTTTCCACAATTTTTTTGCACACTTAGAAAATTGCCTAGCACACAACAGGTACTCGATAAAATATTGTTGCATTAATAATAAGATTTTTAAATGATTTGAGAAATCAACTGACTTATCTCAACCTGAATTTCTTTACCTGTATACTACAATATTTAAAAATCTCAAATGATATTGAGAAATCCGAGAATACAAAACATTTTGAGTTCCTCAAAATAAAAAGAATATTTGAATCTCAGATATTGTAAATGAAATCTTCACTGTTGATTACACTCTGCCAACTAAATTGATTTAAATTAATTTCAAATTGAGGCCACCTGATACAGTGCAAAACCTATGTCAAGATACTTTAACTTACTTTCTTCAAACAAAATAGTAAATAGCTTTTAATGCCAGCGTTTCTCCTGGAAACATAGTGAACATTTCTAAAACACACCAGTCTCTTGAAATGTGGCTAGAAGCTGTCTCATGAAATGATGGGGAATAAGAAGTTCAATGATCCCTGTTGTGTCCAAAGAAAGCAGCCTTATGATGGGAAGCAGAATGGCAATGGCTGTCAGACTCAGCATATTTTCCGGAAGAAGGCCAATTACAAAGGGATTGTTCTGAGGTTTGCTGGCCATTAATAGATATAAATATTTTGAATTGGGAGCCAAAAGAGAAAAGGATGACTCATTCAATTCTAAGCTTTATCTTTTTTTTTTATGAAGAAAATACAATACTGAAGTTTAGAAATTTCTCAAAAGAAGATATAAGAATGGCTAACAAACATATGAAAAAATGTTCAACATCTCTAATCATCAGG
>CM052440.1:44486370-44505801 GCA_028533085.1 Varecia variegata
CTTGAAGTTCTGACTTGGGGGGGGACGGGGGTGGGGGCGGGGATGGGTGTATACCTACAGGAGGAGTGCGATGTGCACTGTCTGGGGAATGGACACGCTTGAGGCTCGGACTCGGGGGATTGGGAGGGACATGGGCAATATATCTATGCAGAACTTTTGTACCCCCATAATAAGCTGAAATAAAAAAATAAATAAATAAAAAATAAAAATAAAAAATACAATATACAAAGTTTATTCAATAATTCTTTGAAGGCATCTTTTCTACTAAAAGGAAAAAATATTCTCAGAAGTAAAATTAGAGCAAACTAGTGTCCTATCAGAAAAGAAATTTAGATTGGCTAAATTAATAATTTTAGTAGCTATTGGAGTCTGGTTTAAGTGATATGCTACAAAATTACATATATATATATTTGATCAAAAATTAATACTACATGTGAATGATTAGAAAGATGAAAATACTGATAATCACTTCAAAAATCCTATCTAATCCCTCCATGATCCAAACCTCTATTTTTAGGTAGATGAATAGATATGTCTAAAATTTATATGCAGAAACTTAATAATATTTTTATTATACTATATATGTTATTTTGCTTTTCATTGAACACTATAGCATGAGTATATCCATATTCTGTAAAACATATTTTTAAATGGCCACATTGTGCTTTATTTTAGATATGTACATCTAATACCACATGAGACAGAACAGATTCATTGATCTTTTACTGTGGAAAATCAGGGTGGTTCTATTTTATACAAACTGGAAGAACAATCCTTTTGCCTACCACATATTTCTATCCCCTACAAACATACCTCTAGCCCTTGAGTGGTTAGTTTGGAGTTTGAATAGTAAATCCCCATGTTGCTCCACTTTAGCCTCTGTTTAATTCTGGCAATACAGCATAGTATATAATTGGACATTTAGACAATCAAACATGGACCTAGACAACCTGGCTTGTAATGTTGAAAATATCACGTGACTAGGGGCAAATAAACTAACATGTCTGTGTCTTAATTTTCTCATAAGCAAAATAAGGATATTTTAAATTTCAACCTCATATGTTTATATATGATAAACAAATGAACATATTCAAATACATAGTGATGAACATATTAAATAGCAACCATAGTTTTTGCTATTTTTAAACTGTTATTTTATGAGTAAATGCATATTTTATTTGGTAAAGCATTGAAATGTGTCTTCTTTCTTATGTATGTATTGAGGACAAACTCTGTACCATGGAAACAGAGAAACATTGCCTTTACCTGGGCTGTGAGCATCTATCCAGGTCATGTCACTTTGTGCATTATTTTTTCTTTGATTGCACAGATACAGGATTCTAAAAGATGTATGTAAGCTAGAGGAAAAAAGAAAAACCACTGTCATTCCCAAGTGATTAAAATGGATGACTTCCCACAGAGAAAAATTTAAAAGAAAAAATAATGGCAGTTGGGATGTATCTTGAAATCTGAAGCATGTGGAAATTAGTTCCCCATCTCTTCTAGATAAAGTCAAAGCCAGCCATTTATTAAGGAACCATCTAACTGTGAATTTACTATTTACCTATCTAGCATCTTACTATTTGTGCCTTATGTCAAATATAAAGGGAAAACACTTGTCAAAAAAATCATTAAAAAGATCTCTGTCAAATTTGCTAATATAATTATGGCATCAAATAATGACTTTTTAAATTATATATGATCAAAGGATAAATTAAGCAGTATAGTTTCATAAGATTAAATTATATAATAAAAGCCTATACAATATAAATCTTTCCTCAATGTAAATGTTTCTTTTTTATCTTAAAAATGAGAAAATAAGAATTTATTCTCTTTCTCTAGGTTATCCAATTTGTTGGAATATAGTTTTTCATAATAGTCCCTTATGATTCTTTTTATTTTTGAGACATCTGGTGTAATTTTTCCACTTTCATTTTTTATTTTATTTATTTGGGTCTTCTCTCTTTTTTTGTTAGTTTATAGCTAAGTGTTTGTCAGTTTTATTCACTCTTTCAAAACCAACTCTTAGTTTTATTTATTTTTTCCATAATTTTTCTATTCTCTATATGGTTTATTTCTGCTCTGATCTTTATTATTTCCTTCTTTCTGCTAACTTTGGGTTTAGCTTGTCCTTATTTATCTAGTTTCTTGAGGAGTAAGGTTAAGGTATTTATTGGAGATCTTTCTTCTTTTTTGATGGAGTCAATTATTTCTATAAACTTCCTTCTTAGAATTGCTTTTTCTGCACTGCATAGGTTTTGGTATACTGTGTTTCCACTGTTGTTTGTCTCAAGATATTTTTTAACCCACCAAAATTGAATCAGGAGGAAATAGAAGCCAGAACAGGCCAATAACAAATGAAGAGATTGAGGTAGTAATTAAAACCTTCCCAACAAAGAAAAGCTCAGGACCAGATGGTTTAACAGTTGAATTCTACCAAATATTCAAAGAAGAATTGGTGCCATTATTTCTTAAACTCTTCCAAAAAATAGAGTTGCAGGGAATACTCCCAAATGCCTTTTACAAGGCTAGCATCACCTTGATGCCTAAGCTAGACAAAGACACTGCAAGAAAAGAAGAATACAGGCCAATAAATCTGATTAATATTAATTCAAAAATCCTCAATAAAGTATTAGAAAAGCACATGCAACAACACATCAAAAAGATTTTATGTAATTACTAAGTGGGATTTATCCCCAGCATGCAAAGCTCATTAAACATACGCATATCAATCAATGTGATACATCACTTTAACAGAATAAAAGTGATAACAAAATAAAATGATCATCTCAATTGTCTAGAAAAAGCATTTGACAAATGTCAACACCCTTTCTCGATAACAGCTCTCAGCAGTTTAGGTGTAGAAGAAAAGTTCCTCAACATTATAAAGGTCATTTATGAAAAACAACTAATATCATAATCAATGGAGAAAAATTGAAAGCCTTTCCTCTAAGATCCAGTACAAGGCAAGGATGCCTACACTGGCCACTTCTAGTCAACATAGTACTGGAAATACTAGCAAGTGCAGACAAAAAAAATCATCCAAATCAGAAAGAGAGAAGTAAACTGATCTCTGTTGGAGGATGACATAATTCTATATTTAGAAAATCTCAATTATGCCACCAAAAAAACCCTGTTAAAATGAATAAACAAATTTAGTAAAGTTGAGGGATACAAAAATCAACAAATTCATAGCATTTTTATACAAAAATAACAACCTATCTGAAAAAGACATCAAGAAAACAATTACTTTTATGTTAGCATCAAAGAGATACTTCAGAATATATTTAACCAAGGAGGTAAAAGACCTATACACTGAAAATTATAAAATACTGATAAAAGAAATTTAGGAAGACACAAGTAAATGGAAAGATATCTTATGCTCATGTATAGGAAGAATTAATGTTATTAAAATATTCATATTATCCAAAGCAATATACACTTTCAATGTAATCCCTCTAAAAGCCTCAATGGCATTCTTCACAAAAATAAAATAAAAAATCCTGAAAGTAATGAATCATAAAAGATCCTTGAATATCCAAGCAATTCTGATTAAGAAAAACAAAGTTAGAGATATCACACTTCCTGCTTTAAAATTATATTACAAAGCTATAATAATGAAAACAATATGGTGCTGGCAAAAAACAGACACATAAACCAATGAAACACAATCGAGATCCCAGAAATAAATCGAAATATATATGATCAAGTAATTTTTGAGAATGGCAGCAAGAAGGCACAATGAGAAAATGATGGTCTCTTCACTAAATGGCATTGGGAAAACTGGATATTCACGTGCCAAAAAAAAAAAAAAGTAAATCGGGCCCTTATCTTAAGCCATACACAAAAATTCACTCAAAATTGATTAAAGATTTAAACATCAGGCCTGAAACTATAAACTCCTAGAATAAAACAGAGGAAAATCTTGACATTGGCCTTGGCAATGATTTTTTTGAATATGATACCAAAAGTTCAAGCAACAAAAGCACAAATAGATGAGTGGGATGACATCAAACTAAACAGTGTCTCCATAGCAAAAGAAACAATCAACAGAGAGGAAAGGCAACATATGGAATGAAAAAATATTTGAAAACCATGTATTTGATAAGGGATTAAAACCAAAATATATAAAGGACTCATTCAATAGTAGAAAAACAATCTAATTAAAAAATAGGCAAAGGACATGAATAAGCATTTCTCCAAAGAAGACAGGCAAATGACCAGCAAGTATGTGAGAAAGTACTCGACATCAGTAATCATAAGAGAAAAACAAATCAAAACCACTATGAGATATAACCCCATACTTGTTTATCAAAAAATCAAAAAATAACAAATGTTGGCTAGAATATGGAGAAAAGGAAATCTTATGCATTTTTGGTGCAGTATAGATTGGTGCAGCTTATGGGAAATCATATGAAAGTTCCCCAAAAAATTAAAAATAGAACTACCATAGGACTCAGCAATCCTTCTTTGGGGTTTATATGCAAAGAAAATGAAATCATCACCTCATTAAGATATCTGCACTCCCATGTTTATTGCAGCACTGTTAACAAAGGCCAAGATGTGGAAAGAGCCTAAGAGCTTATTAATGGATAAATAGATAAAAAACCTGTGAGATATATATAGATAAATGAATATTATTCAGCTTTAAAATAGAAGAAGATCCTGCCTTTTACTGTGCCATGTATAAACCTAGAGGACATTATACTAAGTAAGATAAGCCAGGCACAGAAAGAAAAATATTGCATAATTTCACTTATTTGTGGAATCAAAAATAAAAGTCAATTATACAATAATAGAGAATACAGCAGTGGTTGGAGGACATGTGGGGAGGAAATGAAGAGATGTAGTTCAACGTATAAAAAGTAGCAATACGTGGGATGAAAAAGTCTGGAGGTCTAATGTACAACATGAAGACTAAAGTTAATAATATTGCATTGTATTTAGGATGTTTGCTAAATAAGATTTTAGCTGCTATTGCCACAAAAAAATGAGTAACTGTGAGATGATTTATATATCAACTTACTTTGCTATAGTAACCATTTTATTACCTCTATGTATCCTATGACATTATCTGTTATATTTTTAAATACACACAACAATATTTATTTTAAAAAAGAAAGGACACTAAAAGTTTTGGATGCTTTTATTAAGTTTAATTACCTAAAGAGTTTACATTGATTTTAAAATGTATTATTTTCCTTTATGTACTGATGTTCTGAGTATTTGTCTTATGATAAATGAGACAGGGATGCCTCTAAAACAGAAAGGGAACAGAAAGATTATTATAAAGCACATGACATTTTAATGAAAAAGAGATACAACCAAAAGAAAGGAGAATTGAAAGAGTTCCTTACAGCATAATATGTTATGCAAAAAGCAAGTATTTAGCTAAAATATTATAAATATTCTTTGATATATGAAAATAAATGAAGGCAGAGTTAGAAAATCAAAAGAATCAAAGATATTTAAATCACCTTATCATTCAATTAATTGAAAATTAAAAACATCAGCCTTACATGTTTTCCCACCACAAAATTATATATATGAATTTACCTACACATACAAGAACACATAAGCACATTATAACTTGTTATTAGTTTTTTTAATTTTAATTTTAACCTATAGCCTATCTTCCATTAAATAGAAAAGCTTTCTGCTATTCTTAGAAACATTAGCTATGTAGACACAAACTTTTTGTTCATTATTCAAGGATATTGTATAAGAACCTTGCTTATTTAAAGCAGGAAAAATAAGAGCAAATTAGAATATTACTGATAAATATTTATGAAAAGAGATCATGCACTTATGATTTCATAAGTTGAAAAAAATTATTAGAAGCAAAGTAATAAAAAAAAGAAGCAAAGTAATAACATCAAAAGTTGCTATTAAACAAAGGCTGACCTTTATGGGTCTCATAAAATTTTTTTAAAAAGTCAGTGATATGTCTATTAGCATCCCTGGAATAATTACTGCAATGTAACTTCTATCTATGTGACTTCTTTATGTCTTGTTGGGTACCACATTTATTCTTATAATGAAATTCACAATAAAAGCATATAGGCATACCTTGGAGATATTTTTAGGTCTAGTTCATGACCACTGCAGTAAAGTTATTATTTCAACAAAGTGTGTCTCACAAAGTTTTGGTTTCCCAATGAATATAAAAGTTACATTTATACTATACTTTTATAGTTTATTAAGTGTGCAGTAGCATTGTGTCTAAAAAATGTATATACCTTAATTTAAAATTACTTCATTGTTAAAAATGCTAAAAATCATTTAAGTCTTCAGTGAGTCATAATATTTATGCTGTTCTTGACTCACTGTTGATGGCTGCTGCCTGATCAGGGTGATATTGCTAAAAGTTGGGGTGGCTATGGAAATTTCTTAAATTAAGACAACAGTGAAGTTGGCCACATTAATTGATTCTTCCTTTCATGAGAGATTTCCCTATAGTTTGTGAATACTACATAGCATTTTACCCATAGAACTTCTTTCAAACTTGGAGTTGATCCTCTTAAACTCTGTTGCTGCTTTATCAACTAAGTTCATATAATACTCTAAATCCTTTGTTGTCGTTCAAAGGATGCTTCAACAAGGTTCATAGCATCTTTACCAGTAGTTGTTGATTCCGTCTCAATAAACCATTTTATTTGCTCATCCATAAAAAGCAACTCCTCATTCATTGAAGTTATATTGTGAGATTGCAGCAATTGAGGCACATCTGTAGGCTTCAATTCTAATTCTAGTTCTCTTGCTATTTCCTCCACATCTACACTTATTCCCTCCACTAAAGTCTTGAACCCCACAAAGGGTTGGAATGAAAGTGGGAAGCAACTTCTTCCAAACTCCTGTTAATGTTGATATATTTACCACCTCCCATGAATCATGAATTTTCTTAATGGTGTCTAGAATGATGAATTGTTTCCAGAAGGTTTTCAATTTATTTTGCCCAGCTCTATCAGAAGAATCACCACATATGGCAGCTATAGTCTTACAAAATGTCTTTCCTATGTAATAATACTTGAAAGACTAAATTACTCTTTAATTCATGGTCTGCAGAATGGCTGTTATATTAACTGGCATTAAAACAACATTAATCTCCGTGTACCTCTTCACCAGAGCTTTTGGGTGAACAGATGTATTGTCAATGAGCAGTAATATTTTGAAAGAAATATTTTTTTTTTCTGAGCAGCAGATCTCAACAGTGTACTCAAAATATTTGGTAAACCATGCTGTAAACAGACGTGCTATTATCCAAGATTTGTTTTTCTATTTATAGAGCACAGGCAGAGTAGGTTTAGCATAATTCTTAATGGCCCTAGGATTTTTGGAATGGTAAATGAGTATTGGCTTCAACTTCAAGTCACGAGCTGCATTATCCCCTAAAAAGAGAGTCAACCTGTACTTTCAAGCTTTGAAGCCAGGCATTGACTGCTCCTCTCTGTAGTTATGAAACTCTTAGATGGCATCTTCTTCCAGTAGACGGCTAGTTCATCTACATTGAAAATCTGTTTAGTGTAGCCACCTTCATCATTTATCTTAGCTATATCTTCTGAAAAACTTGCTCCAGCTTCTATTATATAGCAGCACTTGCTAGTTCACTTTATACTCTTATGTTATGGAGGTGCCTTCTTTCCTGAAACTGCATGAACAAAACTGATTTGATTTTCTATTCATATCACTAAAACTTTCTTTATATCAGCAATAAGGCTATTTTGATTTCTTATAATTTATATGTTCACTGGAATAACACTTTTTATTTTCTTCAAGGACTTTTCTTTTGCATTCATTATTTGGCTAACTGGTGCAAAAAGCCCAGCATTTGGTCTGTCTCAACTTTCAACATTCCTTCCTCACTAAGCTTAATTATTTCCAGCTTTTGATTTAAAGTGAAAGATGTGTGGCTCTTCCTTTCACTTGAATGTTTAAAGGCCATTGTAGGCTTATTATAAATAATTGGCGTAATTTCGATATTGTTGTATCTCAGGGAATGAGGATGTCCCAAGAGAGGGAGAGAGATAGTGATGCCAGTCACTGGAGAAGTTGGAACATACACATTTATCAATTAAGTTTGCCTCCTTATTTGGTGTTGTTTGTGGGGTCCCAAAACAATTTCAATAGTAACTGATCACAGATCACCATAACAGATGTAATAAGAAAAATGTTAGAAATATTGTGAAAATTACCAAAACATGACACAGAGACACGAGCTGAGCACATGCTGCTGGAAAAATGGCACTGATAGATTTGTTCCTGGGTTGCTACAAATTTTAAATTTGTGGAAAAAAAAATATCTGGGATGCACAATAAAGTGAAGTACAATAAAATAAGATATGCCTTTACTAAAATAACAGATAAAGAGAGAAAATTAACTCTGGATACTCTGAAAAAATTATACCAATCAATTGTCTACCACCCCTCCATATGTTTTCTTTAGAAAATTCTGCTATAATATCTAATATTTGGAGTGTATATACAAATTATACATTGCTATACCAATCTCTTTGACAGAAAAATATATATCAAATATTCTTTTCTGGAAAAAAAAATCACAAAAATTTTAAAATAAAAATTATTTTTTGTGATTATGTTTTTTACTAAATGATTCACTTTCTTAAGATTAGGCAGGCTAAATACAGGTATATCTTTCCTTCAGTGAAAATCAGATTACAACATTTTTTATAGTGTGCTCTATATTTATTAGATAATTGACAAGAAAAACAATTTTTGGCACGAGAATACCAATTTATTCCTTTTTGGAGCACATGAACACAAAATATCCCTGCAGGCCAAAAAAAAAAAAAAAATTGCAAAATTTAAATGACTAATATCTTATCTCAACATTGGGATACAACTGCTGCCTTAAAATACTTTAGAAAGTACCACGTATTGCTACGCATACATCCAGTCAAAATTTAATAAAATACATTTTAAAATGTTACAAGTCTGATAATAAACAAAAATCACACCATTAGTCAAATGAACAAATGCAAGCACTAGACAGAGAGAAAGCATGAATATGTCAATAGCAAGGCATAAAAAAATGGTTAATTGATAGCAAGATATTTCCTTTAATTTTATAAGGAAAAATTCTTGGAGTTGAACCAGTATTGATACAATGCCCTCAGCAATATATATAACCTGACCTTTTGTACCCCCATAATAAGCTGAAATAAAGAAAAAAAAAAAAGAAAGCAGAGCTACCACTTTGTTATTGAGCAAAACAATCTTAACAGTACATCCACAAAAGGTTGCTAGGGCAAGGTGGAGAAGGTGATTTAAAAGTGGATATATATGCAGCTTTCTAAATAATGAAAGTATATATTAGGGTGTATGCTTTCATCCCTGATTCACAACATTACTAAAAGGATTAATGAAACAGTTGGATCAAAAAATGCAATTTTAAAAATTTCTTAATATTTTGATCAGTTTATGGCCTGGTTTTATTTAATATAAGTAGCGATAGAAACTTGTATAATTAAAGAGCCCATGAGAATTATTAATAAGAAATTTATTATTAAATTATTAAACATTTACCAGGAATATGTCTATTAATCTTTATTTTTTAAACATCTAGACATATGATCACAATGTTACTTGAATTTATATCCATATTTAATATATAGATTTCTTCTCTATGATATTTCTCTAAGTATTTTACTTAAAGAAATAATTGCCAAAATTTTGGTCAATATAGAATGGAACATCCCATTTTGCCTGTGATCTCAAATTGTGTAACACTTGACAGTATGTCCTGCCAAGGTCATTGCTTCTTTTCTATTTCTCCATTTTATTAATTGAGCAATCCAATTCTCATTGGCCAGTGGAGTAAAATAATAAACCAATTTGTAATATTCATATTTGACAAGATTATTAATTAAATAATTTGATAACATCTACTATTCTACAAATTTGATCATTTTGATACAGATTTCTCTGAGAATTTATCTTCAAAATGAGCAATAATTATTTGAAAGTTTTATTAAAAATGGTCCCAATTTATTTTTATTTTTTATTTTGATTGAAGCATAATTGACATACAAAATTTTGCATATTTAATTTATACATTTTGGTGACTTTGGACATATGTATGCACCAAGGATATCATCACCATTTTCATGGTACTAAACATATCTGTCAGTGCTAAAAGTTTTGTGGTGTTCTTTTTTTTATGAGTATATTTAACATGAGATCCATTCCTTAGCATAATTTATATTTTCAAGTACACAATGCCATATTGTTAACTATAGGTATTATGTTGTACAGCAGATCTCTAGAAATTATTCATCTTGTATAACTGAAACTTTATGGCAATTGAACAACAATTCCCCATTTCCTCCTTCCCCTAGCTTTTGGCAACCACCATTCTATTTTCTGCTTCTATGAGTTTGACTATTTTAAGTAGCTCATATATGTAGACTCATGAAGTATTTGTCTTTTTGTACTGGCTTATTTCATTAACGTCTTATTTTACTAGAGGGCATTATTGTCCTCTGTATTCATCCATGTTGTTGCAAATGGTGGAATTTCCTTCTTTTTAAGGTTAAATAATGTTCCATTTATATATATGGAACACTTGAATAATTTCCATGTCTTGAGAATTGTGAATAATGCTGCACTGAATTAAGAGTACAGATATCTCTCTGAGATTCCAATTTTGTTTCTTTTGTATATATATCCAGAAGTGAGATTTCTGGATCAAATGGGTAGTTCTATGTTTAATTATTTGAAGAATCTCCACATATTTTTTATAGTGGTTGCACAATTATACATTCCCAACAACAGTGCACCAAAGTTCCCTTTTTTCCACATCCTTGCCAGAATTTAACTTTTGTCTTTTTGATAATAGCCATCCTAACAGGAGTGAAATGATATCTCATTGTGGTTTTGAATTGTCTTTCCTTGACGATTAGTGATGTTGAGCACCTTTTTATATATACCTGTTGGCCATTTTCATGTCTTCTGAGGTGAAATGTCCATGTGAGTTCTTTACCTATTTTTAATTCAGGGTTTCTTTTTATTTTTAATTTTTTTACTATTGAGTTGTAGGAAATTTTTATATATTTTTGTTACTAACTCCTCACTGGATATATGGTTTGCAAATAAATTTTTTTACCATTCTGTAGACTGTCTTTTTACTGTGTTGATTGTTTCTTTTGCAGTGCAGAAGCTTTTTAGTTTGATGTAATTCTACTTGTTTATTTTTGGTTTCATTGCCCGTGCTTCTGGTGTCAATTCCAAAAATCATTGCCAAGACCAATGTTAAGAAGCTTTTCTGGTATGTTTTCTTTGAGGAATTTTACAGTTGCATGCCTTATGTTTAAGTCTTTAATCCATTATGAGTTGATTTTTGTGTATAGTGTAAGAGTGTTTTTTCTGTTTGCTGGAATAAAATTTTGAATATGAGAAATTAAATATCCATCACTTTTATTTGAATTCTTAGGAAGAGGTATTAATCACTTAAAATAATAATACCATAAAATGCAGATAGAACCCTGTTACTTGTTCTTAGGGGTCTATTATGAAGACAGTTGATTTATTTTCCTTTAATAAATAGTGCCTATAAACACAGTGTTAAATAGTGTCTAAACACCAATAATGCAGAGTTGCTAAAGTAACATGACCCAAGGATGACATTTTCACTATCTATAAATTAACTAGATACTGATTATGTTCTTCAGGGGTCTTTAAAATATGATTAAAGACTAATAAAGAATGTGAGAGATGAAACAACATAATTACAAAAAGATGTAGAAAATCAAAAAACAGTTGAAAACTAGTAATAACCATATGGCTCAGAAATCAGTTAATCTTTCTCTGTATCTCTCTCTCTCTCTGAGAATGCTTAGCAATTTTTTCTTATCATTTTTCTAAAATAAAACTTTTATTTAGAATAGTTTTGTATTTTATTTAGAATAGTTTTATAGAAAAGTTGTGAAGATAGTACAGTAGTACAGAGGGTTTCTGTACCCATACCTGGTTTTCCTTATCATTAATTACTGGGGCATATTTGACACAGCTAATATTGACACACTATTATTAAGTAAAGTCCATACTTTGTTCAGGTTTCCTTAGTTTTTACCTGATACCTGTTTTATCTCCCAGTATACCAATCAAGATACCATATCACATTTAGTTGTCATGTTTCCTTAGGTTCCTCTTGGCCATGACGGTTTCTCTGATGTTGTTTGTTTTTGATGACCTTGACAGTACTGAAGAGTATTGGGCATATATTTTGTACAATGTCTGTCATTTGAGAATTGTCTGATACTTTTCTCATTATTAGACTAGGGTTATGTTTTTGGGAGACTGACCATAGAGGTAAAGTGTCATTTTCATCATATCATGTAAAAAGAACATATTATCAACATGACTTATTGCTGTTGATGTTGCCCTTGATCACCTGACTGAGATAGTGTTTTTCTGTTTTCTCCACTGTAAAGCTCCATCCTCCCTCCCCAATACTACAATCTCTGTAAGGAAGTCACTATGCACACTCTGCACTTAAGGAATGAAGAGTTATGCTCATCCTTTTTGAGGACAGAGTATCAACATAAATCATTTGCAGTCCTTTTGCAAGTGAGATTTGTTTATTCTCCCCATTTATTTACTTATTCAATTGTATATTTATATCACATGGACTCATTGATATCTATTTTAATCTTTGAGAGTAATCTTCAATACTACTTTACTTTGTTGATCTATTTGTTCTACCTATGGTCTTTGGGAGCCCTTTCAATGGTTTCCATATCCTTTTGTTATACACATGTCATTGTGGGTCATTTTTTTTTCTTTTGAACACCTCCTTAGTTTCTGGAATTAAAATGCACTCCAAGCTTATCTTGTATATTTCTTACCCCAGCCAGTTCTAGAACCAGACATTTCTCCAAGGAACTCTGGTTCCTTTTATTGGAAAATAGTATCAAAAATCTAGATCTCACCCCAACTGTAAACCATGTGACTGAGAACATTTTTAACTTTTAAGCTATTCTGATACCCCGGTAGACACCATGTGAACCTGGTCACATCGAAACCTGAGAAATGAAGAACTGATACTGTTTTAAGCCACTAAGTTTTTGATAATATGTTATACAGCAATAGGAAATGAGAATGGTATACCCTATTATGACTTATTTTTATCCTCACTGTTATTATTGATATGCCCATCATTCAGTTAATGTACAGTACAGAAAATACTAATAATTTACCGAAGACTTTAGGTGAATTAATATTAATATTATTCCATTTTATTTTATACTTTAAAAAGTAGATAATGACTTTGAGGGCAAGCATTGCACAAGTTCCTACAAGCAAAAATATATCGACTGTAAGAACAAGTATTGCACAATTTCCTACAGGCTTAGAAATGGTTTTCTTACTGGTTCTGGTAATAATGTTCTTTAGTTGGAAGAAACATTTGTTATGAATTTTTGTTTGGCTTATGAAAAGATACAAACATTTAAGAAAGAAGATTACCTTTTTGCTTAGTATCTTTTGAGACATCTGAATTAAACTTTGAATCCTAGAAGAAAATGTTGGAAAAACTCTTATAGACATTGGCCTAGGCAAAAAATTTGTGAAGAAGATCCCAAGGCAATGACAGCAACAACAAAAATAAATAAATGGGACCTGATCAAATTAAAAAGCTTTTGCATAGCCAAGGAAACTATCATCAGAGCAAACAGACAACCTACAGAACGGGAGAAAATACTCACATGTTACGTATCCAATAAGGGGTTGATAACTAAAATCTATATAGAACTCAGGAAAATCAGCAAGGAAAAAATCAAACAACTCCATTAAAAAGTTGGCAAAGGACATGAACAGAAACTTTTTAAAAGAAGACAGACTAATGGTCAAAAAAAATATGAAAGATGCTCAGCATCTCTAATGGTCAGGGAAATGCAAATCAAAACCACAATGAGATATCACTTAACTCCAGTGAGAATGGCTTTTATCAAAAAGTACCAAAACAATAAATGTTGGCATGGATGCGGAGAGATAGGAACACTCATACGTTGCTGGTGGGACTGCAAACTAGTACAACCTCTGTGGAAAGTAATATGGAGATACTTCAAAGCACTACAAGTAGAACTACTATTTGATCCAGCAATCCCATTACTGGGCATCTACCCAAAAGAAAAAAAGACATTCTGTAGTAAAGACATCTGCACTCGAATGCTTATAGCAGCACAATTCACAATTGCAAAGATGTGGAAACAACCCAAGTGCCCATCATTACATGAGTGGATTAATTTTCTCATCTATGAAATGATCATAGACATGTACCTATTATATAGGGTTATTATAAGGACAAAGGGAGTTAATATGAGTAAACTGCTTATAACATTAAATATATAATATGTGCTACATATTTGTTATTATTACAAATATTAATATTACATGTATTTTAAACTTATAATTAAGATATGCTCACATATTTTGATGATTATATGAATATTTAGGATCATATGCTGAAATTAACTCATTTAAAAATCCAACTAGTCCATTAGAAAATTGAGAGTTAAAAACCTCAAAAATACAAAAATTAATTCAGGACCTCTAAGAAATAATACTAATTTGATATATTTTTAAATGTAAATAATTTGATTAACCATCAATCATATAAACAACTTAGTATCCCTTTTAATTATTTAAAAATAGATTTTTATCACAAAATAGATTTTAGTCTTAGTGTATATTACTCATGTGATTTAAAATTGAATAATTTATTTTTAAGAAAATTTAATGTGTTAGCATATCCATATTAAGTATGTTGAATTTAAAATTCTGATTCATTCTGCTTGACCTTCAAATAGGTATTGTCTGTGAGTTAACAAGTATATGGTACCTCCCAAACAACTGAAATAAAAGTTAATTACAATATATTATAAAAATTACATATGATGCTGTGTATACTGAAAAATATTTAATAATAAAATTACAGTTATAATTTGCATATTTCTATAACAATGGAAGAATTATTTGGTTGAACATTGGATCAAAGGGTATTTACTGTTGAGCCTTGGGTCATTTATCTAAAACTACAAATACAAACTTGTACACATGAAAGACTATTTAACATACTTCCCTGTAGAAGAGTTTCTCTGAACATCTCGCTTTTTAAATTCAGAAGAATATCCTTTGAATTATTTCATGTACCTCTCAGGGTTTTGTCTTTTTTCATACATACAAGAAAAATATTAAGAAACAGCTGGAAATGGTGGAAGCTGAAAGCAGAAACCAGAGACATAAAAACTTATCAAAGCAAGTGCTTTGTCCCCCTGCCACTGCAGGGAATATAACTGATCAAGAATGGGGAGCAGAAAGAGAAAGCAGGATGGGGTAGAGATAATAAACTTTTACACAAAGCACGGTCAGCTGGTACAGTACTCAAGGTGGCACACTCCAGAGCTGAAACCTATGTTCATACGGGTTGATTGGCGTAACAGACTTTAGGGATCTGAGCCACCATTTGAGAAAAAATCAGACAACATTTTAGCTTTAACTTTTAAGACATGCTGGTTTCACTTTGCAGGGAGAAATAAGCTCTGTGGAACTCTACTGGAAGAAATGACCAGTATGTTAATTCATTTGGATATACCCATGGATTTTTCAAACATCTGGCAAAAGAAGGCAACTAGAAAATCACTAATTCTTTGTTGTTTAGATATTGTGTTGAAATTGAAGCACTTTACACAGTCATGTATTTTCTCTTTTTCATTCTTTAACATACCTCAAATTGCATGAATTTTAAAGGGTAACCACAGAATTCATCTATACCAACTAATTTTAAAATTTAAGTTCTTGAAGAATGTACTGATTTTCTAACTTCTATCTTTGAGTTTCATTTATTTAGCCCAATAAATATTTTAAATATGTACTATGAAGACAGCAAAGTATTATGAGGTGGAGTTACATGATGACTAGAATAGACACTGCATCCACACGCATTGTATGTAAAATATAAAGGTAAAGGAAATAAAACAAATTATAACAATGAAGTGCCATGAATATAATAGAAAACAGTGAATGAGAAGACTTCTAACTATGGGGTACTAGCCTAGTCAAGAGTAATCTCCATAAGTGAGTCATTAACTATCATTTAGGCTTATTTTTAAGATTAAATTTTACAATGCAAGTGAAATGCATTCCTGACATAGTAAGAGGTTAATAAATATTAGTATTTCTGTTAGTCAAGCTCTGAAGTATTTATAAAGATGGGACTTTGAACGGGGCCTATCAGAACCATATTAAGAAGGAGCAATTGTCAGATATTTTCACTGGTTTCTCAGAGGTAGCATTTAAGAAAACATATGATCTGTTCACTTAGAAGGTAGGAAGTACATATGTATGTTTTGTTCCTAAACTTATCACTTTGGCATACATAGGTACACCTCATATTCCTTAGCACAAATCTATTGCTGGAGTTACTGAGTCATAGTTAAAAAGTATGGATGTTCTCATACATCTTTGTTCACTTCCAACAGGTCATTTTTAATGTTTACAGATGAGGCACTCTTACTCTCAGTAAGCCATTTCCTGGATCCCTCACTACTCTTCTTGGTGAACTGACTCAACATTTCATATCAGAGAGCACCACTAAGACCTCCAGTGACACTGAATTTGGCCAGGCAGCTAATAAGTGTCTTGTCAGTAGTCAGTATACCACACATACAAATCCCAAACAGAGTTTAGCAGAACCAACATTACATTTTAGAAATTAAATTTGAAAATGTCATATTTTTATTCATTTATAACTTGATTTTATTATTTTAATGTCCATGTGAGGAGAAATATCTTTGTTATCTTCTTTTTGTTTTTAAAGACTAAAACCCCAGAGATAGAGAAAGCTGAATTGTCTAGAAATACCAGAGGCAAAATGTATATTACACGCTGGATCAGTAATTAAAATTAAGGAGGGGGTCCATTGGGTTTAATCTCAGGGATAAATAGAGACCAGTGCTTAAGTTCCACCAAAATTCTACATCTCATATCTAATTCAAAAACTTATTCTGTGAAAATGAAACAATCATGTTTTTAAAAGAGAAAAATGATAGTTAAATAGCATAGCTCCAATTATGGAAATGAGCCAATTAAATCTTATCTTACTAGGGCCCAATCATGTTTGTTATCTAAGACTAATTATAGTAATGAGACTTTTAAAACATAATCTAAATTATCATAATATACTCATTGATGATTTCATTGAATTATTATTTTATGATTTAATGGAATGCTCAGCAATGAACTATAAAATTATATTGCTCTATACTACAAAAAGAAATACCTCCAACTTCATACCAATACATCCATCTGTGTGGAAGACAATGGTTCAGCCCAATCTGTTTTGAATGTTGCATACAATTATTTTTATCACCAAAAAATCAAAATGAATTTTCCATGTTCATATGCATGAATGATTAAGCATGGAGAATAGAAGGGGGTTTGTTCATTAGATTAAATTATAGATATGGAAAAAAAGGTCATTGAAATAAATTAATTGGAAAACTTATATCTTGCTGGTTGTTTTCTTAAACATGCATTTGGACAATTACAAAAATTAATATGCCTGAAAATACTTCCTTTTATTTATAGTGTTAAGATCATGCTTAAATAAGCTTTTCTGAAATATAATTTTGGTCAAACAAATTAACTAAACCAATCTCCATTTTCAATCAATGTTCTGCAAGAGATCTTAGCAATCATGCAGTTTAATATGAATACTTTTTTACTTTATATTTCAGCTTCTGGGAAACCTTACTGAGGTTGTCGGTTATCGTGTTTTGGTGGGCTTAATGGCCACTGTCTGGTATATATGCATCTTACTCTTTAGAAACAAGTGTCTTCTTGTTCCACAAATCATGCCATCAGGTGTTGTCAGTCCAGGGGCTGCCTCTGTATGATGGATATCCTGTTATGAAACTGGAAATTATTCAGTGGTCCCCAGTGAAGAGAGGGCTGAAAAGAAGTGGTATTTTCTCTACAAGATAATGTTCTTGTTTCTGTTTTGTTTTTTCAGGCAGAGGCTTCTTTCTTGGTCAAGGGAGAATAAATGGGAAGTGTTTCAGAGGTGTTTTGGAAACCAGGATATTCAGAGTTGCCTAAACTCTCCCAAAGTTTTATTTGAGAGAGAGACATCACATTATATTGATTGTTGTCCCTCTTGTTTTACAACTAATTTTCGTGGTAGATCAAGGTTTCTCTGCCTCTATCTTTCTTTCCTCAATTGACTTCTTACAAGATAACTTTAGTACTTTTACAAAACCACACCACTGTGGTTTACAGAAATATATTCAGTAACATTCATATTGGGTCTCCTCAAACTCACAGTCTAAAAAGCCCTGCATGATTTGGTCCTTTGCCAACATATTTTACCCAAAAAAAGAAGTGTCATTATCTTTCATAAGCACATATTTTTGCAGTCAGTCTTCATAATAAATTTTTAATTATTGTTGTTTTATGCCAATTATCATTATAGCAACTCACCTCGCTGTATATTCAAATGTATTATTTTACATCTTCTTAATAGCACACTATGAATTATTTCTGCCAACTTTTAATTTTTGAGATTTATTAAAAAATTTTTCTATTATCATTTTGAAATGCAAAGATAAAAAAATTAACAATGGGAGGATAGAATATCCAGAAACTCTGGGACAATTTTAATAGATGTAATTATCATACTAGAAATAGAAAAAGAACAGAGCAGAAAAAATATTTGAAATAACAATGGCTAAGAACTTTGCAAAATTAATGGCAGACACAAAACTATAGACCAGAAAGCTCATATTTATATGGCTATATATATACATATATACACACACAGTTAGACATATCATATAAAAACTGCAGAAAACCAAAGACAAAGAGAAATTCTTCAAAGAATTCAATGGTAAAAATAATTACCTAACCTCTAGAGGACCAAAGACTAGAATTACATTGACCTTGTAGTCAGAAACTATACATGAAAGAAAAGACTGGAGTAAAATATTTAAAGCATTGAATCATCAATTTATTTTTACATAGCTAGCAGAATTATCTATCAAAAGTAAAGAAGAAGTATTTTCTCAGGCAAACAAAACTGAGGTAATTCGTCAGCAGTGGACCTTCCTTGCAAAAAATATCCAAAGAAGTTCTTCAAAGAAAAGGAAAATGATACAGTTAAGCAATATTCATAAAGACAGGAAAAGTTTTCCATATTAATATAAATTAGTGATTGAAAAATTTAATAAATAAGGGAGAAGAGACAGATCATAAGTGTAGAAGAATTATAAATAATTTATATAGATAGACCACCCTAAAGGAGATATAGCATAACTCCCTACTTCTTAAGTATGGACTGTGCTTAGGACTTCCATCTAGAGTAAAGTATTGTGGTTAGAGAAAGCCCAAACACCAGTAATCCTTTTATGCCTCAGTCGT
>CM052440.1:44506301-44528384 GCA_028533085.1 Varecia variegata
CAAGCAGTTGTCTTTTTTAACTTGAAAATCATAGGGTTCTGAAATTCAAGAAATGGAAAAATCTTCTATGTCACTGAAGCAAACTATCGAAAAATATACATGGATCACAAAAAGATGAAGTAATTTGCATTATTTTCTTTATTAATGATTAGATTTGCTTCTAATTTGGCTTATCTAAAATTTTCTTGAAAAATATAATGCAGCATAATTTATTCTCAGGTAAGTATTACTTTGAAAATATCAAAATTTTATATCTTACCAAATATATTACCATTAGATAATAGCATAAAATAGTATTAAAAAGAAAAATGGAAATAGGTGGCTAACTTTGGAGAATAAGTTACGTGTAGAGAAAAGAACAAGAAGGGGAGGTAGAGTGCATAAAGCTCAGGAAAAATGAAAACCCCTAAAAGGAAGGGAAACTAACCAAAAAAAAGTAGTTCTCCACAGTGAAGACAGGTGGGACAGGTGGAATGTTCTAAATGACAGGACTGTTCATGGTAAATCTATCCATATGACCTATGTTAACAGTGACTCCACTGAAAAGATTAGCCATTTAAAAAATATTTTAAAAGTTATAGCCCTGGGCCTACAATGTATATTTGCAACTTAATAGGTCACTAAAACTTTTTACATAAAAAGTAGCAATGACCTTCCTTCTCTATCTGCTATAAAAAACAAGCAAACAAAAAACAAACAAAAAACCCTGAAACCAATAAATAAATTTATAACAATGAGGCTATCTTCTTAGTAATTATCATGAGACTAGTTTTAGAAAATAGAAGATATGGAGGGAAAGAAAAATAGACATCCACATAGAATATTTAGATTTTTCACAGAGAAAGTAGACAGAATCACATTTAATGGTCAATTGGAGAGGTATTATTTCTATTGTTGTTTATGAAATGCTGTTTATTAATTGGTAAATGATGCTAATATATGCAAACATACGTGTTTTAGTTTAGACCGGATAATGCCACAGTAACAAATTATTCCCCAAAACTCAGTGGCTTAACGCAACAAAGATTACTTCTTTTTCACATGACATGTTCATCATGGAGCAATGAGGTCTTTACTGTACATAGTGACTCAAATATCTAGGATAAGGAAACTGTTATATTGAAACTTCATCATCAGTGATATGTGGCCTCTGTGGCTGCTAGAGGCTATTATATTAGCAGTTAAAACACTTTGTCCTAAAAGAACACACTTTATTTCTTTAATGTACATTTCACTGGCCAGAAGCAGTCATTTGATCCTTTGTAACTGAAAACAAGCAAGAATAATCCTCTCATGTGTTCATCAAGAGAGACTAACATACATAGGTGTACGTTAAGGTCTCTACCATGGTGTTCACACTGCCCTTAGTTAACAATGGAGTAAGAGACTATTCAGTCCCTACAGCTGTGCTTGTCAGCTGACAAATCAAGAAGCTAGAAATTCAATTTGCCTTGGATTATAGTTTTCAAAATAGCCACTTTTAAATGCAATCAGAAACATATGGAACACATTTTTTTTTCCAAAATATTTCAAAATATTAAGAGGATACAATGTATTTGATACATGGCTTGAGTCAGAGCTATAGGTGTGCCCATCACCTGAATAGTTGGAACATATTGTTTTTAAAAACACAAAAGTTTCACCTTCTCTAACTATGAACCTCAATATTTTCAGAAACACTGAATCTCACCAGGTCTTTTTCATATTGGAACATTATAGTGCAAGTGTTTCTACGTATGACTAATGCTTTATGCTTATGTAAAATCACTGTCTTTCTTACACTAATAATATTTCTAGTGTCAGTTTTAATGGAAATGATTTATGATGCTTGGTTGAAATAAAATAAAATCTTCCCATGGTGAATATCCAAGTTAGATATAGCATATTAGAAACAACTAAAACAAAAACAAAAAGAGACTTTAAATAAACTAGGCACTTTAGTCAATGGCTTTCAGAACTTGGGAAAAAAAACTGACTCAAAGTAGCCAAGACAAATGCTTTTAAGCACATTAAACAAAGTCAGACTTTAAAAATATATCAGATTTTAATACTGTTGTCTCCCAATATAACTCAATATAATATGAATATTAGATGCATTTTTCAATGTCACAATAATGAAGGAAATAAACCAAATTCTTCTCTAATTTTTCATAGGCAAAAATAAATTTAATAGTTAAAATAATTTAATATATTTTTATTCTTTGACTTCTTTCCAATTTATAATTTTGGTGATAAAATCTCAAAATGAAATATTTCATATCCTGTTGCATTTTATGTGAAAAAAATGAAGTCTGTAAATAAGAAGTCAGAAATAACCTTAATGACTCTGTAAAACATATATTTTCTGATTAAAATTTTAGGCTAAATTGGTTTATGGGACATTTGTTTTAACTTGTTTTCTCTAATCTTAATTATAAGGTTAAATTTACCATCATGTTTTACTTTCCTTATCAGTGTTAAGGTATTTTTTTTTATAAAAGCATTTGTTTTAATACATAAACTACTACTCCGACCTGATGTTTTTGGTATGAGATGAGTCTTATGTGTCTTCTTTTTCCTTCATTTGCCCCTAAGGATCTGAGCAGAAAGACTGTTACTGTTATTTGTAAATGGTTAGGTTTTTATAGGGGTCTTGCTGTCCATATTCTAAATGGCTGGAGAATTTGGAAATGATGTTGGACATTAGCTCAGGAAGTAACCATGGTAGGAGGTACTTACTGACTTACGTTAGATCATTTTATGCCCGGAAACCCTAAAGGATGACATTTACATGATTTCTATGAGAGTTGCCAAGGACAGACTGTCAAGCAATCAAACAGTCCCTAAGCAGCAGCGTCATGACTAACTATTGCAGCTGTGGAGTTGGATTGCTACAGTTTCAGAGATTTGGCTGGTAAAACTACGACAAGGCCAATTGGGTTTAGAAAGTTTATTAGTCAAACATTAGTTAGATTTATTAATTTACTGTTCACTCCCCAACTAGTATGTAAACTTGAAAATTGAGATTTAGCCTGAGTCACTGTTATATACTGTCACGAATTTATTATCAGCCATATGTATGAAAGCTTATGAGACTGTGACCTCTGGATTGGGTTTATTGTAATGATTATTTTTATGTGTCAACTTGACTGCACCCCGGGATACCCAGACATTTGGTCAAACATTATTCTGGGTGTGTCTGTGAGGGTGTTTCTGGATGAGATTAACATTTGAATGTGTCAATAGACTGTGGTTTAGTAAGAGGAAACTTCTCTTTTCTAACTGTCTGAACTAAAACCTTGGATTTTCCCCTGCTTTCAGATTCAATTGAAAAATTGGCTCTTCTTGGGTCTTGAACCTGCCAGTTTTGGGACACGAACTCCATCATCGCTCTTGTGATAACATAGTCAACTAACACATGTATAATAATAGATCTATTGTATTATATACTGTATTTTTATAATAAAGTAAGCTAGAGAAAAGAAAATATTATGAAAATCATAAAGAAGAGAAAATATATTTACTAGTCATTATGTGGAAGTGGATCATCATAACGGTCTTGATCCTCATCATCTTCATGTTAACTTAAGTGAGAAGGAGGAGAAAGAAGAGGAGTTGCTCTTGCTGTCTCAGGGGTGGCAGAGGTGGAAGAAAATCCATGTATAAGTGGTATAAATGGTCCTGCACAGTTCAAACCTGTGTTGTTCAAAAGTAAACTGGAGATGGAGATAGAGATAGAGATAGAGATAGAGATGATAGAGATAGATATAAAATATAGGTAGAAATTCAGATGAGACCTTTTGGGAAGTATTTAGGTTATGAGATCTCTGCTTTTGTAAACAGATTAATGCCTTCAGAACTGTGTGTGTGTGTGTGTTTGTGTGTGTGTGCATGAGAGATATATATCTCCTATTAGTTCTGTTTCTCTGGAGAACTATGGAGATTTTGGCACCAAGACTAGTTCTAGAGAACAAAACTTAAGAAGGAGTTTTCTGAATTGGTTCTGAGGTTTCTGGAAGTAGGTATATAATCTCATTAGACTTAAAGATGCTAATGACTCTATTTCCAGTAGTAAAGAGAGCATTGATGGTCCACATCATGATCTAGCAATGGAGATATACAAAATATCACAAACTTTATTGGGATATAGCAAGATGGATTGCTCCTTAGGTCACTGGACAAAGTGGGGAAAGAGATCTAGTGGGCTTTCTGGGGTCTCTTTTATAAGAGCACTAATCACATTTATGAAGGCTTTTATCCTCATCACCAAATTACTTCCCAAAGACCCCACCTCCTAATACATCACATTTGGGGTTGAAGTTTCAACACACGAATTTTGGGGGGACACATATTTAGTGCACAACAGGTCCTGTTTCTTCCATAGCCAGGAATCAAGCGGTAGAAATGGGAATGTCACTAGTCACTATTATTCCTAACAACCCACTGACAAAATTTTTGCTTTCTCTTCCTGAAACATGTTTTGCTTACCTATAGGTTTTACTTCCAAAGGAAGGAATGTTTCCACCAGCGGATTTTTTCTCTTGCTGATTTGCTTGAGTTCTTTGTAGATTCTGGTTTATTAGCCCTTTAACAAATGTATAGCTTGTGAGTATTTTCTCTCATTCTGTAGGTTGTCTATTTGCTGTGCTGTTTATTTTCTTGCTCTGTAGAAGCTTTTTAATTTAATCAAGTCCCATTTTTCCTTGTTGCTGTGATTGCCATTGGTGTCTTCTTCATAAATTCTTTGCCTGGGCTAATATCTAGAGGAGTTTTTCCACCATTTTCTTCTAGAGTTCTTGTGGTTTCATGCCTTTATATTTAAGTCCTTTATTGATCTTTAATTAATTTTTGTGAGTGATAAGAGATATGGATCCTGTTTCATTCCTCCCCATGTGGCTATCCAGTTGTCCCAACACAATTTATTGAATAGGGATTCTTTTCCCCACTGTATATTGTTGTCTGCTTTGTCAAAGATCAGATGGCTGTATGTGGATGGTTTTATGTTTGGGTTTTTATTCTGTTCCATTGCTCTATGTCTCTATTTTTGTGCCAATACTGAGCTGTTTTTGTTACTATAGCCTTGTAGTATAGCTTAAAATCTGGTAATGTGATACCTCCAGATATGTTCCCTTTGCTTAAGGTTACTTTGGCTATTTGGGAACTTTTCTGGTTCCAAAAAAAGCATAGAATTATTTTTTTCTAGATCTGTGAAATATAATATTGGTATTTTGATGGGGATTGCAGTGAATCTATAAATCACTTTGGGAATTATGGACATTTTTAACAATGTTGATTTTACCAATCCATGAGCATGATATGTTTTTCCATTTGTTTACATCATCTGCAATTTCCTTCCTCAGTGATTCATGGTAGGAGAGAGGAGGTAAATTAAAGGGAGGCACTTAACCCATTATTATTCAAATAAAAAATATACCTTCCCATTTACTGCAACGTGTATTTCCTTTGACTATCTGACCAGATTCAGTGTTTTTGGGCAGTGAGAAAAAGAGTGTAGTGGGTTTATTCTCATTGCCTCTTTTCATCACTCAATAGTTGCAGTTTCTGGCTTCTCTATTTTTGGACAAAAGGAAGAAAGAAAATTAAAGGAAAAGGACATAGTACTACACTGAGAGTGCTATTAACTCTGCCATCAGAGTTGTCTATGTTCTAAATGCTCAGATATTAGTTTTTTATGGGTACTTTAATAATGAAATTTTATCATTAAAATCTCCCATTCGTTCTTCCTTTTTCTGGCTAGCTATTTATAGCTCTTCACCAGGGCCTGACATCTTATAATGAAATTATTCCTTATAAAATTAATAAAGGGCCACAGGTAGCAACTGCAGTAGAGAATTATGCCTATACCTCTGCAAAGGTATAGGAATTGTGTGTGTGTGTATGCATGTATACATATATATATCCACATATGTATATATATGCATACACACATACATATGTGTATATATACACATATATAAAATATAAAACAAGCCATTGTTCCCTAACTTCCTTTCCTATAATTGATTATTGCTTAGGAGTCACTTTGCTGATGGTCATAGTTTCTTAGCTTTCCTCAATGCTCCCATAGATAACATCACCCCTGTGAAACCTAAGACTAGTATTTGAGATATTTTCCAGGCTCTGCATTCTGGAGGAGCAGTTGGCCCACCTAGACCAGTGGCCGATATCAAGGAACTGACTCAACTTGTTTTGTCAGCCCCACCTAGGAACTGACTCAGCACAAGGAGACAATTTCTACACCCTTATGGTTCCACCCCAAACCCAGCCAATCAGCAGATCCAATTGCCTAGCCTTTTGCCCACCAAACCATCTTTAAAAATCCTTTCTTCCAAATTCTCGTGGAGACAGATTTGAGAAATTCCTCTCTTCTCCTCACTTGTTGCTCTGTGATGTTAAACTCTTTCTCCACTGTAACACGTGCTGTCTCAGGGTACTGGCTTCCTTATGAGCAGCTGGAAATGAACCTGTCTGGGCTATAACAATAATGCAAATTCCATGGTCTCTTTTAATAGGCTCATTTTCAACTCATTATATGCTCCCAAACAAGACTAAAACTCCTAAAGAGTCACCCACTACAATTCACTATTGCAAGGATGTGGGAACAACCCAAGTGCCTGTCAATCCATGAGTGGATAACTAAAATTTGGTATATGTATACAATGGAATATTACTCAATTATAAGAAACGACAGTGATCTAGCACCTCTTATATTTTCCTGGATTGAGCTAGACCCCATTATCCGCAGTGAGGTATCACAAGATCGGAGGAATAGTCTACACATGTACTCACTGTCAAATTGGCACTAAGTGATCAACACTGTGGTGCTCACAAGGTAGTAATATTCTCCAGGGATTAGGGGGTTGGGGGGGTAAGCCCACAAGTAATGGACACGGTGTGCATTGTAGAGGGGAAGGACAAGCCTCTAAACCTCACTTGGGTGAGGCAAAGACATAAAATGTAACCAAAATGTTTGTACCCTCATAATATCTTGAAATAAATAAAAAAGAAATAAAAAAAGAGTCACCCAGTGATACAAGTTCATATATTAATATGTGAATGATTGACGAATGATGAAAATAAGTATAACTGAAAGGTAACTGATAGATTTTAAAATGAAAATAATATAAATAACTGGCAACTGATATACCAGTCACATTTTATATCACATGTTAACATTTTATTTGGAGTTTTGTATTTCATATTTTTTTTTTGTTTTCTGTATACTATGTTTTGATATCTTAAAAAGATATCTAGCTAGAGAGAGATTGCCTCCACTGAGGTTATCATATTCTTAGAGATTGGCCCAGCCAGGAGCATGCCTTTGTTATGCAAACTAACCAATCCAGAGTCACACCTCCTCTACCTGGCCCATACACACCAGGAGAAAATATCCCACTGCAGAAATTATTCAAACCATCCAATTCCCAACTCTTCATCCTGCTCTGACTTGCTTTTCAGACAAAAACCTTAATAAAGGCTCTGACCTAATGCTTTTCCCCTTGTTTTTGTCTTCTGCCTACTGACCACTCGAGTATTTTCCCATGTGATCCTCTGTGGTGTGCTGTGCCTCCTGTCTCGGGCTGGACAAAGATTCTCTGCTTGACCAAACTTTCGTCAGACTTCTGAATCTTCTTGTCCCATTTGTGCACTTCCTTTAAAATCCAGTTTAGCAAAGAACCTTGCTAAGTCAGTTTAAAAGAAGCTCCACCCTCAAAATCTGGTCACCCTCAATATTTGATCAAGTTCCTCATAATGCACCCGTGATGTCTGACCACCCTGGCCTGTCTTCAGAAAGAATCCTGTTATGTCACTTTAACCCTCCTTACCCCGATGTTTCTTCTTGGTAATTTTTCATCTACTGACCGCTCCTTTTTCCTTTACTATAAATTTCCACCTGTCAATGCTATTTTGCCCAATGTCTCTCCTCCACTGTAAAATCGCATTGCCGTAGTACCTATACCTATCATGATAATCTTGAATAAAATCTTCTTTACCATGCTTTAACAGGTATCATTGAGTAACTGTTTCTTCAACAGACCTGTGAGTATGATAAACTTTGATTTTCCCTGAGCCTGTCCCGTATCTCCTCTTGTGACCAGACCTGACTGACCATTTTTAAAAAAAAACACAAAACAGATATCTGACTGCTCTTTTGAAATTAGTGACTGAAAAATTTAGACATAAAATAAAATAATTTAATAAAAAATAGTTTTGAAATTTGTATTATAATAAAATACCTCACTAAATCATGCTTTTCCACAGGAATATTTGAGAGATGTTATGAGGTGAAATATAACTGTGATTATCAGAGTAGTAAATCATAGTTACCAGTCCAATGTGTAATTAATTTGCTAATTAAAATAATGCTCAATAATTGTTGATAGTGAATAAAAACAATTTGAATCTAAAAATCAATTCTATTCTAACAAACATTCAGGAAAAGAGTCACAAAATTAAGAATGATCTGATAAATTAAACTGATGCATATATAAAATGGATAAAAATTCTAAGCATAGAAAAATTAAGTCAGAGGGCTTGTTTGATCTGCCAAGATCAAACATTTTGGGGGCTGAGTATTAAAAATGACCATCACTTTTTGTACTACCTTCTCTATTTCTTAGAAAACTTTCTCTGTAACTCTATATACCATATATAGTTTTATTCAATGACTAGAGTTAATTATCCTAGGGGTGACCCTTTGAACCAAGTTTGGTCAATTAGATTTTTTTTCTAGGAAATTAAACAACAGAATCTTAATCTATCAAACTTTGGTGAACACTGGGTCTATAGTCATATTATTCTGAGACAAGAGTCTACCTCATGACAATCCCAAATGTTGTGAAAGAGGAACTTTTAAAGAACCAAAGATTTATACCTCATAGAAGAAGGTGAGTGGTATGCAGAGAAGGCAATGGAGCAGCCTCAGAAGAAAAAAATAGACTGAGAGACATTTTATCACATGTATATCCAATCCCCGTAAAATCTAAATATAATTTTTAAATGTACTTGATAGTCTTAAACTAAGTCTTCTTTTTCTTAAATAAGTCCAGGTATATTTGAGCATGTTGTTGAGTATTTGAGTATGTACTCGAGTGTATTCTTAAATAAGATTGAATGTATTTCTTGCTGGTAATGTGCATCTTGTCAGACAATGAAAGCAGGAGATTGAGAAGATAGTTAAGGAATTAGATAAGCAGTCTTCATGAATTATATTTGAGGAAATAATAAAATAAATTGTATAGGAATATTCTCGGCAAAGTCCCATTCCATATGACTTCTCCTTTATTGTAATGATGTTGGCTTCTTTAAACAGATTTTGGTTACAGTGCTCTGAACCTTATGATATGTTTATAATCATTTGAAATAAAATATCATTGTTAAATTATTTTAAAATTGGAATATCCTGTACATCGGTACTTTGTTCTGTTAATAAAAAAATTCCATAAGGCTTTACTTTTTATAGAAAGAAAAATCATCTTTTTAATTTTACCCTTTAATGTGCTAAGATTTTGAGATTTAACTCTCTGAGTTTAACCTGCTTTGTGAAATAAAACAATGCTAACTATTAATACTTGATATTTGAGACCTTATATGAAAGGCTCAGGGCTAATTTTACAGTTTTCTAATGAAACCTATGTATTTGGATGTGTTCTATCTGTGTGTTATCAATTATCTCATGTACAGTCATGTGATTTAACAGAAAATGACTGATGAAATCTCTCAGGAGCAGATGTAACTGACAGCTTAAATTGATGTTTTATGAAAATGTACCCTGAATATGCCTGAAAAGATATCTTTGATATGGCATCGAACATTAGCATGTTATCTTTATGGTTTATGACTTAAGAGGTTAAAAGTTTCCAACACATCTCTAGAGAAGGAAAGATCTCAAAATAACAAGAATGGTTTAATTCTTTCCTGATGCTTCCCTTGATTCTTCTTAAATTCTTTTACTACGTTTTCCTCTATGAAACCAGTCATCATTTGAATTCACCTAATCCTTGGTAGCAACTATCACTCCTTTTTTTTTTTCTATTACCTAATTGATAATCTAGATAAACCTATAAAAGTGAATTAGTGTCTTAACTGATCTAACTACAGAATATTTCCTCTCTTACACAGTCTATATAATAAATATTATACATTTAAATATTATACTGATTATACTTTGCATCCCAAAATGTATAAAGATTTTCTACATAAGTTTCCATAATTACGTTAGTTTAAAACAAAATAAACAATCTTCTTGAGAAAATATGTGCATATGCCAGCAGATGGCATGGATGGGTGGGATATATATGTATATGTAGAAACTGGATTAATCCATGGTTATATAAAAACTAGGCAACTGCCTTTTCAGGAAAGTGGATATCATTGAACAAAGGCATTTTTTTTCCTTGAGAATATCCACAGATTTGGATAAAAAAATGTGGGCCTGGATATGAGTTTGAGAATTGAATTGATCTGTGTGCTAGATTTGGAAGAAGTCAAAGTTCTAAAAAACACCTCAGGAGGGAAGGCACGAAGACAAGTCTGAGAAACCTGGCGGAGTCTATAATCTGATGGGCAGAAAAAAAAGACAGTGATTTAAAAACTAAGAACAGGTATATCTAGTATTTTATTTTAAATTTATTCAAGTATTTATTTAAAATGCTTAAAAGAACCCTACTGTATGTGAGGTACTGCTTTAGATTCTGAAGATATTTCTGGAAAACAAGAACCAAAATTTTAGACTATAGAGCTTGCATTCCAGTACAATAGGAAGCTGATAAATATGTAAGTAAAATATGTAGCATTTTAGATAATGATATGTATAAGGAGAAAAATCAATGCTTGGAAGAAAGATAATAATTGCTTATATACAAAAAAAGGTTAACATTATAAGTTTATAATGGTAAGCAAAGTCACACTGAGAATCTGGCACAAAGAAATGAAGGAGTACACTATGTGGATATGGTCAAGGAAAAAAGTATTGCGAAGGAAGAAAGAATAATTGCAAAGGCTATGAGTTGTTTAAGTGCCTAGAGTAAAAATGTTATAAGCACCATGTGGCTTTACTGGAGAGAACAAGAAGGAGAGTGATAGTAAGAGATGATTAATTAATTAGTAGAGGGGATTACATAGGGCTGGTAAATTATAAGGACTTGCCTCTTACTATGATGAGATAGAAATTTATTGAGAAGTTTTGAGCTGAAGAGTGTAGTAATCTAAGTCATATTTTAAGAGGACCTCTCAGTGTCATGCTGAAAATAGACTCTGATTTAAAAAGGGTAGAAGTAAAAAGACGAGTTAGAAGAATTTTGCAATAATTCAGGTAAAATACGATAGTAACTTGAACCACAGTGATGGAAATAGAGGTAGTAAAACGCAGTCATATACTGTCTAATTTTGAAAGGGAGCCATCATGCTTTAGATCCAGAAAATAAGAGAAAGAAAGAACTCAAAGATATTTCAAAAAATTTTAGCTTGAACTACTGGAATGATGAATTTTATGTTAACTGAGATGAAGAATGCTAAGAAAGAAGCAGATTGGAGGTTAGTTCAGTTTGGGAAGTATAAAGTTTTATATGACATCTAAAAAATGTTGAGTATGCAATTGGATATATGAACCTAGATTTCCAGGGAGAGGTCAAAGCTACAGTAATAAAATCAGCAACTATCAAGCCATAACATTTGATGACCAACTAGAAAGTTACTTTACTGAGAAAGCAGCCCAGCATCTAAGCCCTGGAGTACTCAAACATTAAATTGGAGAGATGAAAAATTGGTATGAAGACAGAAGGAGTAGTCCCTCAATGATATGGGAAGAAATACAATTAAGCCAAATCAAGAACAGGGAGATGAGAGTGACAAACTATATGAAATGATGCTAAAATAATAAGATTCAGAACTGACATTGAATTTAGTAATGTGATGGTCATTGCTAAACTTGATAAGAAAGTTTGCTGAAGCAGCAGACATGAGATCTTGATGAGATAGATTTAATAGAAATGGGAATAGAGAAATTAAAAACAAATATTAATGACTCTTCCCTGGAATTTTGCTTTGAAGGGAGAGATTGGGGCATTAGCTAAAGAAGCAGTAGTTTGAAGAAAAATAAATCAATTGAGATATAACTCACATAGAGTAAGGCCACAAATCTTAATTTTACAGATTGGTTCCTTTTTACATGTATACATCCATGTACCCACTACTCAGAAAATAAGGGACATTATTAAGCACACACAGACAGAGCCTCTTTTGTACAACCTCACTGTCATTGCTCTAGCCAAGGGCCAACGATCAGAAGACTTCTCTATCACCACACATTAGCATTGCTTGCTTTTGAATTTTACAAAACTTGAGTGATACAATAAATATTCTTTAGGTTTTTTTTTTATCTCTTTCACTCAAAAATATGTGCATAGACTCAGACATGTTGTAAAATTATTCATTCATTTTCACTGTATAGCGTCACAATGTATATTATAAAATTTTGTAACTATACTGCAAATTATTCACCCATTCTGCTACTGATAAATGTTTTGCTTGCTTCCAGTTGGAATTATTATAGGTAAAATTGCCGTGAACAATCTTGTACATCTTTTCATGGATATTTTAATGGCTAAATTTATGGGTCAACTTGACTTGCTTAAGGAATAATCAGTTGGTAAAACATTATCTCAGTGTGTATTTGGGAGGGTGTTTCTGGAAGATAGTAACATTTGAATCAATATACTGAGTAAATAAAATCCATCCTCACCAATGTGCGCAGGTATCATCCATTCCATTGAGAGCCCAAATAGAACAAATAGGCAGAAGAAGAACTAATTTGCACTCTCTTTTTGAGCTGGGGCATCCAACTTCTCCTATCCTTGGATGTCAGAGCTTCTGGTATACACTGTTAATATCTTTTTCTAACCTGTAATTTGCCTTTAACTCCCTTAATTGTGCCTTTTGATGAAGAATCATTCTTAAATTTATGGAAGACTCATTTGTCAACTTTGATACAATTTTCAAAGGACAAATTTGATTTTATTAAATTCCCTGTGTTAATTTTTATTGGTTAGTTCATTAATTTGTCATTGTTTTTATGGTTATTTTCTGACCTCAATTTTTTGGGGTTAATTTCTTACATTTTTCTAGATCCTTGAGTTGGAAGCTTAGATCATTAGTTTCAAACAATTCTTCTTTCCTCTATAATTTAAAACTATAATCCCTCATTGCACCATTTCAACTGCATCTCATGAATTTTAGCACATTGTTTTTCATTATTGTTAAATATTTTTTAATCTCTATTCTGATTTCTTCTTAAAAATATGAATTATATAGAAATTTTACTTAATTCTCAAATATATTCTAGTAAATTTTCTGTTATTGAGCTATAATTAAACTCCACAGCAGTCAGAGAATATATCCTGCATAAATTCAATTATTTGAGAATTGTCAAAACTATGTGTATGGCCAGTATATAACCTAGTTTCATAACCGCCCTATGTGCATTCGAAGTGGTTTTATCCATTTTAGATGCACATGAACTTCAATATTTCTTGTGTCTTGTATAACCTCTGAAATCTCTGGTAGGTAATCCAAACTTACAGTGGCTATTCTCTGGTAAGCCTCTTAGAATTTCACACTGTGCATACATAGCACAGGGCCAGCCAAGGGACTGTTGGGAATTCTTGCACAGATTTAAGGGGCTACTTTTCTGCAAATTCTCCTCTATGGATCTTCACCTCAGAGAGAGTTCAAACGATCAAAGCATCTCTGCTCTCCAATCTCTGTTTCCTCTACCCAGAAAGAAAAGTGTGATTCAGACATCCTTCTCATACTTTTATTTTCTGTTCCATGATTGTTTGGAAAGCACTCTCTTGGAGGAAGCCTGGATTAATATAGGAAATTATTACTTTTGGTCCTTTTCTTCCTTTGCTTCACTGATTGTACAATGGTTAATTGTGTTCAATTTCTATAAGCAATTGTTTCTATATTATTCTGATATTTTTACAATGAATAACAAGAATGTAAGTATGATTCTAGTTACTCTAGAATGGTCATAACTGGAAGGGCTTACAAATTTTCAAGATAGCAAAATAATAGTATGCTTTTACATATATAGGAATTATCCAGTGAAGTCATAAATAATAATAATGCAGGAGGAAGTGAAAGTTTTCTGGAGGAAACACTTTGAATAAATGAAAAATATTGAAATATACTGTGTGAACAAAGTGGTTTGTTATGAGAACAGATACTTCTAAAAGAGTAAAAGGATCAAAGCTAGACTGATGTAGTGATGGGAGAGTTTCTCAGAGAAATGAGAAGTAATGTCATCAGTTTTATGTGATAATGATAAATGAAGTATGGGATTTTGGTGAAAGAGGAGAAATAATGAAATACCCAACTAGGAAAGTGTAAATGCAGATGCCCAAGTTCAATGCAATCTAATCACCAACAACTTAGAGGCCCAATTGAAGTTATTGACCATGAATTTCACATGAAAGCAATCCATGTTTTTTTCTCATCTATGTTCAGCTGTGTAAGTGCATGTGAGAAGAGGATTGATTTTAGTTTCAACAAAGATTTGATTTATTTCACCCAGTGAGTACAATGAAATAAGAAAGAATTTGAGGGCTTTATGTGAGGGGGTGATTATGATGATTTTCCTTGTGATGTAAGATGGGTGAGGAGGAGGTAAAACATCAGGTAGGTTATAGACAGTGCAACCAGATAAGATATTGAAGATAAGATGATTGAAGAAGGTCCAGATTTGTTTCAAAGATTATTTGAGTTAGACTATTAGAGGAAATGATCTGGAAGATAGGAGGTAATGAACAAAGGGTATGTTGTTTCAAATTGAGATATTATAAACCTCTGCATCTTTTTTTGTCTCCTAACATTCACTGGAATGTGCAATTCATTTAAGCATGGTTGTGTGTATGTATGAGTATGTATATGCTTTTGTGTGTGTGCATAAGAATCAAAGGGCAAAGTTTTATAGTTGGGCAAATGTGGTAGAGAATGCAAATAGCCCAAATGTAATGGCATATGATTGCTAAATTGAACCAATTTAGCAGAAGCAGGATTTATGAACCATTATGATTATAAGAACATATGCCTCTTGGGAATTTTCAGAAATCCTGTGGAGGGCAATGCATGTTTCAATATCACTATAATGAAAGTTTAAGGACATTTTTACATATAGCTAAAAGAATCAGCCTAGCTGATATCTTGGAATTTCCAGCAGATTCATCACAGTGAGTCACAGTATTTTTCTACAATGAAGCCAAAATGACAAAACACAGCTATAATTAAAATAGTGCCTTACAATAATAATTACATCTGTCAAATGATATTTTCTAAAAATTCAACAAGAAGTTAACTTAGCTTTGCCTACTACTCTGCATATGTCTTCACTAGCCAGAACGTAAAGTCAGCATTGAATGATATTAGCAAAAGTTGTCATCCCGAACACTTTTGCCAGATTATATTTAATATATTTTCGAAACTTTACCATTTAATATGATACTTTCATGGTGGTTTTGAGTTACTTTTCTGTATTATAAGGAATAGTTCAGATTATTTTGTAGCAATGAATGAGAGAAAAATATAGACATCTTGGCTACATAAAATATAAAAAACTCTATCATATTGGCCACCTAAAATATAAAATTTAAAATATTTCTATGGCATAAGATACAATAAAAACGAAAGCATCAATAATACACTGGAAAAATTCATGTAAGACTTATATCAGGTAAAGAACAGCATCAGTAACATGTAGTGAGTGTCTACAAATTGATGTGATAAATGCATACCACATTATAAAAATGAATAATGTAATGATTATAGAATTTGTATATGTATGGTTTTGTTATTTTAATTTAATTTTCACAAATCACATGATATTTATCATTCCTTCATATGTTTCCTTTTCTGCAAAATGCTTAATCATGTCTCTTGTCCCTGGAACTTTTGGGTACTTTGTGCTATTTTTACTAACTTGAGAAATGTATTTTTACCTATATTGATAATAATATTTTTCCAGAGATATATCATGAGAATCTATTTCCAGTTGTACCTTATTTTTAATTTTCATTAGTATGTTTCTTCTTAAGGCAAAAAGTAGAATATAAATTAATTTTTCTTCAAATGGGAAATATTTTTTCCACTACCAGTTATTGAGAAGTCTCTATATTCCCAATTTAGCTAACATGCCTGCCATTAAAGTACCACACATGCATGGACTTTCTATTCTATTCTGTGGCTCAATTTATTTATCTCTGTGCCTTACTAAACTGTTTTAATTAGAATAGCTTCACAACAGGTCTTGATCTGTTGTAGGATAAGCTGTAACTCCCTACTCTTCATTTTTAGAAGTATGCTAGTTAGCCAAGAAAATATAACAGTTACTAAAGAATACACGTAAAAGAATATCCACAGAAGCACTATTTACAATAACAAAAAGCAAGAAACAATCTAAATGTGCAAGAATTGATGAAAAATAAACTGGAAGATTCAATCAATGGACTATTTACAGCTGTCAGAATGAATAAATTGAGAGCTTTTTAAAATTTCAAAATATTAAGAGAGTACAAATGTTTTAGATTACCTGGATCACTTTTGTCATGCCTGATTTCTGGCTATAGGTGTGCCCGTCACCCAAATAGTGTTTATAGTACCCATTAGATTGGTTTATTCCCCTCCTCTCATCCCTTCTGCCCCCTGGTTGCTTTCCACTGAGTTTTACTTCCCTCTGTGCACTTGTGTGCTCATCGGTTAGTTCCAATTTAACAGTGACTACATGTGGTGTTTGTTTTTACATTCTTGGGATACTTCACTTAGGAGAATCATATCCATTTCCATCCAGATTGTTGCAAAAGGTATTAATTCATCATTTTTATGGCTGAGTAGTACTCCATGGTGTCAATATACCTACCACATTTCATTAATCTACTCATGAATTCATGGGCACTTGGGTTGATTCCACATCTTTGCAATTGTGAATTATGCTGCAATAAACATTTGAGTGCAGGTGTCTTTTTGATAAAATGACTTCTTTTCCTTTGGGTAAATAGTAGTGGAATTTCTGGATCGAATGGTAGGTCTACTTTTAGTTCCTTGAGGAATCTCCATTATATTATTCATAGAAGTTGTACTAATTTGCAGTCCCACCAACAGTGTATAAATGTTCCTTTCTCTCAAGAGCTTATTTTTTATATAGATATATGTGTGTGTGTGTATGTGTGCTATATATATATATATATATATATATATGTTTGTGTTTGTATATATTTATCTACATATATACAATAATGGTTAATTTAATCTGTCAACTTGGCTCGTCTATGGTGCTTTGTTTGATCAAACACTATTCTAGATGTTATTGTGAAGGTGTTTGTACATGTGATTAACACTTATAATCAGTTTACTGTAAGTAAAGTAGATTACCCTCCACAATGTAGGTGGGCCTCATTCAATAAGTTAAAGGCCTTGAGAGTAAAAACTGAGGTTTCCCAGAGAAGAAGAAATTCTGTTTCAAGACAGTAACATCAAAATCCTGCAAGAGTTTTCAGCTTGCTGGCCTCCCCTACAGAGTTGGAACTCAAGACAACAACATCAACTCATATCTATTTTCCATTCTGCCGGCCTACGTAACCTTACAGATTTACACTTGCCTGACCCCATCAATCATATGAGCCAATTTTTAAAAGTAAATGTCTGTTGCTCCGTGTATATCCTATTGGTTGGTTCTCTATTTATATTATGCAGTTGTTAAAGCCACCTACAAATTGGTGATTAGAGTCTTAAGGAAGGTGATAGAGAGATAGTTAATGTTTTTTCTTACATATTTACATATTTTTGACAAGTAGTATTAAGAATTAATTTGAAATTTAAAAGTAATGAGAATTACATATAAAATTACTAATATAAAAATTCAATATTTAAAGAAATAAATTAATTTAATCAACTATTAATTTACTATTGAAGAATATGTTAAATTCTGATTATCTTTTCTATTAGTAAAAGCATTAGAAAATATTGTCATCTTGATTCTGTATATATCTTTGCTATTTTGTTCTTCTTACGTTATTTAAACATTGTTAGTCTCTTTGAACATTCCATTTTTCTTCTTTATTGCCATTTTTAGAATATAACAGTCCATGAACTGAGGAGGAAGAAGCAGAAATAAGATGAAAAGTTCTAGGTTGCTTGGATTAACACTGCTGCAAATGGGCACCTTATCATTCGAATGTGTTCTATCTTCTCTAAATCAACACAAAACATTTTAAGCTTTACTGACATTGTGATTCCAGTTTGCATCCATCTAAATGCAGAGTTCCTAGGGCCATACCTATTTAAATAACCTTTGGAGAATATTTAGACAGAACTTGACCAGAAAATAATTAGATATTTTATTTTACAAGTTATTCTAATTTTTATTTTAAATAACCTCTCTGAATGTCTTTCTTACATGTTTAAACTTACAAATACAGTCATGTGCCACATAAAGATGTTTCAGACTGCGTATAGGACAGTAGTCCCATGAGATTATAATGGAACTTCCCAGTACATGTGAGCCATTTTCCTTTATGCCACATTTTTTACTGTGCCTTTTCTATGTTTAATATATTTAGATACACAAATACTAACCAATGTGCTTCAATTGCCTACAGTATACAGTATTCAGTACAGTAACATGCTGAACAGATTTGTAGCCTAGAAACAATAGGCTACACCATGTAGCATGTGTGTGTAGTAGGCTATGCCATCTATTAATAGGTTTGTGTAGGGACACTTCTGTGATGTTCAAACAATGACAAAATTGCCTAACAATGAATTTTGCAGAATGTATCCCCATCATCAAGTGACACACAGCTGTATTCAATTTATTTTTTATTAGGAAAAAAATTTTCTTGTTTTTTATGTTAAAATTATACTAGTACTTACCTTCATTTTTAGTGGTAAAATGGATTAAAAATATATAATTATTTAATGTAAAAACCTCTTTGATAATAGAAAATATCAACAAGATCATCATATTTGTTTGAGCCCTGAAAATTATAAAAACATATAGGTGAGGGTAGGCAAGATCAAGCATACATACTTCAATCTTAAACAACTTAAGGAAAATTGTGACTTATAACATTGTTAAGTAAAACAGCCTAATAATCTAATTAATAACAGATTAAACAACATATTTTATAATACTATACTCCTGCTTTGCATAAACATGTCCTTCATTATGAAAATGATTATTAGAAAGACAATAATACTGGAGAGTAAATATTTCAAATAAAGAAATATAAATTTTAACATTTTGATAATGAAACCATTGAACTTTTAGCAGTGTAAATGACTAAACCTTTAAAAAAATTACAAATGAGAAAAATAAAAAAATAACTTTTTATAAAGCTGAAACTACTGCTTTTGATTGATAGCTAGAGACAAGATTGATCCAATAATAGGTATGTTCCTGCACTATAATTTATGGGAATTGACTCTTTTTCCTTTTCTGTCTCAATTGTCTTGTGGACAATGTACTATGCATAATTCTTTACCCTGCTTCTAAATCTCCAGATTCTTCTTCAAAACAGCAGAATCACACTTACAGGGTTTATGTATGTACATGTTCAAAATGTGAAGACTTTGGGGTAAGGACTATGAAAACACAAAGCATTATGAACAATTATAAACATGATTTTCATTTTATCTCATAATTTTTTTCCTCTAGAGATAGTCAATTTTAGGAAATTGAACAATTAGACTTCCACTGACAAATACACAGCTGATTTTGCTTTATAGAAAAAGTTGTTTTCTGTGCTTTGTAAAAATTTGATAATCCAGAGTCAAAGGCATGAAATACTATGAAATTTTATTCTGAAGGTCACAGACCAACCTTTTATGAAATTAAACCAAAATTTCAAATGAAGAAAAGCAGGTTTGCGAACAAATAGCTTTGTCGTCCTGCAAACCTCATGAGAATTCGTTCATGCTGACTTCTTATCTTAACATGTAACACAATCGCCAATTAGTTTCAAAGTTATTGGAGCCATCACGCTCCCAACTGCATTAACCTTATGTACTGGTTCAAGGAAAATGCAATTATTCTTCTTCTAAACTAATCGTTAATTTCAAAGTTATTATTAACTAATTTAATCTTTAAATTGGCATAACCTATTAAGCTACATATTAAATTACTGCTCAAAGAAAAGGAAGAGTATTCGGATATATGTGTTAAAACCAAAGCAAGTGGAAAATAAGATTTTCTTAAATTCAGTTTCAGGGAAGCCATGCTTTTAACCTTGTCCAGGTCAGAACTATTGGAAGAAAAAAAAAAAGACATTATTCATGTCACTGAAGACTAGGAGTAATTTTTCTAATTCCCTGGCATATTAATGACCAACAATGAATGAACCTCTTATAAGTACCTCATTTATTGTCTTAAATATGAAAATGTTTTAGAGATTAGAGAGGAAATTGTTTGAATTAATTAACTGAACTGGTGCTCAAGGGATCTAGTACAAGATTTTCAGACAAAAGCTGGGAATTTACAATAATGACATTTCTTTCATGGTTAGAAAATATAGCTCCAATGGGATTTGGAGGCACTCTTAACATTTTAGCTGATGTCTGTTGAGGGCTTAAGAACCCTCTGAAACCATTTATTTTATTCATTGGAGACTTCTCTCAATTACAGTATAAAAGGCACCACATTAAAATAGCCATGAGGCCCACAAATTTCATCATATAAGTGGAATCGGATACCTGGCACAATGAAAATTCAGAATGCAAATGGAAGCTATTAAAGTAATAGCATCATTTTAAAATATTCTTTTTTGCAGGAAAGTTAATGTGTAGAAAGATAAAAACAGAAGTGTTGTACATGGTTAGCTTAATCACATTTTCATTTCTCTTGTGTGTTATCAGTTGCAAATGAGACTCCCCTGTGTTTAAAAATCCTTCCATATGGTGGTTGTTCCTGTTGGCATAGCAAAGGAATTTGAAAAAGCATTTTGGTTTAACCTGGATTATATAAACACTCCAAAAATGTAAACTTCAAGGTCAATCTAACAAATGCATTTACTGATTTATTTATTTAGCTATCTATAATTTATTTTTCCATTTCTACATCTATCTATCTATCTATCTATCTTACTATGCTTTGGAGGTGGTTTGTCCCCCCAAAAACTCATGTTGAAATTTGATCCTCAATGTAGCAGTGTTAGGAGATGGAACATAGTGGGAGATGCTTCATTAATGAGGGTGGATCCGTCATGAATAGATTAAAGCCCTTCTGAAGGGGTTGAGTAAGTTCTCACTCTTGAGAGAATGGATTAGTTCCTTCAAGAGCTGGTTGTTAAAAACAGTCTGGCTTCCTCAGTTTCTTTCTTTTGTTTCTTCTCTTTCCATGTGATCTCTTTGCACATGCCTGCTCCTCTTCCACTTTCCACCATCAGTTGAAGCAGCATGAGGAGGCTCTCACCAGGATCAACTCCCCAATCTTAAACTTTCCAGCTAACAGAATCATGAGCCAAATAAACCTCTTTTCTTCATAATTACCAAGGTGTGGGTATTCTGTTAATAGCAACACTAAATGAACTAAGATACTAGCCATGTACCATTTATCTATTATCTATCCATCTGTTCATTATCTATCTATTTCTATCTAAATTGGTAAATCTCTGCCACATAAAACCACATCTGTTACCTTTATTATTACTGACAAATTGATTATTTAGAAGTACTCTTTTTTTACATATTTATATATATATTATTTATTTATTTATTATAGCTTATTATGGGGGTACAACCGTTCTGGTTAAATATATTGCCCATGCCCCTCCCAACCCCCCAAGTCTGAGCTTCAAGAGTGTCCATTCCCCAGACAGTGCACATCGCACTCATCATGTAGGTATACACCCATCCTCTCCCCCACCCCCATCCCCCCAAGTCAAATCTTTAAGTGTGTCCATTCCCCAGACAGTGAGCATCGCACTCATCATAGATATACACCCATCCCCTCCCCCCACCTCTGTCTGATACCCAATTGGTGTTATTCCTAAATGTGCATCCAGGTGTTGATCAGGGAAACCAATTTTCTGGTGA